>OZ024741.1:71888142-71995642 GCA_964016885.1 Eledone cirrhosa | reverse complement strand
TAAAAAGCAGTATGAGATGAAGCATCTTGCTCAAGAACAAATGACACTCAGTCAAAAACCTTCTGATAGTGAGTCCAACACCCTCACCACAAAGTCATGCACCTTTATAGTCTATAATAGTCCTTATACACACCTTATATACTTTCATTTGTAATTTTTTTTACAGATTGCTTAATATCACCATTATCGTCATCATCAGCATGTCTTTTTTTCTATACTTGTATAGGTTAGACAAGTCCTCTCCACTCTAACGTCCCTCCACTTGTCCCTTTCTTCTGTCATCTCTTTTGTGAGATGCAGCATCATGAGATCAGTCAGCTTTCACCACTTCTGCCCACATCTTTTTTTTTTTTTTTTTCCAGGACTTTCTTCTCCTTGGAACTCTTGACACGTCTTCACCCAATGATCATCATCTATGTGCAGTACAAGTCTACCAATCCAATCGTCTCTCCTGCACATTACATATAATTCCCATGTCTTTCTTGGTCTTCCTCTTCCGGGGCTTCCTTCCATGCACATTATACGTCCATACCTGCTCAATGTTCTCTCTTGCTCACCATAAATGATTCCTAGGTCTTTGTTGGTCT
Organism: Eledone cirrhosa; assembly: GCA_964016885.1. Taxonomy (NCBI): domain Eukaryota; kingdom Metazoa; phylum Mollusca; class Cephalopoda; order Octopoda; family Eledonidae; genus Eledone; species Eledone cirrhosa. The sequence goes on along the minus strand of OZ024741.1, from coordinate 71,995,055 downwards.
TACTTTTCCATGACTTCCTTTCACTTGGAAATTCTGCTTCTTTTTTACCTAATGATCATTATCCATGTGCATTACATGCTCAGTCTTCTCTCCTGCACACCACAAATGAATCGTTATTATATTCTGGAACACTGTTTATTGGTATACCCACCCAGAATGTTGAAAGTGAAATTTTACTCAGAGATTGGGGGTTTCTGGATATAAAATCTCACTGAACTTTTGACTTGAATCCCAGTGGAATATTTTAAAGAAAATAATCTGTGGTATATAATATACAAAGATAAGTTGTACAACTCCATTCCCTATCTCTGAGAAAACAAAGAGTTTTTTTGTTGAAGAACCAATCTGTTATTCTTTAAACATATTTTCTCTGCGACAGACTGGTTCCACTTTTATTTTGTCTTTGACATGTTTTTTATTTTTTTTTTTTTTTTGCTGTTGTTTTGTTTTGTTGTTTTGTTGTTTTTTTTTTTTTTGTTTTTTTTTATCTCACTTGTCATTGAAGAATGTCCTTTTTCTTTCACACTTTCTCAGGCTTTTTCCTTATTTTTGCTTCCACTGAGTTATATAATCAGGGTTTAAGTCAAACTTGCACCCACTTACTGGGTGGGCTGGGCCTTAAGTCAACATTAACTGACATGCTGCTTGAAGTGGACAGATATTTGGTGTCTAGTGGTAGAGGTGGGATAATTTCTGTCTCTAAATTGAAAAGTTCTCTATTTTAAGTTTACTTTTAACCCTTTTATGATTATATTTCTAATGAAATGCACTGTCTTTTATTTACTTAGTGTTTCATTATTGATACAGTAGTTACAACATAACAAAAGCTTTTTATCTCAAATTTCATGGAAAGGTTTTAATTCAAATTGGAACCCTTTAAAATGGATAACTTTGTTTCATAGGAGCAGAGGTAATTTGGGGCAGGCTGGTATCAAAAAGGTAAAAGGGGCTTGATTCTGACATAATTTTCAAACAGCACTGTCTCTCTCTATATATGTGCGTGTCTGTATGTCTGTGTGTGTGAACAACCATTGACTTAGCCCTTTAGCATTTATATTACTCTATATTTACTATTATATTTTCATGGTAAAGGCTTTATCTCACATAATATCGAATCTATGAGATTGTGATATTCATTTTGATAACAAAAGACTTAACATCAGTATAAATGACCTGTTACAGCCAGTTTGAACAGAAAGAGATGAGAGAATTCTGGCCAGATACAGCGAGTTTAAATGCATTGGGTGAATTTGAAAATTAAACTGTAACACTGTCTCAATACATAAATGAGCATAATAATAGTCAATCATTCATTTCATCATCATTTTCATCATCATTATAAATAATAAATGTAATAAATGAGAGAAGTGGGCTATATATATATATATATATATATGAAAAGATTCAGGACCCCAACAACTAGATCCAAACTCATATTACACACTCTACTACTGCAAGTATCAAGAACTCTGGTGGGTTATGGTCTACCTGGTTTTCACCACACTTTATCTGATATATGTATATATATAAACGAACTAAGGAAAAAATTAGAAATAAGAGGGATCAGATGTTGTTTACTCGAGAGAAGGCTACGTTGGTATGGACACGTGATGCACATGAAAGTCGATAGCTGTATAACAAAGTGCAGGGCAATAAAGATAGACGGTAGCCACGGAATAGGCAGACCTAGAAAAACCTGGGACAAGCTGGTAAACTCCGACCTCACACACTTACACCTCTCCAAGACAATGTCACTGGACCGAGACCTTTGGCGGTACTCAGTAACAGAGAAGACCCGCCTTACCTAAATACATAGTAAAACCTACTACAGCCAGTAGGCATCTCTAACGATGATGATGATGATATATAGAGAGAGAGAGTTGAAAAAGTGAGGTAATGTTCTATACAAAAAGGGTATAGTTAAAAAGTGAAGTTTAGGTGTGAATATAGAATTAATCTTTTGTTTTGTGGTATGTGTGTGTGTGTGTGTGTGTAGGGGTTGGGATATCTGGATGATGACTGAGGTAGGGATTATATGGGATGTCTTAACTCTAATATAGGCACATAGTTCATGATTGGCTCAGTTTTTACGAATGTAATTTTTACAAGTTTAGAATCTGACGGTCTTGTCCACTGGATGCTTTGTTCATTGTTGGCTTTGTTTTCTGAGTACATTGTTTACATATAGGACATTTGATGATTACTTGTGTTTGTTCTAATTATGTGTATATAGTGTATATATGTGTTCTGGAAGTGTATATTTAGGGTAGTTATCGATGGTAAATAGACTGGTTAGAGCAACAACGGTCTTGTTTATGCATATATATATATATATATATATATATATGTGTGTGTGTATGTATGTATGTGTGTGTATGTATGTAGATAGATATATATGTACAAAAATGTCCCAAAAATGTATTCACCATTCTAATAAATATTGCTTGTACAGGTAATCAAAGTGTGTATGAATTTTTTGGGGACACCCTGTATGTATGTATATAAAAGGGGTTAAAGACCCCCTTTGGTTACGAATGACCATGGGATTTTCACTTAGAAACTTCCCCTTTGAGGCACAAGTCCGGGTAAGGTTGTTTGTGGAAGACCAATAGTCACCCATGCATACCAGTCTCCACTCTCCACACCACCAATGTTGTCCAAAGGAAAGGCAAAGGCTGATACAGTGACATTGCAACTTGTTTCTACAGCTGAGTGACTGGAGCAATGTGAAAATAAAGTGTCTTGCTCAAGAACACAACGTAAAGCCCGGTCTGAGAATTGAACTCACAACCTCACGATTGTAAGCTCAACACTCTAACCACTAAGCCATGGGCCTGTGTGTGTGTATATATATTGAAAGGGAGAGTAAGTCTTTAAACATCTGGGCCATAGAACTCTACCTCAAAAATGTCTTGTCCAATCATTACAAAAACAATTCAACATTTAGTGTGGTTCTCTTATTTTCTTGTTTGTCCAAAGTGAAAATTATATGTAGTTTTTGAAAATATTTCATAGTTGACATGGGTTGGACAGTTTGTTATGGTCTATATTAGTTCTTATTCAAAAAGTTACTACCCTCATATGGTTTGGGAGACCATATCTCACTCATACATTCCCATTTTTGGTGAGTTTGTATATGTGTGTATATATATATATATATATATAGAGAGAGAGAGAGAGAGAGAGAGGGACAGAATGATGATGATTGTCTGTGTGTATGACTTTGATGAAAGGCAAATCCCACTAAAATCACCTTTTGAGATCAATAAAGTACCACTCTATGGTAATGAAGAATCCTTGTTAGATAGTTTATCAATATAGACGTGAGGGAAAGTCCCTCGTCTATTTACCATTTTCGTAAGTGAGAGGTACTCCATAGAATTATAACAAGTGAGTGGGTGTGTGTGTAGACAAGATAATAACCACAATGAGAGTTCTATTCAACAATGTAAATAAGGATGATGTTTATTTTGTCTATTATGTGTTTGTTATATTACAAATGAAACAACATACCAATATAGATATGATCAGTTGAAATGAAGGCAATGTATTACAATTGTCGTGGGTCACCAATGTAACACCCACGTCTGGGTCACCAATGTGTCGGGACCAGTAAAGTGAAATCAGTTATGAGCCAGTGCTCGGCCAACACTATCCTTGTGGCTTCGGCATAGGAGTTCAGTGTATTGACATCTGTGTGATCTCGAGGTCCAATGGCTGTCTGCTGTTTCGTGGTACAAAGGCCGTCTGCTGTTTGCTGTCTCCGTAGCTTGTCTGAGAAAGTAATACTGCTGCTTACTTAAATAGTGTTCTCAACCAGAGGGAGACAAGTAGGCCTGGTCCATTATCCGACAGGGGGGGCGTAAGGCGTCTTACTACAGTATCCCCTGCCAGATTTTCAAATCATCGAAAATCGATGTTATTACTCACACGTGGAGTAAGATAGTGAACAATGCAACAAGGGGGAGCTATTCGCTCTACCAATCGTTAAATCCAGAATAAGGATTTGAAAAATGTTAAAAAACATGCATGCATAAAAAAAAAGGCAAAAAAAAAAGGTGCAGCTAACACAGTCTAAATATAGATGGTGCTGCAAAATTTTTTGGGCCAGTAGACCCTACGACCTGAACGGGTTGTGGTCTTGTAACGTGGCGATGGTGGTGGTGTAGGGACAGGCGATGATGGTGGTTCAGGAACAGGTGTTCACTCAACAGGCAAATATGAAGGGGTTCGTGGATCAGGAACCACAGTGTCCGTGTCCAGGTGTGCCTGCTTAAGCCTGTCTATTGTAACTGTCTCCCTGGACCCTTTAATATCTAGAGTGAAATGCTTAGCCGAGCGCGCTAAGACACGGTAAGGTCCAGTGTAAGGCTGTGTGAGCGGGGGCTTCACAGAATCTTTCCTTACAAAGACATGCATCCACGAGGCAACATCCTTCGGGACAGCAGTCTTGACAGTTTGTTTCCTAGTGTCCATTGGCAGCAAATCCTGGAAATAGGAGCGCAAACGGGACACGTAGGAAGCGTGATCTTGGGCATCAAGATCGATAGGGGCAAGCATTTGCCCGTCAACGCCAGAGGGGCACCGTACAGTACTTCAGCCGGTGAAAATCCAAAGTCGACCTTCACCGTTGACCGAATCCCTAATAGCACAATAGGGAGGTACTCGCTCCAACGCACCGAGTCCATTGAGGCCATTAAGGAGGCCTTCAGTTGTCAGTGAAAAAGCTCCACCATACCATTCGAAGCGGGATGGTACGCCGTAGTTCTGATGCGTTTAGCACCAATTGATTTTGACAGTTCGAGGAAAAGGCTCGACTCGAACTGTCGTCCATGGTCGGTAGTTACTGTGGATGGAACTCCATAACGAGAGATCCATCCAGGCACAAGAGCACGCGCTGTTGTCTCAGCGGTGATGTTTTATAAGGGGATGGCTTCAGGCCATCTCGAAAAACGGTCAACTATAGTCAGCAGATAAGAATAACCGTCGCTGACAGGCCAAGGTCCCACTATATCAATGTGAATATGCGAAAAACGCGCATCTGGGTTAGTAGAGGTACCCAGGGGAGCCTTGACGTGTCAATGGACCTTTGATTTCTGGCCAGCGACGCAGCAACGGCACCAAGCAGCAATTTCACGCCTCATATTTGGCCAGAAAAATCTAGCTGATATGAGCTTTACTGTGGCAGCAGATCCTGGATGTGAGAAACTATGTAATGCCAGAAACACGGTCCGACGATGATTCTCTGGAACGAAGGGCCTAGGCATGTCCAAAGAGATGTTGCAGAGAATTTGGCCAACTGCAGTCGACAGAGGCAAGTATTTCATCTCGCAATTCGCAAACTCAGACGATGTAACATCCAATGACTCAAGGGGAGGCTGATCCGCAACCAATCGAGTCAGATCTATGTCAGAGGGTGACGAGATCGCTGTCATGGGTAAGCGGGACAAAGCATCGGCCGCTGTATTCAGTGAACCTGGAATGTGTTGGATATCGTTCGTATATTGCGAGATGAAATCAAGGTGCCTCGTCTCTCTGGGCGAGTATTTATCAGCCTTCGCTCTCAACGCAAAAGTTAATGGTTTATGGTCAGTGAGGATAGTAAATAGTCTACCCTCTAGCATGTGTGAAAAATGTTTCACGGCTAAATAGATGGCTAAAAGCTCCCTTCCAAAGGTGCTGTAGCGCGTCTCAGCAGGTTTCATTTTTCTGGGAAAAAACTCCAGCGGTTGCTGGTAACCATTGATGTGTTGTTGTAGCACTGCGCCCACAGCGATATCCGATGCATCAACACAAAGCATTAGCTTTGCACCGGGTACCGGGTGAGCCAGTAAAGAAGCATTAGCCAAAGCAGTTTTGGCGTGCTGAAAATCAGCAAGTTGAGTTTCGGTTAAAGAAATGTCTGTATTCTTCTTCCGACAATTTTTTTTTAATTTCCGTCAGGGAGAAAAGCAATCTTGCACAATTTGGCACGAAATGCCTATAAAAATTGATCAGGCCTAAGAACTGGCGTAACTGACGTAGTGAGGTCGGTGGAGGTAAATCCTCTATGACCTTAACTCGCTCAGGCCGGGGTCGAGTACCGTCAGCTGTTTGCTGTCTCCGTAGCTTGTCTGAGAAAGTAATACTGCTGCTTACTTAAATAGTGTTCTCAACCAGGGGGAGACAACTAGGCCTGGTCCATTATCCGACAGGGGGGCATAAGGCGTCTTACTACAACTCTAATACTGTGCTTGATTTTCTCTCTCTCTCTCTCTCTCTCTCTCTCTGGAAGAAACCTGGAGAGGGATGAGCTCCACCAGGTTTAAAATGTCCAAGACATGCTGTACATCAGTGCCCCTAGGATCCCCTCAAGAGTTAAGAGTCCATGGATAACATTGATAGGTTTCAGCCATGTCTAACTTAATAGCCACAACTGGCAAAGTCTTTTAAACCAGGTTTCATATTTAAGTCTAAATTTCGACACTATGACCCACTCAGGGAGTTGTTGTTGGCTGAAACAAATCCAGCTGTACGTAATTTATCTGGAAAACTCTTACAGGAATTTGTCCAGGAACCCTATATTAATAATATCTTTATATACACACTCATGGAAATTTAAGCATACAAATATCCTAACTTAATTTATTTAGTTTCATTTAGGCTCATGTTTATACAAACTCAGACTAAATAAACAGAGAGAGTGAGAGAGAGGCATACATATATATTTTTATATACACAATTACATACACACACACACACATTCAGGTGCTCACTTGCAGCCACAAAGATACGTACACACTTTATTGCTGACACCACACACACACATTTCAAACATTAGCTGCACTCTCTCACCATAGCTTCCACCCAGCTTTGGAATGAGTTTGTTTATTTTAACCACACGCACGTGCATTATTATATATATATATATATATAGACATATAGACATACACATGCACTGATTTGGTTTCTCTCTCTCTCTCTCTTCCAGTTTGGAAAGAGAGGAAGTTCTCTATAGTGATTTTCTCCAAAATGCTACCACCCTATGTGGTCTATTTAACCCCTTTCCAACATCCCTATCTCTATAATTCATATATTCTCCTCCTACACATGGGTTTTGTCTGCAAAACAGGGGAAAATATTGGTGCAAGATAATGTTAACCTATATATCATCAGCATCATCATGTTTAACACACACTCACACACACACATATATATATATATATATATCAGTTACCCACTCTGTCTATATAACTTAATTAACTACTAACACCTGTGCTAATTATATGCAAACTAGTACATCCATTTCAGCATACCTCTATGAGCGAATGGATATATGAGCCCATCTAGGTACAAAAATCAATTGATGGTGTGTATCAGTTTTTCAATTTACAGGAAAATTTATATTTTCTGGCATATTTACATATCTACAAATTAAAAGTGTGCATATTTATATACACATTGTCACAGTCGTGGTTACTCACTCTGTATATATACGGATATATCTTCACCATACACTTCAGCTACTTACCACACTTTATACACGCATGCACGCACGATAGGATAGGATAAAGATCCCAGTACTGGACTGGTACTATTTTTATCGACCTCAAAAGGATGGAAAGCAAAGTTGACCTCAGCGGGATTTGAACTCAGAGCGCGCAATGAGGTGGGACGAATACCGTAGATCATTCTATCCGACATCTTAACGCCTCTGCCAATCGCCCCCTTTTATATATATATCATCATCATCTTTGTTTAACATTCATTTTCCACGCTAGCATGGGTTAGACATATATATATCACCTATAGATCCGGGGAACACACAAGCCAGGTAGATTATATCCTTACCAGAAGACGTGACAGAGTGTCTGTTGTAAACACTAAATCCCTCCCCCATGAAGAATGCACCTCCCAACATAGACTGATAATTAGCGACCTCATAGTCAGGACGAGACGTACTCGACAGCAGAAGAGGACTATCCTCAGGAGAAAAATATGGAAGCTAAAGGACCCCACAGCCAGGAATAAATTTCAAAGCATATTACTTGATGCTTTCGACAGTAAGGAAGAACATTTAGAGTCGGACAATATAGAGGGAGAGTGGGAATTTCTGAAAGCAAACCTGCTGTTGGCGACAGACGAAGTCTGTGGCTGGAGCAGGCCTGTAGGCAGGAGGAGAGTAACATGGTGGTGGAACAGTAAGGTGGAGGGGTCAATTAAGGCCAAAAAGCAGGCTTGGAAAGTATGGCCGGATGGGGGAAGTAGAGAAGACTATCAAGTGGCCAGGAGGGAAGCTAGGAGACAAGTGTACTTAGCAAGAAGGGAAGCTGAGGAAAGAAAGTTCAAGCATGTTCTACAACGCGATGACCAAAAACGTGAGGTGTTCAGGATTGCTAGGCAATGCGTCAAGGAAAACCGTGATATTGTCGGGGAGAAGTGTGTACTAAACGACGATGGCACACTTGCCATCACCGACGCTGATAAGAAGGTAGCTTGGAAGTGTCACTATGAAAGGCTACTAAATGAGGAGAATAAATGGGAGAAAGACAGTCTCCCCCATATCGACCCAATAGAGGGACCAGCAGTGTTAGTCGAGGGGAGTATAATAAGTAAGGCAATCAAGGATATGAAGACGGGTAAGGCGGCTGGGCCTTCGGAAATAGTTGCTGAGATGCTGAAGGCATCTGGCACGGTGGGACACACCATGGTCACCCGCATAGTTAACCAAGTCGTACAGAATGGGGTTGTTCCGAAGGACTGGCATAGCAGCATCATCGTTAACTGTTATAAGGGTAAAGGAGACGCCCTAGATAGGAGTAACTATAGAGGCATTAAATTAATCGACCAGGTCATGAAGGTCACGGAAAAAGTAATAGCACAACTAATCAGAGAGAGAATTGACCTAGATGAAATGCAGTTCGGGTTTGTGTCAGGCAAAAGTACCACAGACGCTCTTTTCATTGTACGACAACTACAGGAGAAGTACCTAGCTAAAGGTAAACCCCTCTACTTAGCTTTTGTCGACTTGGAGAAAGCCTTCGACAGAGTCCCCCGCTCCATTATCTGGTGGGCTCTTAGAAAACTAGGCGTTGACGAATGGCTTGTGAGAGCTATACAAGCCATGTATAAAGAAACAGTCAGCAAGGTTAGAATTAACAACGAATATAGTGAAGAGTTTAGCGTAAAAGTTGGCGTCCATCAGGGCTCTGTTCTCAGCCCCCTACTATTTATTATTGCCCTTCAGGCTATAACAGAGGAGTTCAAGACCGGCTGCCCATGGGAACTCCTATACGCAGACGACCTGACACTCATAGCGGAATCAATGGCCGAGCTAGAGAAGAAATTCCAAACATGGAAGCACGGCCTAGAATCAAAAGGCCTTAAAATTAACCTGGCTAAGACTAAAGTTCTAGTTTGTAGGAAAGAAAATAAGGCGGCGGTCCCTTCTGGGAAATGGTCGTGCTCGGTGTGTAGGAAAGGCGTAGGTAGAAACTCCATTTTATGTCCTAAATGCAAAGTATGGGTGCATAAAAGATGTAGTGGGATCACAGGTAAGCTAACTAAGAACATAGATTTTACATGTGGCCGGTGCTCTGGTGCAATAAGTAGCAGCAAGTGCCCACAAAATACTAGCTCTTTCAATTGCGCAGAGGGTTCTATAGAAATAGTGGACAGTTTCCGTTACCTGGGTGATAAAATCAGCAGTGGGGGAGGGTGCTCTGAAAGTACAGTAGCTAGAGTCAGAACTGGTTGGAAAAAGTTCAGAGAGCTTATACCACTATTAGCTGCTAAAGGGTTCTCCCTAAAAATGAAAGGCAGGTTGTACGATGCCTGCATACGAACAGCAATGTTGCATGGCAGTGAGACCTGGGCATTGTGTGCAGAGGATATACGCAGACTAGAGAGGAACGAAGCTTGCATGCTCCGCTGGATGTGTAACAGTAATATACGTGAACGGCAAAGCATAAACGAACTAAGGAAAAAATTAGAAATAAGAGGGATCAGATGTTGTTTACTCGAGAGAAGGCTACGTTGGTATGGACACGTGATGCGCATGAAAGTCGATAGCTGTGTAACAAAGTGCAGGGCAATAAAGATAGACGGTAGCCACGGAATAGGCAGACCTAGAAAAACCTGGAACGAGCTGATAAACTCCGACCTCACACACTTACACCTCTCCAAGACAATGTCACTGGACCGAGACCTTTGGCGGTACTCAGTAACAGAGAAGACCCGCCTTACCTAAATACATAGTAAAACCTACTACAGCCAGTAGGCATCTCTAACAAAATACCCCACCACCCCCACCCCATCCACGCCACCCCGTTCTATGTAAAGTTGTGTTGGTGCCACACCATCCAGGCCGAAACAAATGAGATCGTGTAGGTGCCACGACAAAAAAACACACAGTCCACGCTGTAATGTGGCCGTGTAGGCAACACGGTAAAAACCTCCCAGACCCACACTGTAAATGTGGTTGGTGTTAGGAAGGGCATCCAACTGTAGAAAACCTGCCAGACAGTCCTATGCGAGCAAGACAATCACTCTTGCCTCAAGTGGGACTACCCCCGTCCAAACCCATGCAAGCGTGGAACACGGACGTTAAACGTTGATGATGATGATGATATATATATATATATATATATATATATATATATAATTGTTTCTATTTTTGGCACAAGGTCAACAATTACCCAGTACATTACTGGTACTTTATTTTATCACGCCCGTAAGGATGAAAGGTAAAGTTAACCTCGGCGGGATTTGAACTCAAACCATAAAGGGCCGTAACTCTTTGCTGCAAAGCATGGCGTCAGAACCTCTACCGATACTGCCAATCCATGGATAGAAAACCTAGATGAATAAAATAATTTGTCTTACATGTTCTTATGTGTGTTCAACAATAAAGATATGAAAAGGGGAAATGGTGAATAACATCACTGCAGCTCCATTGTTAATATAGAGATGTAGCTATGTATTACAATCTGATCCTTGACTCGAGGTGTTTGCCTTTAACCCTTAATTTCACTCAATTCTGTATCTCCAGAGACTTCATAAAATATACAAAAATATACAAAAAGATTGGTTTCAGGAAGAAAAAAACATCCATGTCTTACATTTTCAAATTGCTTTCTACACCTGAACTTTTCCCCTTGTTATATATATGCACGAGTGGAAAAGCAGACATAAAAACAATGATGATGATGTGTGTGTAGGGTAGAGAAGCATATTTCTATAAAGTTGTACTGATTTGAAATAACAGTGAATATTTAGAATTGTAATATTTTAAATTATGTGTAAACATCAGCATTAAATGCACTGCTTAAATTCATCTAAATATTTTATTCACACCGAATTATAGTTGTTTGACTGATTAATTGATTGATCCTATGTACTGCCATTACATTTATCTCCATAGAAACAATTGTTGAAATTAAAGATGTAATTTGAATAACAACTTTGGTTTTCATTTTCTATTAATTATTTATGCTCTGTGGCTTTCACTGTCTTAAGTATCTTAACCCTTTGTAGTACACCTTTCACTTGGATCCCTGCATGCTATCGACTTTAATAACGCATCGAGCTTAATGCACTTACCAAAAATAATAGTGGATTATTCCACTATATATATATATATATTCAGAGTGGGCTATAATTAGGTTACTGGTTATTAGAGAAACAAAATAGTGGCATGCTTCAAATAGGCAACACTTTGAACATTTAATGTAACTATAACCTTACATGAATTGTCTTGGAATAAATAAGCTCGTAAGCTAAATATGACCCATCCTGTATGTATAATATATATATATATAATGGATAGTTTATCTGAAAAATTTTGGGAATAATAAATTGCTATAGTAACTTTCAGTCATTCTTCCATTTCTTTTTCTTTTATTTTTCCTTCTTCTCCCACTTTTACTTTCTACTTTCTCAATTCCCTTCCAACTTGGTAATCTAACCTACTTACTTTGTAGCGCTTTCTAAACACACATCACACACTTTTCAGTTATATATATATATATATATAATGTGTGTGTGTGTGTGTATATATATATACACACAAAGGGCTTCTGCATGGTTCCTATCTACCATATTTCACTCATACGATAATGGTCGACACAGGGCTATAGCAGAAGTCACTTCCTGAATGTTTTACACAGTGGGATTTGACATGGAACCATGTGGTCACAAAGTAAATGTCTTAACCACATAACTAAGTTTAATCATTTTAACATGGGGCAGTGAATTAGCAGTTGTTAGTGTGAGACAAAATGCCTTGCGGTATTTGTTGTGGCTCTGTGTGTTCTGAGTTCAAATAACACTGAGGTCGACTTTTGCCTTTCATCTTTTCAGGGATGATAAAATAAAGTACCAACATAGAATAGTGGATTGGCAGAATTATTAAAATGTCAAATGAGATGCCTTGCAGTATTGGTCCTAGTTCAAAGCATTCTGGGATCAAATCCATCTATGGCCCATATGTATGTTAGACATTCTGTCACATGGCTTAACTCCACCACCAACACCTGGCTCTTGGGATCTCTCAGCAAACTCCATTATATTACAAGTATTCAGGCCAGGTTTGAAGATATCTTCCTCTCACTCAACAGTCTCATGATCCAGGAACTGACCTAACAGAAAAAAAAATTACCCATAACTATTTTAACATATCCATCAAGAGAAAAGCTGCGTATAAGAGGAATCAGGTGTAGTGTGACGATGGTGTCGACATATGATGTGTATGGATGATGATTGTTAGGTGAAAAAGTATTAACAAATCCTAGTGGAAGGAAGCTACAGTAGAGGGAGACCAAAGATTTGAACAGAGGTTGTGAGAGCTGATCTCAAATCACTGAAGCTTACAAAGATGAATAGAGGACCACAATGAGTGGAGGAATGCTGTGCTGGAAAAATCCCATTCAACCCCTGCAAGCATGGAAAAACAAACATAAAACAATGGTGATGATGAACATTGTCATCATCATTTTACATCTGCTTTACATGTTGGCATGGGTTAGATGGGTCATCACAGCCTGAGTTACTGTAGTTACTACTTTCCTAGACAAGTCAGGAGACTACATTCTAAAGTTATCTAAATATACCCTTCATTATTTTAACACGGTGGATTGGCAGTATCGGTAGAGGGTCGGACGCCATGCTTTGATGCATAGAGTTACGGTCCTTGCCATTCTGAGTTCAAATCCTGCCGAGGTTAACTTTGCCTTTCATCCTTACGGGGTCGATAAAATAAAGTACCAGTAATGCACTGGGTAATTGCTGGACTTGTGCCAAAAGTAGAAACAATTATTTTAACACACTTTTGATTATTTAAATACATTCTTGATTTTGTTAATATGTTCTTCATCATTTTAACAAACCCTTAATTATTTCATTATATTCCTAATTGTTTTAATATACACTTAATTATTTCTGCTAATTGAACATCAAATGTCTATATAATTGTTCCAGTAAATTATATGTTTATTTGTTTATTTTTCAGGGATTTAAGAAAGAATGCCATCAAGGCCTTAAAACAGGGAGATTTTACTAACCTCTCGTCTCTACAGAAATTGTAAGTACCACTACCACTAATACTACCATTAACCCTTTCATTAAAGTATTTGAAATAAATTAATGAAGAATCTGAAAGGATTTACTTAAATTATTAATTATTTCAATCCTAAGATAGCATTTGTAACAACTTAAAAGGTTCTTATAAGAAATTATGCTGGAAGATTTTCATTTAAGTAGGGACCCTTTAAAATGGATGATTTTGTTTCATAGAACTACAAGTGGTTTGGGGCAAGCTGGTATCAAAAGAGTTACCATATTTGTAATGAAATACACAACCTAGGTTTCAATTAATTTAGGAGGAATCTAGAATCATAGCTTTTTTCATTATTAAGATGATGTTTGAAACAAAAGGCTTTTACATAAAATTATGGATGGCTTTTACATATGTATGAAACCCCAAAACAGACAGTTTTATATAATAAAACCAGGGGCAATTTCATGTGTATTGGTATCTCAAGGATTAATAAATAAAATACTATAACTAATGCTAACATACTATAACTAATGCTAACATGCCACAGTATATATATATATATATCATTCATTGCTTTTTAAAGATTGGTGTTAGTAGCTGTCAGTGAAGCAGCGCACACATACATACATTTCCATACACACACATATGTGAATTCATTACTTTAGGATGGAAGAAAATATAACATGGTAGCAAGTACACAAACATATACACTCAGGTGTATATGTTCATACATCTACACAGAGACTCACACACATACTCATATATTCACACAGACATGCTCTTACATTCATACACACACACACATACTCATATATTCACACACAGATTGTTGCTGACACAGTTAATGTAGTGGGGGAAGACTAACAAACATGAGTGGTAAGAGTTAACCCCAGAATATGGAAATAGTGTGCACATACACACACATGCATACATTATTCCTTTTTGACAGAAACTGATGAAACTTTAGATCAAAACATTAAAAACAACATATAAAAAATTCACTATCATCATCATCATCATCATCATTGTTTAACATCTTATTTTCTGATGTTTCTGTCTAGAGTTGCAGTACATGTTTCAAGTGATCCTCAGTTGAATCAATGCATTTTTTGAGGTGTATGGTGGAGTTTAACATAACGTCTTTACAAACAGACCTAGGGATGGCTCTGATCTCCTCCCTAATGTTTTCCTTTAGTTCAGTGTTAGTCCTAAAGAAAGAAATGGAGGGGGGGGGCTTAACCCTTTAATGTTCAAACCGGCCAAAACCGGCCAGAATTCTCTACCTCTTTCTGTTGAAACTGGCTGTAACTGGTCACTCAAACTGATGTTAGGGTATTGTTCTCAAAATAAATACTTTCAAAATCTCATAGATTCGATATTATGTGAGGTAAAGCCTTTACCATGAAAATATAATAGTATATATAGAGTAATGTGAATGCTAAAGAGTTAAATCAGAGCTGTGTGAGGCCCACTCAAAATCAGTCTTCAGACTGATCACACAATTTCCCAAGTTATTTTTCAGCCATTGTCGTGACTCGTGACATTGCTTACTCTTGCTGGAACCAGAAGTTATTCATTAGAGATGGGTACATGGTCTGTAGCTCCTTCTTGAAGTCTTCCAAGACCTCCACATAGCATTCTTTTGTGACTGTAACAGTGACATCATTTTCTTTGAAGAAGAAGAATAGGCCAATCAGCTTTTTCTCAGAAATGGCAGCTCAGATGGTACATTTAACTGAATGAAGAGGTTACACAGCCACTTCAATGGGTTTCTTTCTTCCCCTCTAAGCGAAAGTGGGCTTCATCAAAGGTCTGCAGCAGATTTAGAAAATTTGGGTTGTTTTCCATCTTCTCCAGCATTTTCTCAACCATAGCCTTTCTCTTCATCTTATCAGCTTTTTGTAGGGATACTAGATCTTCTTTGACAACTCTTTTGCAAGTTTCTGTGGAGTTACTCTAGGATTAGCTTTTTTCTGTGTAGTGATTATTTTGGGTTCTGTTCAACAAACTCTCAGACTGTGTTAATAACTTCCTGTGTACACTTTCTGGGTCATCCCAAGTAGGTAGGACAATCCTCAGACATTGTATTGAGGTTCTATAATGTCCCATTAGTCTCAAACTTCTAGTTTTATATATTGGCTTTGAAGGGAGATTTGTCCATTCCAAAAAAAGCATGTAATTGCTCCTGAACCTGCTTGTATGAGCCAAACTTATAGTAATGTTTCACACAAACAATCCAGTGCAGGAGCTCCCATTGGGGTTTTTGTTGTCTTCTCAGATGTTGTACCTGCCAGGTCCTGAAGTTTATGGCTGATTGGTTTGAAAATGAATATACAGTGACACATTTCTTTTTATATATATCTCTATATGTATGTATGTATGTATATATATATAATAATAAAATAGATAAATAAATGCCATTGTTAAATAATAAATAAATCAACTAATACCTTAACACTTCACACAAAGTAAAACATTTCGTTTTAATCATTTTCTAACCCAGAAAAAAGAGAGAGAGAAACAAAAAAGGAAAAAAATATATTTTCTTCCTAATAATCATCTCTTTCTCCCTGTTTTCATATATATATGTATGCTGGCATGCGTTGGATGGGTCCAAGTCAATATTTATGCAAAGTTACTGCATTCCTAGATGAGTTTGGGACCATGTTGCACCAGTATGTTCCAGATTTGGCATACTTTCTACAGTTGGATACTGGATGTATTTTATACCAACACCTGAGAAGTTGTCCTGTCCTCAACAAGACAAAGGAGTACTCTCTAACCTACTTTGTCACTGTTTGATCACCAATAGCCTTAACAGAGTGTACTCACACAAGCAATAGGGAGGTTGCAAGGTTAAAGATGGCTGTGTGGCCTTTTATGGTCTGAATTCAAATCCCACCGAGGTTAACTTTGTCTTTCATCCTTATGGGGTCAATAAAATAAAGCACCAGTTATGCACTGGGATAATTGCTGGCCTTGTGCCAAAAGTAGAAACAATTATTATATTCAGTTTCCACACTTGACAGATCATGTTCTGATGTTAGACAGCTCAGGTGACTATGTCCTGCACATAGATTCCATATTTGGCTCAGTTTCAGTGGTTGGATGCCCTTCCTAATACCAACCATGTTGCAGTTGAATGGGAAGCAAAATGAGTAGTATTCGTATGATACCATTATGGATGTGTCATGGAGCGAGCGACTGATAAGTAACACTGATATGAGACAGTGATAAAATATTAGCTAGGAGTGTCATGGGAGGAGCAAGTGAATGATGGTATTAAATATGGCCAGGGGTGATGGATATCATTGGATGATTAATGGCAAGTGGGAATGATAATTTCAGCAAAAGCTCTCTTCATGTGAATATAGTCAAATCCAATGTCCCCTATATGGGGTCACACAGAGAGCAAGAAATAGAACCATATTGTAATGGGATTTGAACTAAGACTCTAAAGGTCTGTAACTCAATGCTGCAAAGCATGGTATCTGACCCTCTATTGATACTGCCAATCCACCGGGTAATTATTATCATTATTGAATTGGCAGTATCGGTAGAGGGTCGGCGCCATGCTTTGACGCATAGAGTTACGGCCCTTTCCATTCTGAGTTCAAATCCCGCCGAGGTTAACTTTGCCTTTCATCCTTACAGGGTCGATAATATAAAGTACCAGTAATACACTGGGATAATTGCTGGCCTTGTGCCAAAAGTAGAAACAATTATTATTACTATTAGGGTGGGGAATTGGCAGTATCATTAGAGTGTCGACCAACATTCTTTATGGCATAGAGTTACGGCCCTTTAGGTTCTGAGTTCAAATCCCACCGAGGTTAGCTTTGCCTTTCATCCTTACGGGGTTGATTTAATTGACCTGCCCCACCCCTTCAAATTGCTGGCCTTGTGCCTAAACCAGAAATCATTATTATTAGGTGGATTGGCAGTATCGGTAGAGGGTCGGACGCCATGCTTTGCAGCATAGAGTTACGTCTCTTTATGGTCTGAGTTCAAATCCCGCCGAGGTTAACTTTGCTTTTCATCCTTACGGGGTCGATAAAATAATGCACCAGTAATACACTGGGATAATTGCTGGCTTTGTGCCAAATGTAAAAACAATTATTATTATATAATATAGGTATAATAGAAATACTATTTATTGTAGTTTTAGTAGTGGTGGGCATGGGAAGATTGGGTATATGGGTGACCAAATGCTCCCCTCTCTAATTCAGGCAGCATAGTGTACAAGGAATTATATATATTAGTAAAATCTTACCAAAGATGCGATATGTAAGGAATACACACACTCTTTAGTGCTGGTAACATGGTAACATGCACCCAGTACACTCTGTAAGAAAGGCATTCAGCTGTAGGAAACTTGCTAAACAAAGTGTAATGGTGACTCTTCAGTTGTGTCCAAGACAGGATGATCTCCCTAGTGCTGGTTCATGGCATATTCTGTAGAGTGCAGGAGCATTTGTAAGTGAAATGCAGTCTTGGCCCGTCTAAGAGATCGGTGGTTCCAATTAAATAGTGACTTGATCTGTAATAATCTGTTCAACTCTTGCTAGCAGAGAAAACATGTTAAATAATGATGATGCCTACACATGCAAATATACACTTATATGTGTGTGTATTTGTCTGAATGTATATATATATATGTGTGTGTGTATAATGTGTGTGTGTGTGTGTGTGTGAATGTGTGTACATATGGATGCAGCATGACCAAATGGTTAAGACATTCACTTCACAATCATTAGGTACCAGGTTCAATCCCTGCCTTGTGAATGACATTGAGTAGATGGAAACTGTTTGGAAGCCTATTGGATGAATTTTACCTGTAATTCAAAGGGTCAACCCTGTCATATAGTGTCACACAGAATCTCCCTTAAAATTGCATTATGAGTACATGTGTCTGTGGAATGCTCAGCTATGTACACATTCATTTTCTGTGTAGGCCGTTCCAGTGATCGAACAACTGGAAACACTCACCCTCTGTGTGTGTGTGGGTGTGTGTGTATGTTAGTGTGTAGAAAAGAAGTGGCCTTACTCCATATGTAGAAAAGGAGTGGGCATAAACTCCATATGGTGTACTCAATGTCAATCTTGGGTACACAAGAGATGTAGTGGGATAACAGTTAGACTAACAGGAAGGGAAGAGCGACAGTGATATAAACCTCTTCAAGTCACAGGAAGGATCCATGGACTTGGTTGATTGATTCTGCTATCTAGGTGACTTAATCAGCAGCAGAGGAGGGTCCATGGAGAGTATAATATCTAGAATAAGGATAGGATGGAAAAAGTTTCGAGAGCAACTCCCACTGTTGACAACAAAAGGTTTCTCCCTACATACATAAGGACCTCTGTATGTGAAGTGCGATGCTGCATGGTAATGAAATATGAACAGTGACTGCAGAATGTGTGTAGACTGGAGAGAAATGAGAGCGAGAGAGACTCACTCTACAGTATTTGTCTTTCCTCAGTTATCCCACATGACATGTATCCTTACTTGGTGGATAAATATCTGAGAAAGAAGCAGGAATCACCAGATTTGTTTGGGTTCTGTTTGGTCTGTCTGTCACACTCTCACTTTCTGTTTTACATTGTTTCTCTGTCTGTCTCTCTATCTCTTTATATATAGCTCCCTCTCCCTATCTATTTTACACCCACCCATTTTGTTATCATCCCAGATCTCTCTCTCTCTCTCTCTCTCTCTCTCTCTCTCTCTCTCTCTCCTTCCATAATCTTCCACTGTTTTATACCTGGTACATTCCTGCCTACCATACACATACATACCCATCTACCCCCTCCCCCAGCACCAGGGTATTTTATGATCTCAAACACACTCACTCACACACAAACACATACAGTCATGCAAATACACATCTACCCACATCCCACATCAGGATATTCCATGATCTCATAAATACACACACACACATACATACACATTGATTCTCATCCACCCATCTAATCACACCCCACCCCACACAGAGGTATTCCATAATCTGGTGAACAGCAGCCAATTTACAAAGGGTGTCACCCCCTCTCCACCTGGTATAGCAAAATAGGTCTTTTTTTTAGTGGGTGGGGCTATATTCCCTCCGCACTTCTCTCTCTTTCTCTCTCTCCCCACCATTATTCTCTCTTCTCTCTTCCTTCTCCATTTGGAGCAGCAACATATATGAAGGGTTAGTCAGCAGGTGTGAAGAAAGGATGGGAGTAGATGGTGTGTATGTCTGAGGTAGCAGGGTGGCCGGGTGTATAGGATGGTGGATCTATAGATAACCTGCTTGGTTCCTGTGTTTGGGGGAAGGGATATCTATACAGTGTATGTCTAGCATAACATGGTGGATGGGGTAGCTCCTTAGATAGCTTGCTAGGTAGGTGTAATTAGGGGTGGGGATTATGGAGTGTAGGTCTGCTGTAGTATGGGTCTATTGGGTGGTGGATCTATAGATAGCTTGCTAGGTAGGCCTGATTGAAGGAGAGAGAGTGTATGGACTGTATGTCTAGTGTGGCAGGGATGGCTCCTTAGATAGCTTACTAGGTAGGTGTGGTTCCTGAGCTTTTTATAGAATTATTACTGACAGAATGAATTCTACAGCAGAAAGTAGGGAGAAAAACTGTTACAGACACTATCTCACACACACACACTCTGAGAGAAAGGTAGGTAGATATATAGGTAGGTAAGTAGACATATAGATAGAGAGACAGATGGACAGACAGGCAGACAGATAGATGGATTGATAGACTGACGGGACAAGTAGATAGGCAGGCAGATGGCTAGATATACATCTAGGTAGGTAGACTCGTGGCCAGTCAAATAGATATATGGTCAGGCAGACATACAGGTAGATAGATACGGACGAGATGTTACTAGTTAAGACCAGTAAATCTATTATTCTACTTAGTAGTCTATACTTAAGAAATGTGAAGTGTAGATATTATTATGAAGGTTCTCTGCCCTATGGTTGAGCTTTTGTCTTTTGGATTTATTTCTCATTGGAAGATAGGTAGACAGACA
The DNA here is from genome assembly GCA_964016885.1 of Eledone cirrhosa. Classification (NCBI taxonomy): domain Eukaryota; kingdom Metazoa; phylum Mollusca; class Cephalopoda; order Octopoda; family Eledonidae; genus Eledone; species Eledone cirrhosa. The sequence continues at coordinate 71,974,497 of OZ024741.1, read as the reverse complement.
GATAGCTGAACAGATCATCAAATAGACAGAGATAGATAACTAGACAAACAGACAGACTGGTAGATAGCACAAACATACAGAGAGAGATAAACAAGTAAATAAATATAGATATATCGATATACAGACAGATTGATAGGTAGATAGCACAAGCATACAGATAAATAGATATAAATATATATATATATATATATATATATATATATATATATATATATATATATATATATATATATATATATTTATATATATATATAGAGAGAGAGAGAGAGAGAGAGAGAGAGCATGTGCAGATAGATGGATAGATAAAGACAGACAGATTGATAGCTAAGAGAAACAATTAAAGTGATTTGGTGGGGCCAGACAAATCAAAGTTCAACAAGTTCAGATTTGATAGAGAAACTGGAATCCAGCTGTCTCTTGAGCCTTGCAGTATTTTTAGCAGCTCTGTATATTCTGAGATACATTACTAAATGTTCCTAACAGCAGCTTTATAATGAGAAAGTTACTTATAATACTAAATCCTTTCAAATTCTTGATTGATTTTCAAAATTATTTCAAAATCACAGTGTCCTTCACTAGAAATATGGTAATAAAGGGGTTAAAGTGTATATATTTATCTAAAAACTTTCCATCATGATTCTATGTAAGAACCTTTAAGTTATGTTCCAAACACTAGCTTGATAAGGAGAAAGTAAGTTATAAATCCCTTCAATGTTATTTGAAAATCAAAGAAAAGTGTTTTCCATTAGAAATATAGTAATGTAAGGGTTAAATGTCAGCCTCTTCAAGCAAGCCAATATCACCTGCATTGAAACCACTGCCACCTCCACTACTACCAACATCACTGCCAAGACTACTACTACCACCACCACAACAGCCACTACTGCTACTGCCATTACAACACCAGCACTATCACTACTACAACACCACAAATACTTCTATCTACTACATCACCACCAACAACATCACTACTACACCACCAACAACATCACTACTACACCATTAACATCACTACTACACCACCAACACCACTACTACATCACTACCAACAACATCACTACTACACCACCAACAACATCACTACTACACCATTAACATCACTACTACACCACCAACACCACTACTACATCACCACCAACAACATCACTACTACACCACCAACAACATCACTACTACACCATCAACAACATCACTACTACACCACCAACACCACTATTACATCACCACCAACAACATCACTACTACACCACCTCCACAATAACACGACCAACACCACTACTACATCACCACCAACAACATCACTACTACACCACCAACACCACTACTACATCACCACCAACAACATCACTACTACACCACCAACAACATCACTACTACACCATCAACAACATCACTACTACACCACCAACACCACTACTACATCACCACCAACAACATCACTACTACACCACCAACACCACTATTACATCACCACCAACAACATCACTACTACACCATCAACAACATCACTACTACACCACCAACACCACTATTACATCACCACCAACAACATCACTACTACACCATCATCAACACCACTACTACACCACCAACACCACTACTACATCACCACCAACAACATCACTACTACACCACCAACACCACTATTACATCACCACCAACAACATCACTACTACACCATCAACAACATCACTACTACACCACCAACACCACTATTACATCACCACCAACAACATCACTACTACACCACCAACAACATCACTACTACACCACCAACACCACTATTACATCACCACCAACAACATCACTACTACACCATCAACAACATCACTACTACACCACCAACACCACTATTACATCACCACCAACAACATCACTACTACACCACCAACAACATCACTACTACACCACCAACACCACTATTACATCACCACCAACAACATCACTACTACACCATCAACAACATCACTACTACACCACCAACACCACTATTACATCACCACCAACAACATCACTACTACACCACCAACAACATCACTACTACACCACCAACACCACTATTACATCACCACCAACAACATCACTACTACACCACCAACAACATCACTACTACACCATCAACAACATCACTACTACACCACCAACACCACTACTACATCACCACCAACAACATCACTACTACACCACCAACACCACTATTACATCACCACCAACAACATCACTACTACACCACCAACACCACTACTACATCACCACCAACAACATCACTACTACACCACCAACAACATCACTACTACACCATTAACAACATCACTACTACACCACCAACACCACTACTACATCACCACCAACAACATCACTACTACACCACCAACAACATCACTACTACACCACCAACACCACTACTACATCACCACCAACAACATCACTACTACACCATCAACAACATCACTACTACACCATCAACAACATCACTACTACACCATCAACAACATCACTACTACACCACCAACACCACTACTACACCACCACCAACAACATCACTACTACACCACCAACAACATCACTACTACACCACCAACACCACTATTACATCACCACCAACAACATCACTACTACACCATCAACAACATCACTACTACACCACCAACACCACTATTACATCACCACCAACAACATCACTACTACACCACCAACAACATCACTACTACACCACCAACACCACTATTACATCACCACCAACAACATCACTACTACACCACCAACAACATCACTACTACACCATTAACAACATCACTACTACACCACCAACACCACTACTACATCACCACCAACAACATCACTACTACACCATCAACACCACTACTACATCACCACCAACAACATCACTACTACACCACCAACACCACTACTACATCACCACCAACAACATCACTACTACACCACCAACAACATCACTACTACACCATTAACAACATCACTACTACACCACCAACACCACTACTACATCACCACCAACAACATCACTACTACACCATCAACACCACTACTACATCACCACCAACAACATCACTACTACACCATCAACACCACTACTACATCACCACCAACACCACTATTACATCACCACCAACAACATCACTACTACACCACCAACACCACTATTACATCACCACCAACAACATCACTACTACACCATCAACAACATCACTACTACACCATCAACAACATCACTACTACACCACCAACACCACTATTACATCACCACCAACAACATCACTACTACACCACCAACAACATCACTACTACACCACCAACACCACTATTACATCACCACCAACAACATCACTACTACACCACCAACAACATCACTACTACACCATTAACAACATCACTACTACACCACCAACACCACTACTACATCACCACCAACAACATCACTACTACACCATCAACACCACTACTACATCACCACCAACAACATCACTACTACACCACCAACACCACTACTACATCACCACCAACATCACTACTACACCACCAACAACATCACTACTACACCACCTCCACAATAACACCACCAACACCACTACTACATCACCACCAACACTACTACACCACCAACACCACTACTACATCACCACCAACAACATCACTACTACACCAACAACTACACCACCAACAACTACACCACCAACAGCAACATCACCACTACTACTACACCACCAATGCCACTACTACCACTACGCTTCCATTTACACCACTGCTATCTGATGTCATGTAAAGTGCATAAACTTAAATAAATACTGATTTAGTTTTGTGTGTTTTAGATTCTTTTTTTTTATTGTTGTCGTTTATTTATTTATTTATTTATTTGCTTATTTTGGGGTTTCTATATTAGTAATGGATGATGGGAAGGGGTTAATATTTGCATATATAAACTGTTGGAAACTGTTTTTACAGCTGCTTTTGTCTGCCCTTACTCCCTTCAAGAGTAATAGACCAAGACACACACACACACATAAGTAATGTCTGTGTGTGTGTTGGTCTATCACTATGGAATAGGGGAGAGATGTGGGAGTTCTGTACAGTGGAAATATTGAGATTTGAACTCATGATAAGTCTGTTTACTGATAAGTTCATTATTTTAACCTCACAAACTCTGTGTATGTTTTTCAGTTATTTTTGATTGGATTTGTTTTGTTTTTCCCTAGAAAATGTATTATAGTCGTAAGACAGTAAATTTGCTACCTTGCTAGCAGGGAAAGCAGACAAAAATGTTAGCATTCCAGATAAGAAAGTTTTGTAGTATGCATTCCAGCTCTCTGTGGTCTGAGTTCAAATCCTACCAAGGTCAAATTTGCCTTTCATCATTCCAGAGCCAATTCAATCAATTTTCCCCATCTCCTAACAAATTGCTGGCCGTGTGCCTAAGTAAAAAATCATTATCATTACTAGTAGAAAACTTCTGAAAGGGTGGTTTTCTGCTAGCATATGTAATGTGCATATTGGTATTATATGCAAATATATATGCATATAGATATATGTAAATTGAAAAGTAAACAATATCTTTTTCTTCACCCACTTATTTCTGAGAGGGTTGTGGGGGCAGAGTCCTTCTCAAACATTCCTTCTAGCAACTCTGTCAGAAGCAAACATCTCTAACTGATCCAGCTGGATCCCAAAGCATAACCAGCCAAGCTCATGGATGTTATCCAACTATCTTGCTTATGGTCTACCTCTTGGTCTTTTGCCAGTTGCTTTTGCCTGTAAAATTTGTACAGTGATTCTTTCCTGAGACATTCTAAACACATGCCCATAGTATCGGAGTTGTGATCTCTCAATCCGGAGAAGTAGCGACTCTACCAGGAGTGACTCTCTGATCTCCGAGCTATGCACTTTATCGAGTAATGTTACTCCAAAGACCCTTCGGAGGAACCCTATTTCGGCCACTTGTATTTAAAATTGTATTCTTTCGGTCATTACCCAAGATTCATGATCCTTGATAATGGTTGGCAGGAATACTAGGAAGACAGGCTTTTACACCTACCTCCCTTCTTCTGATTACTGCATCAGCTTTTGCAATTCTTGCACTTAATTCAGCCTCCTGCCTTCCATCACTCATGAACACGGCCCTGAGATACTTGAACTTCTCTGCTTGCTTCAGTGGAACTTCATTCACATGTATATAAATTTGAGCAACTTCTGTCCATCACAACGTGTGTGTTTGTGTGAATATATGTGTGTGTTTGTGTGAATATATGTGTGTATAAAAGGAAGAAAGGGGATACACATATATATGTCTCTAACTTAAAAACGGTGATACACACACACATCTCTAATTTAAGAATACCAACAAACTCATGCGTGCACACATACACATACTGTCTTATTACCACTTATGAGCTTTGGCCCGGACAAACATCCCCTCAATTTTAGAACCGTCTGGATTGTCCAGAATTGATAGACTTGACGGTCTTACCCTGTGCCCTTGGTCAAGAGGCAAGTGCCTTATCTGGGACGTCACAGTTAGTGACTCTTTTGCTTCTTCCCACATCCTGGATGCTAGCTGAACGGAACAAACTCCTAAAATATCGTGATCTGTCGACTAACTACATTTTCCAGCCTGTGACATTCGTGACGTTTGTGGGAGTCGAGTTATTGACAGCGAGGTTGTTATCTTCACTGGCGGCTCGCCTAACTGAGGTAACTGGTGATACTCATGAGGGTGCTCGGTTGTTCCAGCACCTCAGCCTTGCCTTCACCCGAGGTAATGGTGTGAGCATGCTGGCTTGCCTCAAAAATTATTAGAGAGGTTTGCCAATGCTCCTCACTATATTGTTATCTTTTGCTCTGGTAGCAGCTCGTATGTCCACCCCTTTTGCTTGCCTTTTGTTGTATGTGTGTATTACCTGCTTGTGTGTTTTTCTCTTTCTTTTTTTCCTTTCTCCCATTTCCACATTTATCGAGCACTATCATGCTGTGTGTGTGTGTTTGTGTGAATGTATGTATATGAGTGTATATTTTTGTGTATCTGTGTTTGCGCGATTAGTTATATACTCAGACATATAAATGTATGTACATACACATACACGTCAGCATGTTGAAAAACATCCTAATCTCTTCATCTTTTTCTTTCATTCTCTCTCTCTCTCATATATATATATATATATATATATATATATATATATATATATATATATAAATAAAGTTAGTCCTTCATCAGTGATCTTCCAACCTTCATTGGTATTTCATCGCTTTAAAGACCATATACCTCCGGTTGGTGCGAGCAACGGCTAAAGAAAGTCATTGGGACACGTAAATAAGGGGAACGAGCGAGACTGTAAACAAACAAAGATGGTAAAGCAACGAAAAGTGAGGAAGAAAGAGTCAAGTCCCAGATTTCCATGAATATAAGTTCGGTGAAATCGTGAACGTGAGAGAATAAAGACCATCAAACCTAGTCGAAATGTGAGCAAGGAAGGAATTCCGCATAGGTCAAACGGGAGGAAGAAGGAGTCTAGTCCCTGAATTCGGTGAACATAAGTTCTGTGAAATCGTAGACAAGAGAGAAAAAAGGAACAACCAGCCTGGTCAAGCGTGCGCGAGAAAAGAATTACGCACAGGTCAAACGGGAGGAAGTAGGAGAGGTAGTAGCAGAGAGTGAGTGAGTGAAGGGTGAGGAAGAGGCTAACAGAGAGAGTGACTGTTAGAGAGGGTAAAGATACAGAGAAAGAGGAAGCAGTAACAACGAAATAGACGGGTCACAGCGGGGGAAAATATATGTGTGACTATGAAAACAAATGTGCTGCATGGTTGCAAATGGGTTACATATGAATAAAGTTAGTCCTTCTTCAGTGATCTTCCAACCTTCATTGGTATTTCATCGCTTTAAAGACCATATACCTCCGGTTGGTGCGAGCAACGGCTAAAGAAAGTCGTTGGGACACATAAATAAGGGGAACGAGCGAGACTGTAAACAAACAAAGATGGTAAAACAACGAAAAGTGAGGAAGAGTCAAGTCCCAGATTTCCATGAATATATATATATATAATCTGTCACATAGTCACTCTATCTATCTGTATCTATCTCATCACACACTCTCTCTTTCTTTCTCACCCTGTCTATATATATGGTAGTTGAAATGGTGGAGGTGGTGGCGGCGATATACTGGAAATTTTGAAATTTGAAACTTTTAAAAGAAGTAAATCTTGAATTAAGCAATAAAATTATTTATATTTAATCAAGAGTTACGAAATTTAGTTCATAAATTATGTAATATTCATTATTTATTCAAAGTAATCCAACTTATTTTACTAACGGCATAAAATAATTGTTTCTACTTTTGGCACAAGGCCAGCAATTAGCCAGTGTATTACTGGTACTTTATTTTATCAACCCCATAAGGATGAAAGCAAAGTTAACCTCGGCGGGATTTGAACTCAGAATGGCAAGGGCCGTAACTCTATGCGTCAAAGCATGGCGTCCGACCCTCTGCCAATCCACTATAAAATAATTGTTTCTACTTTAGGCACAAGGCCAGCAATTACCCAGTTCATTACTGGTACTTTATTTTATCGACCCCGTAAGGATGAAAGGCAAAGTCAACCTCGGCGGGATTTGAACTCAGACTGTAAAGGGACGTAACTATGCTGGAAAGCATGGCGTCCGACCCTCTACCGATACTGCTAGACAGTCCCACACTCCTCTCTTTATTATATATAGATAATGCAATGGATTGACAGAATTGTTAGAACATTAGACAAAATGCTTTTCAGGATTTGTTTTGACTCTGGACATTCTGAGTTCAAATCCCACTAAAGTCAACTCTTCCTTTCATCCTTCTCGACTCAATAAAATTAGGTACTAGTCAAGTACTGGGGTTGATTTAATTGACTTTCACCACCCCAGAAATTGCCGGCTTTCTGCCCAAATTAGAAATAGAGTTGCGACCCTTTACGTTCTGAGTCCAAATCCTGCCAAGGTTAGCTTTGCCTTTCATCCCTACGAGGTCAATAAAGTAAAGCACCAGTAATACACTGGAGTCGATTTAATTGACTTTCCCCATCCCCAAAAGTTGTTGGCCTTGTGCCTATAGTAGAAACCGTTATTATTATTATTCCTTTGTATCGGTAGAGGGTCGGACGCCATGCTTTCTAGCATAGTTACGTCCCTTTACAGTCTGAGTTCAAATCCCGCCGAGGTTAACTTTGCCTTTCATCCTTACGGGGTCGATAAAATAAAGTACCAGTAATGTACTGGGTAATTGCTGGCCTTGTGCCAAAAGTAGAAACAATTATTATTATTCCTTTGTTACTCTCCCTCATCAGAAATACATTGAACCAATAATGAGCCCATTGGAAAACCGTAACCAAAGACATCTTTTATGTACATAATACCAATTACCATTTAGGTTAAGGCATCGTCTTACTGATAGTTACTAGGGCTGAGTCAGTAGAGGTTTAGACTAAAGCTTAGCAGTATTTGTTTTGGTTCTTTACTTTCTTAATTCAAATCAAGGTGAGGTCAACTTTTCCTTTCATCTTTCTGGTCATCTGTCCCATCTTTTTAAGGACATCTAAAGTTGTTATTTAATGTGTCTTTTTTGCTCTTCAAGAAAGTAAGGTGTGCGATTTGAAGAAAACTTGGCTTCTACTTCTAGCTAATCAAACAACCATGTATAGGGTGCTCCCTCTTTCATTTCACTCCTCTATAAGAAGGGGAAAGGATGGTAGTCCTGTCCCTTTCCCTCATCTATAGATATTACTGCACGAGGAGGAGGAGGAAGAGATGGTAGCCATTTTGCCCCTCCCTTCCTCTGTGAGTATTACTATGAGATGAGGGGGCGGTGATGGTGGTTTTTCTTCTCCTCCTCCTTCCTCTATAGGTATAACTATAAAAGGAGGGGGAGAAGGTAGTCATTTGGCCCTCCTCCTACAATATGTCACTAACATTTACTGCAGGCTCTTTGCCACAGATCATATCAACAATTGCTCAATGAACATTGCTGACTTGGGTAAATAGCTATGAATGTGTGTATATATATATATATATGCAGGGTGTCCCAAAAAATGTATACACACGTCAACAGTGTATATACATTTTTGGGGAACACCCTGTATATATATATATATATATAATCATTTAACCTCCTGCTTCCTTGCTAGTAAAAATGTCTGTTTATAAGTCTATACATGTGTTTGCATACATATATGTGTGTATGTTTATACTGTACTATGTGGAACTGTGTGTGTGTGTGTGTGTGTGTGTGTGTCTATACTGTATTATATGTAGGAATAAAAAGTATAAGCTCAAACTCTCAGTTGTCAGTACTCTTCCTTATTGACACCTCCTCAGTCACTGTTTCTCTCTCTCTCTCTCTCTCTCTGATTTATATATATATACTTAGATACACACTTTATAGACACTGTTCAGGACCCTTATGAATAAATACATAACAATTACCTCATTGCCATGCAGGAGGCATAATGTGTCTGACACACTGGATACTCCTCATCTCTCTCTCTCTCTCTCTCTCTCTCTCTCTCTCTCTCTCTCTCTCTCTCTCTCTCTCTCTCTCTCTCTCTCTCTCTCTATATATATATATATATACATATATAGCCACAGGTGCATGGATATGTATACATATGTCCATGTGTGGTGTTATCTGATTGTTATGGCTAAAATGATATTACTATCATTGTTTGTTGGCAGTATCGGTAGAGGGTCGGACGCCATGCTTTGACGCATAGAGTTACGGCCCTTGCCATTCTGAGTTCAAATCCCGCCGAGGTTAACTTTGCCTTTCATCCTTACGGGGTCGATAAAATAAAGTACCAGTAATACACTGGGAAATTGCTGGCCTTGTGCCAAAAGTAGAAACAATTATTACTACCAGAATGGCAAGGGCCGTAACTCAATGCGTCAAGGCATGGCGTCCGACCCTCTACCGATACTGCCAATCCACCGCCTTGTTGGTAGTAATAATTGTTTCTACTTTTGGCACAAGGCCAGCAATTACCCAGTGTATTACTGGTACTTTATTTTATCGACCCCATAAGGATGAAAGGCCGAGGTTGACTTTGCCTTTCATCCTTACGGGGTCGATAAAATAAAGTACCAGTAATACACTGGGTAATTGCTGGCATTGTGCCAAAAGTAGAAACAATTATTACTACCAACACCCAGCCAAATTTTCCTCAAATTACACCATATTTCTAATGAAAGACAATATCTATAATTTTCCATTAATTTTGAAAGTAATCAAGTATTTGGAGGGATTAAGTTAGGCGTTTGGTACATAAAAACAAACGTTTTTACATAATATTTATACTAGATGATTTTTAGATAAAGATAACCACTTTTAAACAGTTTTATATATAATGAATAAAGTTTTATTGAGAAGAAAGAATAGAATGTAAAATAAGAAAAAATATTTTAAAAAAACAGAAAAGCAAAGGCTCTAGTGTCACAGAAGAATGGGAAGAAAGGCTCTGGGCCTAGGGCGTGGTGGTAATGGGGCTGTGCCCCGCAGACAAGATCGAGAACTCGTAGAGGTCTCAGGAGGTTTGGTATCAAAACAGTTAAAATAAAAAGGGCACATTGCATAATGTAGTCCAAGATAGATTATGTCTGAAAGTTAATATGAAAGAGGGACATTGCATAATGTAGTCTGAGATAGACTATGTTCTGAATGTTAAAACGAAGAGGGGACATTGTATAATGGAGTCCGAGATAGACTATGTTTGAAAGTTAAAACGAAAAGGGGACATCACATAATGGAGTCCGAGATAGATTACGCTTGAAAATAAGAGTGTTTAGTCACAGATACAATATCTTTTTATCAGAACTGACCTATGGCTAAAATAACTTCTCTACTGCCTAAACCAACAAACACTACCATTATAACCATCACCATCACCAGCCCCACCACCACCATCATCACCATGACCACTAACATCACCATTGCTACTACCATTCCAACATCCACTAACATCATCATTACCACTACTATCACCATTGCCACCACTAACACCCCCATCACCACCACCATTAACATCCCTACTACTACTAACATAACCATCACCACTAACACCATCATTACCACTACCATCCCCACCATCACTAATATCCATACCACCACTACCATCCACACCATCACTAATATCCATACCACCACTACCATCCACACCACCACTACCATCACAATCACCACTAACATCACCATCGCCATCATCATCATCACCACTAACCTCAGCATTACCACTCCCATTACCATTGCCACCACTAACAACACCATCAGCACAACTAGCAATATTCCAATCACTACTATCACCACCACCACCACTATCACCACCACTACTACTACTATCACCACCACCACCACCACTACTACTATCACCACCACCACCACCACCACTACTACTATCACCACCACCACCACTACTACTATCACCACCACCACCACCACCACTACTACTATCACCACCACCACCACCACTACTACTACTATCACCACCACCACCACCACTACTACTACTATCACCACCACCACTACTACTACTATCACCACCACCACTACTACTACTATCACCACCACCACCACTACTACTATCACCACCACCACCACCACTACTACTATCACCACCACCACTACTACTACTACTACTATCACCACCACCACTACTACTACTATCACCACCACCACTACTACTACTATCACCACCACCACTACTACTACTATCACCACCACCACTACTACTACTATCACCACCACCACTATTATTACTATCATCACCACTACTACTACTATTACTATCATCACCACCACTACTACTACTACTATCATCACCACTACTACTACTACTATCATCACCACCACCACTACTACTATCACCACCACCACCACCACTACTACTACTACTATCATCATCACCACCACCACTACTACTATCACCACCACCACCACTACTACTACTACTATCATCACCACCACCACCATCACCACTACTACTACTACTACTACTATCACCACCACCACTACTACTACTATCCTCACCACCACTACTACTACTACTACTATCACCACCACCAGTACTACTACTATCACCACCACCACCATTACCAATAGCACCTCCAACGCTACCTCCACCAACAACATGCCCACTACTATTTAATGCCAACACCATTGTTAATTACTATGAAGTGTAATGGAATATTAGCATGGTGGGGTGAGGTGGGGTGTTAGGGTGTGGAGGGTGGGAGTTGTGTCTGTCTGTGTGCATCAATATCTGTGTATGTCAGTGAATTCAACTGTGTGTCTGTGCTGAAGAGAGTGTGTTGGTATTTGTCTGATGACACTTAGTGTACATCTGTGTGTGTGTGTGTGTGTGTGTGTGTGTGTGTGTGTGTATCTGCCTCATGTGTGTGATTCTGTTTGTGAGTTAAATGGTGTGTGTATGTGTGCATGCTGAAGAGAGGCAGTGTGTATTACTATTTGTATGTGATGTGAATGTTTTAGTGTGTGTATATGTGATGGTTATAAGTGTATCTGAGTCTGTGTATGTAAGTGTGTGTGCTAAAGAGAGTCTGTATTGGTATTTGTATGTGATGACATGAATATAAGTATGTGTGCATCTGTGTGTGTGTATGTTAAAGAGAGAGTGTGTTGGTATTGTATGTGATAACAAATGCTTTAGTGTGTGTGTGTGTGAATGCTAAAAAGAGTGTGTTGCTATTTATGTATGTATGTTTATACATGTGTGTATATGTATATGTATGTTTATGCATGTTTGTGTATGTATATATGTATCTGTGTGTTTATACATGTGTGCATATGTATATGTATGCCTATGTGTGTATGTATGTTTATGCATGTGTATTTATATATGTGTGTATATACATGTATGTGTCCAAGTCTTTATGTATGTTTATGCATGTGTATATATGTATCTGTGTGTATGTTTATGTTTACACATGTGTGTGCGTATGTGTTTGTTGTCATTTTATCTCCATAATTGTTTCTTCAGGGATTTCATCATTTTTTGTCTTTTCATGTCATTCTTTTCATGTAATATAATAATTAATAGTACAGATAATGGTATTGGTAGTAGTAGTGGTGGTGGTGGTGGTGGTGGTGGTGGTAGTTGTTATTGTTGTAGTATTGCTGATAGTAATAGGGGTGGTGGTGTTGATGGTATGTGGTTGCAGTGGTGGTAGTAATAGTATTGCTGATAGTAATAGGGGTGGTGGTGTTGATGGTATGTGGTTGCAGTGGTGGTAGTAATAGTATTGCTGATAGTAATAGGGGTGGTGGTGTTGATGGTATGTGGTTGCAGTGGTGGTAGTATTGCTGATAGTAATAGGGGTGGTGGTGTTGATGGTATGTGGTTGCAGTGGTGGTAGTAGTAGTAGTAGTATTGCTGATAGTAATAGGGGTGGTGGTGTTGATGGTATGTGGTTGCAGTGGTAGTAGTAGTAGTAGTAGTATTGCTGATAGTAATAGGGGTGGTGGTGTTGATGGTATGTGGTTGCAGTGGTAGTAGTAGTAGTAGTAGTATTGCTGATAGTAATAGGGGTGGTGGTGTTGATGGTATGTGGTTGCAGTGGTAGTAGTAGTAGTAGTAGTATTGCTGATAGTAATAGGGGTGGTGGTGTTGATGGTATGTGGTTGCAGTGGTGGTAGTAGTAGTAGTAGTATTGCTGATAGTAATAGGGGTGGTGGTGTTGATGGTATGTGGTTGCAGTGGTGGTAGTAGTAGTAGTAGTATTGCTGATAGTAATAGGGGTGGTGGTGTTGATGGTATGTGGTTGCAGTGGTAGTAGTAGTAGTAGTAGTATTGCTGATAGTAATAGGGGTGGTGGTGTTGATGGTATGTGGTTGCAGTGGTGGTAGTGGTGGTGGTAGTATTGCTGATAGTAATAGGGGTGGTGGTGTTGATGGTATGTGGTTGCAGTGGTGGTAGTAGTAGTAGTAGTATTGCTGATAGTAATAGGGGTGGTGGTGTTGATGGTATGTGGTTGCAGTGGTGGTAGTAGTAGTAGTAGTATTGCTGATAGTAATAGGGGTGGTGGTGTTGATGGTATGTGGTTGCAGTGGTGGTAGTAGTAGTAGTAGTATTGCTGATAGTAATAGGGGTGGTGGTGTTGATGGTATGTGGTTGCAGTGGTGGTAGTAGTAGTAGTAGTATTGCTGATAGTAATAGGGGTGGTGGTGTTGATGGTATGTGGTTGCAGTGGTGGTAGTAGTAGTAGTAGTATTGCTGATAGTAATAGGGGTGGTGGTGTTGATGGTATGTGGTTGCAGTGGTGGTAGTAGTAGTAGTAGTATTGCTGATAGTAATAGGGGTGGTGGTGTTGATGGTATGTGGTTGCAGTGGTGGTAGTAGTAGTAGTAGTATTGCTGATAGTAATAGGGGTGGTGGTGTTGATGGTATGTGGTTGCAGTGGTAGTAGTAGTAGTAGTAGTATTGCTGATAGTAATAGGGGTGGTGGTGTTGATGGTATGTGGTTGCAGTGGTAGTAGTAGTAGTAGTAGTATTGCTGATAGTAATAGGGGTGGTGGTGTTGATGGTATGTGGTTGCAGTGGTGGTAGTGGTGGTGGTAGTATTGCTGATAGTAATAGGGGTGGTGGTGTTGATGGTATGTGGTTGCAGTGGTGGTAGTAGTAGTAGTAGTATTGCTGATAGTAATAGGGGTGGTGGTGTTGATGGTATGTGGTTGCAGTGGTGGTAGTAGTAGTAGTAGTATTGCTGATAGTAATAGGGGTGGTGGTGTTGATGGTATGTGGTTGCAGTGGTAGTAGTAGTAGTAGTAGTATTGCTGATAGTAATAGGGGTGGTGGTGTTGATGGTATGTGGTTGCAGTGGTGGTAGTGGTGGTGGTAGTATTGCTGATAGTAATAGGGGTGGTGGTGTTGATGGTATGTGGTTGCAGTGGTGGTAGTAGTAGTAGTAGTATTGCTGATAGTAATAGGGGTGGTGGTGTTGATGGTATGTGGTTGCAGTGGTGGTAGTAGTAGTAGTAGTATTGCTGATAGTAATAGGGGTGGTGGTGTTGATGGTATGTGGTTGCAGTGGTGGTAGTAGTAGTAGTAGTATTGCTGATAGTAATAGGGGTGGTGGTGTTGATGGTATGTGGTTGCAGTGGTAGTAGTAGTAGTAGTAGTATTGCTGATAGTAATAGGGGTGGTGGTGTTGATGGTATGTGGTTGCAGTGGTGGTAGTAGTAGTAGTAGTATTGCTGATAGTAATAGGGGTGGTGGTGTTGATGGTATGTGGTTGCAGTGGTGGTAGTAGTAGTAATAGTATTGCTGATAGTAATAGGGGTGGTGGTGTTGATGGTATGTGGTTGCAGTGGTAGTAGTAGTAGTAGTAGTATTGCTGATAGTAATAGGGGTGGTGGTGTTGATGGTATGTGGTTGCAGTGGTGGTAGTAGTAGTAGTAGTATTGCTGATAGTAATAGGGGTGGTGGTGTTGATGGTATGTGGTTGCAGTGGTAGTAGTAGTAGTAGTAGTAGTAGTAGTAGTAGTAGTAGTAGTAGTAGTATTTTGTGTCAAAAGATCTAAAAATGTTTTTTAAAAATCTCTGCCAATGTTGACATGTCGGAAATGGAAGTTTTCCAAGAAATCTTCAGAAGTTGCTGTGATGGATGGACAGCCGATAGCATTGAAAGCTGCCCACCACCACCATTTTCAATCACCTTTTCCACCACTACCACTTTCTACTCTCTTCACCACCCCCACACCCACTGTCATTTTCCACCATCTTCACACCCCATTGCTACTTTCCATTCCTCCCTACCATTTTCCATCACCACCACCCCACTGTCACTTTCCACTATCTCCACCACCACCCACCACCACTTTCCAATTCCCACTGCCACAATTTTCCATCACCTCCACCCCCACTATCCATCTCCTCCACTGCCACTTTCCATCACCTACATCCATTACAGCCAGCACATTCTTTCTCCTTCACCACCTCACCTTCCACACTACTTTCACCCAGCCTCAGGTAACCATCACTACATGTCTTTTCTACTCTATTCACTCACTGCTTCTTGTACATATAAAGTCTACCCCCTCCCCATTTCTCTCTCTCCCTCTCTCAGCATTTCATACATATATCATATCTATGGCCACCACCATAAAAAAGTATTCCATTCTTCAGTCATCACACACATAACTCACACCTGTTATCCATTTTGGTAGTTTCGTTCATCATCATCATCGTCGTCATTAACAATATTATCACCTCCATCAACAGCAGCACCACAACTATCCTCAACATCATATAGTTTTAACTTCCATTGTTTTCAGTCAACTGACTGTCATCTTTTCACATAATAAGTAATTGTTTCTGATTTAGGCACAAGGCCAACAATTTTGTTGTTGGGGGTGGGGGATCTCGATTAAATCGACTCCAGTGCATTACTGGTACTTTATATTGTAAGGATGAAATGCAAAGCTAACCTCAGCAGGATTTGAACTCAGAACGTAAAGGGCCTAATTTAGACATAAGGCCAGTAATTTTAAAATTTATATCAATCAACCCCAGTATTTTATTGGTACTTTATTTCATTGAACTCAGAATGATGAATGGTAAAGACCTTGGTGGGATTTGAACTCAGAACGTAAAGAGTTGAAACAAATACTGCTAAGCATTTGTCAAAAGCTCTAATTATTCTGCCAATCCACTGCCCAATTATAATTGTTTCTAACATAGGGACAAGGCCAGTATTTGGGCTTAGGGAGGATGAGTCAATTAAATCAACCCCAGTGCTTAACTGGTACTTTTTATTGACACCAGGAAGATGAAAGGTAGAGTTAACTTCAGCAAGACTTGAACTCAAAAAGATATAAAGTAATGCAGGAGGATGGGAAAGCAACAATATTCTGGGATTATGATTTTCAAACTGATAGAGTAATTGAGCATTGCTGACCGGACATTGTCATATTGAACAAGATAAACAAATACTGTCAAATCATCGATGTGGTCATACCAAATGACACAAATATTATGAGTAAGGAGATGGGAAAATTACCAAGTACCCTGAATTGAAAGTGGAGTTGGCAAGACTATTTGGAATGCAAAAGGGTAATGTGAAAGTGATACCAGTTATGATCTGGGCATTGGGTCAATCCTATTGAAACTTCAAAACTTCTTAAAGTGACTAGGAATACCATACAGGTTGGATGTCGTACAAAAGGTGGCTTTGCTAGGTACTACACACATTTTGAGGAAAGTATTATCTGTCTGAGATCCTTGATGTCACTTGACAGATGACAAAATACCCCAGTGTATTATCCATCTGCACTGCATGACAGAGCAATAATAATAATTGTTTCTACTTTAGGCACAAGGCCAGCAATTACCCAGTGCATTACTGGTACTTTATTTTATCGACCCCGTAAGGATGAAAGGCAAAGTTAACCTCGGCGGGATTTGAACTCAGATCGTAAAGGGACGTAACTATGCTGGAAAGCATGGCGTCCGACCCTCTACCGACACTGCCAATCCACCGATAATAATGATTTCTTTTATTTGCCACAAGGGCAACAGAATAGGGGGTATTACAAGGACAAATTTCAAAAACTTTCAGAGTTTACATTGAATCATCATCATAATTTTATGTCCATTTTTCCATGCTTGCATGAGCTAGACAAGTCCTGCTCTTCAGTATAGCATCTCTCTCTTTTGTCATCTCCTTTGTAAGATCAGCTTTTGCCAGCTTAGTCCAGGTCTTCTTTGGTCTTCTGCCTTGGTTTCCTTTCCCTTGGAATTCCTGGCACTCCTTTGCAAGACACATAGAATTCCTTTTATACTCAGTTTTTCTTTCAATCCATATGTGCATCATCATTCATTTACACTAACATTACATATCCAGTGGAACATCAGTAAATTTACTGAAAAGCAGGACTTCCCTTTCCTCTCCAAGAACTTGGAAAAATTTCATGAGGGGTTTTGCTGAAGAGAAAAATGTCTGTGTTCAGTCCTTTCAATCACATACACCACACAACCTCTTTTGCTGATGCCACTAGACAGGGAGAAAAATCAAACCCTCACAATTGACTCAGCAGATAGGTCAGGTCTTTCTTATATGCAACAATAACTGTTTGACAGAACTCCATATGTTGATGATGGTAATGATGATAAAGATGATAGTAATAATGGTGATAAAGATGGTGGTGATGGAGATAAAGATGATGATGGAGGAATATATATATAAAATAACAATGATTCTTTTTTTTTTCTTTTCAAATAATGTAAGTGTAGAATGTTTGTTTTTCTCTGCACACATCTCTGACTGAACCAAGTGAGGGCTCTACCATACAAGTAGTACTGCTAGACCAGGGATTTCTTGAAGTTATCCCTAGCTCTCCCCCTGAGCCAAAAGTCCTCTGGAACAGACTGACCAGTTTCTTCTCATTGACACCCAGACTTTCCCCCAGAGAATGTTGTCAGTTCCCTACCACTAGTCACTCCTATTTATATAAATCTATGTTTCCCAAAGCAGGTTCTGGGGAAATTTAGTGTTCTATGAGATAATGTATTTTAATAATAAAAACCTTTTTTTTTTAATATATAAATACCTTGTAATAAAAATCCTTTTTTAAAATATATATATGACTAAATTCTCTACTACTACAGACGTTTTAAGATCAATTTCACTGTTAAAGCAGGGGTTAGCCATGCAGAACCCATGACAAGCTTCATACTCATCTTGGGATGCTTTTTGAAGTAATATTTTACAACCAGACCTCCTTTCTGGAACCAACCTTTTTAGTCATCTCTTACATGCAGGGATGTAGTGTGCTTATTCTGAATTGGATACACACAGCACTCTCTCTTTGAAACAATTTTTGTTTCATTTTGTCTTATTAAAATGAGTGTGGTGGAGATTGTCTGTAAAATATAGGTAAGGGTATCTGTGAATTGCTGTAGAAGATTAATGTGGAAGTTCCACTGACCAAAATGTCACAACATTTAGAGGTCTGTCTGATCATTCCAGATGCCAATGATAAATAATTGTTTCTACTTTTTTGGCACAAGGCCAGCAATTACCCAGTACATTACTGGTACTTATTTTATCGACCCCGTAAGGATGAAAGGCAAAGTGAACCTCGGCTTGAACTCAGACCGTAAAGGGATGTAATGGTTTCTAATTTTAGCACAAAGCCAGCATTGGGGAAAGGGGTCAATTGTATCAACCCCAGTACTTAAGAGAGGTACTTTATTTTATGGACCTCAGAAGGTTGAAAGGCAAAGTTAAACTTGCCATGATTTGAACTCAGAATATAAAAGGCTAAAATAAATACTGTGAACCATTTGACCAAAATTATAATGACTTTGCCAATCCTCTTGAAGACTAATATAGAAAATGAATGTGGAACTTTCACACTGACCAAACTGTCCCCAGCACTGTGAATGTCTGGCAGTTCCAGATACTAATGATAAAAAATGACAAGTAGAACATTTGTTATCTAGAAATCTTGACTGTCATTTAATGATTTTATAAGAAGAAAGATTTTGTACCCAACCAACCATACACACTACCATTTCAACACTCCCTCTCCCTACCCTACCCTGCACTCCACAGACCTGAGTCTTCATCAACATTTAAAGCTTTTGAAGCTGACAACCCAACAACTACCTATTAAAACACCAATCCACAAGGAGTAATGGTGGTGAGGTAGTATGTGGTGGTAATAGTAGTAGCAGTGAGACTACAATTTTCTCTAATTACAATTCATTAAACATAAAAATGCATTAATCTCTCTCTCTCACACACCAGACATTAAAAGAAATTTTTTTTTTTTCAGTTTAAATTTGTGAAATTGTTTCACACCCACCTTTCTCTTCTGTTTTCTTCTTTTCTTCTTTTTCATCTTTTCTTCTTTTGCTTTTCTGCCTCAATCCCACTATAACTAATATCCTCCTGTGACTACTACTCTTCTCCACTCTAATATAACTACCATTTTCCTTACTAGTTTGTAGTGGAAGATGTGCATATATGTATATGTATATATAAGGTGGGTGGCGATAAGAACATCCAGCTCTAGATACCATGCCAAACAAAGGGTCAAGAGGACTCTTCAGTTGCATCAAGGGCATAACAACTTCTCTAAAGTTTGTGATAGGAAGGGCATCCAGCCATAGAAAACTTGCCAAACAAGTGCCCCTGAGGACTCTTCAGTTGTGTCAGAGGCATGACACCTCCTTTGTGCTGGTGCCACAAAAATGTGGGAATGTACATAAGTGAAATACAGCCCCCAGCCCATATAAGAAATCAGTAGCTCCAATTAAATACTACCTTAGTTTGTGACATGTCAGACCTATGCTAGTAGGGTGAACAGATATTAAATGATGATATATATAGAATATCATTGTCCTCATCATCATCACTGTTTAATCCTTTAATATTCACATTACTGTATATATATTATTATATTTTCATGGTAAATGCTTTATCTCACATACTTATCTCACATAATATCGAATCTATGAGATTTTGAAAGTATTTATTTTGAGAACAATACTTTAACATCAGTTTTAATGACCAGTTACAGCCAGTTTCAACAGAAAAGGATAGAGAATTTTGGCTGGTTTGAACATTAAAGGGTTAATGTCCATTTTCCACGCTAGCATGGGTTAAATGAGTTGCCCTGTTGTAAGGCAAGTCAGATCAGATGACTGTGTCTTGTTCATACAGAACTGTTTCTGGTTTTGTTTCTATGGCTGGATGCCCTTCCTAACACCAATCACATTTACAGCACGGACTGAGTGCATTTTGTCATGTCACCAACACAACCACCTTACACGGTGGATCGGATGCTTTTTGTCATGTCACCATCAAAACCACTTTACAGGATGACTGGGTGCTTTTTGTTGTGTCACCAACACAACCACTTCATGTATAATATGTGTATGTATGTATGTACAGCATCTCCCCATTTGTCTCTTTCCTTTGTCATCTCCTTTGTGAGGTTCAGTATCTTGAGATCAAATTTGTTTGTTATTAACAATAGCTGTTTACTTTAAAGTTTCACTGAAGCTGCTAGCTTTTCAACAGACATATTTGAAGATACCTCCATACTGTGTGGAAGTCTATGACTGTCTGTTTGTTTATTTCTACAGGTGTTGGTTTTCTTTCATTTATCATATCCTGTTATTGCTTGTGTTGCTGGTGATGATGACAACAGTTGTAATAGTATTGTTATGGTGGTAGTTACGATGGCGTTGATGATGCTGCTCATGGCAGGGAGGGGGTAGTAATGGTAGATAAACTGAAATTTGCATCCATTAAAATAATGTATGTAATCCTTGCAGCAGATTGTAGCGCAACAAGATAGAAGAAAGTTGTTTGTTACAGCAAATAAAAGAGATGAAGGTAGGAAGAGCTAAATAGCAGGAGATATAGAATAAGATACATGTGAAAAGAGAGATGAGATGAAGTGCCTAGGTGAGAGAGATAAGAAGAGAGAACTGAGGGGGGGGGGGGTTATCTAGCCATGAATGAATCTTTTAGGCAATGTCACTGTGAAAGTAGAACTTGTGTGTGTATATATATATATAGGGTAACACAAAAAAAACTGGCCACATCATAATTTTGTCTACATTATTCATTTTTTGACAGAAACTCATGAAACGCATATATTTTGTCCAGAGTTACAGCACATATTCCAAGTGGTCCCCCATTTGAATTCATGCATATTTTGAATTGCATGATGTTGAGCATAATGTCTTTACAAACAAACTAGGGATGGCTCTGATCTCCTCCCAGATATTTCCGTTTAGTTCAGTGATGGTCCTGGATTTGTTGACATATACCCTATCCTTCAGATAGCCCTAAAAAAAGAAATCTGGAACATAAATCAGGTTGTGTAAGGCCCACTTAAAATCATTCTTCAAACTGATCACACAATTTCTTAAGTTCAACCATTGTCGTGATTCATTGCAAGTGTGAAGATGGGTACATGGTCTGTGGCTCCTTTTTGAAGTTTTCCAGGACTTCCACATAATGTTCCTTTGTGACTCTAGCAGTGACACCATTTTCTTCAAAGAAAAATGGGCTGATCAACCCTGTCACAAATGGCAGCCCAGATGGTACATTTAGACAAGTGGAGAGGATTCACAACCACTTCAGTGGGTTTCTCTGACCCCAGAATACATTGTTCTTAGGGTTGATCTTGCCCTCTAAGTGAAAATGGGCTTTGTATCTGCCATATCCTGGAATTTAAGGTTGATCGGTTTGAAAATGAATATATATCATCATCATCATTTAACGTCTATTTTCCATGCTAGCATGGGTTAGAAAAGTTGTCCCGTTAGAGGCCAGTCAGGTCAGGTGACCATGTCTTGCTCATACAGAATTGTTTCTGGCTAGGTTTCTACAGCTGGATGCCCTTCCTAACACCAACCACATTTACAGTGTGTGCTGAGTGCTTTTTGTCATGACTCCTACTCTACCACTTTACAGTGTAAGCTGTATGCTTTTTGTTGTGACACCTATTTGACCACTTTACAGTGTGGGCTGGGTGCTTTTTGTTGTGACACCTACACAACCACTTTACAGTGTGGTCTGGGTGCTTTCTGTCGTGACACCTACATGACCACTTTACAGTGTGGGCTGGGTGCTTTTTATTGTGACTCCTACACAACCACTTTACAATGGGAACTGGGTGATTTTTGTCATGACCTCTACATGACCACTTTACAGTGTGGACTGGATGCTTTTTTGTTGTGATACCAACACAACTTTACAGTGTAAGGGTGTTGGGGTATGAGATATTTATGGAAGGGGGTATAGGAATTAAGAGGTGCCTACTAGATGTATGTTTGAGTCTGTGTGCATGGGAAGGCATGACTTCTGTATTACTGCATAACACCAAAAATCTTCAACCTGTCATTGTCTTTGAAGCAATGAGTGGTGAGGATTTTGTAGGAATAGTAGTAGCAGTGAGACTACAATTTTCTCTCATTACAATTCATTAAACAAAAATTCATTAATCTCTCCCTCTCTCTCTCTATCTATGTATATATATATATATATATATATATATATATATATATATATTATGAAAATAAACCAAAGAAGCCTTCAAAACATCAAAAGTCTTTATTAGCCAACAATGTTTCGTCCTATTAAGGACTCATCAGGGCAATTAAAGCTATAAGAAGCACTATCGGCCAATACAAGCCGAAAACTCAGAAGAATATGGAGTGTACATACATTAAAGCATAGGAAAATTATCGGGTAAAAATTATCAAGTAAAAATTGTTAAGGAAGTGAATAACATTTTGAACCATATTACAAATATAGTCCAATGCAAAAACTAAAGCTAAACAAAGGTGGTGATATAGAGCGGGAATTATTGTACTATATATAATATAACATAACATAATATAATATAATATAATATAATATAATATAATTGATAATGATAATAATAATAATATTAAAATTAAAAGGCCGAATATACATATATATATATATACATATGTACACATATATACATATATATCAATACAAGCACAAACTAACCCTTATTAAGAGTTTAAATGTAAATAAGAATAATAAGAATAAAAATAAAAATAAAAATAAAAATATAATACATATATTATTTACAGTATAAAATGGAGAAGAAATGATTAAAAGTAAACATATAATATATAATAAACTATATAATTATATAATAGATAATCTCCGGTTAATTTGCACAAACAATATAAATGTTACAATAACACTATAATAACAATATTATAATATAATGGCATATAACTTAACAAATCATATAGACCAGGTGAGAAAAAATATTGTACAGAACTAAATTATGTTGGTACAAAAATTATAAAAATATAAACATATTAGTGGTTAGAGCATTGGGCTTGCAATCGAAAGGTTGTGAGTTCAATTCTCAGACCGGGTGATGTGTTGTTTCCTTGAGCAAGACACTTTATTTCACATTGCTCCAGTTTACTCAGCTGTAGAAATGAGATGATAGGGGCTGGGGTCCCTATCATTCCACTGCAAAGTGGTCGTGGAGGTGCCACGGCAAAAAAGCACCCAGCACTCACTGTAAATGAGGTTGGTGTTAGGAAGGGCATCCAGCTGTAGAAATCAAGCCAGCATCAGTTCCCGTCCCACCCTTGCAAGCAGGGAAAAAGCGGACGTAAAATGAAATGATGATGATGATGATGATGATTACAGAATTTACAAAATTTAACATAACATAATGGTACATTTAATAATCGGTAAATAATTGTTTCTACTTTAGGCACAAGGCCAGCAATTACCCAGTGCATTACTGGTACTTTATTTTATCGACCCCATAAGGATGAAAGGCAAAGTCAACCTCGGCGGGATTTGAACTCAGATCGTAAAGGGACGTAACTATGCTAGAAAGCATGGCGTCCGACACTCTACCGATACTGCCAATAAATAATAAAGATCAATAGTACGTTTACAAAGAGTGGAATAACAACTTCAATATAAAATATTAAACATAGTATAATATAATTACGTGGTTGGTGGACAGACATATGTGAATAAGTGAATAAGAGCCAGACAGAAAACTACGCACGGTAGTATAAATATATAAATAAAATCAACCGGAAATCGAAAAACAAAAACAAAAGTATTAACTTAGGTGTCACATGCAGTTAAGTAAAACATTTTAGGAAACAAACCCGGATAAATGACTAGAAAACCCTATTAAATTAATTAATATTGAAAATATTTAAAATACATAATAAGTCAATACAATATTAGCTATGGTTTAAGTAATCAAAAACTCCAAAGTTTAAGATATCACTATAAAAATATCTAGAAAATAATGAAATATTTTACTATCAGTTGCATAACGTTATCTAATAAACGGACTTTAAATAGAATTATGGTCGGCCAATGGGGACAGAAAAAAAAAATGTATGGAGGATACGAAAGAGCATAAAATCATAATCAATATACTGTATTATACAATAGAAAGGAGCATAAAAGAGAATTGAATATAATTATAGTATATTTGAAGGGGCAAATGACAAGTGTGTGGGGGGGGGGGGGTAATTATCCAAAGAAGAATCCAAATAAAATAAAATAAACTAATATAAAATAAAATATATAATCAGATATAAACTCATAAGGTGTTAATAGTGAAAATATAATATTTAAGAAGATAGATATGGTATGGTAGCCAAAAGATTATGAAAGCTAGAATGAAAAGCTGTTAAAAGTTTTCGGTTTGTATTGGCCGATAGTGCTTCTTATAGCTTTAATTGCCCTGATGAGTCCTTAATAGGACGAAACATTGTTCGCTAATAAAGACTTTTGATGTATTGAAGGCTTCTTTGGTTTATTTTCATAATTCTTCGGCTCTGTTTAATTACATTGAGCTATACCTTTACTGTCATTTCTATAATACGAAGAGGGTGTTTAACTCCAACACACTCTAGTATTTTAATTCTTATATATATATATATATATATATATATATATATAGTATAAGTGTGTGGAAGTAAATATATTTGTCCATAACCACCCCTCATTCCTGTGAGAGCTATTTTGAAGATGACAATGCCAGCTGTTTTCTCTCTCTCTCTCTCTCTCTCTCTCTCTCTCTCTCTCTCTCTCTCTCTCTCTCTCTCTCTCTCTCTCTCTCTCTCTCTCTCTCTCTTTATATATATATATATAAACATCAATTGATTAGAAAGTGCTGGTGAAAATTGAATTGAATTAGTAACATCGCTATATTTTTACTACCAGAGCCATCACGAATCAAATATGACTTGGTAGTATGTACTTTGTTTTCACTAAGGGTTTTCGGTGCCAATGCAGTTGTGAGCAGATACACTTTAGACCCTCACCTCTCTTGTTCCAGCAGAACATCCATGACAATTGGAAGGAGAGAAAGCTGCACGAGTGTTGGGTTGATACATTTTTTTTTATTTGCCCCCAAAAGGATGAATGGCAATGTGGACCTTGACTAGATTTGAACTCAGAATGCTAAGACCCTGAAGTGATATCCAATGCTCTAACAACCCTTACAAATCAACTGCTGCATGTGTGTGTGTGTGCGTGTGTGCTCACATATATGTCTATTTATTCTTTAACCTTTTATCATTTACATTACTCTATATATACTATTGTATTTCATGGTAAAGGATTTATCTCACAAATATCGAATCTATGAGATTTTGATGTTGTTTATTTTGAGAACAATACCTTAAAGTCGGTATGAGGGGGTCAGTTACATACATCCAGTTTGAACAGGAGGTGGTGAGAGAATTATGGCTGGGTATGGCTGGCTTAAATGCTAAAGGGTTAACTGGTTTCAGTCATTGGCCTAGAGCCATGATGGCGCAATACCTCCAAGGATTTAATCCGAGCATATTGACCACAATACGTATGCCACTCTGAAATAGTCTTGTAGCAATATCTATTCTTCAAATCACTAAATTATGGGAGATAAAAGTTATACAGTACAAACAGTACCAGTTTTCAGACTAGTGTAAACATACACTTCATTAATTCATAAGGCTTGTTTACATCCAGCTACAATCTAACTCCATGCTGTATAGCCTTATAAAAAATACAGAAGAAAGTGTCAGTCACCCCTTTGTGTAATGGTAATACATTCTCATAATATTCAGAATATGGGGTTCAATTCCTTGTAGATAAGTCTGTCCATTTTTTTTTTTTTTTTCTTGTTTCCAACAATTAATTTACTTTAATTTCTCAACCATTATCCCTAGTGATCAATTGTTTATTATAGTTATTTTCTGCATTGGGACACACACATTTTCAAATTTCAAACACTCCCAGTACTCAAATAATTCATAAGGTTTGTTTGTGTATGTATGTTTGTGTGTATGTTTCTGTGTGTGTATGTTTTTGTGTGTGTTTGTGTGTGTATGTTTCTATAATTTTCAAACTTCTAAAAGAGAATTTAACAAATACCCATTTGGGTCATTAAGAAATAACATTTTCCATAACAAAATTAACTGCAATTAAATGTTTAAGAAGATATTTATTTATGGATTTACAAAGAAAGCTAAATATGCAATCGAATTACTATCATTATTATGATTATTATATATTATTCTGAGGTTAACTTTGCCTTTCATCCTTACGGGGTCGATAAAATAAAGTACCAGTAATGCACTGGGTAATTGCTGGCCTTGTGCCAAAAGTAGAAACAATTATTATGATTATTATTATTAAAATTATTATTATTAAAATAAAGTACCAGTAATGCACTGGGTAATTGCTGGCCTTGTGCCTAAAGTAGAAACAATTATTATGATTATTATTGTTGTTGTTGAAAACAATAATAATAATAGTAATGACAAATAAATTTTTGATAATAAAATTAGCAGTGCATTTCCAAAAACTACTCAGCCATCAAATTTACAAACCTAGAGCTAAGTAGATATTCAAATATAGGAAAAATGGTTTTTAAAATGGAATTAATGCCAATATACAAATATGTGTATGTGAGTGTATTCATATGTTCATATATATGTGTGTGTGTGTGTGTGTACATACATAAGTATTAATGTTTCTGGTTTACAAACTATCTAATTGCTATTAATTTCATATATTTCCATAATTAACAAATGCTTTTTTCATGGCAAAAATTGACACCAATTTACTCGCACACACACACACAAACACACTGAACACCCTCACATCCCTCTACACATGCGTATCTTTCTCTTCCTCCTCCTTGTACCACCCACCACCCCAACTGCAGAAAATGCCACAATACAAAACTTTCACATTCTCATTGGATTCCTATCTATAAATACTCTGAGTGTGTGTTGATTCAATCGATGGAACATCTTGCACATGAAATTAACTTGCAAGTGGCTGAACATTCCACAAACAGGCAACTGTAACCCTAATGTAGTTCTCAAGGAAATTCAACATAAGTGTGTGAGAAGGCTGGTCCTTTGAATTTACACATGCAACTTATTTTTGCTAAGTGAGTGGACTAGAGCAACATGAATTAAAATGTTTTGTTCAAGGACACAATGTGCTGCCAGGAATCAAACTCATGACCTTATGATCATGAGCTGAACACTCTACACTAATCCATGTGCCTTAACATGTCCACATATATATATGCGTACACAATATGCACACACATACATGCATGCATAAACATGTACCTCATGTACAAATCTCAATCAACCATCTTGACCCTTTAGTATTTACATTACTCTATATTTACTATTGTATTTTCATGGTAAACACTTTATCTCACATAATATCAAATCTATGAGATTTTGATGTTATTTATTTTGAGAACGATACCCTAACAACAGTATGAGTGGCTAGTTATGGCTGATTTGAACAGAAAGAAGTGAGAGAATTCTGGCCAGTTTAAATGCTAAAGGGATTTTTTAAAAGTCCCATTGGATAATATAGTCATTGGTCAATCTTATCAGATGTTAGCTATTATTGGGTGGTTATTACAACAGCCTTTCAGCCACAATGGGATTGTATCTTGTCTGTAACTGGAAGATGTTCTTCACGAATTGTGTGTTCTGATGCATACATTTCAAAACCATATTTTTTTTTTTTTTTTTTTTAAATTAAACATCTCAACATTTTGAATGATTAAGTTGTACATCTGTGCCAGACAAAGTGTCTAAATGTTTAAGCCTTTAGCATTTAAACCAGCTGTATACAGTCAGAATCTCCCACCCCATTCTGTTCAAACTAGCTGTAACTGGTCACTGATACTGATGTTAAGGTATTGTTTTCAAAATAAATATCAAAAACTCATAAATTCGATATGTGAGGTAAAGCTTTTACTGTGAAAATATAATTGTATAGAGTAATGTGGTTAATTTATTGACATGGAAAATTGCTGTGTTGACTACAGACCAGCTTATTGGTGTATTATTATCAAATTTTTATATACTAGTAGACCAGTATTGTCAATAATGATGGCAGTATTGTCGAATGTTTTTAACTTTTGTAGTCTAGGGTTGATACCAGAATTATTGGATTTATGAAGATTCATAAATGTTCAGATTATATGTACAAATGTTCAGCATGTATAAGTAACCTTGGAGAAATTAATATTTACAGGAACAAATGTAAGATTATTCCCCAGGATTTTGTGATTGCAAAGTAAACTTCTTATTATAGCAACATAACTGTGTATAAATTTGAAGTAGTTAGAGGAGATTATGTAAATAAACAAACACGTGTCATATTATTATAGTTGATAAAGTCTGTTTGCTTTGCTTTTGCAAAGATCTGAACCACAATCAAATTGAAAGTATTGTGATGTATTATTATGGTTGATGGTAATTTTAGTAACATGATTGAAATAGGAAACGCATTGTGTATATGTTTGTTTCTGTAAATTTTAAAGGGTTTCAGATGGAGATTATATGTAAATATACAAATACACACAGCATATTATTATGGTTGCTAAAGCCTGTTTTCTTTTCTTTTGCAGAGATCTGAGCCACAATCAAATTGAAAGTATTGAACCAGGGACATTTGAAAATCTAACCAAATTGCTGAGATTGTAAGTAATGGATGTCATTTTCTGTTTGTATTGGCCATAAAAGTTAACGATCATTCTCTAGCCCTTATGAAATTGTGGAAGGTTTAGTTATATAGGTATTAACTGTCTTTAGGGGAATCTAAATGCTACACTAGGATGTCACAAGGATTAGTTTGGCTGTTACCAGAAATTACTGCTGCCTTAAGAGTTTTCACATTGGCTCATATTCTATGTTATTTGATCTGCTAAAAATGGCATCTTCTAAGAAGTAGAAATAGCAGCCACATCTCCCTCGACTCACACTGTTCCCTTAAAAAAAAAGGGACATGTGTATGTGTGTCTATAGTACCAACAATAATAAACTTTGAAAGAGAGAGATAGAAGAGGGATGTGACTAAGGGATGGGGTAGAGGAGCAGACACACTCATACAAACAGACACATTTCTTCACACATTGGATATTATGTTATTATACATACACTGGATTACAACATATTCTACAGTTAAATTCACTGTATTATACATATTATACTATTACAAACACTCAACCATACATCTATTAATATACACTGATAACATATCTATTACTATACACACACTATACGAGCAAGACAACCAATCTTGCCTCAAGTGGGAAAATTCCCGTCCAAACCCATGCTAGTGTGGAAGATGGACGTTAAACGACGATGATGATGATGATGATGATGACACTGCTTCGGTATAAACTCATATGCAACTATGTTTGTTCACATACACACATCTACAAGAACAGCCGCATACAATATACAATCATACATACACATACTCATATAGATGTGTGTGTGTGTGTGTGTGGAGTAGAAATACTCTACCTCCAACACCTGTCACTTCTCTTCCTGGGCCTGTCTAGTTAGTCTGTGGGGGAGAGTAGCTTTTAATGAGAAGGAGATTATGATGGTGGTGGTGGTGGTTTCACTGGTAGGGATGGTGGTGGTGGTGACATTGGTTGGGGTGATGGTGGTAGTGGTGATAGTGGTGGTGACACTGGTAGAAGTAGTGGTTGGTGGTGGTGGTGGTGGTGGTGACATTGGTTGGGGTGATGGTGGTAGTGGTGGTGACACTGGTAGAAGTAGTGGTTGGTGGTGGTGGTGGTGGTGGTGACATTGGTTGGGGTGATGGTGGTGGTGACACTGGTAGAAGTAGTGGTTGGTGGTGGTGGTGGTGGTGACATTGGTTGGGGTGATGGTGGTAGTGGTGATAGTGGTGGTGACACTGGTAGAAGTAGTGGTTGGTGGTGGTGGTGACATTGGTTGGGGTGATGGTGGTGGTGACACTGGTAGAAGTAGTGGTTGGTGGTGGTGGTGACATTGGTTGGGGTGATAGTGGTGGTGACACTGGTAGAAGTAGTGGTGGTGGTGGTGGTGGTGACATTGGTTGGGGTGATAGTGGTGGTGACACTGGTAGAAGTAGTGGTGGTGGTGGTGGTGGTGACACTGGTAGAAGTAGTGGTGGTGGTGGTGACATTGGTTGGGGTGATAGTGGTGGTGACACTGGTAGAAGTAGTGGTGGTGGTGGTGGTGGTGACATTGGTTGGGGTGATAGTGGTGGTGACACTGGGTTACTCACAATAGCTTTGTGCATACAGATGCAAATGTGAGTGTGTGTGTATGAGTACTTACACATACACTTGTAGTCATATATTCTCATAGTATTTATATTTTTGTACATGGACTGCATGACTCAGTAGAGCATCAAACTTTTCTATGTACTCACACACACACACACACTTCAATTCACACACAATAGAACTTGCATGGCTACACATACATACACTCATCAAACATACATACACACGTACACACACATTCATACATATATACATACCATACATATACATACATACATGTGTGTGTGTGTGTGTGTAAGGATTTTCTTCCCTTAGGTTGCAAATCAGAAAATCCTTGTGATACCTACAATCTACTTTTCTTAAGTAAAGTGTGTTAAGTTGGATAATTCTCTTACTGGCCTCTCATATATATGTATATATATATATATATATATATATATATATATATATATATATATATATATATATATATATCATTTAACTGATGATATATATACACTTGCTTACATGTACACACAAATCCAGATCGGAAAGCTCTTAAAAGTAACTGACTCATTTAGATTTAGAAAACACCAGGGAAGGGATATACTCTCTCTCTCTCTCTCTCTCTCTCTCTCTCTCTCTCTCTCTCTCTCTCTCTCTCTCTCTCTCATAGATGAATGTGGGTGTGGGTGTTACATCCTACCATCTGTAATTGTCTCAAGAGACAGTTTCCATTGTTTTCTTCTCTCCTAAGTTAGAACACATATATTACAATACACACACATATGCACACATACTCACATAAAATGCACCTGGTAGATTCTGTAAAGTGGTAGTGTTGGTGCCACAATAAAATGCAGTTGTTGCAAGCAGCAAACTGTAGTGTTGGTGCTATGATAAAATGCATCCACTGCACTTAGTAATTGGTATTGTTGGTGCTTTGATAGAATGCATCCAGTGCACTCATTAGTTTGTACTGTTGGTGCTATGATAAAATGCATGCAATGCACTCTGTAATGTGGTTTGTATTAGGAAGGGCATCCAGCTTGTAGAAAACCTGCTAAAAATGGAACATGTGAGTAAGATGGTTCTTCTACCTATCTAATTTCATACCATGACAACCCACCCAGCCAGTGCCACCATGGAAAATGGGCAGATCGTGGGTGGGGAAGGGGTCCTGTGGCTGTGATATACCCACAGTTACACAAATTCGCAGTCACATAACTTATTAAATAAATACCTACTCAGCAACAGATGTACATACATACTGTCCCTATCATTTATATCTCCAAAACACCTACTTGGGTATATCATAAAAGGACTGCTAAACCTGCATATAGGGGTACCCTAATGACAATACACACATGCCATATAGGGGTACCCTAATGATGATACACACATGCCATATAGGGGTACCCTAATGACAATACACACATGCCATATAGGGGTACCCTAATGATGATACACACATGCCATATAGGGGTACCCTAATGATGATACACACATGCCATATAGGGGTACCCTAATGACGATACACACATGCACACTTAAACATACACACACACATATCTCTCTCTATGCATATAAATAAATATTTGTTTACTTGTCTGTGTCATGTATGTATATGTGTGTGAGTGTATATATCTCTACTCATGACAGCATAGAAAACGTGTAAAAATGATGTATGTATGTGTACATTTATATGGCTTAGTGATTAGGATGTTCAGCTCACAATCATAAAGATGTGAGTTTGAATGCCAGTGGAATTCTGTGTCCTTAAGCAAGACACTTTATTTCATGTTTCACTAGTCTAATCAGCTGACAAAAATGAGTTGTCTCAGTGATTCAAAGGATCAGCTTTGTCATATATTGTGTCATGCTGAATCTGTTTAAGAATTACATTAAGTGTGTAAGTGTCTGTGGAATACTCAACCACTTACATATTAATTTCATGAGCAAGTTGTTACATTTCTCAAACTGGAACACTCTTTGTTGGAACTGACAGACGTTCAACACACATAATGTGATATGAATTTAACCTGGAGACTTCAAAATAGCCTTACTCCAATCTTTACATGGCCTTTTGATGCTAATATATATATTCGTCAGTTTTACATCCATCTGTTTTGATGGTGAGTTTTCCCATTGTTCAATCAACTAAACTATCTTTTTCTTCTTCGCCCACTTATTCCTTGGAGAGTTATCAGGGTAGAGACCTCAAGTACTCCTTCCTGTGAGTCCTGTCAGAAGCAACCATCTGCAATTGATCCGGCTGGATCCCAAGTGAGATCAGCCAAGCTCATGAATGTTACCCAACTATCTTGCTTGGGGTCTACCTCTGAGTCTCCTGCCAGTTGGTTTTGTTCATAAAATCTGTCCAGCAATTTTTTCCCCCAAGACATTTTAACCACATGTCTGTAATATCGTGTGTGTGTGTGTGTGTGTGTGTGTGTGTGTGTGCATGTGTATGTCTGTGTGTATATATATGTGTGTGTGTGTGTGTGTGTAGCCCTGTACCATTTTTAAAATGCTAGCAATGTTTTAAAGGCTGCTTTTGGGTGTGGTGTTGGGGTATATTTAAGGGTTATATAGATTATAGAATATAACAAATGGTCTGTTGTGTATATTTTGGTGTGTTCTCTTGTAAAATGGTAATTCCTCTTCATGTATGGGATGGGTGATGGAGAAAAAGTACATGTGGGTGGAGCAAGGATAGAAGGAAGTTGGTAGGTGATGGCCTGTGATCTGGTAAATATCTTCTCCTCCCCTATGGTAGGGTAGAGGGTACCCAGTCTTATTCTCTCAGCACTTTTTTAAACACTTGGTTAAGATGGTGGGTGGGTGTAAAGTGTGTACAATGTGTGCTTTGTTTTGATTTTTTGTAGGCTACAACTTAGGGGCTTGTTGGAGTATGAAACAAAAACTAGTTCCCTAGGTTTCTGCTGGGAGTGGAGTGGGAGGGGATTTCTAGTTCCTTTATTACATCTGGACACATCAAAGACCAGCTGTGCTGGTATGTTGATGTATGTACATGTGTGTGTGTATATATATATATATATATATATACCCATGCTAGCATGGAAGATAGATGTTAAACGATGATGATGATATATAGTGCTTGCCGTTAGAAAGGGCTTCCAACCATAAAGACCATGCCAGAATGGAATGTATGAGCTGAACGCAGTCATCTGACCTGTCTATTCTCCGAATGTGAAAATCTGTCTAACCCATGCAAGCATGAAAAATAAACACTAAACAGTGATGATGATGATATGTGTATGAGAGAGAGATAAAATTTGGATATTCTATATAAAAGATTAGGAGGAAGATTGCATGGTGTTCATGCCATTCTCAAGGCATTCTCAATTGGTTCCACATGAACATATTTTTCTGTTGTATTCAGCCATCTATCTGTGGCCATGCTGGGGCAGTGTTATATATATCATGATAGTTTTGATATAAAACTTCCTAAAACTGCTCCTGGTTCTACAATACAAAACTGTTTTGTTAAGTTGAAAAAATTACTTATCTGCTTTGATAAGCTGCAGGAAACTAATACAAAGCTGTTTAATTTAGAGTGTTAATATTTATCTAAAAACCTTCCATCATAATTTTATATTAGAGACTCTTTCTTATATTCTAAATATGAACTTAGTAATGAGAAAGTTATATTTTCTAAATCTCTCCAAATTTGGATTATTTACAAAATGATTTGAAAATCATAAGCAGTTTCTTTGGAAATCTGGTAATGGAAGAGTTTACATAGAGAATTACCTCCCTTTGGTTTATGCTGGAGATGTAGTAGGGTGTGTGGAATGTATCTTTCCCCTCATGGATATAAAATAACTCCAGTTGGAAATTGAAACTGGGTCACACATACTCACCTCACCAATACTGTACCTTTCTGTGGAACACCTCGCCTTCACTCCTCACTTCACTTAGCTATTATATTAGCAGGATAAACAGCTTGAGTGGAACTATGCCCTCTCTCTCTCTCTATATATATATATAGAGAGAGAGAGAGAGAGACAGCCGAAGACAGACTTCTGTTGCCCTCAAGAGGTTATCACTTGTAACATATGTTCCACTCTGGCACATAATATCATGTCCTTGGGCTGACTGTGTTGAAAACATATGGTCTCCATTTATAAGACAGCAGAGAGATATTTGGTGATAGGTGAAATATATATATATATATATATATATATATATATATATATATATATATATATATATATGTGTGTGTGTGTGTGTGTGTGTGAGAGAGAGAGTCCTGGGTTCAGTCGGGAGTAACCACAGTAAGTAAACTACTCAGTATATTAGTAGAGTATATACAACAAATTTTATATAGAAATGGCTTCTACGGGACTAGAACTGTTTTGAAACAGTTCTAGCCCTGTAGATGCTATTTCTATATAAAATTTGTTATATATATATAGGCACTTAGGCACTTAGAATATAGAGTTAATGTAAAGGATGGTGTGCTCATGCACAGAGATGCTATAAAATAGTGAAGACAGAAAAAGAAGTTGCCATCAACCAATATTAGGAATGGAACCCTATATCTCCCAGATACCAGTTAGGTGCTTTAAATCATTAAACTAAGGAACCATGACAACTCTTTACCATTTTTTTAAGTAGATAGCTGAATAACAAACAGCTTTAAAACCCTTTAGCATTTAAACCGGAAAATACAATAGCCACGTATAGAGTAATGTAAATACTGAAGAGTTATGGGTTTTCACTGTTTTATAAGCTATTTTATAACATCTCTGCCCATGAGAACATCATCCTTTACATTAACTATATATATATATATATATAGTGGAGGCACATGGCCTAGTGGTAAGAGTGTTGGACTTACGATCATTATGTCATGGTTTGATTCCTGGGTTGCGTCTTGTGTTCTTGAGCAAAACACTTCATTTCACGTTGCCCCAGTATATTAGCTGAAAATGAGTACCAACAATAGCTGGGGCTTTAACCCTGCAATGGACTGGCATCCTGTCCAAGGGGAAGTCTTGAAACCGGGATAAGCACCGGCCAAATGAGCCTTCTGGCTTAAGACAGACATTAGACTTTAGAGATATATATATGTATCATCATCATCATCATCATCATCATCATCAACGTTTAACGTCCGTGTTCCACGCTTGCATGGGTTTGGACGGGGGTAGTCCCACTTGAGGCAAGAGTGATTGTCTTGCTCGCATAGGACTGTCTGGCAGGTTTTCTACAGTTGGATGCCCTTCCTAACACCAACCACATTTACAGTGTGGGTCTGGGAGGTTTTTACCGTGTTGCCTACACGGCCACATTACAGCGTGGACTGTGTGTTTTTTTGTCGTGACACCTACACGATCTCATTTGTTTCGGCCTCGATGGCGCGGCACCAACATAACTTTACATAGAACGGGGTGGTGTGGATGGGGTAGGGGTGGGGGTGGTGGGACGGGGTGTATTTTGTTAGGGATGCCTACTGGCTGGAGTAGGTTTTACTATATATTTAGGTAAGGCGGGTCTTCTCTGTTACTGAGTACCGCCAAAGGTCTCGGTCCAGTGACATTGTCTTGGAGAGGTGTAAGTGTGTGATGTCGGAGTTTATCAGCTCGTCCCAGGTTTTTCTAGGTCTGCCTATTCCGTGACTACCGTCTATCTTTATTGCCCTGCACTTTGTTATACAGCTATCGACTTTCATGCGCATCACGTGTCCATACCAACGTAGCCTTCTCTCG
The DNA here is from genome assembly GCA_964016885.1 of Eledone cirrhosa. Classification (NCBI taxonomy): domain Eukaryota; kingdom Metazoa; phylum Mollusca; class Cephalopoda; order Octopoda; family Eledonidae; genus Eledone; species Eledone cirrhosa. The sequence continues at coordinate 71,937,647 of OZ024741.1, read as the reverse complement.
AGTAAACAACATCTGATCCCTCTTATCTCTAATTTTTTCCTTAGTTCGTTTATGCTTTGCCGTTCACGTATATTACTGTTACACATCCAGCGGAGCATGCAAGCTTCGTTCCTCTCTAGTCTGCGTATATCCTCTGCACACAATGCCCAGGTCTCACTGCCATGCAGCATTGCTGTTCGTATGCAGGCATCGTACAACCTGCCTTTCATTTTTAGTGAGAACCCTTTAGCAGCTAATAGTGGTATAAGCTCTCTGAACTTTTTCCAACCAGTTCTGACTCTAGCTACAGTACTTTCAGAGCACCCTCCCCCACTGCTGATTTTATCGCCCAGGTAACGGAAGCTGTCCACTATTTCTATAGAACCCTCTGCGCAATTGAAAGAGCTAGTAGCTTGTGGGCACTTGCTGCTACTTATTGCACCAGAGCACCGGCCACATGTAAAATCTATGTTCTTAGTTAGCTTACCTGTGATCCCACTACATCTTTTATGCACCCATACTTTGCATTTAGGACATAAAATGGAGTTTCTACCTACGCCTTTCCTACACACCGAGCATGGCCATTTCCCGGAAGGGACCGCCGCCTTGTTTTCTTTCCTACAAACTAGAACTTTGGTCTTAGCCAGATACCTATCTGCATACAATGTCATTTATAAACGGAGTGAGCAGATCAGACAGTAGGGATTGGAATGGCCAAGACCAGACGAGTGGCAAATTATGGCCCCCAAGCCACATGCGGCCCATTTGGCTATCTGAATGGCACGCCTAGTTTGAAAATTGCCTTGAATTTTTTAGCAGTGTGGCCTTCCTTATGAGGAGCTACATCATATGTGGCCCACTGTTCGAAAAATATTGCCCATGCCTTTTTGAGAGGTCTTACTAACCTCAAGTTCTAGATCTTTTATTCTGTTCTGTTACATGTAAGTACATTGTTTACACTATATGTTCACATATTTACCCATAAACCCATTCATAAATCATATGTATTTAATATTGATAATAAAATATTTAATAAGCATTTTATTTGGCTTCAACCTTTTAGTAGCTTTAGGGGCCTACATTTTACATCTGGTCTGGACTTATTATCAGCTTTGAGAGTTTTCACTTTACATCTGGCCTAGACCTATTACCGCTTTGGGAGTTGGGGGGACACTACATTTTACATCTGGCCTGGACTTATTACCAGCTTTGGGGGTTTACACTTTACATCTGGCCTAGGTCTTTTACCAGCTTTGGGAGCCTAAATTTTACATCTGGCCTGGACCTATTGAGTTCTGCATGAGCTTGGGTATGGAGTATAGATATAAGTGTGTTGAGGTGCCAAATAGACAAAGGTTTATGGACCATATATGATTTGCACTTTATTATTGTGTTTGTATCCATGTTTTTTTTTAACTCCGAAATAGACCTCCCCACCTGGTAGGAACACTTCACTGTGGTAACTGGATCAATAAATAAAGTATCAATTGATGGCAGTGGATTGACAGATTTATTGGAGTATTGTACAAGATACATTGCAGTATTTATACTTCCTACTCTGTTCCTTCTGACATCAAATCTCTTGGTGGTGCTATTGTTTTGTAGTTGCTGATATAAACTAATTTAAGTTGAAATTCATTGTTTGTCTGTCTTTCAGAGATATTTCCTACAACAAACTGACTTACATCGATGGTAGTATGTTTATTGGACTGAGCAGTGTGGAAAAATTGTGAGTATATATATTCTCTCTCTCTCTCTCCATAATCTTAAGTTTACTTGTCTAATATGTATAAATGAATGAATATTCTCTTGCCTGGGTGAATATAAGATGACATGGGCTTTAGTATTTTACATATATACATATAATACATTTCACTATCATTTGATAATGCATATAAATGCTGAAACCGGTAATAGACAGTAATTAAATATATAAATAGATAAATAAATGCCATTGTTGAATAATAAATAAATCGACTAATGCCTTAACACTTCAGACAAAGTAAAACATTTCGTTTTAATCATTTTCTGGCCCAGAAAAAAGAGAGAGAGAAACAAAAAAGAAAAAAAATATATTTTTCTTCCTCATAATCGTCTCTTTCTCCCTGTTTTCAAATATATATATATATATCATCCACACTGTAAATGTGGTTGGTGTTAGGAAGGGCATCCAGCTGTAGAAAACCTGCCAGATAGTCCTATACGAGCAAGACACGGTCACCTGACCAATCTTGCCTCAAGTGGGACAACTCCTGTCTAACCCATGCTAGCATGGAAGATAGACGTTAAACAATGATGATCATCATCATTATTTAACATCCATTTTGCCTGCTAGCAAGAATTGGATGGGAATTTCCTTGTTTGCCTCATCTATGCAACATGGCAATGGACAGACAATCCACTAACAGATAAATATTTAATTATACTTTCAAAGAAGCCATCTGACGAGTCCGAAGGTCTTGATTATTGTCCATTGTATATAATGCAATGGCCATATGCAGTTGTACTCAGGTTTATTTTTATCTCTACGATACATATTTTGCTATGGTTTACAGCTTGTTAGATGGTATAAAATTCTTTAAAACAATTTCATACAACTTAAAAATCTTTAAAATATTTTCTTTTTATGATACAGGGGACCAGTGGGATGTGTCAATGTTGTTTCTATACTAGCCTTCCCCTGCCGGTCATATTATCTGCATCACAGCCAACCAACTAAAATGTAGTTTGCACATCCCTGGTTGGTTAGCCTCATATTATAATAATATATGTGGATATGTATGTGTGTGTGTGTGTGTGTGTGTGTGTATATATATATATATTTGTGAAGGCGTGTGGCTGAGTGGTTAGAGAATTGGATTTGCAATTGTGAGGTTGTGAGTTCGATTCCCGGACTGGGCGATGCGTTATGTCCTTGAGCAAGATACTTTATTTTACATTGCTCCTTCTTCCTGAAGTTGCAACCGATAGATAGTATTAGCAATTGGGTAGACATTGTTTCCTCAGTCCGATTTGACGAAAGTCGAGCGTTCCTTATTATATATATATATATATATATATATACAGGGTCCAGACGATATTTGTTCGCAAGATTACTGTCTAGGAAAAAATAACACCAGTAGTTTTATTTTTTAAGATATATTTATCAAACTTGGATCAGTTTGTCTTCATGACTTGTTCTTTCGATCTCACTCGATAAACCCGCGGCCTCGGAATCGGCTACAGGCCTTCGTCACTGTCCCCTGACTTAGGCCCCTAAAGGCACTTGTCATCCTGGCCTTCAGATCGTCTTCCGTATTGTAGCTAGATCTGTTGGTGTCTCATTCCACTGCGCCCACACAAAGAAGTTGTGGGGTTTGCAGTCAGGCGAGCTGGGAGGCCAGATGTCAGGTGAAGTGTGGTCGACGAAGTTCTCTGACAGCCAGGCTTGGGTCTTTCAGCTGGTATGGCAGGGCGCTGAATCTTGCTGCCACACGTACAGCCTACCTGCAGCTACCTGGTCGATCCAGGGCTTTACTACCTTGCTCAGAACGCAGATGTAGCCATCGGTGTTCAGCTTGAGGCCCTCAGGGAAGAAGTGAGGTGGCATGACGTCACCTTGACTGCTGACGACACCTAAGACCAATGTTGTCGCTGGAAACTTTGTCTGCATGACTCTGGCCATGTCTTTGGATGAGACACCATTCTCCTGCTGATGCTGAGAAAGTCTGAAATTTCCTTATTTGTCCTCCCGGCGCGGATTCCAAGAAGAACTCCGTGTCTCTTCCACAAATTTGGAGGTTCAAAATTATTCATAATCAATTATTCTGAAAATAAATAATGGAAATATAGTCACTGTTTTTATGAAGACAAGAGTAACAACGGAAGTAAAAAAAATTTGCATAAAATTAGCAGTTGAAAATTGAGAACAAATATCGTCCTCACCCTGTACATATGTATTTAATATAGAAATGGCTTCTACAGGACTAGAACTGTGGTTACCCCCAATTGAACCTGGGATAAACTTATATATATATATAGTGACAATAAGAAGTCAGATTTGCAGCTTGTTAAGAAACTTTATTGCATATTACAGTTGTTTCAATATCGATCAGATCAGTTTTGAAGAAGTGTCAATTAAGAGTTGGGATCCGATAGCCTGATCAAACCTGAGCTGATCGATATCAAAAGAATTATAATATGCAATGAAATTTCTCAGCAAGCTGCAAATCTGACTTCTTATTGTCACTATATATATATATATAAGTATACACTCTGCAAACTACAGCAGCCTTAAACCTGGAGCACAACCAAACGAGAGACGGACCCCATAACAGCATTGAGTACTTCAACCAGTGTCCCCGCTAATAACCACAAGTTACTCACATAATAACCTATATATATATAGATATATATATTTATTTATATATGTATCCATCTATCTCTCTATTGGTGTAGACTAGTCAGTGTCTGTTTTTAGTTGTAGTATATGTATAAATGTGAGTCATAAAAAATTGTTGTTTTCTATAGTGTCAAAATAACAGTACATTTTGTGACCAAAAAGTGAAACTACTCTCTGATATTCCTCTAAAATTCTCTCCACTACAGTTACCTCTCCCAGAATCTCTTACCAGGAGTTACCGAAGGCAGTTTTGCTAATATGACTTCTTTACGTAAAATGTGAGTATCTTCTAAATTTCTGTCTTAATCATCTCTCTCTCTCATCTATATACATACATAAAGTGTGGATTGGTGTCATGAAGATCATCTGACCTCAGAAAATCTGTTTGTAAAAGTCTCATCCATGCCATGCCGACATGGAAGAGCAGATATAAACATCCGAACATATATACAACAGCTTCTTCACAGCATCTGTCTGAAAAGTTTACTCACAAAGCATTGATCAACCCAAACTTATAGTAGCAGACACATACTTAAATTCCCACACAGTGGAAAGGAACCTAAAACCATGTGGTTGCAAATGGAATTTTTTTAACCACATAGCCATGCTCCGTACCTTTCTCTATTTCTCTCTTTCTCTCTCTATATATATATGTGTGTGTGGGGCATTTGCTTACCTATGTATGTGTTAATTAAATGAATAGGTAAAAGCAATACTATACTGTACTACAGAATATATTATAGATTTCTAGCCAGCAATGTATGTATAGACAGATGTAAGCACCTTGTCTTTAGCTTTGTGAACAGAAAAAGAGGGATAAACTGGGTTAGTTTCAGTCTTTGTGTTGTGATTCAGTCAGTAAATGACTAGATCCATTTACCAGAGAACATAATAAAATATAAAACATAATACACTAAGTGTGTGTGTGTGTTTATATATATATATATATATGTATAATCATCAATAGTAATTCAAGGGGCCAGTTAGATCACATTTTATCTCGCTGAACTTTAATGATAACTACATTAAGAGTACACATGTCTGTGGAATGCTCAGCCACTTGCATGTTAATTTCACAAGGAGGCTGTTCCATTGATCGAATCAACTGGGGCACTTCTCATTGTAACCAATGGAGTGCCAGTTTATATTCATATAATATATATAAACATACATAGGTGTGGTTGCACCTGATCTGAATATGCTAAACCTCAAACCTCACCGAAGAGATGATCAATGCATGCTACAAGTGGGGAGGGGGCTTTACTGGAACAGAACCTCCAATCCATGCAAGCATGGGAAAACACGATGATGATGCTTGTGTGTTTTATATAAGCACCGATTCATATATAATTTGTTTGTTGTCTAATGTTCTCCAGAGATTTCCAGTCTTCTAAATTACGATGTGATTGTCACCTACAATGGATTGTAAGATGGTCAAAAAACAACAGTGTGAAAATCCAAGACACCACAGTGTGCGCTATGCCATCTGATGTTAAGAATAGACCAATTAAAGATCTGAAGAGAAAAGATCTACACTGCGGTAAGTTTTTTCTCTATATGCCTGTATCTGGTTTAGAATAGATACACTCTGTCCTTGCGTGTTATAAGAAATGAGTAAAAGGGGTAATGTCAGAAAGGGCATCCAGCTGTAAAATATCGCCTGAAAAATCCTGTCCAATCAATGCCAGCGTGGAAAAGTGGACGTAAAAATAGACATTTAACAATAATGATAATTATGATCATGATGTGCTCCTCTCCCTATCTCCTGTCGCAGCCCTCATACACTTTTCCTGTCTAAACTATACATGCATGGAAGGTGGGACATGCTCCACAGTATACTGCCAAGTGCATCTCACTCTCTTCAAGGCCACACTTATGGCATGTCACTTGCTCTCTTCCACAGTGCTGGTGCCATGACAAAAAGTATTCAGTCCACCCTGTAAAGTGGTCATGCTAGTGCTTCGACTAAAAAGCACCCAGCCCACTCTGTAAGGTTTTTGTACTGGTGCCTTGACAAAAATCATCCAGTCAAGCCTGTAAGGTAGTTTGTTGGTATCATGAAGAAAGCTGCCAGTACCCGCTGTAATGTGGTTGGCATGAGGAAGGTCATCCAACTGGAGAAAACCAAGCTATAATTGGATCATATGAGGAAGACATCGTCACATAGCCTGTTTGGCCTCATAACGTAACAACCCATCAAACCATGCAAGCATGTAAAATAGATGTTAAACAGTTATGATGATAATATATATATGTGTTTGTGTATCATCACCATCGTCTTCATATATTACCCACTCTACTACCCAAGTATCGAGTACTCTCGTGAGTAATGATCTAACGGGTTTTACCGCTTCCATTCTGATATATATATATATATATATATATATATATATATATGTATGGTTATATTGGAGTTTACCAATATAGATCCTGGTAAAGATGATAGAAGATCTATGCTAATCAGTTTCCTTAATCCAACAGTAATCCTACCAGGCTGAGGAAGTTCTCAGCCAGATTCTGCTATAGATTGTTAGACCACGGGCTGCAGAGCTCAAAGATTTAATAAATGGAGAGAGAATAACCAAGTTATACTTAAAACATTAAATTTTATTATATATATATATATATACATACACACACATACACACATATATATTCATATTTAAGGCATATTTGTTTTATTCCTAAATGTTTTTTTCTCATTTCAGAGCGTCCCCTGGAACTTCCAGTTTTTGAACTTCTACCTTCAACCAACCAAATAGTATTTGAAGGAGACAAGCTGCCATTCGAATGCCGGGCTTTCAAGATCGATGAGGAGGCAGAGATGTTTTGGGTGCGCAAAGGAAAACGCATCCATACCAATCGCACTGCCGGAATATTCCTGCACGAAACCTTCATCCCAGACCGACAGATAATGATCAATCGATTGGTGATTGAGAAACTTGATAAGAACCACCAGGGTGTCTGGGAATGTCAGGTGATCACTCCTCGTGGCAATGTGTCAGACTCTGTGAATGTGGTGGTGATTCCAAGTAATGCCTTGTACTGCTCAAGAGAACGTGTGCGCACTACAAAAGGGATGTACCTGTGGAAAAAGACAGTCACCGGCATTCAGGTGGAGCAGCTGTGCAACTTCGGTAGGAACCAGTTTGCAACATATTTCTGCAACGAATATGGTCACTGGCAAGACCTGGATGTTAGCAGATGTGAATATGTGATTGAATTAACTCGCAAACTCAGCAACTTGGCATCTGTAAGTAACTATTGTTTTATTTATATATATATATATATATATATATATACATATACATGTGTGTGTGTGTGTGTGTGTGTGTGTATATTGCATTCAAAGTTATAGATATCATGTTTGAGATAATCTCAAACATGCGTCTTGTCTCCCAAAATAAGCTCAAAGAATAAATCCGAGCATTTAATCATTACAAAATAGTGTATCACATATATACATAAATATCTAATGATATAAATGTACAATAGGAAATATCAAACTTTAACAAGAGATAATCTTTATAGAATGTAAGAACACATAGTTCGTTACAGTATCATATTAAAATTTAACAAAAATTTTAAATATAAATACCTTATAAAAATCATATATTTCCCTCATATGTATCAGTTTTAACCCTTTAGAATTTACATTACTCTATACTTATTATTGTATTTTCACGGTAAAGGCTTTACCTCACATAATTATCTCACATAAAATTGAATCTGAAATGTTGATATTATTTATTTTGTGGTGGATTGGCAGTATTGGTAGAGGGTCGGACGCCATGCTTTCCAGAATAGTTACGTCCCCTTATGATCTGAGTTCAAATCCCGCCGAGGTTGACTTTGCCTTTCATCCTTACGGGGTCGATAAAATAAAGTACCAGTAATGCACTGGGTAATTGCTGGCCTTGTGCCTAAAGTAGAAACAATTATTTATTTTGAGAACAATACCTTAATATTGGTATGAGTGGCCGATTACAGCCGGTTTGAACAGAAAGAGGTGAGAGAATTATGGCTGGCTTAAATGCTAAAGGGTTAACTGGTTTCAGTCATTGGCCTACAGCCATGTTGGAGCAATACCTCCAAGGGTATAGTCCAAGCATATTGACCCCAATACTTATGTCACTCTGCTTCTGAGATAGCCGTAAGACTCTCTCATAGCTTTATTATACAAAAATCATAATAATCCTGATGATATCGCTCTGATCGATCAACAAGATCCCAGACCTCATTCGCTTGCTGAGTGGGGTGGACCTCGTCAAATCGGACCAAGGAAACTGTTGTTTCCTTTGGTCTTTCCATTGCTGATACTATCTACTGGTCGCAACTCTTTGGCAGAAGGAGCAACATGAAATAAAATGTCTTGCTCAAGGACACAATGGATCACCCGGTCCAAGAATTGAACTCACAACCTCACAATTGCGAATCCAACTCTCTAACTACTAAGCCACATGTCCTCACTAATGATGATATGTAGGTGTGTTATATATTGTGTAAACAACCATTAATTAATTATATATCATCATCATCATCATCATCATCATCATACGTCTGCTTTTCCCTGCTTGCAAGGGTGGGACGGGAACTGATTCTGGCTTGATTTCTACAGCTGGATGCCCTTCCTAACACCAACCTCCTTTACAGTGAGTGCTGGGTGCTTTTTTTCCGTGGCACCTCCACGACCATTTTGCAGTGGAATGATAGAGACTGAGGTCCCAGTCCCTATCATCTCATTTCTACAGCTGAGTAAACTGGAGCAATGTAAAATAAAGTGTCTTGCTCAAGGAAACAACACATCACCCAGTCTGAGAATTGAACTCACAACCTTTCGATTGCAAGGCCAATGCTCTGTGTGAACAACCATTAATCATATATATATATAGATAGATATATATATTGTGTGAACAACCATTAGTTAATTATATATATATATATATTTCGTTTTTGAATTTGTTTTACAAGATTTCTTATCTGAAAACGTGTGTTGAAACACATATTTTTATACTTTGGGAGGGTCATGCTGCCAATAAAAACACACGCACCTGTTGGTTTTCCCTTCAATTTATTATAAATTTCAGTTGGCTGGTTGGTTGGTTGGGTAACTGGATGGTTGTTTATATATTTTCAAAAACAAGTTACTGAGGAGATAACACAATGTGTGACGAAAGAACTTTTACAATATATAAACAACCATCTGGTTATCGAACCAACCAACCAGTCAGAAATTTATAATAAATTGAAGTGAAAACCAACAGGTGCGTGTGTTTTTATTGGCAGCATGACCCTCCCAAAGTATAGCAATATATCCAATAAAATGATATGCCTTATGTATTTGTTTATTATTCTCTCTTTCAAGTTATGTATTTTTTATTCATTTTATTAGGGTTTTTTTTTTCCTTTTTCATTATTGTTGTTTTTCTTCTTTCAGAAAAGTGTGGATGAGAAGAATTCTGTGGACCAAGCGAAAGGTTTACGAGACATTCTCAGTGGTAACTCAGGAAAAATTAAACATTCTATTGAAGTCACTTTGGTTGCTGTTTGTCTCAGCAAACTTTCCCCCTATGCTCACAAAGCAGTATGTATACATTTCATTTATCTAACTCTCTGTCTCTCTCTCTCTATATATATATATATTCATCACTTGGCAGTTCCTTCCTCATTTTGGAATGTCTATATCTCTCCACCAACAGCATATACCACTTAGCATGCACCCCTGTCATTTAAAAATCCCCAACCCCCATCACTGCTACCTCAGCTAGCCCACTATGTAACTGGGTAGTGCTGGAGACATCATAAAAAACTCCCAGTACATGCTGTAATGTGGCTGGCATTAGGAAGGGCATCCAACTGTAGAAAAACATGCACCCAGTACGCACTGTAAAGTGGTTGGTATTAGGAATGACATCCAGTCATAGAAACTAAACCAAAACAAAACAGAGCATACAAGCAGGACATGGTCACCTAACAAGTCTAGCATCAGCACACAACAACCCATCTAGCCCATGCAAGCATGGAAAAATAAACATTATATGCTGATGAAGATGAAATATTTATAGGGTTATAGGAAGGTCATTCAGCTGTAGAAACCATGTCAAAACTGGAACTTATGTAAGGGAAATGTGTTCTTGCTAGTGAGATGTGTGTGTGTGTGTATATATAGAATATATAAAAAACAAAGATTAACAAAGATTTTAATTAAAGCATTTAATTGATTTACATGAGACTGCCATGCATGCAGCAGGAAATTCCTTGGTAGTTCTCCATGGTTTCATTGAAAGCTTCTATATAGATGTTCTGTGTTCGACCAATCTTGTGACTGTTGCTTTGTAGCACATACTTTGTCATTACTTCCAAACTTTTCATGATTCTACAGAAAAAAAGAAACAAAAACAGTAGAAAACATGTGAAGAATATATGATGTAGAGCAGATGAGAGGAGGGACTTCAAAAATATGTGTAAAATGTGAATTATTATGTGTGTATATATGTGGCGGCGAATTGGCTGAGTCGTTAAGACATCAGATAGAATGCTTTATGGTATTCGTCCCACCTCATTGCATGCTCTGAGTTCAAATCCTGCTGAGTTCAACTTTGCCTTTCAAGGTCGATAAAAAGAAGTACCAGTCCAGTACTGGGGTTGATTCTTCCTCTATAGAAAAAATTAGTTGTATTCAAACCTGGAGAGGGTTGGGCTCCACCAGGTTTAAAAAGTGCCCGAGACATACCGTGTGATGGTGCCTCTATGACTCCACAAGGAGTTATGATATCTTTATCCTTATATATAGGTGCCCCAGCATGGCCTCAGCCGGATGGCTGAAACAGGTAAAAGAGTAAAAGAGATATAATGTCTCTGTATGTGTGTTGCTCTTGCAGGTCAGTTATATGTGTGTGTTTATGTGTATTTCTCATACAAGTCAGTTATGTGTGTGTTTGTGAGAGTATATATGTATCTCAGCAAGCTTTGTTACAACTATTGACCAGAGATCAGTAAATATAAGAAATGAGTCTTTAAAGTAGACTCCATCATCATTATTATTTTAAGAAGTGTCTTGATCAAAGTTATTAATCAATCAATTAATTAACAAATTAATTTATATAATACAGGTGTAAGAAGCAAGTAAAAGGTTTGATGTCAAGAAGGGCTTCCTGCTACAAAACATTGACTCAAAATCACTCATTCAGCCCATGCCGTCATGTTTTCATAAAACTGATAATGATGATGTTGTTGCTTGACCAATCCAGCTAGTTTCATCTCATGTTTTCTTTTCTCCTTTAATTTTAGGGTGGCCAGATATTTACTATAATGCTGGAGACAGCCAGTGACATTTTGAACCTCAATGATAAGTTGCTGATCAGGGCTCAACAGAACAACAACAGCTGTTCAAGGTATCCCATCATTTTTCTGACTTTTTACACTTCTCTGCTCTTAGTCACCTGACTACCTCCTGGTCACACTCTATCAGTCCTAAAGAAATTTTTGTTTTTACCAGTAAACCTAACGTTGTTTATTAGCCCTTTCATGACCATTACTGGAATTGCAACTTAATATATGATTCTTATATGAAACTATGTTAAATAGGAATCCACTGAACCAGAGCCAGTTTTAGCTGGGTTGGTATAAAAATGGTTAAACTTGCATTTTTTCTACATCTAAACTGTCACATAAGAATGGTATCTGACATAGACACAGGAGCCAGACATATTAGAGAAGAAATACAGTCAATTGTATTGGACCTCAGCATTTTACTGGTAGATTATTTAATCCTCACCCTTTCCTGAAGATTGAAATTTAAAACTTTGATTTGAATATAAAGAACCAGAACAAATAGTGCAAACTTCTAATTATTTTGCCAATCCACCATCCTGGCATTATTTAGCAGAAAATATTTTAAAACGTTTGTTAATTCAAATGTTTATATCTTTATTGGTGAACTGTGTTCAGTTATGGGGAGCAGATGGGGCTCAGCAGGTGTTCTAGGTCCGAATATAAAGACCCCTTTTGGTCGGACCATGGGATTTGCACCTAGAAAGTTCCCCTCCCAGGCACATGTCTGGGCAAGATTGTTTGTGGAAGACCAGCAGTTGCCCATGCATACCAGTCTTCCCTCTCCATGTTACCGATGTTGTCCTAGAGAAAGGCAATGGCCGATACAGCTTGGCACCAATGACGTCGCAACAACTCATTTCTACAGCTTAGTGAACTGGAGCAACGTGAAATAAAGTGTCTTACTGAAGAACACAAAGTAAGCCCGGTCCAAGAATCAAACTCTCAACCTCACTATTGTAAGCCAATGTTCTAGCCACTAAGCCATGCACCTTCACATCTGTATATACAGACATAATAATTCACATTTTACACATATTTTTGAAGTCTCTCCTCTCATCTGCTCTACATTATATAGTCTTCACATGTTTTCGACTATTTTTGTTTCTTTTTTTCTGTAGAATCATGAAAAGTTTGGAAGTAATGACAAAGTATGTGCTACAAAGCAACAGTCACAAGAGTGGTCGAACACAGAACATCTATGTAGAAGCTTTCAATGAAACCATGGAGAACTACCAAGGAATGTCCTGCTTCCTGCGTGGCAGTCTCACCACAACTTCTCAATATACCGATGTCCGATTCCGATGCAGGCCTGGTGTCAGTCTCACCAATTATATGGAATCATCTAGGAAGGTATGGTGATGATAATAATGATAATGATCATAATTGTTTTTAATTTAGGCACAAGGCTAGCAATTTGGGGAAAGGAAATATATTTATGCCAACCCTTACCTATGATGATAAATATGATTGTGAATACAAGCGGCTGAAATGGAGTTTCTCCGAAGGGTCTTTGGAGTAATGTTACTCAACAGAGTGCATAGCTTTGAGATCAGAGAGTTGCTCCAATAAAGCCACTACTTCTCCAAATTGAGAGATCACAGCTCAAATATTACAGACATGTAGTTAGAATGTCTCAGGAAAGAATCGCTGGACAGATTTTATGGGCAAAACCAGCTGGCAGGAAACCCAGGGGTAGACCCTGAGCTAGATGGTTGGATAACATCCATGAACTTGGCTGGTCTCACTTGGGGATCTAGCCGGATCAATTGGAGACGATTGCTTCTGACAGGACCCGCTGGAAGCTACACTACAACTAATGCCATAGGACAGCTCAATCACAGCAGGCCAATTATCATTATCATCATCCTTTTTACATCTGTTTTTCCATGCTTGTGTGGGTTGGTTGGATCTTTTTCTTCACAGCTTGCCTCCAGTTGTTGTGCTCTTTCATCATCATTTCTATGAGGTTTAGTATTTTGAGATCCTACACAACAACTATACCCACCCTATATTAATACTACCCAGTAAACCACCACAATATTTTCCACATACAATAAAGTATATTTCAGCTGTGTTGTTATTTATTTTCAGGATATCATATCAGCCATCCATCTGCCAGAAACCTTATTCCACAACTCGGACTTACAACTCAGTAAATCCACAACTATTGGACTACAGTTCTCTGCAATAATGGATGCCTCTGGATTTCCGATCATCAAAATGAGGGATCCAAATTTGGAAGGGAAGAAATGGAAGGTGGTATCGAAGATTATCTCCGGTAGTGTCGGTATGTATTTGTTGATTTGGGGATGAGAGGGAAGGAGTGCATTTTAATTTGTTCTCATCAACCATAACATTTGTCTATAAAGATGTGTGGTGTGTGTATCTGTGTGTTGTGAAACACAGTATGACCAAATGGTTAAGAAATTTGCTTCAGAATCACAAGTTCACTGATTCAATCACACTGCATAACATCTTGGGCTAGTGTCACTTACCTTAGGCTCAGCCTTGTAAGTGAAATTGGGTCGACAGAAAATTTTGGTAGTCCGTTAGATAGACCATACCTGTTATTCAAATGGCCAGCCTTATCACACACTGTATCATGCTGAATCTCTCTGGGAGCTATATTAAGGGTACATGTGTCTTTGAAATACTCAGCCACTTACACTTTCATTTAACAAGTAGGCTGCCCTGTTGGTTGGACTGAAACACTTGTTGAAACTGACAGAGATCCGTCCTATTTTGTGAGACTAAGGGGCTGATCTATTGACCACATGGTTATTTGTTGAGATCTTACTGTTACCATTCTATTATACCACCTTCATCCTCCCCATTATTGTAGATTAGACAATCATAAGCTCGCCATACAACCTACCCTTCAACAAGATATCTAACTCTCCTTGCCGCACTTAAATACACTTCAATGATTAATCCTTGCTGTTATTGTTTTTCGTATAATCCTGGGTTAGTCCTGATATAGCATACCTATGGTCAAACGCATGCCAGTCGTGACCATCCCGTCTTATTCCAGACCCGCATTATCCAATTTGACATTTCCTAAGACAGTATGATGTGATTTAAGTGAATCTAGCTACTATTTCTAACCACATAAGGACTTTCTCATTGGCTCCTATGTTATAAGTATAATCCAGCAGTATAATACAAATAAACCATTCAATCTTGTAATTTTATAAAACATACATGTAAATAAGAGTTGTTTCCCCTTGAGGAAAAAAGAAAGTTTATTAAAAGTTGTGTCCCTTGTCTAAAGATTTTGCGACTTTACAAAAAGAATGGTGTTTATTGTTTATACAGGGATGAGGATGGTAGATTGGCAGTATCGGTAGAGGGTCGGACGTCATGCTTTTCAGCATAGAGTTACGGCCCTTTATGATCTGAGTTCAAATCCCTCCGAAGTTAACTTTGCCTTTCATCCTTACGGGTCGATAAAATAAAGTACCAGTCACGCACTGGGGTCGATTTAATCGATTTTCCCCTCCCCCATAATTGCTGGCCTTGTGCCTGTATAAGAAACCATTGTTTGTACATGGATAATAACTCTGCTTTAGCAAGTGTCAAAGTTGTTCAGAATTATCTCCCCTATGCCATTTATCAAGCGAAGTAGATTTTTTTTTTTTTTTTTTTTTTTTTTTTTTAGCTTTCCATATTAATCAAATAAATACTTGCTAAACATATTTTACTTTGTTTTTTATTCTATTATTATATCATTTATAATTTTTTTTATTTAATATACCTTATTTGGTAAATATTGTATAGACTCTAACTTCTAACCTTTCGCATTCTATTTTTCTTTCTTTCTCTTTCAATATCTCTGAAGTTGATATTAAACGCTTTAGTCATTTAAAGCAGTGTCTTTCTTAATGGAATATTAAGGAATATTAACAGGATGTTTAGCACTTGCTTAGGGTGGTTTCTTCTCTGTAGACCTTCTGTTGTCCAGCACGCTTGAGAGTTTCTTACCACTATATCTTGCCATTGTTGTAGTTATAAGGATGTACCATTTTATGGACATTGCTTCCTTGATCATTATTGCCTTTTCTAAGGACTCAAATATAAACAAAATTTACCATTAATCCTTGCATCAACGTTCTAATTGTGATACATAAATGTCTATTATATATGTGTGAATAATGGAGCTGGCGCAATGTTGTTGTTTTTTATCTTTGTAGAAACATGTTAGGAGAATAAAATATTATACTGCGGTGGCTAGCAGAATCTCGGTCAGTAACCTTGGTTCCTAGTCTGTGAGAACTGGATAGTTGATAATTCTATATTCTGCTATATTTCAGGTTATTCTATAACAAATTTATCCGATCCTGCAGTTTTGGTCTTCCACACGGCTCCTTCTGTAGAACGGGAGAAATTACAAGCTGTTTATTGGGACTTCTATAGCAATAGTAAGTTCTTACTAATTCATATAACATATATTTGGATTCCATCGAAATTAATGTCACCATTGAGATAAAAACTTCCCCGCACTTGCCTATTCATTTGTTTCTGCTGACTTATCAACACCATCAAGTGACATGATCTCAACCAACCAATAAAGGCCCTTCACAGCATGGCTCACAAACACTATTCCCCATTTTCTTTTTCTCTTCTCCATTGTATTTGATGAGATAGACCTGTTCTCATCTGGAAACTACTGGTAATGCAGAGTTTAGTCAAACTGTTAATATAAATACTCTCAACTTCCACATTCTGTTGATTGCTTTTTTCTTCCATTTATACTCACATATATTTATATATATATATATGGAGGCACATGGTTTAGTGGCTTGCAATCGAAAGGTTGTGAGTTCAATTCTCAGACCGAGTGATGTGTTGTTTCCTTGAGCAAGACACATTATTTCACGTTGCTCCAGTTTACTCAGTTGTAGAAATGAGATGATAGGGACTGGGATCCCTATCATTCCACTGCAAAGTGGTTGTGGAGGTGCCATGGCAAAAAAGCACCCAGCCCACACTGTAAAATGGACGTGTAGGCGCCACAGAAAAAAAGCACCCAGCACTCACTGTAAATGAGGTCGGTGTTAGGAAGGGCATCCAGCTGTAGAAATCAAGCCAGAATCGGTTCCCATCCCACTCTTGCAAGCAAGGAAAAGTGGACGTAAAATGATGATGATGATGATATCAGGAAAAGTGTGCGTTAAAACCACAATGATATATATATATATATATATAATGATGATGATGATACATACATACATACATATATTGATTCTCCAAGGACAGACACTGTTGGAGAGAACTCGTCCATGGATTTCGGGAATTTGACCCACCCTAGATAGATATAGATATATATACTGCACTTATCTCTATAAAAACAATTGTTGAAATTAAAGATGAATTTGGAATAGTAACCTTGATTTTCATTTTGTATTAAGTGTGTGTGTGTATATATATATATATATATATATATATATATACCTTGAATATATATATCAATCTTGAATACCTCCTGTTTCTGGTCCTTACAACGTGAGGACCAGAAACAGGAGGTATTCAAGATTGCGAGGCAGTGTGTCAGAGATAGTTGTGATGTCATTGGAGAGAAGTGTATCCGGAATGATAAAGGTGAGCTTGCCCTCACAAGTGCTGGGAAGAAAGATGCATGGAAGAGTCATTATGATAGATTACTAAATGAGGAGAATGCATGGGAAGAAGAGACCCTACCCCACGTAGACCCTATAGAGGGACCAGCAGTACAAGTCAGCGGCAGCGTAGTAAGTAAGGCAATCAGAGATATGAAGATAGGGAAGGCAACCGGTCCATCGGGTATAGCTGCCGAGATGCTGAAGGCATCTGGGTCTGTAGGTCACACTATAACCACACGTATCGTTAACCAGGTAATACTAGAGGGGGCCATACCAAAAGATTGGTGCAGTAGCATCATTGTCAACTGCTACAAAGGTAAAGGCGATGCACTAGATAGAGGAAACTATAGAGGTATAAAGTTGATGGACCAGGTCATGAAAGTAACAGAAAGAGTTATAGCACAGCTGATTAGGGACCGGGTGAATATAGACGAGATGCAATTTGGGTTTGTACCAGGGAAAGGCACCACTGATGCCCTCTTCCTTGTGAGGCAATTACAGGAAAAGTACCTAGCTAAAAGTAAGCCACTCTACTTGGCATTTGTCGACCTTGAGAAAGCCTTTGACAGAGTTCCACGTGCAGTAATCTGGTGGGCTCTTAGAAAACTAAGAGTAGATGAATGGCTTGTGAAAGCTGTACAAGCCATGTATAGGGGAGCAGTCAGCAAAGTTAGGATTGGCAATGAGTATAGCGAGGAATTTAGCGTACAGGTTGGGGTCCACCAGGGCTCTGTTCTTAGCCCTCTCCTGTTCATCATAGTCCTGCAGGCAATAACGGAGGAGTTTAAGACCGGATGCCCATGGGAACTCCTGTATGCTGATGACCTCGCACTCATAGCTGAATCTATGGTAGAACTAGAGAATAAATTCCAAACCTGGAAGCAGGGACTAGAGAGAAAGGGCCTCAAAGTCAACATGACAAAGACTAAGGTCCTTATAAGTAGACGAGAAAACAGAACCCAGATCCCCTCAGGGAAATGGCCTTGCTCAGTATGTAGGAAAGGTGTAGGTAGGAACTCCATTCTCTGCCCCAAATGCAAACAATGGGTACACAAGAGATGTAGCGGGATCTCAGGAAGCTTAATTAAGAATGTAGGATTCACATGCAGCAGCTGTGCTGAAACAGCAAGCAAACAGCCACAGGAAACAAGTACCACCAATCTCTGGGAGGGCCCTGTAGAAACAGTAGACAGCTTCTGCTACCTAGGTGACCGAATTAGCAACGGAGGTGGGTGCTCAGAAAGTACAATAACTAGGGTAAGAACGGGATGGAAGAAGTTTAGGGAACTACTACCACTGCTAGCTGCAAAAGGCTTCTCCCTCAGAATGAAAGGCAGACTGTATGATGCGTGTATCCGAACAGCGATGTTGCATGGTAGTGAGACCTGGGCGCTGAAGGTGGAAGACTTACGTAGATTAGAGAGAAACGAAGCCTGCATGCTCCGATGGATGTGTAACAGTAATATACGTGAACGACAAAGCATAAAGGAATTGAGAGAGAGACTGAGCATAAGAGGAATCAAATGCTGCGTGCAGGAGAGGCGGTTACGCTGGTATGGACATGTGATGCGTATGAAGGATGACAGCTGCATAAAAAGGTGCAGAGCACTAGAAGTTGATGGAAACCGCGGAGTGGGGAGACCCAAGATGACTTGGGATGAGGTGATAAAAGCCGACCTTACCCAACTACACCTCTCAAAGTCAATGACACACGACCGTGACTTCTGGCGTCACGCAGTAATACAGGGTACCCGACCTCCCATGGGTACATGCTGAAGCATATAAACAATATGCCCCCACTCCCCCCACCGCAAGGTGGTCGTGGAGGTGCCACGGCAAAAAAGCACCCAGCCCACACTGTAAAGTGGACGTGTAGGCGCCACGAAAAAGCACCCAGCACTCACTGTAAATGAGGTTGGTGTTAGGAAGGGCATCCAGCTGTAGAAATCAAGCCAGATCAGTTCCTGTATGAGCAAGGCATGGTCAGCCGACCAGACACTGCCCACAACAGGACAACCCGTCTAACCCATGCTAGCGTGGAAGAACGGACGTAAAACGGTGATGATGATGATATATATATATATATATATATATATAATTATTTAATACAATAACAGAGATAGCTTAAAACTAAACTCTGACTGGTAACCATCTCACTCAACAAACATTAGGTTATATGTTAGTATAAACCCAATTTAAGTGTTTGGGGTGCTAACTATATGTATTATGTGGAAAGCCAGTTGTATTATTTTATGAGATATAATTAAAGTTAAAATATATCTCTCTTTCCAAACAATTGTTTCATTATAAGTTTTCTACAAATTAGGAGAATGTTTCCAGTTTATGTAGAAGCCTAACATATATTCATTTAAGAATATATTTAGGTGGGCGTTTATAAATCATCAGTGGAAGCCCATTAAACTTTGATATAAGAAAAAATTCTTACCGCAGTTAAAAATCGTGTCTGCTAAGCTGCTCCCTCACGCATCGAATGACTGCCAAATTTGAAATTCCAGCAGTTTTTGACTGAGGAAGTATTATAGCGTCACGAAGCGGGAAGGGGAGACAACCAATACACGAGAAAAGAAAAAATAATATTCACGCGGGTTAATTAGTTTTTTCAAAAAACATTATCAATCCAACGTGTTAAGAACTCAATTGAAATTAAATGCATGCGTGTATTAATTACACACGCATATAGATATTTTCATAGGCTAAAAACAGAAGTCGTACCCGAATAACAAACAACACTTCATAACCGTAGTAAATACGGAAAGTTACGCTTTAAAGGGCAATCGGGAATGTAAATCTCTGGCCGAATTAAGAGTAAAATATTAAATATACGTGGGTTAATTAGTTATTTCAAAACTAATATCAATTCCACGTGTTAAGAACTCAATTAATTTTAAAAAATAAAAGTATGCATGTAATTATTTACACAGGCATATATATATTTTCTTAGGCTTTTCTTGTGCATATATATATATATATGCACAACCTTTCTCAAGCTGATTTGATCATCAGCAGTGGACATACCATCATAGAAGTTAATGTAATGATTTCTATTTGCTCTTTTACAGATGGTTTGGGTGAATGGCGTACAGATGGTTGTAACATTGTTGGTCACCAGAGGAACCACACAATTGTACATTGTTATCATCTTACCAACTTTGCTCTCTTACAAGTAAGTTACAAGTTACTTCAGCTTTTCATCACTACACCTCTTACAGTCATTGTCCCCTCTATGACTGATTGGTTCACCAATAAAATTATTTTCTCTGTCTGTGTGTGTGTGTGCAGTGGACCTCCATCAATTTTAACAAAGACTGTTTTAGTTGCTCAATCAGTGGGATAACCTGTTCATTAAATTAATGTGGATGTGATTCAACAGTCTGCAGCTATATCTACCATCAGCATAATTCTAGGAAGATTCAGCAGGACACAGTGTGTGATAAGGCTGGCCTACTGCCTTGCAGGTACTCTCTATCAACAGGCTTCCACATAATTTCTGACTACTCATAAGCTCTAATTGACTCCAGGCTATGGTAAATGACACTTGTAATTGTAAGGCAAACTTTTTATTTGTTGTCGTGTTGCATCCTCATATTTGTATAAGCACAAATGTTTGGGTCTGGTCTCTGGTATAGGTTTAACTTCATTCCACCTTTCTTGGTGTCTCTTACAAACCATCATAGTCACTACTCTTCATATTCTAAGTCATTCAAAAATATAACTAGTTTTCTAAATATATATGTGTATTTCTATAAACTTTATTCTCTCAGCGCTTCGTAAGTTCAAATGTTTGAGCTACACATATGATGTATGTTGATATATTTATATATATATAAAGTAGTATAGTTAATATGAATTATTGTGAGACGTGTATTTCAGACATGTAGACCAATTAAGGAAAAACACATCGATCGTTTGTTTTTGATTTGAACCGTTTTTGTTTCTCATTTGAAAAGAGGGTAATAGCTCTGAAATATCATGTTGAAATATACTGGGTTAAACATTACTTTATTTTGTTTATGTTTCTACTGCATTGTACTGGCTTTTTTTAATTTATCAGTCATATATACATACATACTGTCTTGAATTTGCTGTTGAAATGGCAAAAGCTCAGTCATCAGACAATGACACTCTAATATATTTATACTCTACTATCCCAAGTATTGAGTATAATGATCTTACTAGTTTAAAACTGTTATATATATATATATATATTCTATTCTATTGTTCTTAAATTTCTTTATTCTGCCATTACTTAAGTGTGCTGATCTACTATTCTGCTGTTCATGTTATATTCACACATATCTTCTTCTTCTTCTCTCATTACAGAATTTGACCCCAGCACTAAGGACTGGCTTTGTGATGATGGAACCTGTTATATATTTTGGTAGTTGTGTTTGTGTTCTTTGTACAATGGCTGTAATAATTACATACACAACTTGCTTCAGGTAAGATCACCTACCTACACCTTATAACTTATACCTACTTTCCACGTTACACACAACATGAGCTCAAGAGAGGGAGAGCCACTACATAGTCATTTATCCTGCTAAAAATAGCAACCTAATATACTTCAATTCTGCCATAAGCCAATAAAGGGATCTTTAGGAGGTCGTGCGACCTGATAGAAATAGCAGCCAAATCTTCAATTCCTATTCTATTGTCTTATAATGTATGAACATGCGTATGTATGAAACAGTAAGAAAGACCCTGGGCAGTCGCTTGATCTGCTAGAGATAGTAGCCAAATCTCCCTTAACACCTTCAATGGACCTCCATCAGTTTCATTGATGATTGTTTCAATTGTTCAGAACAGGCTACTTATGAAATTAATGTGTAAGTGACTGAGCATTCCACAGAGACTTATACCTTTAATGAAATTCTCAGGGAGATTCATCGTTACACAGAATCCACACCTTACTGTTTTATGTATGTGTGCATGAGCTTCTAGGTGGTCATTCGAGCTGCTAGAAATAGTAGCCAACTCTCCCTGATATGTATGGTCATGTTTTATAGTTATTAAGCTGCTGTAAAAGCCACTATGTAGTTTAATTACACAACCAGACTAAATGAATATGCATGTAACTGTATGTGTTTGTTTATTTCATCATAACTTGTTTGGGGTTAATCTATTAGAATAGCATCAAATTGGCAGAGTTCTTAGAACATTTGGTGTTTGTTCCAGCTGTCAGTGCTCCGTGTTCAAATCCTGTCATGGTCAACTTTACCTTTCATCCTTCCGGGAGTTGATAAAGTATCAGTCCAGTATTGAGGGATTGATGGAATTGTCAAGGCATTAGCCAAGTTGCTTTGTGTTATCTGTTCTGGATCTGTGTGTTGTTAGTTCAAATCCTGCCTCCTGTCACCACAAAAACAGTGTTGCTCATGTTAGAAGTTGTGACTGGCAAATAGTATCAGCAATGGGAAGACCAATATGTGAAGAGGCATGGCCTAATGGTAAGGGTATTGAACTTGTGATGATGAAGTCATAGATTTGATTCTCCTGGACTAGACAGCACATTTTGCTCTTTGAGCAAGATGCTTCATTTTTTGCTTTTCATATGACTGGGACCCCTATCATTAACCCTTTTGATACCAACCTGCCCCAACCTTGGTTCCATAAAATAAAACAAAATACTTTAAGCGTTTCTATTCACATTAAAATTTTCCAACATAATTTGATATAAGAACCTTTTGTTGTGTTACGAATATTTTAATAATAGAAAAATTAATTGTTTCTACTTTAGGCACAAGGCCGGCAATTACCCAGTGCATTACTGGTACTTTATTCTATCGACCCCGTAAGGATGAAAGGCAAAGTCAACCTTGGCGGGATTTGAACTCAGATCGTAAAGGGACGTAACTATGCTGGAAAGCATGGCATCCGAGCCTCTACCAATACTGCCAATCCAAGAATAATTTAATGATTTTAGTAAATACCTCCAAAATTGTCAGTAATTAATTCAAGTACAGTGTATTTCATTAAAATAAAGGGTTAAAACACCCAAGAAATCTATGAGGTGCTACCTCGTAGGAGGAGGCTAAACTTACATAGGTGTAAGCTCTAAATTGCTTTTTTTTTTTTTTTAATCACTTCATAATTTGTTAAAACGTATTTCATGTATTGTGAAAAAGTAAATTTACAGTAGTTTCCCCCCTTGATTTTCTCACTCACTTCTAGGTTTATCCGAGTGCCAAAGAAGATGAAACATTCTGTAATCAACATCAGCATCAGTATATTACTGTTGGTCATTGGCTTCACCATGGGTATCAATCGGGTGGACAACAGGAGAGCTTGTCAAATTGTTGGCATCAGTATTCACTACTGCTCCCTCTGTTGTATCTTTTGGATTACCATCACCTCCAAGTAAGTGACAACCTCCTTATATTTCTCTCTTCCATTGTGTGTGTGTATGTAAAGTGGTTAGTGTCAGGAAGGGCATTTCAGATGTAGAAACCATACCCACATGGAAAGCTGACATAAATGTTGTGTATTTGTGTGTGTAGGCGTGTGTGGTAATGCTAGTTCCACAATAAAATGCTTGCAGTAGAGTCAGTAATGTGGTTGACATCAAGATGGGCATCCAACTGTAGAAACCATACTAAAATATGGAACATATGTGCAAGATCAGGTACCTCAACTTGTCTGATCTCTGACCATAAAAACCCTTCAAAACCATACCAGTGGACATTAAATTGTTTGTATATGTGTGGTAATGTTGTTTCCATGATAAAGTGCACCCAGTACAGTCTGTAAAGTGGTTGGTATAATTAGGAAGGGAATTCAGTCGTAAAAACTGTGCAATGGAATTTATGAGCTAGGTTTTGGAACTCCAACCCATCTAGTCATGGTCCATGACAACCCATCCAAACCATGCTGCCATGGGAAGTAGACATAAAATGGTGTCAGTGTAAATGATGTCAACAATTTAGTTGTTTCATATCCTCTTCATATTTTTCTTTACAGCAACATGCTCAAAAAGTTTGCCAAGGCTGAGCGGCCCCCACCACCTCCACCAGAACCTTTGATAATGCCACTGCCACCAAAACCAATGCTGAGATTTTATCTGCTAGGTTGGGGAGTTCCACTGATCATCTGTGGCATTACTGCTGCTGTTAACATGGACCATTATGCTGGGATGGAATAGTAAGTTTTTTCACTAAACTCTTCAGTCAACTTACTTACACTACTCACACACACACACACACATATATACATATACATACAGCTGGACATCTGATGATGGCTTATATATATATATATATATATATATATATATATATATATATATATATATATATCATCATCATCATTTCATTTTACGTCCACTTTTCCCTGCTTACAAGGGTGGGACGGGAACTGATTCTGGCTTGATTTCTACAGCTGGATGCCCTTCCTAACACCAACCTCATTTACAGTGAGTGCTGGGTGATTTTTTGCCGTGGCACCTCCACGACCACTTTGCAGTTGAGTTTTTCTACAGCTGAGTAAACTGGAGCAATGTGAAATAAAGTGTCTTGCTCAAGGAAACAACACATCACCCGGTCTGAGAATTGAACTCACAACCTTTCGATTGCAAGGCCAATGCTCTAACCACTAAGCCATGTGCCTCCATATATATATATATATATCATCATCCTCATCATCATCATCATCATCGTTTAACGTCCATGTTCCACGCTTGCATGGGTTTGGACGGGAGTTTTCCCACTTGAGGCAAGAGTGGTTGTCTTGCTTGCATAGGACTGTCTGGCGGGTTTTCTACGGCTGGATGCCCTTCCTAACACCAACCACATTTACAGTGTGGGGCTGGGAGGTTTTTACCGTGTTGCCTACACGGCCACATTACAGCGTGGACTGTCTGGCGGGTTTTCTACAGCTGGATGCCCTTCCTAACACCAACCACATTTACAGTGTGGGACTGGGAGGTTTTTACCGTGTTGCCTACACGGCCACATTACAGCGTGGACTGTGTTTTTTTTTTATTTTTTTTTTTTTTGTCGTGACACCTACACGATCTCATTTGTTTCGGCCTGGATGTTGTGGCACCAACATAACTTTACATTGAAAGGGGCGGTGTGGATGGGGTGGGGATGGTGGGACGGGGGTGTGTTTTGTTAGAGATGCCTACTGACTGTAGTAGGTTTTACTTTGTATTTCAGGTAAGGCGGGTCTTCTCTATTACTGAGTACCGCCAAAGATCTCGGTCCAATGACATTGTCTTGGAGAGGTGTAAGTTTGTGAGGTCGGAATTTATCAGGTCATCCCAGGTTTTTCTGGGTCTGCCTACTCCGTGGCTACCATCTATCTTTATTGCCCTGCACTTTTTTATACAGCTGTCGTCTTTCATGCGCATCACGTGACCATACCAACATAGCCTTCTCTCGACTAAACAACATCTGATCCCTCTTATTTCTAATTTTTCCCTTAGTTCGTTTATGCTTTGCCGTTCGCGTATATTACTATTACACATCCAGCGGAGCATGCAAGCTTCGTTCCTCTCTAGTCTGCGTATATCCTCTGCACACAATGCCCAGGTCTCACTGCCATGCAACATTGCTGTTCGTATGCAGGCATCATACAGCCTGCCTTTCATTTTTAGGGAGAACCCTTTAGCGGCTAATAGTGGTATAAGCTCTCTGAACTTTTTCCATCCAGTTCTGACTCTAGCTACTGTACTTTCAGAGCACCCTCCCCCACTGCTGATTTTGTCACCCAGGTAACGGAAGCTGTCCACTATTTCTATAGAACCCTCTGCGCAATTGAAAGAGCTAGTATTTTGTGGGCACTTGCTGCTACTTATTGCACCAGAGCACCGGCCACATGTAAAATCTATGTTCTTAGTTAGCTTACCTGTGATCCCACTACATCTTTTATGCACCCATACTTTGCATTTGGGACATAAAATGGAGTTTCTACCTACGCCTTTCCTACACACTGAGCATGGCCATTTCCCGGAAGGGACCGCCGCCTTATTTTCTTTCCTACAAACTAGAACTTTAGTCTTAGCCAGGTTAATTTTAAGGCCTTTTGATTCTAGGCCGTGCTTCCATGTTTGGAATTTCTTCTCTAGATCGGCCATTGATTCAGTTATGAGCGTTAGATCATCTGCGTATAGGAGTTCCCATGGGCAGCCGGTCTTGAACTCCACTGTTATAGCCTGTAGGGCAATAATAAATAGTAGGGGGCTAAGAACAGAGCCCTGATGAACACCAACTTTTACGGTAAACTCTTCACTATATTCGTTGTTAATTCTAACCTTGCTGACTGTTTCTTTATACATGGCTTGTATAGCTCTCACAAGCCATTCATCAACACCTAGTTTTCTAAGAGCCCACCAGATAATGGAACGGGGGACTCTGTCGAACGCTTTCTCCAAGTCGAGAAAGGCTAAGTATAGGGGTTTACTTTTAGCTAGGTACTTCTCCTGTAGTTGTCGTACAATGAAAAGAGCGTCTGTGGTACTTTTGCCTGACACAAACCCGAACTGCATTTCATCTAGATCAATTCTCTCTCTGATTAGTTGCACTATTATATATATATATATATATATATATATATATATATATATATATATATATATATATATATATTAAAGAATGAATAATAACAGGTAGACATCATAAAAAGGTAATTTATTCCGTGTGCTTACAAATGTTTCCACAGTGGTACTACAGCCTAGTTATGCTATGTGCAAATTTACAAGTATTTGCAGAACTCAAATATCCAATGCTGTAACCACTGTATCCTCAGAGCAGAATGGTAAAATGTACAATGTAAATACCCTTAAGTGGGGTTGTTGGGGAAGATAGAGTAGAAAAGGAAGAGAGAAAAGTAGGGGAGAGGGAGAGAGAGAGAAAGATATGCAGGGGTTGGAGAAGTAGGAGAGAGTGGTTTGTAGATATCTTAATCAAAATGTTATGGTAGGGGTTTTATTATACTGGTTACTTTTGGAGAGATGCGTTGATAGTTAAGGTCGGAATTATTTATTGCCCCAGAGGGCAGGTTCATAGACGTGGAGAGGGAGGGAGGTAGGCGAGAGAGAGAGAGAGAGTGTAATGGATGTAGAGAGAGAGGTAGAGAGGGGACAGATGAAGTTTATGTGGTGAGTGAACTTTGGGTTTGTAGTAGTAATCTGTGAATTGCACTGAGTTACCATTTATAGTGATAAGCAGTGTATTGTCTTGTAGTGTGGGGGATCCAGAAATGCACATAATGCAGTTTATTGAATTAATTAATATATGAAAAAATGGTACTATCTTTGTGGTCATTCATATTCATACATATAAGTTGATTTATTCATGTTACGCTATTACAAATATTTAACACTTCCTCCTTTGTGGATTACGATGATCACTAGATCAGTGTTGATAATATTGATATAAATATGTATGTGTGTATGTATGTATATATATGTATGTATTTTTTTGTGTGTGTGTAATTATATGAATATCAAATGCTATAAAATCAGCTTATTTTTGTTCGTTCTCTAAATATTAAATGATTTACTTTATTTTTCAGTTGTTATCTATCCTGGGATCCTGGTCTTGGAGCATTCTATGGACCAGTAGCCTTACTGGTTGGAATTAACCTTGTCTACTTCCTGAGGATTTCTTGTGTTATTCGAGGATCATCAGCCAATCCCAGCTACTCAGAAGAGACAGAGGAGCTGCACGTCAATGAAATTGAGCTCTCACCAAACCAGGAGCACATTCACCCACATCATCATCATCATCACCACAACAATAATACAAACCAACCTCACCAAGCTCCGCCCAGTATACCATTGCATGTAAACAACCACCATCGTGGAGGTAGTAGTGTTAGTGGTAGCAGACACCAGCCAGACAATCGCTCTATCCATTCAGATGACAGCAACATTTCCAGCATATCTAGCATATTAGACGAGGAACGTCGACCTATCACACAACTGAGAGCTTTAGTAACCTTCCTGTTTTTATTCATCGTTGCGTGGGTGTGTGCTGCTTTTGCTGTGGCACAACCATTTCGAGCCATCATCCCAAAACAAGAGATAATCTTCAGTTATCTTTATGGATTATCCAGTATTATACTGGGTGGATTTCTTGTTGGCTTCTTCTGTCTTTTACGAGATGATTCACGAGACTGTTGGAGACGATTTTTCTGCTGTGAGAAAGATGAAGTAGAAATTGCTCGCATCACACCACCGAATGTCAATCACATGACACATATCAATGGACATGTGCGGTCAGGGAGCAGTGTGGACGGAGAGTCACTAACCGGGAAAATGTACAACAATGAACGTAGTAACAAAATGAAGGTCGTTGACAGGCCTATCAAACAGATTAACCTTGTCCCCATACAACCAGCCACATTTACCGATGGATCAGTGAGCAGTGCACATGAAACACCTTACCCCAATTTTTACAACCCTCGACAAAACGGTGTAGCTAAGAAGTTCTGGGAGAAGAACCGACACAATCATCTGAAGTTGATAAACAAAGAAATCAACAAGGACATCAGTGATTTCAATTCTGTCAACTTCGATGATCCTACCAAACGTTACAGTCACTGCACCAGCTCTGATGCCAATACTCACTGGAGTATTGAAATTCAGATCCAAGCAAATGCAGATGACATTAAGAATGGTGGTGTTGGCCTTCAAAAACAAGCTGTCCCTGGGAAAGTACCAAATCAATTACCCCTCAACATCCATGAACCTTCTCCACCATTATTTCCCTCTCTGCCATTAGACAGAAACCAAATACCTCCAGTGGGAGGCCCTACATCTCCAGAAACAATAACAGCCAGTCCTTCGTGTAGCTTTATATCTCCATCTGGCTCTCAAACGTTACCTCCTTGTCATTCTCCTGGAGCATCATCTCTCAGTTCCTATCAACATTCAAGTGCATTCACTCCTGTTCAACCGAAACGCTGCAACACATTACCAAAAATTGGGAAAGCAGTCGAAAATGAGGGTCAACCAAATGAGTACATGGTGAGGGATGGCTCTGTTCCGAGGTTACGAGACTTCGATGGCCAGAGCGAGGTGAGTGCTGACAGAAGTGGTAATGTGGAATGCCCTGAAAATCATGTTCTTCAAGGATACTTGCCACCTGAACCTGTTCATAATTCTGCCTTTCAAAATAGCAACAAGGACTCAGCAAAGGGCCTGTCACTAGCTCAAGGTCTTCAGCCTGCTACATTAGCCAATCCTCCAGATCTGGTGAAAGAGAATCATCTAACATCAAACAATGAGTGTCCTCCATTGCCAATAGATAAAAATAACCAAAATGCGCCTTTTGGACCACCACGACAGAATTTCTATCTGCCTCCCCCCCATCTAGAAAATAACAATAAGTCTGCAGATTTTGTGTGCAGCAACAAAACTGGTGAGGATGGTGATTTGAGCAGTGGTAGTGGTGGCCTTGCCAACCAGCTGCAACAACACCATCATCACCATCACCATCATCATCACCACCATCATCACAATCAGCAAGGCCAGCCATCAAAGACTGATCCCCCTTCTCAATTGCCACCGTACACTAACAACCACCACCACCAGCAACAACAACAACGTGCCCACTCCCCCAATCATATCAGCTGCAAATGTGATTCTGACGAGAACAACTGCAGCAGCAGCAACAACAACAACAACAAACAGCTGAACGACAATCAGTTTGTGTTTCATGAGTCGGACAGTCAGATCCAGTGTGCAAAACACTCTGCCAAAAGTCATGATTCGGACCACCATTCCGACCCAACTCATCAGCGTCGTCACCGAAATACTCACAGACATTCACGTCTCTCCAAGCAACATTCGCTCGGCTGGGACGAACAGTTCAAAAATCGTCCGCCAAAAGTTCCATATGCTTACGTGAACCATTCTTATCAGGAAAAGGTAATCCAGAAACTGCTGAAGAAGTGCGAAGAAGATGGGGAGTTGGCAGAGGAGAGTCAGAATGACGTGAGGAGTAACTTGTACTGGTTCCCTCGTTCATTCAGTTCTTACGAACATCGGAGGACACGTGGTCGAGGTGTCACAAAGCTGGCAGAGGATGATGACGACGACGATGATGATGATTCTGCCTCAAGTTCCGACTCTGAAAGTCTAGACAATGTTTGGTTACCTCAAAGACAGGATAGTTTAACAAGTAAATTCAAAAAAGAAACAAGTGTATAACAAACAAAAACAAAAATCAAACCAAAAAGAAAACTATTCATAATAATAATCATAATGATAATAAAATGGGGCATTAAAATTATATGAAACATATATCTAAAAATATATATATATATATATATAAACAAAAGTTGAATAAATAAATTCATTACAGTATTAAAAAAAATGTATTTCTGCCCAAACCATTTAAATAAAACAAATAAACAATTTAAAAATGAAAAAAATTAATAAAAATCAAATAAAATGGACTAAAGTCATGTGACCCCTTGCTCTCCCCCTCAAGCCTCTTCCCTATCCCCTAAAGAGTCATGGATACTATTTTTTTTATTGTTTCTGAAACATTTCATCACTTTTTTGACTTCTCTCACTTCCAAAATTGTAATAATTGGGGGATGGGGGGGTCAGTAGGGGAGGGAGGGGACAAAATTGAATCATTTTGTTTGTTATTTTTACCTTTTTTTTAAACTTCCAGATGTGAAATTGAAATTATACATATATATATACGTATATATATATATATATATATATGTGTGTGTGTGTATATGTATCTATATATATATATATGTGTATATGTATCTATATATATATATTTATATATATGTATATGTGTGTGTATATATATATGTGTGTGTGTATATATATATGTGTGTGTGTATATATGTATATGTGTATATATATATATATGTGTGTATATATATATGTATTTGTATATATATATATATATATATATATATATACAAATATATATATATATATCTGTATGTGTATATATATATGTAATGTGTATATATATATATATATATATATAATATATATGATATGATATATATATATTTTTTTTTTACATCAAGGTGTTCTTGTAATAAACATGAAAAACTTATACAAATCATTTTCAAATCAAAAAAGTGTGTATATATATGTATATATACGTATGTATTAAACATGTCTCCACACACACAGATACATATAGTCATTGAAGGGTTGGAAATTATGCATTGGGATTCATTCTGGTTCTCTGCACACTTAGTTTAAATCCCACCAAATTCAACTTTTCCTTCCATCCTTTTAGGGAGTTGATAAATAAAAGTACCAGTCTAAGGGCTGTGAATAGGCAGAATTGTTAAAGAGATGAACAGGATTCTTTGTAGCATCTCATCCAATTCTGTGCAATCTGAGTCCAAATCCCAACTCTTGTCAGGAGTTGCAACTGGCAGATTGTATCAGCAAAGGAAAAGCTAATGGAAACTTGGTCTGAAGATCAGTTTCTTTCCTTTTTTATACAGGAATACACACATATTTGAGAGGTGATAAGTACTGCCAAGCATTTCTAAGGGCCATTTAAATGCCATGATGAGCAGTCAAACTATTAGTGTGGTACCCCAATGACTGGTCACCAGCTGCGGGATCCTGATTGATTATATTTATATATGGAGAAGAGATGGGTACCACCAAGCATTATTAAAGGCCACTGAAATGCTATGATGAACACACACAGGGAACTTGGTTGATATTCATACACACAGACATACTTTTTCTACCTCATAAAATATTGGTTAGAAAACCTCTTTAATTTCCCAGTATTTAATGAAGGAACAAAGCAGTAATCACAATGGATGTTTACTTTCTCAGATAACAAGCTCTCATATGCATAGGTATCACTGGATTCTTTTACTTACAGCTAGCAACCCTTTCATGACCATATTCTTAATTAAATATGCTCTATTTCAATTAATTAATGAAGAATTTACTAAAGGTATTCATTATTTCATTTTTAAGATAGTAACTTAACATCATTTTTATATACAATTATGCCAAAAGATTTTTTATTTTAAATGAAAAACCTTTTAAAATGGATAATTTTGTTTCATAGAACCAGAGCCAATATTGGCTGGATTGGTATCAAAAAGGGTGAATGAAGAATTTTTAAATTTTTAGGGATTTACTAAAATTATTTCATTAGAAACATAGCAACTTAACATATTGTTCTTATAAAATTATTCTGTAAGATTTTTTATTTAAATGGGAACCTTTTAAGTTAAAAACCAGAGCCTATTTTGGATGAGTGAATATAAAAAATATTAAAAGTCAACCCAATACTGCTGATGGTCATAGGCAAGATCAAACAGTTAAAAAGCATGCTTCACAGTCATGAAATCCCAGGTTTGATTCTGCTGTAGAACTATGGTCAA
This sequence comes from Eledone cirrhosa, assembly GCA_964016885.1. Taxonomy (NCBI): domain Eukaryota; kingdom Metazoa; phylum Mollusca; class Cephalopoda; order Octopoda; family Eledonidae; genus Eledone; species Eledone cirrhosa. The sequence goes on along the minus strand of OZ024741.1, from coordinate 71,904,971 downwards.
GTATCTGCTACCATAGTCATTGTTTGCCCCAACACCTTGTGAATAAAACTGGACACAGAAACTTAAAATTCATCAAATTAACTATTCAATAGGTCAAGCCTTGTCACACATGGTCCACCTATTTTGTTGCTATCATTTTCAATTAATTTTGAAAATAACCAAGAATTTATACAGATTTAGTAAAATAACTATTTTCATTATTAAGCTGGTGCTTTAGAACATAACTTAAAAGGGTTCTTAAATAAAATTATGATTGTAGGTTTTTAGATAAATATCAACACTTCAACTCTTTCATTGAAATATTTCTAGTGAAATACACTGCCTATGATTTGCAGTTAATTTTGAAAATAACCAAAAATTTATAGAGATTTGGTAATATAACTAACTTTTTCCATGAAGTGGTGTTTAGAACATAGCATAACAAAGGTTCTTACATAGAATTATTATGGAAAATTTAAATTCAAATCTGAACACTTCAAACAAAGAACTTTGTATCATAAAAACAGGCAGTTTGGTATGAGAAGAGCTTATAGTGATAATGACACTAGTATCTGGAATACTCAGCCACTTCTTTATAATGAGTAGATGTTTCTGTTAATGGAAGAACTAACAAAACTCATCATTGTAGCTAAGGAAGAGAACCACTACTCCCTTTAACTATAGCAAGCCTATGTTTTCTAAATACAACTGTTTCTGCATTTTTTTAAAACTGTGAGAAAAACATTATATCCTGCAATACATTGTAAAAAAAAAAGATTTAAACCATTATAATAATAATCAATCGATTAATTGACAAGATCCCAGACTTCATTCTCATACTGAGTGGGGTGGAATTCATCAATTCGGACCAAGGAAACAATGCTTGATGATTCTCTGATGATCTTTAAGTTCTGCAGTGAGTAGTTAGAGTATGTTTGTGACCAAAGCAAGGAATGAAAGTTTTGTGTGTATGTTTTTTTTTTCTTTGTTTTTAATTATAATACTTATTATTATTCGTCATCTACACATCCGTTACGTGTGCCATGAAGTTCCTCCTTTAATTCATTGTGTCCAGCATTGCTACCTGAAGTTCCCTTGCCTCCAACACAGTGTCATCTTCACAAATATCCATCAGTGTGGTGGTTGGTCTCCCAACTTGTCTGCACACATCAGGTTTCCAGAAAAGAACTCTGCCAGCAGGTTTATTGTGACATTTCACATGTCCGGCTAATGTGAACCTCCATTGCCTTATGATGTCAGAACGTCAAGGGTGTGAAACATAGTCATTTATTTGCTACAGGTATTTTCCAGGAGATGCTCTGGATCTTTCTCAGCATTTACGTGAATGAGCCATTAATTTTCTTTGTGAGTGTTATGTTATGTTAATATCTATGACTCACATCCATAGAGGAGAATGGACTCAACCGTTGCTTTGAATAGCCTCATGTTCATTGTTTTCTGGGTCAGAGATATCCACACTTTCAATACGGAGTTGAAAGCCCCCCATGGCTTGCCTAATCATGCTCTGTGTTCATGGAATTGCAAAGGTGTAAGAAGTCATCACAAAAAGGAAAAGGATCAGAGGATCTCCCTGGTGGACTCCAGTATTAATGGAGAATAGGTCTTTGTTGTGGAGAAGATAACTCCCATAACACAGGATCCTCAGGTGAGGGATAGAGAAACAACCTTTAGATATGAAAGAGAGCTGAGAATATATTGAATAAGCAGTTCTGGACCAAATCCCAAGTTGCCCTTAGGCAAGGCATAGTACCTGGCAGCCACCTGTGCAGAGTTACGCAAAGAATCATTTGGGGAGCGGGAATGGTGATTGTGCTGAATAGTGAACACCAATAAACAGTTGTCTCAGTTTTCAGTGCTTGTTCGCCTAGTGGAGGAACCAATCATTAGGTCAACTAGCAGAAAAACCACCCTTCGGGTGGTTTTCAGCTAGCATGTGTAGTGTGCATATTGATATTATACGCAAGCATACATGCATGTAGATATGATACATCAAATAAAATCGTAATTGCCAATATACACAGAAATGGAATGAAGACTGTGTTACACTGTCTTATGTAATCAGTAACGTAATCCATGATACATTAAAAAAAGACTAGGGGAAAATTAGTGACGGAAATATATGAATGTTTATTTAAGCGATCACTAACCAGAAGTGTTGACATTTGAAAATTTTAAAGAAGTGAATCTTAAAATAAGCGACAAAATTATTTATATTTAATCAAGAATAACGAAATTTACTAGATAAATTGTGTAATATTCATTCATTATTTATTCAAAGTATTCCAACAAACGGGATAAAAAAATATATTCTGGACACAGCCCTGTACTCCTTACTTTATTATAGTTTAGATGGTAGGGAACTCTACCTCCATCAGTGAGGCACTTCACCTGTGAGAGTCATAGCAAGTCATCACAGTATTTCTGCTAATAAAAAATATGACTGATACATTGATACTTATTAAGGATCAATAAAATGAAGCACCAGTCAAATACAGGAGGTGGTATAATTGACTTTACCTTCCTCACAAATTGCAGGGTTTGTGCCTTGGCATTATCGGTAGAGGGTCAGACGCCATGCTTTGCAACATAGAGTTATGGCCTGAGTTCAAATGCCACCAAGGTTAACTTTGCCTTTCATCCTCACGGTGTCAATAAAATAAAGTACCAGTAATGCACTGGGATAATTGCTGGCCTTGTTCCAAAAGTAGAAACAATTATTATTAGCACAAGCAGAAAAACCACCCGAAGCATGTGTAGTGTGTATATTGATATTATACGCAAGTATACATGCATGTAGATATGATACATCAAATAAAATCGTAATTGACAATATACACAGAAATAGAACGAAGACTGTGTTACACTGTCTTATGTAATCAGTAACGTAATCCATGATACATTTAAAAAAGACGATATTATATATAAACTGCATTAGGAGAAAATTAGTGACGGATGTTTATTTAAGCGATCGCTAACCGGAAGTGTTGACATTTGAAAATTTTAAAGAAGTGAATCTTTAAATAAGCAATAAAATATATTTAATCAAAAGCTACGAAATTTAGCAGATAAATTATGTACATTCATTATTTATTCAAAATGATCCAACTTATTTTACAAACGGGATAAAAAATTATATTCTGGATGCAGTCTCGCACTCCTTTCTTTATTATAGTTAAGATTGTGGATTGCAGAATCATTTGAGTATCAGGCAAAATTCCCTGCAGTATTTTTTTTTCTGGTTCTTTACATTCTGAATTTAAATCCCACCAAGGTTAACTTTGCCTTTCATCTCTCCGAAGTCAATAAAATAAAGTACCAATCAAGTACTGGGGTTAATATAATCAACCTTTTCCCCTTCCTCCAAATTGCTGGCCTTGTGCCAATGTTAGAAAGAATTATTATTTAGGGCTTTGCAATATTTAATTACAACTTTCTACATTCTGTATTCAAATCCTGCTAAGGTAAACTTTGCTTCCTTCCTTCTGGGATTAATAAAATAGAGTACCAGTGAAGTATTGAGGTTGGTAGTTAGGTATATATGCCTAAATTCTCAAGTCTAAAGTCTGTCTTAAGCCAGAAGGCTCATTTAGCCGATGCTTATCCCGGTTTCATGACATGAAACGACTGAGAGTACAGGGGGGCTTTGGACAGGACGCCAGTCCATCGCAGGATTAAACCCCCAACTATTGCCAGTACTCATTTTCAGCTGAGTATACTGGAGCAACGTGAAATGAAGCGTTTTGCTCAAGAACACAACACACAACCGAGGAATCAAACCCACAACATTATGATCGTAACTCCAACACCCTTACCACTAGACCACATGCCTAAATTAGAAATCAATATTATTATTTTTCTTTGTTTTTTTTAGATAAAAGGGAATTCAAATATATTAACTCTATGTAGACATGATTACAACAATTTTACACTAACATTTTATTTACCTTATATTTTTGTTCATTTTCTCTTTGTATTTTTTGTTATTTTATTGTCTTCATACTCTCAGAAGATATATTACTTACACATATAATCATACATGTATATGTAAGTGTCATCGTCATCATCTTTACATTGAATTTTCTGATACCATCAAGGTTTCAATTCTTATCCAGGGCCTTCATATATCTTGTGAGACCATTGCTCTACATGTTGACAGTCCCTCTTCAAGGCACAGGTCCCGTAATTTTTTTAATTTATTTTTAGAAGACTACCTGTACATGTCCACACCACCTATATCATTCCAAGAGAAAGGCAAGGACCAATATACAGCTTGGCACTAGTGTCATCACAGGTGAACTCAGAACACAGTGGATCGAAAGAGATACCACAACACATTACATCTGATACAGTAATAATTTTACCAATTCTCTACCCTAGGTTGGTAGTTATTTATCAAACTCCACCCTTAAAGAGCGAAAGGGTAAAGTTGACCTTGGTAGAATTTTAACTCAGATTGCAAGTAACAACTATTACTGCAACATATTAATTTGACATTCTAACAACTTTGCTAGTTTGGTACTTTTTATCTTATAGCATTAACCTTTTGTTACCATAACTGAAACACTCTGTAATTTTGAAAATATTCAAGAATTTGTAAGTAATATTCTCATTAATAAGCTGATGTTTGGAACATGGGCAGTCATTTTAGCAATCATTAGTGTGTGGGATATTTGTTCTGGGTCTTTGTGCTCTGAGCTCAAATCCCACCAAGGTCCACGTTGCCTTTCATCCATTTGAGGTCAATAAATAACGTACCAGCACAGTGCTGAATGTCCCACCAAATCAAGGGAGAAAGAGTTGAGATGGAATCCATGTCTGCTTGCAACTGCATGGGAACCTAAAACCCTTAGCGAAAGCATGGTACATACTACAAAGTCATTCTCATTTGTAATTTTCTTTCATTTTTAGTTTTAATTTGGAACATAATGTAAAGGTGCTTAAATATAAACACCTTTGTATCATAGAATCATGGGCAGTTTCAGGCTATATGGGTTAATGGGGAAACTTTAAAGACACATCCCAAGTACACAATAGAAGTAGGTGATGGAGAAATTGCTAAGTTGGAAGTAGGTGAACGAGAAGATGAATATCTACAAAGAGTCCTGTTTGTAAATGTAGGAGATAAAAAACAGGACCAGAAAAACCTTCCACATATTAGATACAAGTAATACCTTACAGTTGTTGTCATCGTTTAACCTCCAACTCAACCTTGATTAAGTAGACATATAAATAAAGATGTTCCAGTCATGACCATCTCATCTTTTGTAAATTTATGACTACATTGTCTTGTCTCCTTACTTTTATTAAGGTGGTAGGTGGTGATTTGAGACAATTTCACTGCTAGTTCAAATCCTGCCGTGGTCAATTTTGCCTTCAATTTTTCAGGGTGATCAATAAAGTACCAATCTAAAAGTAGGGGTTTTGCAGAATTGTTAACTCTTTCATTACCATACTTCTTATTGAAAAAAAAACACTGCCATATGATTTTCAATTGATTTTTGAAAATAATCAAGAAGTTGGAGGGATTTCTTCTTATTAAGCTGGTGTCTGGAATATAAATGTTCTTACATAAAATTATGGAATTTTTGTATTACAGAATCGGAGGCAGTTTGGTAATAAAAGGGTTAAAGTATATGACAGGATGCTATGTGGTATCTGATCTAGCTCTGTGTATTCTGAGTTCAAATTCCACTGTCTTCCACATGCAGATAGTATCAGCAATGGAAACATTGTTTCATTTCCTTATGGGCATATTGGAAAATAATTTCAGCTAAAAATTTATAATGAATTATTACATACAGGTAAGTTGGTTTGATGTTAAGCAGGTGCAGGGTTGTCAGAAGCATTTACCATCAACAACTAGCTAAGATAGTTGTTAGATTAGAAAAATAAAAAACTTTAAGTAAAGCAGGTATGAGGGACAAACAAAAAACAGTGTTTATAGGGAAAATAGTCTTTTGATACCAACCAACCAAAAACTGCCTCTGTTTCCATGGTACCCGATTACCAATTTTAAAGGGTTCCCATTTAAATTAAAACTTTCCAACATAATTTTATGTAATACATTTTATTATGTTACAAATACTTAGTGAAATAATTGTTTCTACTTTTGGCACAAGGACAGCAATTATCCCAGTGCATTACTGGTACTTTATTTTATTGACCCCTTAAGGATGAAAGGCAAAGCTAACCTTGGGATTTGAAATCAGACGGTAAAGGGCCGTAACTCTATTCTGCAAAGCATGGCATCCGACCCTCTACCAATACTGCCAATCCACCGCCTTTAGTGGAATAATGATTTTAAGAAAGCCATTTCTGATTCTTCACTAATTAAAATATAAAGTAATTCATTAGAAATACAGTCACAAAAGGGTTAAACATTTATGTAAATCACAGTATATATTGTTTAATGAGCTAAGAAAGATTCAAACTCAGAATAATGATTTCTAAGGCACAAGGCCAGCAATTTATGCATAATAATATAACACTACTAGACACCACTTCTTCCTGGGAGGGTCATGGAAGCAGAGTCCTCAAGCACACCTTCCAGTGGGTCCTGTCAGAAGCAACTGTCTCCAATGGATCCCCAAGTGAGACCATCATGCTTTGGGTCTCCTGCCAGTTGGTTTTGCTAGTAAAATCTGTCCAGGGACTCTTTCCTGAGACATTCTAGCCACATGTCCGTAATATCAGAGCAGTGATCTCTTAATTTAGTTGAAAAAAGGCCTGACAACCTCTCTATGGCCGGTGCCATGAAATATGCAATCAATAGACCCTGTAGAGTGGTTGGCGGTAGGAAGACCATCCTGCTATAGAAACCATGCCAAAAGTATTCAGTTTTGTCAATGGCATGACAACCTCTCTAGTATTGAGGATCTACATGATACACATTGTAAAGTGGAAGGGCATCCAACCATAAAAAGGTTTGGAAGGACACATCAGTTGTGTCTTTGACACAGCAACTTCTCTAGTGTTGATAATTTACACAATAAACGCACTCAATACTTAGTTTAAAGTGGTTGGTGATAGGAAGGACAGCCAGTTGTAGAAACCTTGCCAAATATAGGGCTGGAAGAAGTTGTGTCAAAAACGAAACAACCTCCTCCCTTGTGTTGGTAATCTACATGCTAAATGCACCCAGTACACTCTGTAAAGTAGTTGGTGATAGAAAAGGCATCCAGTTGTAGAAACCTTGCCAAACAAAGGATCAAGAGGACCCCTCAGCTGTGTGAAAAACATGATATCTTTCCTAGTACTGATGTCATGATAAAATGCATGAAGTGGTATGGAAGCAAAATGCAGGCTCCTGGCCCATCTGAGAGGTCAGTAGCTCCATTTGAGTACTAACTCTGAAGATCCATCTAACCTGTGATACCAGGGAAATGGACATTAAATGATGATGATCATCATCATCATAATAGGTTCTACACATACAGAATACCTTCAATACACTAGAAAACAAAATAGTGCAAGTACCCAAGACACACAAAGCTGTGCTCAGTTGTACAATGAAGATGCATAATAAAAATAATTGTTTCTATTTTGGGCACAAGGCCAGCAATTACCCCAGTGCATTACTGGTACTTTATTTTATCAACCCCATAAGGATGAAAGGCAAAGTTAACCTCAGCGGAATTTGAACTCAGACCATAAAGGAGCTTAACTCTATGCTGCAAAGCATGGCATCCGACCCTTTCCCTATACTGCCAATCCACCGCCCAATGAATAATCATAATAATGTTAACAGAAGAGCTGGTGGGATGTCTTTAAGATCAGAAAATGAAATTGTTGACTCGTACAACAAATCACAATGTTAAATGTGTCAACATTGATAATAGAAGAGGGTAAGAAAGCAGAGAGTGAGGAAGCAATGAAGAAAAATATGTGAGTATGTTTATTGTATAATTACAACAAGTAAATAACCTGGTTGTAGTAGCTTCGTGACATTAGCAGTTTAACCAAGATAAGGTAGAAGAGTAAATTAGCAAACTTGTTTTTCTTATCAGTCGTGATGATCAATAAGAATACTAAACCACTTGCAACTACCCTGGATTTTTTATTTTCAAAACCAATAGAAAGTGTATTTCATTAAAAATCCACTTTTCTGCTAATATTTTACCTACTCCACCTACACCATAATTGTTACATACTCAGAAGAGTTTGTACCTCTGTTCTTTGCCTGTGAGGAATCTGATTGAGGTTTTCCATCATCTCACCTCGTGTACACAACACACATCTACTCATCTTTGCTATTGCATCTCCACAATTTCATTGTGTCGACATTGTTAGTGGCAGCCCTGAAATGTGTTACTTGACAAGAAGTAGATATCTGGTGGTGGTTGAATTGTCTTTTGATGGCTGTTCTCTGACCTGAAAAGAAATATGTGATCACTTGATTATGGCTAAGGGGTTTTTGCACATGGTTAGATATTTCATCAAGCCAGCCAACTATTGTTTGCAGTTAAGGTTAATCCTGAAGTTAGGGTTAATAATTGTATTTGAACATGTCATATTTTTGTGACCAACCATTTGACAGCATGGATTGGATGCATTTTATTGTGTTCCAAGCAATAAAGTCATGTTTTCTGGAAAAATAAGTTTGAACACCCAAACATTGACACCAGGCTGGAGGCAAGGGAACTTCAGATGGACAGGGTGAGTTTTAAGAGGAACTTTGTCATGACACTAGTAACAGATGTGTAAAAGAAGAGGCAATACAGAGGTTGTCTATCAGAACTAAAGTGTGTCCTCTATATAGTGTATTAGACCAGATCTAAAAGAAAGTCATTTAACTAACTACCAAAGAGTTATTCACTCAACACACTAAACCCACTTACTCTCAGATATACTGTTTTTTCTTTAGGTCTCTCTACACATACTGCAGTGGCTTCTGTTCCTCAAAAATATAGCTAATTACATAAACCTTCCAATATCTTGATACACATATCTTTTCCTCTCGTTCTCACCATCTCTCCTTTCTCACCAATGTTATTCCACCAGATATTGATCTATATAAAATACACCTAGTCCATTCTGAAAACTGGTAGTGCTGGTGCCATGATAAAATGCATGCTCCCAGTCCACTCTGAAAATAGTAGTGCTGGTGCCATGATAAAATATTTCTAGTACACATTGTAAAGTGGTAGTGCTGGTGTCAATAAAAAGCACCCAGTCCACACTCTAAGGTAGTAGTGCTGGTGTCACAATAAAATGCTCCAAGTACATGCAGTAGAGTAGCTGGTATTAAGAAGGACATCCAGCAGTAGAAACCAAGCCAAAAATAGAATGTATGAGCTAGACATGATTACCTGAATGGTCTAACCTCAGAACATAACAGACTGTCTAACCCATGCAAGCATGGAAAATCGATATTAAATGGTGATGATGATGAGTTCAATCTGAACACAACAGCATCCACCTTCTCCCCAACCTAGCAAATTACTTGTATCCCACTTATCCTCAGGTCATAAAATTGCTCAAGTGGTAGGAAACAGCATCTACAACATAACAAATGCTAGGACACACCATCATTAATGAGCTTTCCTGGTGATCTCACATCTACAACATACCAAATAATACAACCCAAAGCCCACCCATCATAATATCAACATAGTGACTAATTGTTAGCAGTTATACAACTCCATATTATTAGTATCCATATAATAGATCTGTCACACCATTTTTTTTGTCAGAAACAATGAATGAGAATATAGATTCTTGTTCAATGTTTCTGACAAAGATAGTAGGATGAATCTATTGGTAAGAGTTGCATAACTACTATCAATTAGTCACTATATTCCAATGGGCAATGAAGCTTCTGAAACAATCGTAAAACAATGATCTAATACTCGCCTTTTTGTTTTCATTGTTTAACCTATATATATATGACTCTGTAGCTCATTTGAATGCTCAACAAAATTTAATATGATTGTACCCTACCACAAAAACAAAAGCTCTTATCACCTGATTTCATTGGGATTTTTACTTATGTACTACATGGAGTTCTAAAAGCCTTATTGGCTGACACCAGATAGATACCAGTATCATCAACATCATCTTCGTTTTTCCATATTTGGATGGGTCCTTTTCAGCACAGCATCTCTCCACTCACCACTTTCCTTCATCATCTTCACTGTTAGTCTCAGCAATTTGAGATCAGCTCACACCACCTCTGCCCATGTTGTCCTTGGTCTACTTTTACTGCAGCTTCCTTCCACTGGAATTTCCTGGCACTTCTTCACTCAACGATCATCATCCATGTGCATCACATGTCTCTACCAATGTAGTCTTCTCTCTTGCACACCACTTCTGATTCTTCTTAAACCCAGTTTCTCCCTCAGTTCGCCCAAGCTCTGCTTTTCTCTCACATTTACATTGCACATCCAATAAAGCATGGCTACTTCATTTCTCTCCAGTCAATGCATGTCCTCTGCAGTCACTGCCCATGCTTCACTAACATGCAGCATTGCACTTCCCACACAGGCATCATACAGTCATCCTTTTGTATATAGGGAGAAATCTTTTATTGTCAACAGTGGGAGTAGTTCTCTAAACTTCTTCCATTCTATCCTTATTCTAGCTATTATTCTCTCAGAGTAACCTCTTCCACAGCTGATTAAGTCACCTAGATAGCAGAAGCTATCAACCACTTCTATGGATCCTTCCTGTGATTGGAAAAGGTTTATATCAATGACAATCTTCCCCTTAATTACCCCTGTGCATCTTTTACATACAAAGTCTTCCCTACCTGTTATCCCACTTCATTTATTGTGTAATGAAGATTTAAATTGTGTATATTGTACAGAGTTTATGCCTACTCCTGTTCTACATATTGAGCAGGGTCACTTCCCTGAGGGAATCAGGCTCCTATCTTCTTTCCTACTTACTAGTTTAGTTTTGGCTAAGTTTATGCTCAGATCTTTTGATTCCAACTCGTGTTACCATAGTTGTAACTTATTCCGTAATTTGTTTTTATTGATTTAGCTATAATGACCAGATCATCCACATAGAGAAGTTCCCAAGGGAAGCCAGTCTTAAACTTCTCTGTTATGGCCTGGAAAACTATGATGAATAGAAGTAGGCTAAGAACCAAACCCTGATAAACTTTTACCTGTACCTTGAATTCCTCGCTAAACTCATTTCCTACTCTCACTTTACTGACAGCTCCTCTATACATAGCTTGCACTACTCTCACAAGCCATTCTTCTACACCTAATTTCCTTAAAGACTACCAGATATTCGACTGAGATATTCTGTCAAAAGCCTTCTTTAGATCAACAAAACCTAAATATAGTGGCTTATTCTTGGTTAGGAACTTCTCTTGTAGTTGCCTCACTAAGAAGAGGGCATTTATAGTACTTTTCCTAGACATGAAACAAAACTGCATCTCGTCTAATTTGGCTCTTTCTCTAATTAGCTGTGCTATAACTACTTCTGTCACTTTCATAAGTTGGTCCATTAGTTTTATTCCTCTATAGTTGTTCCTTTCTAGAGCATCACCTTTGCCTTTGTAGCAATTTATGATTGTACTGCTGTGCCAGTCATTGGGTATGACTCCATCCTGTATTACCCAATTGGCTATGAGGGTTACTAGATTGACTTCTACTTCTCCCAATGCTTATAGCATCTCGGCAACTATCTCAGACTTGAAATTAATGGCTGCAGCTTTACCATTTTTCATCTTGATTGTTTCTTTGACCCTGTAACTGTTAACTTTAATAGCTGGTCTTTCTGTTGGGTAAATTGGGGGTTGTCTCTCTTCCTCCCATTCATCAATCTCTCATAGTTACATTTCCAGGCCTCTTTCTTTTGAACATTTGTGGTGCTAAATACATCAATGTCATTTCTAACACACTTTTCCCAACAACATCATGATTCACACTGACTCACTGCCTTGCAATGCAGAACAATTCACGTCTCTGATCCTCATGTCACAAGATATTGGCAAACTTTCTTTTTTCAGCTTCTCTCTAAGCTGTGTATACCTATTGTCTAGCTGCTCTCTTAGCTACCTCGTACCAGCTTCTGCTACCCCCATTTTTCCAGTCTTTCCGTGCCTTAATGGCTCTATCTACTGTGCTGTTCCACCCTCTGTCTAACTGGCATTTTGCTCCAGCCGCAAGTCTCATCAGTAGTTCACAAAAGGTTGTCGCACCAGAATTTCCAGTTGTCCTCTACATCATATGTATCTGGCTTGTCATCTCTTTCATCAGATACAACTTGTAGGGCCTTTATAGACCTATTTTTAACCAAAAGGTCCTTTAGCTTCCAAACCCTTTGTCTCCAAATTTTCCTGTTTATCTTGTTCTGTCTTGTATCTATTCTGATGTCACTAACAACCAACTTATGATGGGCAGCCAATTCTTACCCAGGGAAGGGATTTATTACAGTCTGTTTATCTAATTGTCTTACAAGTAAAAAATCGATTTGGCTTGTGTGTTCACCTGTTTGATTTGTGATCAGATGGTTTTGCAAACGGTTATTTCATTTGCATCACAGAATTCCATTTCTTTGGCCATAACAATAGCCACCGTGAGCTCCATTAATCCATCCTGGTACTGTCCATTGAAGTCACCTACCAGGATGATGAGGTCACTTTTAAAATAATAATGAAATTATTGTGTAAAGTGCTCAGGTGCACTACAACTCGTCAAAGGTGTATGTATAGTACATAGAATAATATACAAATGTCAGGGAAGTGAATAGTGTATGAGTCATGATATACATGTGTGTATGTGTATGGAGGGGGAACATTAGGTGTAGTGTTGGCGAATCTCGGGAAGCATGGAGGTTTTAAAGGATGCAGTGCCTCGACAGCTAACAACTGAAGTTGTCTGTAAAAATTCCTCATAGAACCTGTCTTTTTGTTCTTTACTCAGCCTTGCCTTTAATGCATAGGTAAATATACATATACACACACACATATATATATATATGTGTGTGTGTATGTGTGAGAGAGAGTGAGTGTGTGTCTGGATGCTTGTACACATACTGGAAATACACTGCAGTGGTTAAAAAAATACAAAATTTCCCAGTTCCTTTTTCAATATAATTAAACCATTTCATTGTTTATATTTTATTAGTAAAAGAATTGGTATGTTTCAAAGATTATAACAAGAACAACAACAACAATATAAACCAGAGCAATGGTGGCAAAACTTTCAGAAAAATTTGCTTTCAAACACCATCGTCAAATTTTTACATCCATTTTCTCATGTTTGTATGGATTGGACCGATCCTCTAAAATATAATGACTCCCCACTTGTTGTGGTCGTTTGTCATTTGCTTCATAAGCTTTTATTTCCTGAGATCAAATTTCACAATTTTTTCCCATATCTTCCTCTTCCATAGGTTCCTTTCATTTTGATATGTCGGCATTTCTTTACCCACCTGTCACCCTTCATATGCACCACATGCCGATACCAGCTTAAAGTCTTCTCTGTTACACACAATATGTGATTCCTCATATACATAGTTTTTCTATTAACACATCCAGAAGCAGACTAGCCATATGGGCATTTGGGAAATGCTTGGTGGATCACTGGGTTGTGTAAAAACATAAAAAAGCCTAAAAATGTCATGAAAACCTGAAGTCATAGTATACACCTCTGTTCACCTTTTCAATCTCCAGGTCTACTTTACTATATTTTTTCAAATATTATTTATAAGGATCAACTATTATTATTGTCATTTACATTAGCACAGACACATTTCAAATTTCAAATTATCCCAATGCATCTTAATTGAACTGCTATATTTATATATATATATATATATGAATTTGTTTTGCAAGGTTTTTTATATGAAATCGTGTGTTGAAACAAATATTGTTATACTTGGGGAGGGTCATATTGTTGTAATAATATTGCCAGAAATAATAACAGAACACACAAATAAATTAACTATGGAGATATAAAAGATACAGAAGCGAAATCCAACCAAACAGTGTGTTCTGTTATTATTTCTGGCAATATTATTACAACAATATGACCCTCCTCAAGTATAACAATATATATATATATATATATATATATATATATATATATATATGTGCGTGTGAGTGTGTGTGAATATGGGTGTGTGTGTATATATATATATGTTGTAAGTGTGTGTGCATGCACTTATATGTGTGTGTGTGTGTGTCATGTGTCTGTACTTGTACACACCCAGGAAATACACTGCCATGGTAAAAAAGAATGAAAATGCACAGCTATTTCAGTTTCTCATTTTCTTTCTCAAATAACAAATTGTTTAGATTATATTTGTAAAAGTATTGGTCTGTTTCAAAGATTATAACAACAATAATAATATAAACAGCAATGGTGGCAAAACTTTCAGAAATATTTGGTATTAAACTCCCATTCTTTACTCTGTCTCTCTTTCTGCGCATGTATGTATGTGTGTGTATATATATATATGTATATATGTATGTATGGTCCCATAACTCCTGATAGAGTTGTAGGGGCACTGTATGGCGTCTCTTGAGCATTTTAAGCCTGGCGGAGCCCATCCCTCTCCAGGTCTGAGTACAGCAGATTTCTTCCAGAGAAAGATAGAAAGTGAGAGTGAGAGAGAGGAAAAATGAGAAAGAGTATAGAAGAAGAATCAACCCCAGTACTAGACTGGTACTTTTTTTTATCAACCTCAAAAGGATAAAGGCTAAGTTGACCTTGGTGGGATTTGAACTCAAAGAGCAGAGAGATGGAAAGAATACCATAAAGCATTCTATCCGACGTTCTAACGACTCTGTCAATTCACCGCTATGAAACAGTTCTAGTCCTTTAGGAGCAATTTCTATATTAAACATATATGATGTCAACATGAATGGACCTGTTATTTTTATCTAAAGACATTTTTTCCAATTCCAACCCACCCGTCCCCTCAATCTATCTTATTTCTCATTCTTTTCTCTGAAGAAGGACTAGCGTCCGAAACTTTAAGACCCTATTCATGCTATATCAAGCGTTAACCTAATATATCCCTTCCTTATACTGTACCGATTGTGTTGTTATTTCTGTTTACCTTTTACACACATATATATATATATAAGGAAAAAAGATGAAATCGAAAATGCAACTGGAGTTTTTTTAAGAATATTTATTTGTTTCCTTTACCAGTTTCACAGTTCTTCTGCTTTTCAAAAGTAGAATTGAGATGGAGGTAAAGGAAACAAATAAATATTCTTAAAAAGACTCCAGTTGCATTTTCCTTTTCATCTTTTTTCCTTATACTTTCACTCGTGTAGGACATCTCGGTTTTTTTTTTCATTTTGGAAAAAAAAACCTCATTTTCTTATATATATATATATATATATATATATATATATATATATATATATATATATATATATATATATATATATATATATATAAAATTTAAGCCCAAATCACACTTTGGTCTGAATACAAGTCAAATTGATTAAAGGAAGCCAATTCTAACCTATATAATGTCCCAACCATGATTTCAAAAACTCAAAGAATCAGCTTCTGAAATTTCAAAACATTGGAATAACTAATGCTGAGAGAACTAAAGGAGGCAAGTACAGCAAAGAATATGAGACAAGTAAAAAAATGATCATACATACAGGATCACTGCTAGATCATATATGTGAACAAAGTGTTGTATTGAATTGCTGTATATATATCTACTCAAAAGAGACTGTCTGAATATATATCATATAATCATGCTGTGTAAAAAACCACATGGTGCAGCAGCACGACGCAACTCCAATACTCAGTGTATCAGCACAATACAATGGGCATATATCGACGGTATTAAATATATATATGTATTTTTTTTTATATATAGATATATATATATCTAGGGAGTGTAACTTGGAGTTACTGCAGGTTCACCCGGGTGAGCACTCGATGTTTAGGTTCACTCCTGTGTTGAGGTGTAGAGCTATACAGGAGTGTAATATATTGAAAGGATAACAAGGACGATTGGTTACTCCTTCATTACATTTATTGGTAGGTGACGCGCGTTTCACCACTGATCAGCTCAAGGTTCGATCTGTATCGATCTTACCTGACTCTATAATCGGCAGCTCGAAGGAGTAACCAATCGTCCTTGTTATCCTTTCTATATATATATATATGTATATGTATATATGTATGTTTATATGTATGTATACTTATATGCATATATGTAGCAGTCTGTATGTATTTATGTATATGAAATAAACTGTATTAGAAACAGTTTATCTTGTAGAGTTATATATTTATATATATATACATGTATATATATATATATTTATATATGCATTACCGTCTAACCCATGCTAGCGTGGAAAATGGATTTTAAACGAAGATGATGATGAGATGATGACATTAAAAATTGTACCTGCAAAGTCTAAAGCACAGCTGCAGGTTTAATTGTCTGATTAAATTGCATGACCACAATCAGTAATGAATCAGTTAATCTACAGGCATGTATTTTTTTTTCTGAATGCATGACTGTAGAAGGCACTGAGTCATTACTAATTGTGATCATTCAATCCTGTCTGGTCATGAAACCTAAGGCTGCACTATATTGTATACATTTCATAGTAAATTACCTCGCTTTATAGAGAGAGTAGTCTTTTCTTCTTGTTGACTCTCTCACTACACATACATGTATATACACACATATATTATATATATATATATATATATATATATGCAGTGGAGGCTTTGGTGTTTTTGAAATTAATATACATATAACATATATATTAATTTCAAAAACACCGACGCCTCCACGGCATTGAGCTTTTAATCAACTGGTAAAGGAGATAAATTATTCCAGTTAATATTATCCTAACCGTAATATTGATACTACTATTATAACAC
>OZ024741.1:71863142-71883142 GCA_964016885.1 Eledone cirrhosa | reverse complement strand
ATGCAAATGTCTCCTGGAGATGTTTTATTTGCAAAAGTATATAAGCTATAGCTTAGTCTAATCTCAGTAGCAAGAGAGTAATAAGTAAACATCATAAATGATGAATAAAATATCCTGATACATAGTCACAGAGTTTTGCTAAAACAATATTTTGTAAGCAGCTTTGTCAAAACTTACATCTTTCTTGCTTTTGAATATTTCAAAATTGGTTGAAATAAATTCATTTGCTATTGGAAGGTTAAAATGTTCATGTTTCAGTTTCTCCAAATCATATTTTAAAATAAAGTATGGGTTGGTATAAAAAAAAAAGGTATGTAGCTATAAGGAAAATCTGTCATAAAATATCTCAACCAACATATACCAGGATCGAAAAACACTTGCAAAATTGATGATGATGGACATATGCATGCTTATCTATCTATCTACCAATCTATCTGCTTGTCTATATATTTATCTACCAATCTATTTGTTTATATCACTCTATCTATTAATCTATCTGCCTGCTTCTATACACATCTATTATGAACCAGACTATGTTAGTACTACTTCTAATTAATCCTAGCTGGTCAGGCTTGCACTTTATGAAAATGAGCATCTGCAATCTATGTTTCATATAACAAAAAGCATATAAATTATAGCTTATTCTTGTCTCTGTACTAAGTAAACGCCACCAATGACAGAGAAAAATCCAGAAACACATATCTGGTATTCTCACATGTCTACTGAGATACTGTGACATGATCACAGCTTAAAACATTCACAGCGACACTCTTGTATGTTTATTATACATAAACATATTACATGTGCCATCATATACACCTCTATTATGAACCATGTTATGTTACTGCTACTGCTAACATATATGTGTGTATGTACATGTTAGATAAAATAAAGTTGAAAATGCACTTTTTATATAGACTAAATGTTTTTAGACAACATTTTTACCCTTACATGCTTCTACATAACTTCACATTGTGCCTTATATAATGTGACGTTATGTAAAAAAGTTTAATCTCAAAGATTTTGTTTCAAAGCTTTTAGAGCATTTTTGACTGTCTATTTTTTTTCCTATATGATGGAACTTGTGTGGATAGCTTAAACCTTTTTACTATACATATACATATAAATATATATAATCACCATCACCATTTAACATCTATTTTCCATGCCTGCATGGATTAGACAGGTGGTCATGTTCCAAGGATAAACCAGTCAGGTGAACATATCTCTTGCTCATACATTCCATTTTTGGCATGATTTTTACAGTTGGATGCCCTTCCTAACACCAACCACTTTACAGCATACACTGGAAGCATTTTGTGGCACCAACATCACCATTTTACAGGATCGTGTGTGTGTGTGTGTATATATATATATATATATATATATACACACACACTCTTTGTATATATATATATATATATATATATATATACAAAGAGAGAGAGATTTAGTTATATTATATAAATATAGTATATATATATACAGAGAGAGAGAGAGATTTAGTTATATTATATAAATATGGTATATATATATATATATATATACAGAGAGAGAGAGAGAGAGATTTAGTTATATTATATAAATATGGTATATATATATCATCATCATCATCATATATATATATACACGTATTACATATCTATGTATATATGAGTGAATGTACAATACTGCATTCAACCACATGATAAAAGTACTCAATACAAAGCAGAGAGTAATACAAAACTTCACTATGACTGAAGAGTTTCAACTTTCAGTTCATTAGATAGTAATAATTTAACAAAATCAAACATCTATATACATATAACAGATCATGAATTCCATATATATATATACACACACACACACAGACACACACATATATACATACATAGACACATGCACCAACACATACTCTTTTTTTCTTTTACTGGTTTCAGTCATTTGACGGTGGCCATGTTGGAGCACCACCTTAGGATATGATATTTAAAAGGGATGAAAGTGCTTTAAAAATGTGGTGTGGATGGGTATGGGATAAACAAAAAATAAATAAATAAAAGATAAAAATATGCACACATAAAATCAGAAAATGAACAGAACAAAAGAATAAAAATAAATATCTTAGTTTAGATTGAAAAATTGAATGTTTTATTCATTGCAAAGTTTATTATTATCATTATTGTTATTATTATTATCAATATCATTAATAATAATAATATCGTTAGTATTTTCCATAAGAAATATCACATTTGGTAAATTTTAGGTCAACGAGAAAAATAATTATTCCAAAAAAAAAAAAAAGAGAGGGAGTGGGAATTAAGAAAAAATTAAAAAAATTTTTAAAGTAAAAAAAAATAACACAACACAAAAAATATAAATAAAAATTTAAAGAATTTTTTCAAATAAAAAAAATACATCCCCCTTCTCTCCTGAAGAGAGTAATCATGATTATTTACAGTAATTCCGGTGTAATATTGACCTTAAAGGTCAACAAGTCACAGTAAGTTTTATTTGGGGTGGGGCTGGGGGGTACTATATAGTCAGGAAAAGAAGGGCAATTCTCATGACACTTTTCAGGGTGTCTGAGGCTGGTAGGAGAGGATGCTTGAAACACAAATCTGCTAAAGGCACCCAAGGGCCCAAGTGATGTTAAACTGGGCAACAGATTATGTCTACTACCACTCAAGTTAATGACAGAGGGATTTAAATACAAAACGCCTTAACAATTCTGCCAATCCACTTCTCTAGACTGGTATTTTATTCTATTGAGCCCTCCCCTAAAAGATAAAAGGCAAAATTATCCTTGGTGGTATTTGAACTGAGAGAGAGAGAGAGAGATGGATTAAATACTGCAAGGCATTTTGTCCATCAATCCAAAGACTGTCAATTCACCATAGCAATTCATCATAGAATTCTAATGTGACCTGAAAAAGGAGGGGGGGGGAGGAATAAAAGAGGGGAGAGAGAGAGCCAGAAACGTGTGTTTGTGGTGGTTGTATATGTGTATATATGTATATACATATATATATATATATATTGAGTATATGTTGGTTGTTTACCGACACCTCAGTATGCAGATTGGAGCAATCGATGAAGTACGCAGGTTGGTTTGTTTACTCCGGAGTAATGTAAAATAAGTAAGTCAAACATGTAAAATTTGGCTTCATTTATTATAAATTATAAATTCTCTGCTACATATATTTCGGTGACAGCTATTATTGGTTGTGACCTCTTCAGGCAGTCTGAATTGGTGTGGAAAAGACAGGTACACATGTTGTTGAAGTGTGTTCCACTCTGTCAATACATTGATATGTCCAGTTCCTGGGTATGTTGTTAGTCCTCCAAGGAATTGGAATCATATCTTTATTATTTTATTTTATATATATAAGCAGAGAAAAGCGGACGTAAAATGAATGATATATATATATATATATATACATACTCAATAAATAGCAGAGTATAAATATTTAATATAGAAATGGCTTCTACAAGACTAGAACTGTTTCATTCGAAGGAAATCATCAGGAAAGCCCTGATGATTTCCTTTGAATGAAACAGTTCTAGTCCTGTAGAAGCTATTTCTATATTAAATATATATACTCTGCTAGGTATTGAGTACTTTACTTACTGTGGTTACCCTCGATTGAACCTGGGATACACACACACATATATATATATATATATATATATATATTAGTTGCACCATCATAGTGTGATTCATAATAGAGGTGTATATTAAAGCATATACAATGTTTATGTATTATAAACATATATAAGTCTTGCTATGGGTGTTTTCAGCTGAGATCATGTCACAGCTACCGGAGAGAGATAGGGGGCAGGGAGGACTCAGAAATGTAACATTTATGCAAAGAAATAGATTTGCTAGAACTTTCAATTCATAATAAAATAGGGTGGGGGGATGCATTTATAAAAAAAACAACAAAAAAAAAAACGTATATGGAGAGGATGAAAGGTAAAGTCAACTTTGGTAGAATTTAAACTCAGAATGCAGAGGAACAAAACTAAATACAGTAAGACATTTAGTCCAGCACTCTTATTTCTGTGACTTGGGCATCTCAATAATAATTGTTTTTACCCCAGTGTTACTTGTGCTTTATTTTATTGACGCTGTAAGGATGAAAGGCAAAGTTAACTTCAGCAGAATTTGAACTCAGACCATAAAGGAGTGTAACTCTATAGATCTGTAACTCCTGATGGAGTTGTAGGGACACTGTTGTGACATACAGCATGTCTTGAATATACAGTGATAGAGTGGAAGTGAAAAAGAGATATAGAAGAATTAACCTCAGTGCTGAACTAATACTTTATTGTATTGACTTTGAAAGGATCGAAAGCAAAGTTAACCTCAGCAAGATTTAAAGTCAGCACAGGGACCCAGAACAAATACCACAAAGCATTCTATCTGACATTCTAATGACTTTGCCAATTCAAGACCTAATAATAATAATAATTGTTTCTAATTCAGGCACAAGGCCAACACATTTTTTTAATGAGGTGGGACAATTTGATTACATTATCCCCAGTGCATGACTGGTACTTTAATTTATTGACCCCTGAAGGATGCAGAAATAAATACTGCAAAACATTTTTGCCCAATGTCTTTTAACAATCCTGCCAATTCACTGCCCTCTACAATCCATTTATAATAATAATAATAATAATAATAATAATAATTTCTGATTTAGGCACAAGGCCAACAATTTTTGGGGAAGGGAAAGTCAATTAAATTGAAGCCAGTGTGTTACTGGTACTTTATTTTAGCGACCCTGTAAGGATGAAAGGCAAAGCTAACTTCGGCGAGATTTGAACTCAGAATGTAAAGGGCTGAAACTATATGCTACAAAGCATGTTGTCCAACGCTAACAACTTCACCAATAACAATAATGTTATACATTGGTATGAAGTCTGAGATACTTAAGGAGCAAACAAATAAAATAAGATAAAGGAAGTTGTAACAATTATACCTTTCCCTCAACAGAGAAAATTAAAAAAAAAAAAAAAAAAGCCCCTAATTTACCCTCAAACAATGAAAAACATCTGCCACCTCCAACCCCACTATCTCACTTTCTATTGCAATAAGTGAGACTAGTTTTGAATGAAGAAGAATTTTAAGATAAAAAATACGTGTTTATTTTTATTTTTTTAAATCAGCAGTAAGGAATTTTTAGGAAAAAAATCAAACAATAACAACCAACAACAATAACTGATGATGTTGATGCTGAAACTGGTTATCCTCACTGCAATTTCACAACAATACATTCCACACAAGAGAGTGATGGTCCTTCCACACTTGTACACCACCTGCACATGACCAACTGCTAAACATACTGTCAGTACACTGTGGAAAACAGTCTCTCACTCCAGTCACCTATGACCACACCTCTCTTCTTTCTTCCATTCTCCATGCACATATATCTTGGTGTACTGAAACAAGGTAGAATTTTAAGATCTTGTCACAAGAGTTGACAGGACACCCACTCTTCAGTTTGTTCCAATAGTAGAGAAAGGAGAGTACCATCAACTGAATTGGAGTACATCTTTACCACATAGTCAGAGGAGGAAAGTATCCTGAAATGGGAGACCTGGTCATAATGCTTGCAACAAGGTAGTTTCCATTTAAGGCATGCAAGGGCCAGGTGTTGTTAAACCAGGTGACAAATTAAGTATACCATCCTAGTAGGTCATGATAGGATTTGAACTTAGAATGTAAAGAGTTAGAACAAATACCAAAAGGCATCTCATCTGATGCTCTAACAATTCCACCAATCCACTGCCCTGGACTGGTACACTATTTTATCAACTCAGAAAAGATGAAAAGTAAAGTAGACATTGGTGGTATTCACCCAAAGCCTTATTCACCTGGACTGGCTGCCTTTACCCTGAGTTTTGGGAAAGGGAAAGGGTGGGATGAGGGGAGTGATGAAGTCCTTGTCAGTAATTAAACTTATTCCCTCACACACATCCATTCACAGCAGTAATTATTTCTTACGATAACAAGACAGACAACAACACTGATTGTATAGAGAGGGAAAAGAGTGGTAGTAAGATAAGGAATTATTAAAAAATTTTAATTCAACACTTTCCCTGCCCTACCTCCCACTCACCAGTATATTACTGGTACTTAATATATTGTCTTTCTTCCTGTTGCAACAATGAAACCCTGAAATTGATTCCGGATAAGTTTGGCTACAATTCTTATCATCATCACCAATCATCACCATTACCACCTTATAGTTTCTTACATTTTTGCAAAAGGCTGTAAATTAGATAGGAATGGAGGGTAGTCAGTCTGACACAGCACATGACTGGTACTTGTTTAAGAAGAGTGTAAGATAAAGTTGACCTTAACAGGATTTGAACACCTATCACAGAGTGACATAGGTAAATACTATAATGTAATAGCTATTCCAACACTCCACCAATTGTCATTTTGTTGCTCACATCAATAATGTATGAACCCGTAACTCCTGATGGAGTCATAGGAGCACTGTCATGGGCACTTTAAACCTGGCAGAGCCCATTTCTTCTCCAGGTCTGAACACAGCCAATTTCTTCAAGAGAAGGAGAAAGAAGTGAGAAAGAGATATAGAGGAAGAATTGATCCCAGTACTGGACTGGCATTTTTTATCGGCCTCAAAAGGATGAAATACAAAGTTGACCTCAGCAGGATTTGAATTCAGAGAGCCAGAATACAGCAAAGCATTTTATCTGATGTTCAAACAACTTTGCCAATTCACCACCTACTTCAATAATAACAACAACAATAACAATAATAAGTATTCTTTCTAACATTGGCACAAGGCCAGCAATTTGAGAGAAGGGAAAAGTTGATTATATTGACTCTAGTACTTAACTGGTACTTTATTTTAACAATCCCATGAAAATGAATGGCAAAACTAACCATGACAGAATTTGAACACAGAACAAATTCTGCAAGGGATTTTATCAAACGACACCATTTCTGCCAATCCAATAATAATAATTTCTTTACATAGTTGTTTCTCAACAATAACAATACAGGCATTGTACCTCTATATGAAAGCCTATGTAACAAGTGGTGATTTCTATTCTTCACTTAAGAGCATGAAGTAAGGCAAATGCAATGGTTCCAACAAGTATTTGAAACTGGGTTGTTGTTTTTTTAGTGGGGCGAGGGATCAATTATATAGACTCCCAGTACCCCTAATACTTACTTTTCCTTAAAAGGATGAAGGGCAAAGTTAACTTCACCAAGATCTGAAATCAGAACGTAAAGATCCAAAGCCAAATACTGCAAGACATTTTGTCAGGTGCTCTAACGATTCAGTCAATCCACTGCCCCTCAAAATATAAATAATGATAACAATAATGGTTTCTGATTTAGGCACAAGGTCAACAATTTTTTACTGGAACCTTATTTCATAGACCTCGGAATGATACAAAGCAAAGCTGACTCAGAAAGTAAAGACCCAGAAAAATACTGCTCAGCAGTTGTCAGACACTAACGATTCTACCAATCCCTTGTCCTTCTAAATATAACAACAATAACACTGTACATACCCAAGGCACACACAGCTAAGCTCAGTAATGCGATGATGATATGCAGTAAAAATAATACTAATATAATAATAATAATAATAATTGTTTTTAATTTGGCACAAGGCCAACAATTTTGGTGAGAGGGAAAATTTGATTAAATCAACACTACAGTGTTACTGGTTCTTTATTTTATCAAGCTCTGAAGGATGAAAAGCAAAGCTAACCTAGGCGGGATTTGAACTCAGAATGTAATCAGCGTAAGTATATGATGTAAAGCATATTTCCCAACGCTCTACCGATACTGCCAATCCACTGTCCTGAATAATAATAATAATAAAATAATAATTGTTTCTACTTTTAGCATAAGACCAGCAATTATCCCAGTGTATTACTGGTACTTTATTTTATCAACCCTGTAAGGATGAAAGGCAAAGTTAGCCTCGGCAGAATTTGAACTCAGACCATAAAGGGCCGTAAGTCTTTGCTGCAAAGCATGGCGTCCGACCCTCTACTTATATTGCCAATCCACCGCCCTTATAATAATAACAATAATGTCTTTCCAAGGAGCATGGGGATTTTTCTCGTTTAAAAGGGAATATAATTATATATGACTGATCCTAATACCTTGTTTATTGACTCTGGATGGGTAATAGTAGAAAGAAACCCAACTCCTCTAGGGTTCAAGCTCACATTCAACAGTGAGGTACCAAACTAGATTCAATAGTGCAAAACAAAACTGGTCTGGATCCCTTCTGCTTCCATCAACTCCCCCATCCCAATGATAATGGTGACGCTGATGACGATAATGATTGTAATGATGATGATAGTGGTGATAACAATGTTGATGGGTGAAGATTTCTTAATTAGATCAGGAAGTCTTATGTAAACAAAGTTACTAGTCTACAACAAGATAAATAAAAAATGATGATGATGGTGATGAATATTTTAAAATGAAGGCAAGGGAGCAGATTGAATTTAAGTTACACAGAATATTATTCTGGCAATAAGGGATTTCAATTGGAATTCAAATATTTAACCGGTTTTTCCAGTTAAACCCTCATAACCAAAGTTATTGTGTGTGTGCTTGCACATTCATATATACATACATTTATATAGAGAGAGATAATATCATCATCATTTTGTGTCTGATTTCCATGCTTTCAAGGGTTAGACGGGCTGTCACATTATATGGTTAGACAGGTCAGATGACCACATCTTGCATGCATGTATACGTCTATGCATTGACACACACATACTTTATATATATATAATTTACAAATACTCATTGGCACATATATACACACACACAGACATATATATATATATACACACACACATGTACAAATACTCCTGGGAGTACACACAGACATACAAAAAGTCATTGGCACACACACACATATACTCAGGTAAGGGAACCACTGTATTGCTTCCCTCCCCCTATCTTTACACAATTCAAAGATAAGTGTATGTGATGGGGTAGGGGGAAGGTGAGGAGAGTTTATCAAATCAGTTTAAACAAGACGTTCTTCCAAAGAAAAAAAAAATAGAAAAAAATTTTTTTTAATAATAATTTAACAAAAAAGGGGGAAAAAAAAATACACAAGAAAATACAAGAAAAACAATACCAGAAAAAAATAGAAAAGAAACGAATAAAAAAGGGTAAAAAATAGGAAAAACATTTGTAATGAAGACAAAATCAATATTTTGTTACAGGAGTAGTAGAAGGAAGTGGTGCCAATTTGTTTGGACATCATCGGTAAAGCCATTGAGGATAGCACCAAATGTTCAGAGGTGATAGGTAGGTTTACTGACTGTTACTGATTATTAAATACACATCTCCACCACCATCATTAAATATATAATAATGATTTCTAATTTAGGCACAAGGCCAGCAATTTGTGGGGAAGGGAAAAGTCGATTATGTCGACCCCAGTGTTTGGCTGGTACTTTATTTTATCCCCCACCTCACCCTTTGAAAGGGTGAAAGGCAAAGTTGACCTTGGCAGGATATGAGCTAAGAATGTAAAGGAGCCAGAACAAATATCATGAAGCATTTTCCTAATGCTCTAATGATTCTGCCAATCAAACATTCTCATAATAATAATTGTTTCTAATATAGGCAGAAAGCCAGAAATTTGGGGGAAGGGATTACTCAATTGAATTCAAGTCAGTACTTGACTGATACTTTATTTTATCAACCCCCAGAAAGATGAAAGGCAAAGTTGTCTTCAGGAAGATTTGAACTCAGAATGTAAAGACCCGGAACAAATAGCTTAACGTATTTTCCCCGATGCTCTACCGATTCTGCCAATCTACCGTCCTAATGAGTTATATAATAATGGTGGTGTGAAAAATATCATCAGAACTTTATTAATGTCAGGACATTGCAAAGAATGGCCTAACATTCCATCTTTACCATTTCTTCTGCCCCACCTTTGTTTATCTTTAAGTTGGTTGCTTCTTTAGGTGTTTTTTTTTATTATTATTCTTTTTTTATTTTCTGTTGCTCTTTTATTTATTTACTTTTTTTCTTTCTTGGCAGCAAGAATAACAACAACAACAACAATGTAACAAATGGCTAGCTCGTCTTTGTTTTAATATAAATCTGAAATTAGAAGATAAGAAAAGACATCAGCAACAGCAGCACCACCACCATCATCACCAACACCACTGTTATTGAATAAAATCAATAAGGGAGCCAACCCTAACAAGGCATTTTACCTCAAATTCTTAAAACACACCCTAAAGTCTTAAAACTACTTGCTATGTCCATATCTTTTAATAAAAATCTCCCAATTTTAATAATGTAAAAACTTCATCAACAAAATGGACAATTGACTCTTTCTGAAAACCCAATGAATTATTTTGTCCTTGAGTAATTGTTCATTTTCTACAAAGTTTAAAGGAATATAAACATAGTCCCCTTTGGTCATGACTGACCATGGGCTTGCCTCTCTGAGGTCCAAGCCTGAACATAGTGTGTTTTGTGAAAACCAGCAGTCACCCATGCATGCACGCCCCCATCTCTCCTTGACACTAATGTTGCCAAAGGAAAGACAAAGACTAATACAGCTTGGCACTAGTGATGTCACAACTGATTTATACACAATATAAACTATAAATACACTATATATGAAAGGGTAAAGACACACTTCGGTCACAAATGACCATGGGATTTGCACCTAAAAAATTCCCCTCCGAGGCACAAGTCCAGGCAAGGATGTTTTGTGGAAGACTAGCAGTCGCGCCTATGTATACCAGCCTCTCCTCTCCACACCACCGATGTTGTCCAAAGATAAGGCCAATACACCTTGCTACCAGTGATGCCGTAACTCATTTCTACAGCTGAGTGAACTGGAGCAACGTGAAAATAAAGTGTCTAGCTCAAGGACATAATGCTATATATACTAGGTATGCTGTTGTCCAAAGGAAAAACAAAGGCTGATAAAACTTCACACCAATGCAACTCATTTCTTCCAGCTGAGGGGACTGGAGCAATGTAAAACCAAGAGTCTTACTTAAGGACACAACAACCTTACAATAATAAGCCCAGCACCCTAACCACAGCCATGCACTTTCATGACAGTCTAAATATGCTCTCTAATGCAGTACGGCTCTCTTATCTTGAATCTTGTGTCTCCTTCAATCACCAGTCTCAATCTTCTGCAGGTGTGACCACCTAACCATGCTTTTTATCTTCTCTCCTCTTCAATACCAACCTACCTAAAACTGCCTCTGGTTCTATGGAATAAAACCAGCCATTTAAAGTGTCCTTATTTAAATCAAAATCTCCCAACATAATTTTATATAAGAACCTTTTTGTTATATTGCAAGTACCATCTTAAGGATTTCTTTTATTTGCCACAAGGACCCATGAGATTGGGGACAATACAAGGACAAAAACCACACAGAGTGGGGTTTACATCAAGTAAAAGAAAGTGGATATCACCAAAGGGCAAACAGTAGGTATAACAATAACAGTAATTGTAATATATAGTTATAACAATACAAAACATTAGGAAATCACTCCAAATTCTTCATTTGTTAATTCAAACAAACTATATTTTATCAAAAATATAGTAATAAAAGAATTAACTTCTAACACTTCTGTAATGGCCAAGTGATTAAGACATTTGTTTCACAATAATGAGATTCTAGGTTCAATACCTTCGACAAACGTCATTTACAATAACCTCAGGTCATCCCAAGTCTTGTGAGTCAAATTTGAAAAATGGAAACTGTTTGGAATTCTGTTAAATGAACTGTACTTGTTATTCAAAGCATTTGCCTTGTCACACCCTATGTTGTAGTGAATCTCAGAGAATTATTTTAAAATACACATATTACATGGCAGTGAAACCTGGGCATTGTGTGCAGAGGATCTGCGCAGACTGGAGAGGAACGAAGCTTGCATGCTCTGTTGGATGTGTAATAGTAATATACGTGAATGGCAAAGCATAAATGAATTAAGGGAGAAATTAGGAATAAGAAGGATCAGATGCTGTTTACTCGCGAGAAGACTACGTTGGTATGGTCACGTGATGCGCATGAAAGACGACAGCTGTATAAAAAAGTGCAGGGCGATCAAAATAGATGGAAGCTACGGAGTAGGCAGACCCAGAAAAACCTGGGACGATTTGATAAATTCCGACCTTACACACTTACACCTCTCCAAGACAATGTCACTGGACCGAGATCTTTGGCGCTACGCAGTAATACAGAAGACCCGCCTTGCCTAAGTACAAAGCGAAACTTACAGTCAGTAGGCACCTCCTAACCAAAAATACACCCCCATCCCACTACACCTACCCCAGCCCTTTCTCTGTAAAGTTATGTTTGTACCACAACATCCAGTCCGAAATAAATGAGGTCGTGTAGGTTTCACGACAAAAAAACACACAGTCCACGCTGTAATGTGGCCGTGTAGGTAACATGGTAAAAACCTCCCAGTCCACACTGTAAACGTGGTTGGTGTTAGGAAGGGCATCCAGCCGTAGAAAACCCGCCAGACAACCAATCTTGCCTCACGTGAGACAATTCCGTCTAAACCCATGCTAGCGTGGAAGATAGACGTTAAACGATGATGATGAATGTGGAATACTCAGCAAATTCTATGTTAATTTAATGGATAAGCTATTTTATTGATCAAACAGCTGAAACACCCATTGTTGAATCTGACAGAGGTCCATTGACTTCTTTTGCTCTAATGGGTTGTTATTCAGAAGTTGTTAGTTGCATCCACTGTAAAAGTTAACCATCTTTCTTCAATATTAAATACTTTTTCTCATTCTCACCCCAGCACCTAGCCTTCTCAAACCCCTATATTAGAGATAACCAAAAATAAACAGCTAAGTCTATGACAGTTAGTGGCCATCGCTATATAAACAAAGATAGGAGATCCTAATCTCATGTCAATATTCAAAATGAAACTAAACAGTTCTTCGAACCATTCCTACCACAAAATGAACTAAGATATATATATATATATCAGCCGTCGGGGTCCTGACTCTTTTCCTATACACACTTACTTACATATGTATATATAATCATAAATCTGATATGAAAACTAGTAACCAGCTATACCAACACATAACTCTGCCAGAAAACAGAGAGAAAGAGAGAAAGCACAGAGCTAACTTCAGCTAGCAGATGAACACTTTGATAACTGATCCTATATTAGTGTATTACTTACAAACTGGGGACATGATGGCATCAACAAGACATATATATTTAGAGAGATAGCTGTTTGGTAAATAAGACATTGACATTTTAAAGGCCTTTGAGACTATTAGGTGAGAGGAAGGAATGTGTCCTCAAAGTGGAGATCTGGCCCAAATGATTGTAAAAGAATAGACTCTGCTAAAATCACCCAAGGGTCATGTAGTGGTGTTAGGCAAAGCAATGTATTAAGTCTACCATCCAAATAGCTACAGCAGGATTTAAACTCAGAGTACAGATAGCCAGAAATAACACCACAGACTGTTTTGCACAACACTCTAACAATTCCACCAATCTACTGACCTAGACTAACACTTTATTTTATTAACCTGACCCCGAAAGGAAGGAAGTCAAAGTTGACCATGATAAGTTTGGAAAGCCAGAACAAATGCAACAGCAACAACAGTAACAACAACAGCAGCAGCAACAGTAGTAACAACAGCAGCAACAATTATAACAACATCAACAATACAAAGAACTGTTTTACTTACTTCACTCAGTATTGCCCAGCTATCACTTTTGACTTGACAGTGGAGTCGAAGAGTCTTGATAGGGCCAATATTGTCTTTGATTGTACCCTCAGCAATGCCATCAACATTGAAGTGGGCTACCTGGTAGTAACCCCGGTTAATCATCGGGTATGGCTCTCCATCTTTTAGGTGTTCATGCGATACTGGAAATATTTCCACAATGGTGTCAAAAAACTTGTCTCCAGGGTGTTCCACATTTCCACTACGGAACAAAAATCTGTCAAAGAAATTTATATATATATATATATATATATACATATGTAAAGTCTGTGTGTCAAATAATATACAATAGTTTTATGAATAAACATTTGAAAGCCTTTAGCTATGAATTTTAAAGGTGGTGGCTGACAACATGTATGTTGTTTAGACACTACCTTGCTCACAAGTGTTTTTTTTAAGCTTCATATCATGTCTCCCTATTTTATCTGATGAGAACGCAAATATCGTCCCAGGATGATATTTGTTTTTGAAATGTGCATAATAAAATACATGGAACATTCTTAACCATCTTTTAATTTCTTCTTATATATACTCCAGTCCAATAAACTGTTGAGTGCTACTTATCCGATATTTGCATTGCTTTATTGTGCTACAGTAAAACTCACCTCCTACATTATATATATATATATATATATATACACACACACACATAAGTTCGGTGCAGCCAACTGGCCTGTCTCTCCTCATGGTGGAGAGTGCCCAGCTCCAAAACTGGGGTGCCTCTGTGAGAAGGGTCCTGCATGGCCAACTGGTCTGTCACCCCTCATCCAGTGCCAGGCTCCATTTATTTAGCAGCACCTCGGTGAGACAAATTTTCTATTCCAAATTTTTTTTTAAATGTCCCCTTAACAAACTTAACATCCTGATCTTTTATAAACATTTTCCCCACCAACCCTCTTCCACTCACCACCATAGTACAGTCCAATGAAAAAGCAGAACGCCATCTTGGAAACCTAACCACATCACCTACACACCACCACACACCAAATATCACTGACTGGAAAATAAAATTCATAATAAACAAGCTCATGATGGAAACGCCCAATCCTCGTGTGGCTGGTATTAGGAAGGGCATCCAACTATAAAATACTCATCCAAATTTATAGTCCTTGCCGGAGCAAGGTGTGACACATGGTCAACTCTGGCCAGACATGCCTCCCAGCGTGAACAATCCATCTAACCCATGCAAGTGTGGAAAAATTGACGTTAAACGTTGATGATGATATATCTATACATATATATAAAACTGTTGTTGTCTGTGTGTGTGTCCTCATTTTTGCAAAGCCTATACAAATCCACATTTCTACTCCGATTGACTTCAAACTTGCATTTATATATTTCTTGCAGTCTAAAGATACTAACTGTAGCTTTTATTTTTCAATTTTCTGTTGTTAAAGGCATGTTAGGCGCCTGTTATCGATCTCCATCGAACCCTTATAATATCTGTCTGTATGTCTGGCTTTCTGCATAACGACATTCTGATGAACACGTCATTGCTGATGTATTATCTTCGCTACATTCACACACACACACACATATATATATATATATACATATATACTTATATATACATATATATATATATATATACACATATACATACACAACACATATATACATATATATATATATATATATACAAACACATATACACATAAAAATATATGTATATACACACACACACATATATATATATACATACATACACACACACACACATATATATGTGTACATACACACACACACACACACATATATATATATGTATGTATCTGTGTATATATATATATATATACACACAGATACATTGTAGGTCGCTTTAACCCATCTTTTATTATTCAAAAAACTTCTTGCCAATAAACATTAACCCTTTGTGCGCCATTCATCTAACTGTAGACCAACAAATACCAAGTAAACGGAGCGTTGACAAGAACGATGGCGAATGAATCTTCGAGGTAAGCAGTTTCCTCCCGAGCTGTTAGTTCACGCGGGATTCTCTGCTACACCTTTTCATAATAATATCGAAGAACGTACTTCTGGTCACTCCTTCCTCAAAAAGCCGTACAAAGTGGACATGTGCACCGGGTAGATGGATCAGATGCAAATCTACACCAGGCCTACGCGAGAAATTCGTAAGGGACTGCACCGAGAGGGATAGAGAGAACGAGTAACTTAATGGAAATAGTGCGAATGAACTTTTGAGGTAAGTAGCCTACACCTTACTGCTATGACACTGGAACCTTCTGCCAACTTAACCTTTGACTTTCTCTTTCACATTTACTCCAAAAGGCCAAAACAGAGGAGTATGAAAAGAAGGGGCTCAACAATATTTCTATGAACAATGCACGTAGACAGCTAAACTGTACTTTCAACTTCTTAATTTTCTCCACATAAAACAAGTTTCCTGTCGGTATATTTTCGTTAGTTTTTAACAGGCACTCACAAATAAATGTTTCTCATTGGAGGTATTATTACCAATGTTCTTACTCGTGCAACGCCAGGATACACTGCTAGTATATATATATATGTTTTTATTTTGTGGAGCGAGAGACTCCTAGTCTTCATTGAGACATCTCTCTAGGAGTAGATCACTCTGACATAAAACCTGCAATTTCATCTGCATCTAATGATGTAGACCAGTTCTATTTTGGGGGGCAAATGTGTTCGATATTCAGAGTGGGATTGGCCCAGTGCAAAGCCTTTCCACATTTAAAAAAGCTTCAAGCACAGGCATCGCTTGATATGTGATATTTTTTGTGATGCATGGTATTGCCGGCCGTAGGCAAGTCCCTAGCAGGACTAAAAAGCCACATCCGTGATGCTCATGCTTAAGTATCAAGCAATGGCATTATTCAAAACTGAGTTGCAGCCATCATCATATATATATATATATACAGACATACATATATACACACATACAATTATATACATACATAGATAGAAATGTATATATATGAATTAATAATCAAAGGTCATCAAATAGGTCTATGAGGGGTAACAGATAAAGATTTATAAGATAGTTTAACCTAGAAGCTATGTATAAAAAATACATGAGACTAATATTCAAGGTGTTATTAAATACTTAAGCAAGGATGTTAATAGATATATTTAATCAGGGTCAAGTATTTTGAAAAAGAAAGAATGAAAAGTTCTATGTGGACAATAAGGGATTATCTCATTTCTAGAGTTGAGAAGGATAATTTTCAAAGTAATAATTCAAATGTTTACATCAGACAAAGATTACACTTAGTTCGACACCTCCATAAGGTTTTGCAGAATTAATAATATCCCACTTAATAGAGTATCGTATATTGTCACTTTTTTGTCCTAGATTAATTTAGCTAAGAAAGTAGCATTTTTTTAATTTTTCATTCTTAAAAGAATGTAAACATGAATAAAATTGGGTTTTAAAATTATTTTCAGTTGCACCTATGTACTTATATGATTTATTATATGTTGAAACCCCATGCTTATAGACAACATTATTTGTAAGTGGGTAAGAATCAGGGACCCTACAATTATAATTAGCTACTGGAATATTAGTATTGGGAGGTCTATTTATTGCTTTACAATGGTTAGATAAAGTGTCATTAGAATTAGTCTAAGAGTGTTATCAGCATCATAAATCACTTCATTACTATCATCAATATCGTTGCTGCTATAAAACTCATCCAAAACCGTGGGATGGTGGCAGTATTGGTAGAGCGTCAGACACCATGCCTTGCAGCATAGAGTTATGGCCCTTTGCGTCCTGAGTTCAAATCCTGCCAAGGTTAACTTTGCTTTTTATCCTTACGGGGTCGATAGAATAAAGCACCAGTAATATACTTGGGTAATTGCTGGCCTTGTGCTAAAAGTAGAGACAATTATGGTCTAGAGGAACTGTATGTTCTGATTTATATTCATATAATTTTCTGTGGTTATTAAAAGCCAAATACTCAGCTAAATTTGGTGTAGCAGAAAAGGATAATTTAACTGTGTTCTTATTCATTACACTATAATACTTACGGTTTAGGGGAACATTTTTTTTCTAAAATGCTAAAATAATATTTTCGGCATATGTCATGCTATTTGTACCCCATATGGAGAATTAAACAAAATTATATATATATGAATATGAAAAGCACGATATATTAATATTGGACAGAGTCAGGTGGGAGTCAAAATGTTAAGACGAATGACTAAGACATATAAACACAGAGACAGGCAGAGAAATCAAAAGACCACTTACTTTTCCAGAACAACAGGTGGTGTAAATTCAAACCTCACCACATCTTTAGGATGCGGACTGATACCCCAGAAGAATGTCTCTCCCAGGTAGGCTTTCTGTAATGTGAACTGCTGGTATGTTTTCAATGTGGTGCTTACAGTTGCATGTGGGTTGGCATGAGCACGATACAGTCCTTGTTTACCAAAATATTTGTCCTGGAAAGAAACAAAAGACACATCAGATTGTATAGTAGGCTAATTAACCCCTGTCACCAATAATGACAGCAATAGAATAGATCATATATAATTTATGGAGCTCAGGATTGGTATGCCATATACAACAGGATTACTGGATATACAAACTGCATTTTGATAAATTAATGGTTTGCATTAAAGAAACTGTTTTGTTTATGTTGATTACTGACATGTGGAAGTGATAAGAAATAAGAATGATATTTTATAATATATTTCTAGGATATAATTACATAAATGTTCAGTATATATGTACAAACAGCATACAGGATTAAATGTCTGAGTAACTTTGGAAAAATAACTATTTACAGGGACAAATGTAAGGTTAGAATCCTGGACCTTGTGATTGAAAAATGAACTTTATATTGTAGCAACATGACTGAGATAGAAAATGCATTGTATGTATGTGGGTGGGTGGGTGAATGTTTGTGTGTGTAAATTTTGAAAAGTTACAGAAAATAATATATATATAAATATACAAATATATATATTATGGTGCATTACTATAGTTGATCATTTCTGTTAGAAGTAATAAGTTTCTGACAGAAAATTCATAAGACTCTACAACAGGATATACACAACTTAATGAATAACTATATATAGTTATATATAAACTTCAAATATATAGAATGATATAGAAACTTAAAATGTATTGTAACCCTAAATATATAAAGTAATGTTATTCATATTAGAAACCATACCAGAAAAGGGTCAATAAGACTCTTCATGACAACCTCTCTAGTGTTTGTGACACACTAAACACAGCCAGTACATTCTGTAAAGTGGTTGGCAATAGGAAGGGTATCCAGCTGTAGAAAACTGACAAAAGGATAAGAAGACACTTCAGTTGTATCAAAGATGTGAATACTTTCCTAGTGCTGGTACTATGATAAAATGCACCTGATGCATCCTGTGGAATTTGGAAATGTATGTAAGTAAGATGCCTCTTCTCTATACCACCTCCTTAGATTAAATACTCACTTGGTGTATGGTGGCCCACCCAACCATTACTACCAAAGAAAACAGAAGTTAAATAACAATGATGAGATATATATATATATTTTTTTTTTTTAGCTATAAGACACACCCTTATTTTGAAGAAAAAAGTTATAATAGTTAAAAGTTTTATTTAGTGTAACAACTACGGGCAAATTTGACATAAATCTAAAAAATAAAAACATGTTTTATACACCAGAAAAATACAGTATATATACGTATGTTGTCATCATCATCTTTACCACAAAACACTATTACCCAACATTACCACACCACACTACACTAACACCACCAACAAAATCTCACCAGAATTAACAACCAAACCCTCCACCAATTACTCCTGTCTTAAAATTTGAAATATATATGACCCACCACAAAACATCACATTTATAAGTTTATTCACTGTTAAAAATACCACCATCACCATAATGTTAACCACTACCACCACCACCACACTACCTCTCTCACCCTATCAAAATAATGGGTGCCTGCTTCTGGTGTGCCATTCTGTGATTACTCACTTGTAATTTCTGAACTTTGCCCTTCAAAGAAGACTGCATCCCGATATGTTGAAAGAGAGAAGGCTTATATCTTCTGCGGACTTCCTCCTTCATTCTGGAACAATGTTTCTGGAATGTAATATATGCACACATATTATAGACACACATACACATATATCTAACTATCTATCTATCTATCTATCTATATACACACTCGCATATATATATACACACACACACATATATATATATACACACACACAAACATACATATATA
>OZ024741.1:71740642-71860642 GCA_964016885.1 Eledone cirrhosa | reverse complement strand
ATTGTCATATGCTAATAAAATGTATTTATGGTGCAATCTTGACTTCATTCCTCCTTACTTGTATTTATATAATATATATAATAGATGTATTTGAAGACATTATATGAAGCTGTGATCACATCAGTATGTGTGTATGGATTGTTTGTTGACTAAAGGAGTTATATATGTGAGTGCATG
Source organism: Eledone cirrhosa (assembly GCA_964016885.1). NCBI lineage: Eukaryota > Metazoa > Mollusca > Cephalopoda > Octopoda > Eledonidae > Eledone > Eledone cirrhosa. The sequence continues at coordinate 71,860,465 of OZ024741.1, read as the reverse complement.
TGTGTGTGTATGTGAAAACTTGTATGTATATGTTTATGTGCGTTGGTCACAAGAGGCTTTTTGACAGTTCTTATATGTTCTATCTGTGCCAACTATACAGACTATCTCTCTTACCAAGATATGAGACCATTAAACATTAAAGAAGACAACAATCTTCTTTCTCAGTCAGTGCAAACTGGGTGGAACCCCAAAAGCTTCATTATCAAAATACAGTGTAGTTTCAGTTGGTTGTGCTTTATGTAAGCAGCACCAAGGGATGAAGAATATCGGATGCCCATCCCACAGTTTCACTGCCAAACATCTTGCAGGCTCTGTTTCAAGGACATTCACAATGAAAACCTGAAACCTATACATATGTCTGTCTCACACACTTAAATACATCCCAGTTGTTTTTGTAAGTCAGGGAAGGAGAGACAGTGCCCTTAAACCTTTCATTATCATATTTCTAATGAAAGTCACTGCCTATGATTTTCAAATAATTTTGAAAAATCATCAAAAGGTTTTAAAAGCATTTAAATATTAACTTTCAAACATTCTGTCTGTGACATTCCATCTCTGAGTTTGTGAACATATTTTATCCGTGATCTTAGCTGTTGTTGTTTGGAATGTGACTTAAAAGTTCTTGTATAAAATTGTAAGGGATTGTTTTTAGATAAATATAGCATATTAAAATGTACAGATTTTTATCATAGAAACAAGGGAGGTTTAGGGCAGTTTGAAAGGATTTAGTAATATAATTAATCTTCTAATTATTAAGTTGATATAAGGGCAGTGGATTGGTAGAGTGTCAAACAATATGCTTTGCAGCATAGACTTATAGCCCTTAACATTCTTAGTTCAAATTCCGCCGAGGTTATAGCTTTGCCTTTCATCCTTACTGGGTCAATAAAATAAAGCACTTGTAATGTACTAAGGTTGATTTTATTGACTTTCCCCTCCCTAAAGATTTGGTTCTAGTAGGAGACTCCTCTGACACTTATAATGCTGTTTATCAGACTTAAACCTATATAAAAAAATTATCCTAATTTTTTTTAGGATAATCCTATTCACACTCACTGCATCGGACACATTAAATGTTGATTATACATACAAAATATTGTGTCACCATGGGGTTCCCATTCAGATTTATATCTGCTATTTTTTACATAAGTGAACAAAAACAACTGAATATTAACAAACAAACAAACAAGCACAAAAAAAAAACCATGTTGTACATGTATATATACATTTACAATTTTATAAATGCACAAAGATTGAAATAAACAAATTTTGCTTTGTGAAAAAGGAATACTAAAGCCATGGACATTATAAACAATTTCTGTGTGGCTTTAGCAGGTGTATAGAGAGAAAGGTGTGTAAAAGTTGTAAATAAATGAGAGAGAAGGGAGAGTGGGTGAAAGAGAGAGAAGGGAGAGTGGGTGAAAGAGAGAGAAGGGAGAGTGGGTGAAAGAGAGAGAGAAGGTAGAGTGGGTGAAAGAGAGAGAGGAGGATGTCTGAAAATAAGACAATAAAAATGGAGAGGAAAATCTAGGGAGGAGACACGAACATAAGAATGATGAGGAGAAGGAAGAGAGAGCTACAAAGATATGATTGACAGAAATCATGTAACTTACATTGTCTTTCTCTGGATTACACATCTTAACTGTGAGGTAGTGGTCAAGCAACCAGTCTATGGGTTTGTCTGTATGAAACATGAGGAAAAACTCCACCAAAACAGGCAGCTCACTAGACTTAAATAATTTCCCTGAAATAGAAATGAGTCAGGACAGAAATTAGTTTTAGGAGGGTTAAACAAGCACACGCACACACACACAGATAGACAGATAGATAGATAGTGGTTAAGAGAGTGCAAGTATGGCTGTGCAGTTAAGAGATTAATTCGAGTTACAGCTTCTTAGAAGAAAAAGCTGTAAACTATAATATGAAAATGGATGATCCTTAAAAGATGTAGGTCTTAAGAAAGTGGCAACTGAAGATGTGGCCTCTGCACTACTGAGAAAAAACTGATCATAAAAAGTTTGCAGAATCCAAAGATATATTTAAATGCCAAAATGAAGGTTTCCAGCATATGTAAACATGCCAATAAGTTTTTATTTCATAACTGACCATGGCCACCCCGAATAAGATGTGTTCCTATAGATTTAATAAGGAGTACACAGATGCAAGAATTTTTGACATTGTTTTTTGTCTACTCAGATTTTACACCAATTTGAAATTTTTTTTTTTATATTTCTACACTTCTTACTCTCCTATGACTCCATTATCAACTAAACTATTTATTCATTTATTTTTTTAAATTTATTTTCTTTTATTTTAAAATCTATTTTATATTTTTTGAAATTCATTCAATTTTATTTTAAGCCAAAGGAATTTTTTTTACTTGTTTATTATTTCACACAGCCAGTGCAGGCATGGAAAAATGGACATAAAAGGATGACAATGATTTATAGATATATTTTATCAAATCTAATTTTAATGGAGTATTTTATTTTTATTTTTCAATTATGTCAATACAACCATTTAAAAAAAGTTAAATGTTTTTCACAAGTGATTTCCTTTTAAAAAAACTTGAAAGTTTAAGGGTGGTACAAGCCGTGTACAGAGGAGCAGCCAGCAAGGTTAGAATTAATAATGAGTATAGTGTAGAATTTAGTGGGGTCCACTAGGGCTCTGTTCTTAGCACTCTCCTGTTTATTATCACCCTCCAAGCTATAACAGAAAAGTTTCAAACTGACTGCCCGTGGGAACTCCCATTGCAGATTTAGAGGAGAAATTCCAAACCTGGAAGCAAACTTTGGAATCAAAAAGTTTTAAAGTCAACTTAGCAAAGGCTAAAATCCTAGTAAGTAGAAAGGAAACAGGGTTCTGATCCCTTCAGGGAAATGGCCTTGCTTGGTGTGCAGGAAAGGTGTGGGTAGAAATTCCATTCTATATTCCGAATGGGGACAATGAGTACACAAGATTTATAGTGGGCTTTTAGGCAGGCTAGCAAAGAGTGCAGGCTTTGTATGTGGTCAAAGGAGTGGTAATGAGTAAGAGCTCACTGGAAACAAGCTCTATCAAATGCTCAGAGGGCTCCGTAGAAGTAGTTGGCAGCTTCTGTTACCTGGATAACCAAATTATTAGTGGAGGTGGGTGTTCGGAAAGTACAGTAGCCAGAATCAGAATGGGATAGAAAAAGCCCAGGGAGTTACTACCACTGTTAGCTACAAAAGTTTTTCCCCTCAAAATGAAAGGCAGATTGTATAATGCTTGCGTATGAACAGCAAATCTGCATGAAAATGTGACCTGGGCAATATGTGCAGAAAACCTATGAAGATTGGAAAGAAATGACGTTCACATGCTCCAATGGATGTGTAATAGTAGAGTGCCTGAACAGCGAAGAGTCAATGAACTGAGAGAGAAACTGGGCATAAGACGGTCAGATACAGTGTGCAGGAAGGGAGATTGCAGTGGTATAGACATGTGCTGTGTATGGAGGATGACAGCTGTATAAAAAGGTGCAGGGTGCTCGAAATTGGTGGAAAATATGCAAGAGGAAAACCTTTGAAAACTTGGAATGAAGTGATAAAAGCTAACCTCACACAATTAAACCTTTCAAAGGACATGACATAGGATCGAGATCTCTACTGATTTGCTGTGCTGCAGAAGATCCACTTTCCCATTTGCATAGGATCAAACAAACACGTATAGGACACTAATCTGCACCATTCTTTCTCCTTCCATATACCATTACTGTAAAGTGGTCATGTAGGTGCCATGGTAAAAATCCACGCACCCAGTACTCACTGTAAATGAGGTTGGTGTTAGGAAGGGCATCCAGCTGTAGAAATCAAGCTAAAATCAGTCCTGTATGAGCAAGACATGGTCACCTGACCTGGCATTGCCCACCACAGGACAGCCTGTCTAACCCATGCTAGCGTGGAAATATTGACGTAAAACGGTGATGATGATGATGATATATGTGTGTGTGTGTGTGTGTGTGTGTGTGTGTGTGTGTGTGTGTGTGTGTGTGTGTGTGTGTGTGTGTGTATATATATATATATATATATATATATATATATAGGAAAAGAGTCAGGACACTGACGGCTGAGCTCCGGCCATTTCAGCAGCTAGGTCTGAACTAACTCTGTAGTGTTAGGATGGTAGCGGTGTTGTGGTGGGAAATGTTTGTCGAGAAGTCTAAAAAAGATCTTCCCAATTGGTGTTGCAACCTCGGCATTGTGGGGAGAGTTGAATGACGTTACGTGGCGTGAACAGCGGCGTGGCCTGCTAGATCCGCTAGAAGGGCCTGGATAATATGAGATGTCCTCCCGGAAGCTGCTTCTCTTAAGGGCCTGGTTGTAATATGGCGTGTGTTCGTTGAAGATCTGCTTGTTTGCAGACAAGTGAGATATGCGGAGAGAGATGTTTTTAACTAAGTTGTTGGTAATGTTCCTAACACTACAGCGTTAGTTCAGACCTAGCTGTCGGGGTCCTGATTCTTATTACCCACTCTACTACCCTAAGTATCGAGTATACTCTGGTGTGTTATGGTCCACCTGGTTTCCTTAATACACTTCCTTTGTTATATATATATGAAAGGAGCCAATTATCAGATCGAACCAAGGAAACAATGGTTCCATTGCTGATATTATCTACTGGTCACAACTCCTAGCACAAAGAGGCAGGATTTGAACTTAGAATGCCCAAAGTCAGATCAAATAATTGTTTCTACTTTAGGCACAAGGCCAGCAATTATACAGTGCATTACTGGTACTTTATTTTATCGACCCCGTAAGGATGAAACGCAAAGTCAACCTTGGCGGCATTTGAACCCAGATCGTAAAGGGACGTAATTATGCTGGAAAGCATGGCGTCCGACCCTCTACCGATACTGCCAATTCACCGCCCTGTTGCAGTCAGATCAAATAATGCAAAGCATCCTGTCTGGCACTTTAACAAATCCACCAATTCACCACCCTAGATGAAAACCAAAGTTAACCTTGGTGGGATATGAACTCAGAAAATTAGAAAAATACTAAAGCATATAATCAGACACCCTAATGATTCTGCCAATTTGCACATATATTTAAGAGAGAGAGAGAGAGAGAGAGAGAGAGAGAGAGAGAGAGAAAGAGAGAGAGAATAAATGGAAAGAACAAAATGAAAAAAGGAAAAAGAAGGCAGATGAAAAAAAAAATAGACAAAAAGAACGTATGTAGAGAATGTACATAAAGTCTTCAAATCTTACCAATGAATCCCAATGTGGAGAATTCAAGAACAAACCATTCCACATATTTTTGTTGTTGAGTGAAAGTTTTCATTATTGAAAAATAACCAGGTTTTGATATCACATCATCTTCAAGCTTAAGAGGAAGATAAGAAGATAAGAGGAAGAAGGGGACAGATATAACATTGACTATTGGTGGAGAAATAGGTTATAGACATAATATGAGTGAAGAATAGGAGTCACATGGGTAAGAAGGGTAGGATGGGGGGGGGGGGGAAATATTCATTGCCAGCTTCAACATGTGTTTATCATAAATAGACCAGATGCATGCAATCATCATCAACAAAAACAACTTCAGAGGTTTCTTCTTCACATTTGGTAATGGCTTTCTCCAATTGTGGCTGTTGGTTTCACTGTGTGAGGGTGAGATAAACTATTTATGTGTAAAGAGGGGTAAGTGTAGGGCAGGTTCATTCATTGTTTTTATTTATATATATATATATATATATAGATATATATATACATATAAATATATATATATAAAGTTGACGGAACTAGCATAGGTATCACCGCTAAGACCAGTTGCATCTCAGCGTACTCAGTAGGTAATGTGTTTTTTTGTCGTGAAACCTACACGACCTCATTTATTTAGGAGTCGATGTGGTACCAACATAACTTTACAGAGAAAGGGGAGGTGTAGATAGAGGTAGGATGGGGGTGTATTTTTGGTGCCTACTGACTGTAGGCTTCGCTTTGTACTTAGGCAAGGCGGGTCTTCTGTATTACTGTGTAGCGCCAAAGATCTCGGTCCAGTGACATTGTCTTGGAGAGGTGTAAGTGTGTAAGGTCGGAATTTATCAAATCGTCCCAGATTTTTCTGGGTCTGCCTACTCCGTAGCTTCCATCTATTTTGATCGCCCTGCACTTTTTTATACAGCTGTCGTCTTTCATGCGCATCACGTGACCATACCAACGTAGTCTTCTCGCGAGTAAACAGCATCTGATCCTTCTTATTCCTAATTTCTCACTTAGTTCATTTATGCTTTGCCGTTCACGTATATTACTATTACACATCCATATAATATATAATATAATAATATACATATATATATAAGTACAAAGCGAAACCTACAGTCAGTAGGCACCTCTTAATCAAATATACACCCCCTCCCACTACCCCACCCATTTCTCTGTAAAATTATGTTGGTACCACAACATCCAGTCCGAAATAAATGCGGCCATGTAGGTGTCACGACAAAAAAACACACAGTCCACGCTGTAATGTGGCCGTGTAGGTAACATGGTAAAAACCTCCCAGTCCACACTGTAAACGTGGTTGGTGTTAGGAAGGGCATCCAGCCATAGAAAACCTGCCAGACAGTCCCATACGAGCGAGACGACCAATCTTGCCTCAAGTGGGACAATTCCCGTCTAAACCCATGCTAACATGTAAGATAGACGTTAAACGATGATGATGATGATGATGATAATATATAATATAATAATTGTTTCTACTTTTGGCACAAGGCCAGCAATTATCCCAGTGCATTACTGGTACTTTATTTAATCGACCCCCGTAAGGATGAAAGGCAAAGTTAACCTCGGCGGGATTTGAACTCAGAATGGCAAGGGCCGTAACTCTATGCTTGGCATCCGACCCTCTACCAATACTGCCAATATAATATACATATATTATCATCATCATCACCGTTTTACGTCCGTTCTTCCACGCTAGCATGGGTTAGACGGGTTGTCCTGTTGTGGGCAGTGTCTGGTCGGCTGACCATGTCTTGCTCATACAGGAACTGATTTGGCTTGATTTCTACAGCTGGATGCCCTTCCTAACACCAACCTCATTTACAGTGAGTGCTGGGTGCTTTTTCGTGGCGCCTACACGTCCACTTTACAGTGTGGGCTGGGTGCTTTTTTGCCGTGGCACCTCCACGACCACCTTGCAGTGGGAGGGTGTGGGGGCATATTGTCTATATGCTTCAGCTTGTACCCATGGGAGGTCGGGTACTCTGTATTACTGCGCGACGCCAGAGGTCACGATCGTGTGTCATCGCCTTTAAGAGGTGTAATTGGGTAAGGTCGGCTTTTATCACCTCATCCCAGGTCATCTTGGGTCTCCCCACTCCGCGGTTTCCATCGACTTCTAGTGCTCTGCACCTTTTTATGCAGCTGTCATCCTTCATACGCATCACATGTCCATACCAACGCAACCGCCTCTCCTGCACACAGCATTTGATTCCTCTTATGCTCAGTCTCTCTCTCAATTCATTTATGCTTTGTCGTTCGCGTATATTACTATTACACATCCATCGGAGCATGTATACTTCGTTTCTCTCTAATTTACGTAAGTCTTCCACCTTCAGCGCCAGGTCTCACTACCATGTAACATTGCTGTTCGGATACACGCATCATACAGTCTGCCTTTCATTTTGAGGGAGAAGCCTTTTGCAACTAGCAGTGGCCGTAGTTCTCTGAACTTCTTCCATCCCGTTCTTACCCTAGTTATTGTACCTTCTGAACACCCACCTCCGCTGCTAATTCGGTCACCTAGGTAGCAGAAGCTGTCTACTGTCTCTACAGAGCCCTCCCAGAGATTGGTGGTACTTGTTTCCTGTGGCTGTTTGCTGTTTGCTGTCCCAGTACAGCTGCTGTATGTGAAGCCTACATTCTTAATTAAGCTTCCTGAGATCCCGCTACATCTCGCTACATCATATTATATATATATATATATATATATATTATATAAATGAAAATAGAGAAATTAATGCGAGCAGAAAGCCAACAGTAATATAAGTGACTATTACGTCAAGATGGAAAATATTTAACCTAAGATATGGGAAAATAATTCAATCCCAATTCAAAAAAAATCAAGACAGAAATTTTTTCCACAGATTTTGTGTAATCCAGGGAAAAAACCAATAGAATCTTAACTCAGAATAAAATTAAGAGTAAATACTTATCCTTCAATTTGGAAAAATCTACAAATGCTCTATATAGTCTTAAAAAGACTATTTCACGAAACTTTTCAGTGGGGTTAGTCACGGTTGGAGTCGTTCATCAGTAGTGCTCAACAAGATAACCAAAAATTCCACTGCCAAAATATGCCAGAAGGGAATTTAAAAGCAGGCTAGTTACACCTCGTGTGGAATTAAGATAATAAACACACATGGAGAACAGGGCTAGTGACGTCAGAATGAGACAAATTACTTTATAAGAAACAGCAGTCAAAACATTCTGAAAAAAACTCAACAAAAGATATGGAGTTCAGCATGTGTCAGTGATATATATATTATATATATATATCACTGACACACTGCCTTGCAAGCAGGGAAAAGTGGACATAAAATGATGATGATGATGATGATAATATATATATACGTATATATAATCATCATCATCTTCATTTAACGTCCATCTTCCACGCTAGCATGGGTTAGACGGGAGTTGTCTGACTTGAGGCAAGGTTGGTCGGGTGACCGTGTCTCGCTCATATAGGACTATCTGGCAGGTTTTCTACGGCTGGATGCCCTTCCTAACACCAACCACATTTACAGTGTGGAACTGGGAGGTTTTTACCGTGTTACCTACACGGCCACATTACAGCGTGGACTGTGTTTTTTATATATATATACACATGCAGATATACATATATATACACTCACATATGCAAAGACATACAGAAACACATCTCCTTAAACCTACTAGTAGTTTTTTCTATAAATTTAAACCCTTAAAAACAGCTGGTTGCTCTTCTTACAACTGAATACTTCACAGTGAAATGGGTGTGGCCCATATTTTAGTCCCTTGCTGAGCAGTTATACAAGTGTTAGGTTACTTTGAAATTGATACACAATAGATATTTATCAAAATCTGAATGAAAAAAACAACACCAATTCATTTATTTTTACAGTGGTTAGAGGAGGAGTTCTTTGCCCTCTTATTCTTGGGAGGGTCATGGGCGAAGAGTATTCAAACACACCTTCCAGCAGGTCCTGTCAGAAGCAACTGTCTCCACTTGATCCAGCTGGATTCTCAAGCATGACCAGCTGAGCTCATGGACGTTATCCAACCATCATGCTTGGAATCTACTCCTGGGTCTCCTGCCAGTTGGCTTTGCCTGTAAACTCTGTCAAGTGATTCTTTCCTGAGACATTCTAACCACATGGCCATAGTATTGGAATTGTGATCTCTCAATCTGGAGAAGTAGCATCTATACCTGTAGCGGTTCCCCAATCTCCGAGCTACACACTCTATCAAGTGGCTTTTATACCTACCGCCCTTCTTCTCATGACCGAATGCTCAAGCTGGCGCATTACTGCAGCAGCTCCTGTAATTCTTGCACTTAATTCAGCCTCCTGCCTTCCATTAATTGTGAACATGACCCCCAATGTACCCTAATTTCTCACCCACTTCAGCAGAACTCCACTCACATGAAGAGTGCATTGCACAGGCTTCCTTGGGAGGATGAGTGTCTTCGTCTTCCCTGCACTAATTTTCATTCCTGACATGCAACACTTGGCAACAAACTTATCAAGTGCAAGTTGGAAATCACCTACTAAAGAGTCAAGTAATATCATGTTGTCTGCCAATTTCAGTCGACTGATCCTACATTAGCCAATTTTGATACCACTTCCAACCTGGCTGCACATGTCAATCCTGTCCATGAAGATTATACACCCTTGGCAGAGTCCAACTCCCACATTGAATTGTATCGACTTAACACCATTTATCTGAACACAAATACAAGGGCATTCATATAGAGATATCAAGGCAACAAGAAGCTATCCATTGATTCTATACTTCTTCCACAACAGGTCCTGTGGAACGCGGTTATGTGCCTTTTCAAGGTTTATGAAACAAGCATACACTTCTTGGCAATACCCCCATGATTTCTCAAAAACCTGCTGCAGAACTGTTCTGCTAGAGAATAGGTTGCAGGTAGTGGATAGCAGTATTGCCACCAGGTATGATGTTTAGTCATGATATAAGTGGCTCTTGCTAGATGAATAAGCAGCCCCAGACCAACAGTGGTAAACTACTAGGGATGAGGGAGCAGTGGGTGACATTGTTAGCTTCTCAAAAAATTCTCATAACCCAGTGATGTAGCTATGATGATGCAAGTAAAGACTACCTCTAAAAAAGCCAAGTTTTCACAGGTTTTAAGAAAAATACCAAATTGATAACAGACACAAATATGGTTAGACACAATAAAGGCAGTTACACTGCATCGTCCTTTGTGTGAGATAACAAGGGGCACATGCAGGCCTTAGATAGAGAGGCCTGTTCGAAAAATATATTGCAGTCGCCATCTCATACTATAAAAACTAGTGATGGGTCTACGACTTGTCCTGGGAGGCGTGGGATGGACGCCCAAAGATTGCATATCCGGAGACTCCAGATTTGGTCCAGAACAGAGCAAATCATGACAATTAGTAATTGGAATATTACAACTCTTACAGGCAAGGAGCAGGAACTAGTGGAGGAGGCCAGATACTACCGGCTAGATATAATCGGGTTTCCTCAACAAAGTCCTATGGCTCTAGTACTGTAGATTTGGATGGAGGATGGAAACTCCATTATTCAGGTGTGGCACCAGAAATGACTGCACAGGCAGGAGCGAGGATACTCATAAGCTCCCAGTTGTCAGACTGGATACCATTCTGAGAGTGGTTTTGCCTCTTGAAGCTTAGGCTAAAAGATAAGTCTCTGTGGATGGTGTAAGTTTATGCACCAATCAGAGTCTGAATATACATCCTTCCTTAATGAAGTCACTGCAGCTTTAGATCATCATCATCAACATCGTTTTACGTCCGTTCTTCCACACTAGCATGGGTTAGACGGGTTGTCCTGTTGTGGGCAGTGTCCAGTTGACTGACCCTGTCTTGCTCATACAGGAACTGATTCTGGCTTGATTTCTACAGCTGGATGCCCTTCCTAACACCAACCTCATTTACAGTGAGTGCTGGGTGCTTTTTTCCGTGGTGCCTACACATCCATTTTACAGTGTTGGCTGGGTGCTTTTTTGCCGTGGCACCTCCACAACCACTTTGCAGTAGATCTAATTAAGAATAAGTCATATATCCTGATGAGAGACTTCAATGCACATGTTCGCACTGACATGGAAAGGAGGGATTGGAAGGAACAGTAATCTGATCTATATATGAATAGAGAGGCCTTAGACTTCTGATCTAGTAATGGGCTCTCAATTATGAACACCTTCTTCCAGCACAATGACATTCATAAATACACATGATATAAGGGGAGTTGGGGTCAGAGATCAATAATTGATTTTCTTATTGTCTCTGATCTTTTTGATTCTGTGCTGAATGTTCATGTTAAGAGAATAGCTGAGCTGGTTAGAATTATATTACTAAATGCTTCCAAATTCTTGATTATTTTCTAAATTATTTGAAAGTTATAGGCAGTGTCTTTCATTAGAAATATGGTAATAAAAGGTTTAATAAATGAAAAAAAAGAATCATATAATGAACCTACCTGTGCATAATAAACACCTTTACCTCTAGCGTAGAGCATCAGGAAGGAGAAGTCTAAATTCTGTTTTGTTCTCCATCTAAAAGGCAGATAAATTATAATGTTGATTACCAAACTTTGTAGTTCATTGACAATGAGAGAGAAAACAGGAGTTAAGCACAGTATTTAACTGAGGAAATATTTTGGATACGACATCACATCTATAATAATTTTAGTGACAAAAGGAAGAGCAGCACCACCTATGATCTTTAACAAGGCTTCCGAGACTGGTGAGGAAGGAAAAGGTAAAATATCTTGTTATTCTTATGCCAGAGATCTGGAGAGAATATTGGCAACTAAGTGAATCCCTCCTAAACAAACCCAAAGTTCAAACACTTGCAATAGAGTGGACCCCTCTAAACAACCCCATGGCTGAACACTTCCAACAGAATGGATCCCTACTAAAAAACCCAAAGCCCAAACACTTGCAACAGAGTGAACCCTACTAAACAAACCCAAGGCCCAAATCCTGGCCCTCGTCAAACAAACCCAACGTCTGAATACTAGTTAATCTATAGAGAAATTATTATTAAAGTGCAATTTTTTTACAACTATTAACTTCAATGTTAGGCAAAATTCTATTGAGCTCTACTGTGTCAAGTTAGCCATAGACAAAATGATATGACTAATAATAATCATTGTCTTCCATGTTATCATGGATTGGACAGGTCATCCCGGTCTGAGACAAGGTATGGTTGGATAACCTTGTCTTGCTCTTACATTCCATAATTTATCATAACTTTTACAGCTGAATACCCTTCCTAATGCCAACCACTTTACAGACTGTACTGGCTGCATGTTATCATAGGACAAACACTCCCAGTTTACAATAACAATAATGATTTCTTTTATTGGGCACAAGAGTCCAAGACATTAAGGATAATAGAAGGATGAATTACAACACAAAATGGGCTTTACATTGAATAAAAAGGTTCAAAATCAACAAAAATAGTAAATGTAACAAATTTCCAATAAGAAAAATTCCCCATTAGGAAGAAGACCAACTAGGGTAGTTTTTGGCAAAACCCCTACACAAAAGTCCTGGATTACTCTATGTCACCAATAATAAATATAATAGTTTCTAATTTAGGTACAAAGCCAGCAATTTAGAGGAGGAGGAAATCAATGATATAGATCCAAGTAGTTAACTGATAAATAATCAAAGATCTCATAATTGACAACTTAATGAAAGTTAACAAAATACATAATAGAAGATATTTTAAATGGTGTATTTCTGTTTTAAATGGTCAAAATAATTTTAATTAAATTACACAAATGAGTAGGAAATTATGAATTTCAGGTCAAATATTCCCATTAGAAGATCCAAAGATTTATGTATAAAAAAAGAGATCTATGTTTTATATATAAAAACACATACCGAACTCGCTCTTGGGAATCTCCAAGTGTTTTCTTTAAATTGTCTAAATTTGGATAAAATTCAGGTGGTGCACTAATGACCTCCAGAAGACCACTGTCTACATGGCTATGGAACCTAAGGAAGAAAGCAGAATATTTAATAAGCATGATACACATAGACACGCATGCACCTAAACACATTCCCACTCTCACACAACACATGCATTGCCTCACACATAAACACACAGACACACATGTAAACACACACACCCTTACACACAGATATATGGAATGGACCTCTGTCAGGTTCAAGGATGAATTTTCAAGTTGTTCAATCAATGGAACAGCTTGTTCATGATGCTAATGTGTAAGTAGCTGAGCATTCCACAAACAAGTGTACCTTTAATGTAATCCTCAGGATTAAGGCTGGCTCTTTTAATTATAGGTAGTCCAACATGTATTATAGTGTAAATGACTGAACATTACTGAGCATACTTTTAACATAATTGTCAGGTAAAGCCCATCTAACGGACTTTCAAATAGTTTCTGTATACCCAATTTTACTGACATGGGCCAACCTGATGTTATAATAAATGTTACTTCTCTGTGATGCTACAAGATGAGATCAAACCTATGAAATTAACTTCTCAACCATTCGGTCATGCTAGTTTACTAACTACACACATTTTCCTCCATGAAAAAAAAATGTTCTATTTTCTTTCTTTCCTTACTCTCATCTATCTTTCTATTTCTTCTTCTCTCTCTCATTCTGTCTACTAATAAAGGACTAACATCTGAAGCATTAAGACACATTTCTTACTATATCAACTCTTAACCCTTTAGCATTTAAAGATGCACATACTATTGGGCATATTTTCTTCTCCAAGTACAAACACTTCTCTTCTTTTTTAAACTCTTTAGCATTTAAAACCAGCCGTATCCAGCCAGAATTCTCTCACCTCCTTCTGATGAAACTGGCTGTAACCGGCTGCTGATACTTAGGTTAAGGTATTGTTCTCAAAATAAATAATATCAAAACCTTGTAGATTCAATATTATGTGAGATAAAGTGTTTACTGTGAAAATACAATACTAGACATAAACTAATATATATCATCATTGTATTGCTCTCCCATGTTATTTTTTTTTTTTGTTGATTTTTCTTGTAGGATGTGCAAGGAATTCTCTAACATGCCAGTACTATCATGTTTCTAGGTCAGATTATAAGATATTTGCTGTTACCTGTAAGTGGAGATATGCTATGAAGTCAGAATTAATACAACCAATGACAGCATGACATAACATGCATTAAAATCATGATAATAACAGCCAGAAGAAAATGACAAGGACACAGATACCAGATGTCACTATATTTAGATTGTATAAGGATTTTTTTTTTTTTTAGTGTATAATGATTTGTAATATAGTTAGACCTCAATCATCTGAATGAGAGGCACAGATTATTATCTTTGGATTACTGATTTAATTTCTAAACAAAGGAAGCCATACTAAGCACAATTATGTAAAAAATAAAAGCATATTTACAGGCTTTTTATGTTGTTAAATAAATGAAATGTACAAGATTTGATTCTCTTTCACCAGAGTTCAGACATTGTATTAGCTCACACTTTTGTTTGACTATCAATGTCAAAAGTGTTCAGTTATCATCAGACCAAGTATCATCATCATCATCATTTGACGTCCGCTTTTGCCTGCTTGCAAGGGTGGGACGGGTCCTATTCAGCACAGCATCTCTCCACTTGTCACGGTCCTTTGTCATCTCCTCCGTGAGCTTCAGCAATCTGAGATCAGCTCTCACCACCTCCGCCCACGTTTTTCGTGGTCTTCTTACTACTGGGATTTCTTGGCATTTCTTTACCCAGTGGTCATCCTCTAGGCACATTACATGTCCATATCAATGCAGTCTTCTCTCCTGCACACTACAACTTATCCATTTTATACACAGTTTCTCTCTCAACTCATCTATACTTGGTCGTTCACGCACATTGACATTGCACATCCAACGGAGCATGCTTGCTTCATTTCTCTCCAGCCGTCACACATCCTCCACAGTTGCTGCCCATGTCTCACTACCATGGAGCATGGTCACCTCACACAGGCATCTTATAACTGGCCTTTCGTTCACAGGAAGAAACCAAGTAAGAGTAAAAAATTTGATAATACATTACTACTACTACTACTACTACTACAAGCGTTTTGAATTTAATTTCCCTGCTAAAACAGGAGTTAGCCTTGTAGGCTCAATGACTAAGCACATACTCATCATGGGGTCCGTTTTGAGGCAATGTTTTATAGCCAATGCCAAACATTTTAGTTACCTCTCACAATATACAGGGATAAGGTGTGCCTATTCTAAACTGGATACACACAGCAGGAAGAGAAACATAATTCCCAAACAATTGTAAACTGAATGAAGACACTACAAGGATGTGGCCAGTCTCTATATAACAGAAGGCTGTCTGGTCAATCTCTATATAACAGAGGTCATCTGGTCAGTTTCTATATAATAGAAAGCTGTCTGGTCAATCTCTATATAACAGAGGACATCTGGTCAATCTCTGGTCAGTCTATGTAACAGAGGTCATCTGGTCAACCTCTATATAACAGAAGGCTGTCTCAAAAGTCCATATAATATCACTGAAACTAATACTTACTCTTTGTAAATTTGATCTCCAACTTCTTTGACATAATTTAGGTTCCATGGCTGAAAAGAGAGAACAACAACTACAGTCATTGCTGCTGCTTCTGATGATGATGAAGAAGAAGAGGAACAGAAAAAGAGGTAGAGAAAGAAAGGTGGGGAAGAAAAGAAGAAAAAGACAAAAACAGAGGAGAAAGAAAAGGTGGTGAAGAAGAAATAAGAAGAATCAAGAAAGAATATGAGAAACAGCAGTTACCAACATACATAAGAAGTTTGCTTTACAACCATGTGATAGCTCAAATATTCAAGTACTTTAAAAATTTAATATGCACATACTATTGGTCATCTTTTCTTCTCTGAGTACCAACATTTCTTTTTTTTTCTTACCCTTTTAGCATTTAAACCAGCCAGAATTCTCACTTCTTTCTGTTTAAACCAGCTGTAACCAGCTGCTCATACTAATGTTAAGGTATTGTTCTCAAAATAAATAATATCAAAATCTCGTAGCTTTGATAGTATGTGAGATAAAGCCTTTACCATGAAAATACAGTAGGAAATATAGAGCAATGTAAATGCTAAAGGGTTAATGTTATTTGCACTGGTTAATAATCTGAGAGGGGAGTAATTGTAATGGAGGACGTGTTTTCAAAAGCCTGGAGATGGCGGGGTCTGTGGAAAATTTTATTTAACTCTTAATGTCCTGTACCACATGAATCCATGGCTAGCAAGACATTCTTGAAAAGTACAAACCAGCACTATGACATTAAAAGTTAAAGTCTTTACTCTAATACTGCTAATTTTCACAATGACCTGCCCACTAGTAAAAATATATATAGTAGAAATAATAAAAACTGTTTTTAAATATTTTCATTACAGAATGCTAAGAGTTAAATAAATATCAAGAAGATGATAGAAATGACAAAGTTCTGGTTTTCAATAGATCTCACTCCTGTCATTATCATCACCACCACCACTGCTGCTGCTGCTGCCACTCAGCAGTACCACCAATACTGCCATTTCCATCATAACTAACTTCTACTTTTGACCTGGTGGTGAAATAGTCAATAGAGTATAGGTCAAATTGTCTTGGAGTATCTGTTCTGGTTCTTTGCACTCTGACTTTAAATCTTGCTTAAGTAAACTTTTCCTTTTATTCTTTTGGGGTTTGATGAAATAAAATACCAGCCCAAGTCTATGGATTTGTTGGCGAAATTGTTAGAATAGACAAGATGCCTATCAGTATTTGTTCCAGCTCTTTGTGTTCTGATTTCAAATCCTGCAAAGGCCTACATGGGTGGTAGACTTAACCTGTCGTTTAGTTTACCACCGTTGGGTGCCTTTAGAAGAGTGCACTCTGTTACACGTTTTGAGGCTAGGTCTCCAATTTGAAGACATCTTGCACCATCTCTTTCTCTGAGAAGTCTCTAAGGCCCTGGAAAAAGGGACACCGGCAGTGCCCTTTATTCCACTAACTAAACAGGAAAAAAAAATTGTTGTGCAGAGAGATCCATTGCGACACTAGTATTGAGTTCATCAAGTTTGTGTGTCTGTCTTAATTTATTTATGAATGCCAATAGCTGTCAAAAATACATCAACAAAAAAACAAACAAACTAATATTATCGTTATTACTAATACTCTATCAGTTATTTTTTACTGTTAAACATTAGATCAATGTAATGTATTCTTTTCATTTTCCCAATCATCCTCTTAACTGCCACATCCTCATCATTCACACCATCATCTTCCACCATGGCATATACATTGTTATGAAATATACTAGCATTATTTAGCAAAGTTAATCTCGCCGAGGTTAACTTTGCCTTTCATCCTTACGGGGTCGATAAAATAAAGTACCAGTAATGCACTGGAATAATTGCTGGCCTTGTGCCAAAAGTAGAAACAATTATTTAGAAGTTTCACATATTTCATTAATACAAAGAAAAACAACACAACACAAAAAAATCATGAACAACAACAATAAAGATATAATAAAAATAGTAATAGTGCTGTGATTAAAAACAATTGGTATCTGATATCAGTGGCTAGAAATCAATTAATTCATACAACTTTCACAATAGACAGACTCCTCAGTAAACAAGATATGAGACGCTTCTAAGTAGCATTTGTTCTTGAAACAATCCAGGCCATTAAAAAAACCTTGACAGAACATGGAGGAGACGGAAAGGAGGAAGATGAAAGCAAAGGTTTTGCTGTTTTGTTTTAAAAGAAATATAAAGATAAGCAAAAATGTAAAAAAAAAAAAAAAATTTAAGAAAGAGTTTCATGTTGCAACATGCAAGTTGATAGTTTGAAGAGTGTGAGAAGATGCTTGGTGTCAGTGCATTCAGATGAAAACTCATGTAAGACAATAGCCATTTACACCTACATTGTGCACTAAAGTGACAAAGCTCGCAACGGCAGAAACAAAGACAGCTGTAAACAGATTAAACCAAACTATGATTTTGAGTTCACACTTCATAATTAATCAATTATATAACAATGGGTGCACAAGAGGAGTAGTGGAATTACAAGCAGGCTAACAGTGAAGGAAAACTTTGTTTGCAACAACTGCACAGCAACAATAAGCACTAACGACATGTCATCATCATCATCATCATCACCGTTTTACGTCCGTTCTTCCACGCTAGCATGGGTTAGACGGGTTGTCCTGTTGTGGGCAGTGTCTGGTCGGCTGACCATGCCTTGCTCATACAGGAACTGATCTGGCTTGATTTCTACAGCTGGATGCCCTTCCTAACACCAACCTCATTTACAGTGAGTGCTGGGTGCTTTTTCGTGGCGCCTACACGTCCACTTTACAGTGTGGGCTGGGTGCTTTTTTGCCGTGGCACCTCCACGACCACCTTGCGGTGGGGGGTGTGGGGGCATATTGTTTATATGCTTCAGCATGTACCCATGGGAGGTCGGGTACTCTGTATTACTGTGTGACGCCAGAAGTCACGGTCGTGTGTCATTGACTTTGAGAGGTGTAGTTGGGTAAGGTCGGCTTTTATCACCTCATCCCAAGTCATCTTGGGTCTCCCCACTCCGCGGTTTCCATCAACTTCTAGTGCTCTGCACCTTTTTATGCAGCTGTCATCCTTCATACGCATCACATGTCCATACCAGCGTAACCGCCTCTCCTGCACGCAGCATTTGATTCCTCTTATGCTCAGTCTCTCTCTCAATTCATTTATGCTTTGTCGTTCACGTATATTACTGTTACACATCCATCGGAGCATGCAGGCTTCGTTTCTCTCTAATCTACGTAAGTCTTCCACCTTCAGCGCCCAGGTCTCACTACCATGCAACATCGCTGTTCGGATACACGCATCATACAGTCTGCCTTTCATTCTGAGGGAGAAGCCTTTTGCAGCTAGCAGTGGTAGTAGTTCCCTAAACTTCTTCCATCCCGTTCTTACCCTAGTTATTGTACTTTCTGAGCACCCACCTCCGTTGCTAATTCGGTCACCTAGGTAGCAGAAGCTGTCTACTGTTTCTACAGGGCCCTCCCAGAGATTGGTGGTACTTGTTTCCTGTGGCTGTTTGCTTGCTGTTTCAGCACAGCTGCTGCATGTGAATCCTACATTCTTAATTAAGCTTCCTGAGATCCCGCTACATCTCTTGTGTACCCATTGTTTGCATTTGGGGCAAAGAATGGAGTTCCTACCTACACCTTTCCTACATACTGAGCAAGGCCATTTCCCTGAGGGGATCTGGGTTCTGTTTTCTCGTCTACTTATAAGGACCTTAGTCTTTGTCATGTTGACTTTGAGGCCCTTTCTCTCTAGTCCCTGCTTCCAGGTTTGGAATTTATTCTCTAGTTCTACCATAGATTCAGCTATGAGTGCGAGGTCATCAGCATACAGGAGTTCCCATGGGCATCCGGTCTTAAACTCCTCCGTTATTGCCTGCAGGACTATGATGAACAGGAGAGGGCTAAGAACAGAGCCCTGGTGGACCCCAACCTGTACGCTAAATTCCTCGCTATACTCATTGCCAATCCTAACTTTGCTGACTGCTCCCCTATACATGGCTTGTACCGCTTTCACAAGCCATTCATCTACTCCTAGTTTTCTAAGAGCCCACCAGATTACTGCACGTGGAACTCTGTCAAAGGCTTTCTCAAGGTCGACAAATGCCAAGTAGAGTGGCTTACTTTTAGCTAGGTACTTTTCCTGTAATTGCCTCACAAGGAAGAGCGCATCAGTGGTGCCTTTCCCTGGAACAAACCCAAATTGCATCTCGTCTATATTCACCCGGTCCCTAATCAGCTGTGCTATAACTCTTTCTGTTACCTTCATGACCTGGTCCATCAACTTTATACCTCTATAGTTTCCTCTATCTAGTGCATCGCCTTTACCTTTGTAGCAGTTGACAATGATGCTACTGCACCAATCTTTTGGTATGGCCCCCTCTAGTATTACCTGGTTAACGATACGTGTGGTTATAGTGTGACCTACAGACCCAGATGCCTTCAGCATCTCGGCAGCTATACCCGATGGACCGGTTGCCTTCCCTATCTTCATATCTCTGATTGCCTTACTTACTACGCTGCCGCTGACTTGTACTGCTGGTCCCTCTATAGGGTCTACGTGGGGTAGGGTCTCTTCTTCCCATGCATTCTCCTCATTTAGTAATCTATCATAATGACTCTTCCATGCATCTTTCTTCTCAGCACTTGTGAGGGCAAGCTCACCTTTATCATTCCGGATACACTTCTCTCCAATGACATCACAACTATCTCTGACACACTGCCTCGCAATCTTGAATACCTCCTGTTTCTGGTCCTCACGTTGTAAAACATGCTTGAATTTTCTATCCTCTGCTTCCCTCCTAGCTAAGTATACTTGTCGCCTAGCTTCCCTCTTGGTCTCTATGTAATGTACCCTGCTCCCCCCGTTCTTCCATTCTTTCCATGCCTGTCTCTTGGCCTTGACTGCTTCATCTACCTTATTGTTCCACCACCAAGTCACTCTCCTCCTGCTTGAGGTCTTACTCCAGCCACAAACCTCATCCATCGCCTCTAGTAAGTTATTTTTTAGGAACTCCCAGTTCTCTTCTACGTTAAATGTCTCTATCTGTTCTTCTTTACTGTCGTAGGCGTTGAGTAAAATATCTTTAAATCTGTTACTGGTTGAGGGGACTTTCAGCTTCCAGATCTTTCTTCTCCAGGTTGGCCTCTGTTTCAGGGCTCGTCTAGTTCTGACCGTGAGGTCGCTGACAACTAAGCTATGTTGGGATGTACATTCCTCACTAGGGAAGGCTTTTGTGTTTACGACCGTCCATCTGTCACGTCCTCTGATGAGGATAAAATCTAACTGACTAGAGTGCTCCCCTGATCTATAGGTGATCAGGTGGTTGTCGGGTTTTTTAAAGTTTGTGTTACATATCGACATGTCATTGGCGTCGCAGAATTCTAGAAGTCTGAATCCTTCCTCATTCCTTGTGCCAACTCCATGGCCTCCATGTACTCTATTGAAGCCGTCGCAGTGTTTACCTACGTGTCCGTTAAAATCTCCTGCAATGATTAGGAAGTCCTTGTCGTCTGTTAGAGCAGTAGTGTGTATTAGGGACTCGTAAAACCTATCCTTAAGTTCGTCTGGCAGCCCCGATTGGGGTGCGTAAGCTGATATTATTGTGGTAATTGTCTTATTCAGGACTAGTCTGAGTTTAATGATTCTTGCATTTACCCTGTACACTGAGATTACTTTATCTACCCACTTGTCAGCTAATAGTATACCTACACCACCCATCCCATCGTCATTTCCCACCCAGAAAAATTTGTAGCACTGGCTTTTTCCTACAAGGACTCTAGCAGACCCTCCTCTCCATCTAGTCTCTTGCACACAGCATACATCAACTTCCTTTCGCTCTAGCATTTCTACGATTTCTCCTGCTCTTCCTTTCATTGAGCCTACATTGATGGTACCAACTCGGAGTTTTGGGCATTTGTCGACACTCGTAGGGGAGGGTCTCTGGGTTGGCGCTTCACGTGGGTGCTTGGTAGCTCGCAGATTCATATTTCATCTATTGATTCAGAGTTGCTCGTGTATTCCCAGCTCATCCATCCATAACGGTGGGAAAATTGAGGGCTAGAAGGACAGTGGTGGTGGGGTAATGGCAGGGTGTGTTGGGATGCGCCAGAGGAGGAGAGAGTTAGTTAGGCAGGTAGTAGCAGCAGCAGCAGTGGAAATGGCATGCTAGGTTTGATTGGTCGAATAGACTATGGTGGTGTGTGGGGGTGGGCGGGAGGGAAATTGTGAGGTAGGAACTGAGGGTCGCATGGTAAATATCCAAGTTAATACTACATCAGTAAAATTAACAATAATAACGTCATGAAAAAGCTACTAAGAGAAACCCTCGAAAATTTATCGCTAATACAGCAGGGAAAATTTAACGCTAATACAGCAGGGAACATCATAATATTAACGACATGAAAAAGCTACTAAGAGAAACCCTCGAAAATTTAACGCTAATACAGCAGGGAACATCATAATATTAACGACAATATGTAGGCTAAAATACCTTCGTAGATTAGGTGGATGGCTGGCTGGGAAATTTGAATCAGCTCTACTGGTACATTTTAGCAGAGAAGAATGGCAAAGTGTCTTATCTCTTCAATATTTTCAGATTGAATGAATTAGGTTAAAGACAGGGTAGTAAGCCTTAAAGAAGTGCATAGAGGGGGGGGGGGTAGGAACTGAGGGTCGCATGGTAAATAACTGAGAGAGATACAATAGGATTAGAATACCGCATGGTAAATATCCAAGTTAATAAGTTAATACTACATCAGTAAAATTAACAATAATAACGTCATGAAAAAGCTACTAAGAGAAATAAAATTTTAAAATTTTAAAAAATGAAAAGAAATGAAGTACGCTTTGGTAGATGGTTAATGTCTCTGTGCATGAATGATGTAGCATAAATAGCTGAGAGAAAAACTAGGCATAAGAGGAATTGGGTGTAGTGTGCATGAAAGAAGACTGCGCTGGTACAGACATGAGTTGTATATGTACGATGATGGCTAAATAAAATGCAAGACACTTATAGTGAATGGGATCTATGAAAGAAGTAGACCAAAGAAGACATAAGATGGAGTGTTGAAAACTAATCTCAAGAGGCTAAACCTCACAGTGGAGTGCTATGATTGGTAAGTTGCAGTGATAGCGATGATTCCCCCTCAAGCAGAAGTGAAACACCCAACACGCCCTTATTAATTCCACACTCCCTTCATTTCTACTTTACCATCTACTACACTGATTTTGTGACTAACATTCTCTTCAACCTAAACTCATCACTAAACTAACATTCCCTTCAAGCTGTACTCAATTCTCTTCATAACAACAACAATAGCCAAAAGACACCTCTACATGGTTGTTTAACATGCTGGAAATAGCAGTCAAATTTCCTTCAAATCACAACTTACTGTCTTTGAAAAAGAGAGATACACAGTCTTAAATATACAAAAAGACAGGATGGTCAATAACAACTATAACAACAACAATATGAACCTTACCTCAGCCACAAAAACAATAATTAAACAGTCTTCTCTCTCTTCTTCGTTAAGTCCATCAATCAGTGAATGTAATGTTCTACGCAGGTAGCTGACCTTGTCTCGTTTTATCGTAGGGATGCCAAACACCATGGAAACTGAAAAAAAAAACAAAAAAAAAGGTCATAAAAATGGTTAAGGGCTTTACTAGAATACAATAATTTCTGTTTAAGGAGGCAACCCTTTTCAGTTATGGCTGACCATGGGTTTGCTCTTGGAAAGTTCCTCTCTGAAGCACAAGCATGGGCAGGGAGTTTTTTGTGGAAGACCAGCAATTTCTCATGCATGCCAGTCACCACTCTCCAGTAATGGCCGGTGCACCTTGACACTACTGTCAATGCAACTTATATATTTTTAGCTGAGTGAAGTGGAGAAATTTGAAATAAAGTGTTTGCTTAAGGACAAAACACACTGCCCAGTCAAGGAATTGAACTTACAATCTCACTGTTGTGAGCCCAACACTCAAACCACATAATCAGGAGATCAAATATTACTGCTGTCACTACTGTCTTGAGTGAAGCACATGACTGCCTCAACCTACACAGTTGAAAAAATAGGGCCCACAGTAATTGAGTGGTTAGCAATAAAAGCATTCACCTGGAAATGAGGTGAATTGGTGGAATCATTTGAGTATTGCATTATCTACTGATTCCTCTGCTCATTACACCCCCCCCCTTCCACCCAACAATCTTCTGTTTAACTCTTAACATCCTGTAATGATTTAGCAGAAAATGTTTCAAAAATAGATTTGTTAATTCAAATGTTTATAGTATCTTTACTAGTCAATAGATTATGGTAAAAATGTGCAGCATTAAGCATGAAGACTAGGCTTTTTAAGAGGCAGGAGCTCACTTATACCACAGCTAACCATCATATTGCTATCCTCTATCTGTAACCTTTTCTCTAGCAGAACAGCTCTACTGAGAATGTTGGGATATGCAACATTTGTGAGACCATCCTAAGCCTCCCAGGACAAGTTGCAGGCTCATTGCCAGTTTTTTTTGGCATTAGATGGAAACAATATATTCTTCAAACAGGTCTCTGTAACAGTGGCCTAAATGCGCCCCTTGTTACCCCACATAAAGGACAATGTGGTATGATTGCTTTTATTGAATCTGCTTATTTGTGCCAGTCACCAATTTGATCATTTCTTCAGACAGGAAGGGGAGTAGGATAGAGTAAAGACTTTGATTGTTAATGTGCTGCAGTCATAGTGCTCCTTTGTACTTTTAAAGAATGTCTTGCTCGTGTGATTTGTTAATTCAAATGTTTATAATATCTTTACTAGTGGACAGAACATTATGGAAATTTGTAGTATTAGATAAAATTATCATCATTGTTTAATGTCTGCTTTCTACATTTTTAATGTGATGCAGTCATAATACTATTTCATAGTTTTCAAAAATATATCAGTTTGGTTTCATGAGATTTTTTTATTGAAATGTTTATAGTATTTTTACTAGTGGACATATAATTGTGGAAATGTGCAGCATTAGAGCAAAGAATTTTTAATGAGATGAAGTTATAGTGCTGTTTTGTACTTTTCAAGAATATCTTGCTAAAGTGGTTTGATGTAGTACAAGTTGTTAAAAGTTGATTACTTACCTCCAAAGCGATTGCGAGACAGTTTATAGGCTGGTCTCATGCCATTTGGATTGCGAGACAGGTGAGGGAGATAGGTGAAGAGACTTGGCAAGTGGATGGATGATTGGCCATAAAGGTCAGTGAAGTTAACTAGAGCTGTTTGGAGATCACTTGGAAACCTGTCGATTAGGGCTGACCTGAAACGGAGTAAATATATAAATACATACAAATATCACCATCATCCTCATCACTGTTTTATGTTCATTTTCCATGCTGTCATGTGTTGAATAGATTGTCATGTTCTGAAACTAGACACATCAGATGCATGCTTTCTCTGGTTGGATGCCTTTTCTAACACCAATCACTTTACAGAATGTAATATATATATAATACAAAATGAAAACTAAGGTTGTTATTTAAATTCCACCTTTAATTTCTACAATTGTTTCTATGGAGATGAATGTAGTGCCAGTACACAGAATCTATCAATTAATCAGTCAAACAATTGATAATTAATAACGACAGTAGGCTAGGCAGAGTAGGTATTATGCTAGTAGAAAAATAAGTGTACAAGGTAATTGCAATAAATAGAATAAATGATAGAATCATTACACTTAGGCTCATCCTAAACAGGACAACGGTAACGATCATGTCTGTATATGCACTCCAATCCAGACTGCCAGATGAACAAACAGATTTGTTCTACGAATCCCTATATGTGCAAACCACCAAACCAGAAATGGCGACTTCACCATTATTGCAGGCAACTTCAACAGACATGTGGGTATGACAAAGTGACGGATACTATGGGGTCCATGAAAGTTTGGGGTCATGGTCACCGTTTTACATCCATTCTTCCATGCTAGCATGGGTTAGACGAGTTGTCCTGTTGTGGGCAATGCCAGGTCAGGTGACCGTGTCTTGCTCATAGAGAATTGAGTTTGGTTTGGTTTCTACAGCTGGGTGCCCTTCCCAACACCAACATTATTTACAGTGAGTACTGGGTACTTTTTACCATGGCGCCTACACGACCACTTTACAGTGTGGACCAGTTGCTTTTTTGTCATGACACCTACACGACCACTTTATATATTCAGCATAATATTTGATATTATAATTGGTATTTTTACTTGGAATTTACAGATTTGTTTTTGCACTTTTAGTTTGGTATATTTTAAATAGGACATGCTATTGGACCTCCATCATTTCCGATAAGTGCTCTAGTTGATTCAATCAACGAAACTGCTTGCTTGTGAAATTAACATGTAAGTGACTGAGCATTCTACAGACATGTGCACTCCTAAAGCAGTTATCAGGGAGATTCAACAGTCACAATATGACAAGGCTGGCTTCCTTGAATTACAGGTACTACTCATTTTTGCCAGCTGAACTGAAGACCCTAACCATTTAGCCACATGCCTTCTTTAAGTATGATATATACCACTGACTTGCTAAATTTGCAGAACATAAATAAACATTGTCAATATGAAGATGTCTGCAACAACTCACACACACATATATATAAGATGGACTTTCTTACAGTTTCCATCTACAACATTCTCTCACAAAAGATAGGATGCCTGAGAGTTCAGTAAAAGACACTTGTCCAAGGTACCACACAGTGGGACTGAACTCAAAACAACATGGTTACAAAACAAACTTCTTAAGTACACAGCCATGACTGTACCACCCTTTCTTTCAAATAGGAATCACATGTTTGATCTTATTTATTAATACAAAATATCCATTATAAAGATGGTCTTAAATAGAATGCTGGTCAAATAATTATTTGCTTAGATCTATAGAGAAAAAAAATTAATAATAAAAACACTGACCATGTCTAATCAATAATAAGGAAAACAAAAGTAGCAACAACTATAACAATTAATAAAAATGTCAGTCTCAATAATTCATTACCACCTCTATCATTTACACATGATGTATATATCATTTTGTTGAAAAGACCACCTTTAAATCATTTATGTAAATAGTATATTAAAGAGACAGTGGCCATCAAAATGTTATTTGTATTTGATGATAACATTTAAGACTGTCAAAGCAATTAGACAAAAGAAATGTGACAGTATCGATAATAGAAATAGTTGTAAAGAATATTTTATAGATTTAGATGTGGTTCTGCCTATAAGAGTTCAAACGCACATGAATTAAAAGTAGGCTAATTTTATCATCATTATAGTCATTATTAACATCCAATTTTTCTTTGCTAGCAAAGTACTCAAGCAAAGCTCTCAGATGAGTCAGGGGCTTGCATCATGCTTCCATATATTTCCGCAGTCTTCCAAGTGCTCAGACAGGCAGGGGGATCTGCATCTTGCTTACATATGTTCCCACACTCTACTGAGTGGATTTTACCATGGCATGAGCATATTGACACAGTTGAAGAATCTTCCAGACCCTGTTTGGTAGGATTTTTAGAACGGGATGGCCATCTTATCATCAAACACTTTACAGAGTGTGCTAGGCTTGTTTTATTTTATTAGTATGTTTTGTGTAAAAGGTAAATAGACCTCTGTTGGTTTGAATAATGAGTATTCCAGTTATTTGATCAAAAGAATGCCCTACACATTAAATCAATGTGCAAATGGATAAATATTGCGCAGACACATGTACCTATAGCATAATTCTTAGAGAGATAGTGTGACAGAGAGTGTGACAAGGCTAGCCTTTCAAATTATTAGTACAGTCTATTTGTTGGACTTCCAAACAGTTTTTCGCAATCCAATTTCACTCAAGGCTTGAGTCAAACTTGAGGCTTTAGTAATAGACACTTGCCCAATGGGATTGAAATTAGAACCTCATGATTGTGAATCGAACTTCTTAACCATCCAGTTATTTTATATACAAGTTTTATAGACTACCTATTATTGTTCAGTAGCTTCGGTCTGTTGTTTGACCAAACTTACATTACAGATATAGCTGTGAGGGTTAACTATAGAACTAGCAAGGGAGCTATTCCCATAAATGATGTCCTAGAGATTCAGTTTGAACCAAACTAGATGTTTCTGGTTACTCTTCCTAACTTTTTTGTTACTATATTTCTAATGAAATACACTATGTGTTCCAATTATTCTTGAAAATAGTCAAGAATGTTGAAAGGTTTAATAAAATAACTCGCCATAATTAGAAGATAACAAAAGATTCTTTAATAAAAATTATGATAGAAGGCTTAGATTTAAATATAAACACTTAAAAATGGGTCAGTTTTGTATCATAAAACCAAGGGAAAATTCAGGCACATTGGTATAAAAAGGGTTATAATTAATATAAAAGAATATATGTGGTTACTTGTTTAAGATCTTAGGAGGAAAGGTTGAGCAAACATACAAAAAATGTTTTGTTAGATCAATTTGTTGTAGTTGTTTAACCCCAGACTACCTTAACTAATGTGTCCTGTGTTTTTTTTAAATAGTAACTTGAGGAATATTTAGCTACTATTTTTACTCCTTCATTTGGTATATGTGAACTCGGTTGGTTAAAGTAGGGTAGTCTCAGTAAATTAGAATGTTGTCCCATCAGCTGAAAAAATGATGTTTCCAAAGACTTGGCCCAAATGCTTTCAACTGAGTGAGGACCTCTGCTAAAGACTCTCCAGAGCCACGTGGTGGTGTTAAACTAAGAAAGGCATGGCCAAAGTACCCAAAAAATTTTCTGAGATGAAATCTCATAACAGGCCAGCTAAACCTACATAAGTTTGAGCTGTAATCTACATGACGAAGCACCCAGTACATGGTGTAAAGTGGTTGGTTATAGGAAGGTCATCCAGCCATAGAAAACTTGCCAAACAACGGATTGAGAGGACCCTTCAGTTGTGTCAAAGAAATGACAACCTCCCCTGTACACATCATAGAACATAAAACTGTACGTAAGATGCTGATCTCCTGGCCTGACTGAGAGATCAGTAACTCTGCTTTAGTACTCACTTGATCTATGTAGACCCATTCAATCCTTGCTAGCAGGAAAGGCAGATGTTAAATGATGATGATGATGTAAATTTTATTTTTTCCTCTAACCATAAACAAGAATAATGCAAACCCAGTGAATACGAGCTGACATACCTGTTTGAAACATTGCTGTGAAGTACGGACTGCAGAAGATAGGTGAACTGACTACGCAGTATGTGGATATCATTTTTTCTCTGTTTATTTAGAGATTCAGCAAATTTCAGCCGTTCATGAAGTTCAGAAAACCGTTTTTCCAGTAGTGCTTCATATTGACCATCTGTAAAGAATGAAATGGATGAAGAAACATATACACAACTGTTTGCTTTTGAGAATCAAAATTAGAATTTAGAATTAGATGCTGATGCCATGAAAAATGCGTCCAATAAAGTGGTTGGTGATAAAAAATGCATCCGGCTGTAGAAACCATGCCAAAAAAAGGGTCATGAGGCATCTTCAGCTGTCAAGGTCATGACAACCTCTAGTGTTGGTGATCTACATCAAAGGTTCTCAACAGGGGGGCATATGCACCCCCCCCCCCCCCCGATGGGGGGGGGGGGCGTTTTGGAACTCCAGGGGGGGGGGCGTTTGGGAGCAAGGTCGCGTTAGGGGGAGCGTTTCGGAACCCGGGGGGGGGGGGGGGGGGGGCGTTTGGGAGCAAGGTCGTGTTAGGGGGGCGTTTTGAGCGGGAGTCAGGGGGGGGGGGGCGCTTGAAGG
The DNA here is from genome assembly GCA_964016885.1 of Eledone cirrhosa. NCBI lineage: Eukaryota > Metazoa > Mollusca > Cephalopoda > Octopoda > Eledonidae > Eledone > Eledone cirrhosa. The sequence goes on along the minus strand of OZ024741.1, from coordinate 71,830,877 downwards.
CTCTTTATTTTGGTAAGTTTTATAAGCCATATTTGTATGTCTTTGAGACAGCCAGTGTGAATGCATTTGAATGAGCTTGCAGACAGCATAACTATAGTCTGTGAGCAGGTGTGCAGGCATGTCCGGTAATTGAGACGTTAACCAGTAATTGAGATCCTAAAAATGGAAAAACCGACAGTCAACTGGGTCAAAGACACTTTGAGCGCAGCCAGTTAGAATCTTCTCTTTCCTTCACCGATAACAATGTATTTCATGTCTGAAATTATTGACTCAACCGTAACGAGTTAACACTGTGTAGATCTATTTTATTCCCTATTGTATAAATAATATTACAAATAAAAAAAAAGAAAAGAAAAAAACAGAAGCGAGTAGCACACACATCTAGGACCCACATACAACACATAATCAGATAATACACACATCTTTGGAATATTATTAATCGATTTTTTAGTAATCTACTGATATAAAAATCAGTAGTATATTGAAAAATGAAAAAATAGGGTGGCGGGAGGGGGGGGCCTTTCGTGATTTCGAGGGACAAAAGGGGGCATTTGGCCTAAATGGGTTGAGAACCTGTGATCTACATAATAAACATGCAGTACACTTTGTGAAATTATTGGTAATTGGAAGGGCATTCAGGTGCAGAAAACCTGCCAAACAGAGTCAGGAGGACTCTTCAGCTGTGTCTAAGATATGACAATTTCCCTATGTTAGTACCACAATGAAATGCACCTGGTGCACTTTGTATGATGTGGAAATGTGAGATGCAGGCCCCCAGTCCACCTCAGAGGCTGATTAAGTACAGATGTTGTCTGTGACAACCCATTCAACACTTGCAAAGAAAACGAGTGTTAAATGATAATGAGGTTTTGGACAAGGCATTTGAAGCAGGGTTGTTGTTTTTTTACAGTTGGATGTCTTTCATGATGCCAAACCATACTTTACTTTAAGAAAAATATGCACAACTGTTAGCTTTTTAGTATGAAATACAGCAATAAAATTACTTGTATTTTAACCATTTCATGTCCCATGAGTTGAAGCCAATTTCCTTTTCTACAGTTGGATGCCTTTCTTGATGTCAACTCATATGTTACTTTAAGTAGGATATGTACTACTGACATTCATCAAACCACTACACTGCAGGATGTTTTGATTATAATAAACAATGCAATCACTTGCTATTTAAACAGTGTTGATGAAGATAGGCATGGCAACTGACACACACACATATCTGACAGGCTTCTGCAGAGTTTCTGTCAACCAATTCCACTCACAAAGCAATATAGAAGACGCAATTATATTTGCTAAGGAGCAATGACAGACAATTTTCCTGACGTCAAGTTGACAAACTTAGAAAGAAAATATATGGAAACATAAGAGTAAAAAGAAAGGAAGGAAGTTAGATAGCTATTGTCTGTTGATAGAGTGCCACCCCCTCCCCTCTCTCAAGCAGGGTTTTAAAAGTTGCTTGTCAGTGAAAGCAAAGAATTAGATGCAAGCATGGTTATGTACGTGGTTCTTGGTTCAGTTCCACTGCATGGTGGCACATTAGGGAAGACGGGTCTTCTGTATTACTGAATAACACCAAAAATCTCCGTCCTGTGTCATCGCCTTTGAAAGGTGCAATTGTGCAAGGTCAGCTTTTATCACCTCATCCCAATGTAATCTCCTCTCTTGCACACTACTTCTGATCCCCTCTTATGCCCAGTTTCTCTCTCAGTTCATTTATGCTTTACAGTTCATGTATATTATAACACATCCCTCGAAGCATGCAAGCTTCATTTTTTTCCAATCTTCGCAAACAGTGCCCAGGTCTCATTACTATGCACCATTGCTGTTCGTATACACGCATCATACAGTCTGCCTTTCATTTTGAGAGGAAAGCTTTTTGTAGCTAGTAGTGGTAGTAGCTCCCTGAACTTCTTCCATCCCGTTTCCACTCTGGCTACTGTACTTTCAGAACACACACCTCTACAACTAATTTGGTCACCCATGGGAACAGGCTGAAGCATATATACAGTATGCAAACTTCCATACATCTCCCATGATGACAGGCAAAGCATTCATCTAGTGAAGCCTCCTGCACACACTGTAAAGTGGTCGTGATGGTGACACAATAAAAAGCACCCAGTCCACACTGTAAATGTGGTTGGTGTTAAGAAGGGCATCCAGCTGTAGAAACCAAGCCAAAATCAGTTCTCTATGAGCAAGACAGTCACCTGACCTGGCATTTCTCACAATTGGACAAGTCCTCTAACCCATGTTAGCATGAAAAAATAAAGGTTAAACAGTGATGATGATATATATATATAATATATATATATATACACATATATATATATGTATATAAAATATATGTGTATACATATATATATATATATTCCAAACATGGAAGCACGGCCTAGAATCAAAAGGCCTTAAAATTAACCTGGCTAAGACTAAAGTTCTAGTTTGTAGGAAAGAAAATAAGGCGGCAGTCCCATCTGGGAAATGGCCATGCTCAGTGTGTAGGAAAGGCGTAGGTAGAAACTCCATTTTATGTCCCAAATGCAAAGTATGGGTGCATAAAAGATGTAGTGGGATCACAGGTAAGCTAACTAAGAACATAGATTTTACATGTGGCCGGTGCTCTGGTGCAATAAGTAGCAGCAAGTGCCCACAAAATACTAGCTCCCTCAACTGCGCAGAGGGTTCTATAGAAATAGTGGACAGCTTCCGTTACCTGGGTGACAAAATCAGCAGTGGGGGAGGGTGCTCTGAAAGTACAGTAGCTAGAGTCAGAACTGGATGGAAAAAGTTCAGAGAGCTTATACCACTATTAGCCGCTAGAGGGTTCTCCCTAAAAATGAAAGGCAGGTTATACGATGCCTGCATACGAACAGCAATGCTGCATGGCAGTGAGACCTGGGCATTGTGTGCAGAGGATATACGCAGACTAGAGAGGAATGAAGCTTGCATGCTCCGCTGGATGTGCAATAGTAATATACGTGAACGGCAAAGCATAAACGAACTAAGGAAAAAAAAATTAGAAATAAGAGGGATCAGATGTTGTTTACTCGAGAGAAGGCTACGTTGATACGGTCACGTGATGCGCATGAAAGACGACAGCTGTATAACAAAGTGCAGGGCAATAAAAATAGACGGTAGCCACGGAGTAGGCAGACCCAGAAAAACATGGGACGAGCTGATAAATTCCGACCTCACACGCTTACACCTCTCCAAGACAATGTCACTGGACCGAGACCTTTGGCGGTACTCAGTAATAGAGAAGACCCGCCTTACCTAAATACAAAGTAAAAACCTACTACAGTCAGTAGGCATCTCTATCAAAACACCTCCCCGTCCCACCACCTCCACCCCATCCACACCGCCCCTTTCAATGTAAAGTTATGTTGGTCCCACAACATCCAGGCCGAAACAAATGAGATCGTGTAGGTGTCACGACAAAAAAACACACAGTCCACACTGTAAATGTGGCCGTGTAGGCAACACGGTAAAAACCTCCCAGCCCCACACTGTAAATGTGGTTGGTGTTAGGAAGGGCATCCAGCTGTAGAAAACCCGCCAGACAGTCCTATGCGAGCAAGACAACCACTCTTGCCTCAAGTGGGAAAACCCCCGTCCAAACCCATGCAAGCGTGGAACACGGACGCTAAACCTGATGATGATGATGATGATGATGATATATATAAAAATGTATATATAGTGTATTTTGCAATACACTGTATGCTTAATTAAAAGCATTTCGAAGACCTTACGCTATTGTTTTAGAGTAGTGACAGAGCTCTGTTTCGCACTTTTTGGTGCTTATCAAAGCTAAATACTCTGCCTGTTTGCTGAAAATCATGAATGTTTGATTCTTATAGAATTCTAGTAAGAATCAGGAACTGATTATACAGAACGGTTGCCGGTCAAGCAGAAATTGAAAATTAGAATTGGTGCTTCTATAAGAATCAAACATTCATGATTTTCAGCAAACAGGCAGAGTACTTAGCTTTGATAAGCACCAACACGTGCGAAACAGAGCTCTGTCAGCTTTATCTCCCCTGTTTGCTGAAAAATAAAGTAAGTGAGACTGTCACTACTCTAAAACAATAGCGTAAGGTCTTCGTAATTCTTTTAATTAAGCATACAGTGTATTGCAAAATACACTATATATACATTCATATATCGCTATTTCAGAGCACCAATTCTAATACATCATCATCATCATCATCATCATCATCAACGTTTAACGTCCGTGTTCCACGCTTGCATGGGTTTGGACGGGGGTAGTCCCACTTGAGGCAAGAGTGATTGTCTTGCTCGCATAGGACTGTCTGGCAGGTTTTCTACAGTTGGATGCCCTTCCTAACACCAACCACATTTACAGTGTGGGTGTGGGAGGTTTTTACCGTGTTGCCTACACGGCCACATTACAGCGTGGACTGTGTGTTTTTTTGTCATGACACCTACACGATCTCATTTGTTTCGGCCTGGATGGCGCGGCACCAACATAACTTTACATAGAACGGGGTGGTGTGGATGGGGTGGGGGTGGTGGCGGGACGGGGTGTATTTTGTTAGAAATGCCTACTGGCAAGGCGGGTCTTCTCTGTTACTGAGTACCGCCAAAGGTCTCGGTCCAGTGACATTGTCTTGGAGAGGTGTAAGTGTGTGAGGTCGGAGTTTATCAGCTCATCCCAGGTTTTTCTAGGTCTGCCTATTCCGTGGCTACCGTCTATCTTTATTGCCCTGCACTTTGTTATACAGCTATCGACTTTCATGCGCATCACGTGTCCATACCAACGCAGCCTTCTCTCGAGTAAACAACATCTGATCCCTCTTATCTCTAATTTTTTCCTTAGTTCGTTTATGCTTTGCCGTTCACGTATATTACTGTTACACATCCAGCGGAGCATGCAAGCTTCGTTCCTCTCTAGTCTGCGTATATCCTCTGCACACAATGCCCAGGTCTCACTACCATGCAACATTGCTGTTCGTATGCAGGCATCGTACAACCTGCCTTTCATTTTTAGGGAGAACCCTTTAGCAGCTAATAGTGGTATAAGCTCTCTGAACTTTTTCCAACCAGTTCTGACTCTAGCTACAGTACTTTCAGAGCACCCTCCCCCACTGCTGATTTTATCGCCCAGGTAACGGAAGCTGTCCACTATTTCTATAGAACCCTCTGCGCAATTGAAAGAGCTAGTATTTTGTGGGCACTTGCTGCTACTTATTGCACCAGAACACCGGCCACATGTAAAATCTATGTTCTTAGTTAGCTTACCTGTGATCCCACTACATCTTTTATGCACCCATACTTTGCATTTAGGACATAAAATGGAGTTTCTACCTACGCCTTTCCTACACACCGAGCACGACCATTTCCCAGAAGGGACCGCCGCCTTGTTTTCTTTCCTACAAACTAGAACTTTGGTCTTAGCCAGGTTAATTTTAAGTCCTTTTGACTCTAGGCCATGCTTCCATGTTTGGAATTTCTTCTCTAGCTCGGCCATTGATTCCGCTATGAGTGTCAGGTCGTCTGCGTATAGGAGTTCCCATGGGCAGCCTGTCTCGAACTCCTCTGTTATAGCCTGAAGGGCAATAATAAATAGTAGGGGGCTGAGAACAGAGCCCTGATGGACGCCAACTTTTACACTAAACTCTTCACTATATTCGTTGTTAATTCTAACCTTGCTGACTGTTTCTTTATACATGGCTTGTATAGCCCTCACAAGCCATTCGTCAACGCCTAGTTTTCTAAGAGCCCACCAGATAATGGAGCGGGGGACTCTGTCGAAGGCTTTCTCCAGGTCGACAAAAGCTAAGTAGAGGGGTTTACCTTTAGCTAGGTTCTTCTCCTGTAGTTGTCGTACTATGAAAAGAGCGTCTGTGGTGCTTTTGCCTGACACAAACCCGAACTGCATTTCATCTAGGTCAATTCTCTCTCTGATTAGTTGCGCTATTACTTTTTCCGTGACCTTCATGACCTGGTCGATAATTTAATGCCTCTATAGTTACTCCTATCTAGGGCGTCTCCTTTACCCTTATAACAGTTAACGATGATGCTGCTATGCCAGTCCTTCGGAACAACCCCATTCTGTACGACTTGGTTAACTATGCGGGTGACCATGGTGTGTCCCACCGTGCCAGATGCCTTCAGCATCTCAGCAACTATTTCCGAAGGCCCAGCCGCCTTACCCGTCTTCATATCCTTGATTGCCTTACTTATTATACTCCCTCGACTCACAGTGCTGGTCCCTCTATTGGGTCGATATGGGGGAGACTGTCTTTCTCCCATTTATTCTCCTCATTTAGTAGCCTTTCATAGTGACACTTCCAAGCTACCTTCTTATCAGTGTCGGTGATGGCAAGTATGCCATCATCGTTAAGTACACACTTCTCCCCGACAATATCACGGTTTTCCTTGACGCATTGCCTAGCAATCCTGAACACCTCACGTTTTTGGTCATCGCGTTGTAGAACATGCTTGAACTTTCTTTCCTCAGCTTCCCTTCTTGCTAAGTACACTTGTCTCCTAGCTTCCCTCCTGGTCACTTGATAGTCTACTCTACTTCCCCCATCCCGCCATACTTTCCAAGCCTGCTTTTTGGCCTTAATTGACCCCTCCACCCTACTGTTCCACCACCATGTTACTCTCCTCCTGCCTACAGGCCTGCTCCAGCCACAGACTTCGTCTGTCGCCAACAGCAGGTTTGCTTTCAGAAATTCCCACTGTCCCTCTATATTGTCCGATTCTAGATGCTCTTCCTTACTGTCGAAAGCATCAAGTAATATGCTTTGAAATTTATTTCTGGCTGTGGGGTCCTTTAGTTTCCATATTTTCCTCCTGAGGATAGTCCTCTTCTGCTGTCGAGTACGTCTCGTCCTGACTATGAGGTCGCTAATTATCAGTCTATGTTGGGAGGTGCATTCTTCATGGGGGAGGGATTTAGTGTTTACAACAGACACTCTGTCACGTCTTCTGGTAAGGATATAATCTACCTGGCTTGTGTGTTCCCCGGATCTATAGGTGATCAGGTGATTGTCACGTTTTTTGAAGTTAGTGTTATAGATAGTTAGGTTATTTGCATCACAGAATTCCAGGATTCTGGAGCCTTCCTCATTTCTAGTACCAAACCCATAGCCTCCATGGATTTCGTCGTAGCCGTCACAATGTTGTCCAACGTGACCATTTAGGTCGCCTGCAATAATTATATAGTCACTGTCAGATATTTGGGAGGTAGTTAGCAACAGTGTCTCATAGAATCTGTCTTTTATAGTGCCGGGCAGTCCGGATTGGGGTGCGTACGCAGATATTACTGTCACCGTAGTTCTATTGAGGACAAGTCATATTTTAATTATTCTGTCGTTCACTCTATTTACGTCTATTATCTTATCTGCCCACTTTTCTGCTACCATGATTCCTACTCCACCCAGCCCATCGTCGTTTCCCACCCAGAAAAGCTTATAACATCGTTTTTTACCCTCAATGAATCTAGCAGACCCACCCCTCCACCTGGTCTCTTGAATACAACAAACATCGATCTCCTTACGTTCAAGCATTTCTATAACCTCGTTAGCGCGACCCTTTAAGGTGCCTACATTTATGGTACCAACTCTGAAGTTTTGGGTTGCGTTTGGAGGGTGGGGGTGGTGGTGGGGCGGGGGGAGATAGGGTTATGTTAGCTATCCGCGGACGAAACAAAGAGGAGTGCTCGCATTCTCGTCCACGAGGTGAATTTGACTTTAACTTTGGCATTTTCGCTCTGAGCGTCCAGATTTTTCTCTCCCTTCCACTCTCCAGGATTCCATAGTCCGTCCGTCCATCCATCCATCCATCATATATCGAAGGCAACCGGGCAAGCGATAGTATAGGCCTCTGGCTTATGATTGGTCCGCGTAATAATAATAATGGTGATGCGTGGGGGGGGGGGGGGGGGCTCTGGCTTATAATAATAATGGTGATGCGTGGGGGGGGGCTCTGGCTTATGATTGGTCCACGTATTAAGAATGGTGGTGTGTGGGGGCGGGTGGGAGGGGTGTGGAGTAGCTAGCTGGAAGGTTATGAATGTTTAACAAGCGATTTAACAAAAAGCAAAACTGCAAGATTTGTTCTGTTCAATACGACAAAAACACCGTATTTAAACCTTAAATAGATAACAAAAAATACAGATTTCGGATTTTGCGAGATTGGATGTTTGGACTATGTACGAAATTGAGCGTGGAGTAGATAGAGAAAAATTTGTACTTTACGATTTACATGGGTACACCGTAGTAGGAATAATTGAAGCAGCGATGGATTGGCGAAAGTGAATAAACATGAAGGAGAACTTATCTTATATATATATATATATATATATATATATATATATATGTGTGTGTGTGTGTGTGTGTGTGTGTGTGTGTAGCTAAGAGAGAGAGAGAGGGGAAGGGGAAGAGAGAGAGAGAGGGGAAGGGAAGAAAGAGAGAGGGGAAGGGGGAGAGAGATTGTGGCTGACCGCAGCCCCTCGTGGAGTAGCTGGAGGGTGAAGGGCGTAGAGCGGATTTTTTTTGACTTTCAAGTAGCATAATATATATATTTAAAGTAATTTATAAGAAGTAGAATGGGAAGGATTTATATAGTCATCATCATTTAACATCTATCTTCCATGTTAGCATGGGTTAGATGGGTTTGTCCCACTTGAGGCAATTTTGGTCGGGTGACCGTGTCTCCCTTGTATAGAACTGTTTCTTGCTGGTTTTCTATGGCTGAATGCCCTTCCTAACACCAACCACATTTACAGTGTGGACTGGGTGCTTTTTATTGTGACACCTACACAACTACTTTTGTGTGGGCTGGATGTTCTGTGATACCAACATAACTTTACAGAGAAAGGGTGGTGTGGGAGGATGGAGTAGAGGGGTGTATATTGGGTTAAGAGGTGCCTACTGACTGTAGGTTTACGTTTGTACGTAAGGGAAGGCGAGTCTTCTGTATTACTGCATAGTGCCAAAGATCCCGATCCGGTGACATTGTCTTAGAGAGGTGTAAGTCTGCAAGGTCAGTTTTTATCACCTCGTCCCAGGGATTTCTGAGTCTACCTACTACGTAGCTTCTATCAATTTTGATTGCCCTGCACTTTTTTATACAACTGTTTTATACAACTTCATACGCATCACATGACCATACCAACGTAATCTCCTCTTAAGTAAACTACATCTGATCCCTCTTATTCCTAATTTCTCAGTTTGTTTACATTTTGCCATTCGTGTATATTACTATTACACATCCATTAGAGCATGCATGCTTCGTTCTTTTCCAATCTGTGCAGATCCTCTGCAGACAATGCCCAGGTCTCACTGCCATGTAACCTTGCTGTTCGTATACAAGCATCATACAATCTGCCTTTCATTTTTAGAGAGAAACCTTTTGTGGCCAAAAGCGGGATTAGCTCTCTGAATTTTTTCCATCCTCCTCCACTGCTGATTTTGTCTCCCAGCTAACAGTAAGTCTCTACTATTTCTATAGAACTATCTCAGCAGTTGAAAGAGCTAGTATCTAGTGGGCACTTGCTACTTACTGCACCTGAGCATCAGCGACATATAAAATCTACATTCTTAGATAATTTGCCTGTGATCCCACTACATCTTTTATGTACCCATAGTTTGCATTTTGGGCATAGAATGGAGTTTATACCTACTCCTTTCACACACACTGAGCATGGCCATTTCCCAGAGGGCACACATGCCCTATTTTCCTTTCTACATATTAGAACTGCTTTTTGCCATGTCTCCTACATGATTACTTTACAGTGCGATACCTACACAACCACTTTTGTGTGGACTGGATGTTCTGTCGTACCAATCCAGAAAGGGGTGGTGTTGATGGCAGTGGGGTGGGGGTATATATATATACATATATATATATACATATATACACATACACACACCCATATATACATATACATATGTATGTATAGGTTATATCGAACATTAGGGTGAGAAATAACATTCTAATTTTATCTTTAATTTTCAGCAAGGCCAGCTGTAACTAGCTTGGTAAGCAAATGAGGCTACTCAGCCGATGTATACTTAAGAAAATACTATATATTTTCAACTGTTCAACAGATTAGCAGAGAAATATACAGTCTTGATGAAGGGAAATGATCGAGAAACATGCTGATTGTTCCTCAAAGCCAGTGTTGAACAAATGGATGACGATCAGTCACCGATACAGCACAGATTTAATCGGGCCGTTTGTTTACAAACGAATCGAACATTATTATTAATGTTCGATATAACCCATACGCATATATGTATATCTGTGTGTACATATGTATACTTATATATATATATATATCATCATCATCATTTATTTCATTTTACGTCCGCTTTTTCCCTGCTTGCAAGGGTGGGACGGGAACTGATTCTGGCTTGATTTCTACAGCTGGATGCCCTTCCTAAAAACCAACCTCATTTACAGTGAGTGCTGGGTGCTTTTTTGCCGTGGCACCTCCACAACCACTTTGCAGTGGAATGATAGGCACGCCAGTCCCTATCATCTCATTTCTACAGCTGAGTAAACTGGAGCAATGTAAAATAAAGTGTCTTGCTCAAGGAAACAACACATCACCTGGTCTGAGAATTGAACTCACAACCTTTCGATTGCAAGGCCAATTCTCTAACCACTAAGCCATGTGCCTCCATATATCACGATAAATTAATGGAGCCATAGACTCTCGCTATTCCCTGTCATTAATGGCGCACTATCTCTCTCTCTGGTGTGTTATCTTTACATATTGTATATATATATATATATATATGTATCATCATCATCATTTTACGTCTGCTCTTCCCTGCTTGCAAGGGTGGGACGGGTCTTATTCAGCACAGCATCTCTCCACTCGTCCCAGTCCTTCGTCATCTCCACTGTGAGCTTCCACGATCTGAAGTCTGTTCTCACCCCCTCCGCCCATGTTTTTCGTGGTCTTCCTCTACCACGTCTTCCTTCAACTGGCACTTCCTGGCACTTCTTCACCCATCGGTCATCCTCCATGCGCATCACATACCACCTCAGTCTCCTCTCCCGTACACTACATTCTATCCCTCTCAGACACAGTTTCTTTCTCAACACATTCATGCTGGGTCGTTCACGCACATTTACACTGCACATCCAACGGAGCATGCTTGCCTCATTTCTCTCCAGCCATCGCATATCCTCTGCAGTTGCTGCCCATGTCTCACTACCATGCAGCATCGCGCTCCTCACACAGGCATCATATAACCGGCCTTTCGTACGCAGGGAGAAACCCTTCTTCGTTAGCAGAGGAAGCAACTCCCTAAACTTCTTCCAACCCGTCCTTATTCTAGATACTATGGCCTCGGAACATCCCCCTCTCATGCTAATCTGATCTCCTAGGTACCGGAAGCTATCCACCACTATTATAGCACCCTCCTGCATTTGAAAAATGTGTCTATCAATGCGACTTCTACTGTCTAATTTCCCTGTACATCTACTGCATACATATTTCTCCTTACCTGTTAGTTTGCCTGCTATCCCGCTACATCTCTTGTGTACATTTTATAGAATTTATGCCAGTTCCTTTTCTGCATATCGAACATGGCCATTTCCCTGACGGAATCAGAGTTTTATTTATATATATATATATATATATATATATATATATATATATAAAATTTAATGTAAAAATAGCCTAACCTGTTATAGACTAAAACTGTTTCATTCAAAAGAAATGATCAGGAAAACTGACTGTCCTTGTAAAACTGTTGTATTTGTTTTCTGGTGCTTGGGGAAGGTGATGATTTTGGGGATGGGTGGAGGTCGTTGGCTTAGGGGTTTTAAAGAACAGGGATTCTTTGAAAAAACTATTTTTAGATATATACACAATAATACAAGGACATAGATAAAAGACAAGGTTCAAATTCACTCTCACGTACCCATGCACACGAACGCCCATACATTTTAAGGGTTCGCTTATATATATATGGGTTCAAGTACATATCTATTCAAATGGGATTTATGAGTTTATGAGTAAGTGATAATTCTCAGACTCTGGCCAAACAATGTTTGTTTATTAATGGGTTATTGACACTTGTCAAATCAATTAATGGTGAGGGTGGTGGAATATACAACAATAGCGGCAACATATATATATATATATATGTACACACACACACATACATATATATATATACATATATATAGATAAATATACACGGGTGTGTATGATTGTGTATAGAAGATTATATTAATAAAAGGAATTCCAACTTTGTCTGATTTACTCGTTTTATTTACAATCCTTTAAAATTTATAATGGTATTAGAATGAAATAGTATGATAGAATATTAAATGTTAAGTGTTAATTGAACAAGTACTTTCATGCTTTCGCAATCTTCAGGTTCATATTGTGTGGTGACAGTCAAGTTTGCAATTTTCAAGTTGAAAATTTCAGTTGAAAATTGCAAACTTGACTGTCACCACACAATATGAACCTGAAGATTGCGAAAGCATGAAAGTACTTGTTCAATTAACACTTAACATTTAATATTCTACCATACTATTTCATTCTAATACCATTATAAATTTTAAAGGATTGTAAATAAAACGAGTAAATCAGACAAAGTTGGAATTCTTTTATTAATATATATATATATATATACACAAACATATATACACATACATACATACACACATATACATAAACATACATATATACATAAACACACAAGCATACATACACACACACATATATATATATATACACGCACATATATATATATATATACACACACACATACATATTTATATATATACATAAATAGATATATGGGTCATTCCACTGAAATTCAAGAAGAGTTCGTCCAGATTATCTTCAAATTTTCACCATTTATTGGTATCCATGAGAGAAGTAATTACTGAAAATATTTGCTCCATAGCACTTACCAATCAAATTTTATGGTCATTTGAAGATTTGGGCAATTTCCAGAATTTTGAAAATATTGAATTTATTTGATTTTTAGAGGCCTAGTACTCCCAGTGGCCTTTATCACATGCCTTTGGATTTCCTTAATCTCCACCATCTGAAATCCCTCAAAAACTAAAAGCCAATTGCTTTAAGCTGGTCATTCTAAAGAAAATGTTAACTGAAAATGTTAACTGAACATTTCAAAAATCTGGGTCTTGGAGGCTATTTCTGAAAAAACTCAAAGTTTAGGTGGCTGTTATCATCATCATCAACGTTTAACGTCCGTGTTCCACGCTTGCATGGGTTTGGACGGGGGTTTTCCCACTTGAGGCAAGAGTGATTGTCTTGCTCGCATAGGACTATCTGGCAGGTTTTCTACAGTTGGATGCCCTTCCTAACACCAACCACATTTACAGTGTGGGTCTGGGAGGTTTTTACCGTGTTGCCTACACGGCCACATTACAGCGTGGACTGTGTTTTTTTGTCGTGACACCTACACGATCTCATTTGTTTCGGCCTGGATGGTGTGGCACCAACATAACTTTACATAGAAGGGGGCTGTGTGGATGGGGTGGGGTGGTGGGACGGGGGTGTATTTTGTTAGAGATGCCTACTGACTGTAGTAGGTTTTACTATGTATTTAGGTAAGGCGGGTCTTCTCTATTACTGAGTACCGCCAAAGGTCTCGGTCCAGTGACATTGTCTTGGAGAGGTGTAAGTGTGTGAGGTCGGAGTTTATCAGCTCGTCCCAGGTTTTTCTAGGTCTGCCTATTCCGTGGCTACCGTCTATCTTTATTGCGCTGCACTTTGTTATACAGCTATCGACTTTCATGCGCATCACGTGTCCATACCAACGCAGCCTTCTCTCGAGTAAACAACATCTGATCCCTCTTATTTCTAATTTTTTCCTTAGTTCGTTTATGCTTTGCCGTTCACGTATATTACTATTACACATCCAGCGGAGCATGCAAGCTTCGTTCCTCTCTAGTCTGCGTATATCCTCTGCACACAATGCCCAGGTCTCACTGCCATGCAACATTGCTGTTCGTATGCAGGCATCATACAACCTGCCTTTCATTTTTAGGGAGAACCCTTTAGCGGCTAATAGTGGTATAAGCTCTCTGAACTTTTTCCATCCAGTTCTGACTCAAGCTACTGTACTTTCAGAGCACCCTCCCCCACTGCTGATTTTGTTGCCCAGGTAACGGAAGCTGTCCACTATTTCTATAGAGCCCTCTGCGCAGTTGAAAGAGCTAGTATTTTGTGGGCACTTGCTGCTACTTATTGCACCAGAGCACCGGCCACATGTGAAATCTATGTTCTTAGTTAGCTTACCTGTGATCCCACTACATCTTTTATGCACCCATACTTTGCATGTCTGACACAAATGGAGTTTCTACCTACGCCTTTCCTACACACTGAGCATGGCCACCTCCCGGAAGGGACCGGCGCCTTATTTTCTTTCCTACAAACTAGAACTTTGGTCTTAGCCAGGTTAATTTTAAGGCCTTTTGATTCTAGGCCGTGCTTCCATGTTTGGAATTTCTTCTCTAGCTCGGCCATTGATTCAGCTATGAGTGTTAGGTTGTCTGCGTATAGGAGTTCCCATGGGCAGCCGGTCTTGAACTACTCTGTTATAGCCTGAAGGGCCATAATAAATAGTAGGGGGCTGAGAACAGAGCCCTGATGGACGCCAACTTTTACGCTAAACTCTTCACTATATTCGTTGTTAATTCTAACCTTGCTGACTGTTTCTTTATACATGGCTTGTATAGCTCTCACAAGCCATTCGTCGACACCTAGTTTTCTAAGAGCCCACCAGATAATGGAACGGGGGACTCTGTCGAAGGCTTTCTCCAAGTCGACAAAAGCTAAGTATAGGGGTTTACTTTTAGCTAGGTACTTCTCCTGTAGTTGTCGTACAATGAAAAGAGCGTCTGTGGTACTTTTGCCTGACACAAACCCGAACTGCATTTCATCTAGGTCAATTCTCTCTCTGATTAGTTGCGCTATTACTTTTTCCGTGACCTTCATGACCTGGTCGATTAATTTAATGCTTCTATAGTTACTCCTATCTAGGGCATCTCCTTTGCCTTTATAACAGTTAACGATGATGCTGCTACGCCAGTCCTTCGGAACAACCCCATTCTTTCCTCCTGAGGATAGTCCTCTTCTGCTGTCTAGTACGTCTCGTCCTGACTATGAGGTCGCTAATTATCAGTCTATGTTGGGAGGTGAATTCTTCATGGGGGAGGGATTTAGTGTTAACAACAGACACTCTGTCACGTCTTCTGGTAAAGATATAATCTACCTGGCTTGTGTGTTCCCCCGATCTATAGGTGATCAAGTGATTGTCTCGTTTTTTGAAGTTAGTGTTACAGATAGTTAGGTTATTTGCGTCACAGAATTCCAGGATTCTGGAGCCTTCCTCATTTCTAGTACCAAACCCATAGCCTCCATGGATTTCGTCGTAGCCGTCACAATGTTGTCCAACGTGACCATTTAGGTCGCCTGCGATAATTATATAGTCACTGTCGGTTATTTGGGAGGTAGTGAGCATCAGTGTCTCATAGAATCTGTCTTTTATAGTGCCGGGCAGTCCGGATTGGGGTGCGTACGCAAATATTACTGTCACCGTAGTTCTATTGAGGACAAGTCTTATTTTAATTATTCTGTCGTTCACTCTATTTACGTCTATTATCTTATCTGCCCACTTTTCTGCTACCATGATTCCTACTCCACCCAGCCCATCGTCATTTCCCACCCAGAAAAGCTTATAGCATCGTTTTTTACCCTCAATGAATCTAGCAGACCCACCCCTCCACCTGGTCTCTTGAATACAAGAAACATCGACCTCCTTACGTTCGAGCATTTCTACAACCTCGTTAGAGCGACCCTTTAAGGTGCCTACATTCATGGTACCAACTCTGAAGTTTTGGATTGCGTTTGGAGGGTGGGAGCGGTGGGGAGCGGGGGGAGATGGGGTTATGTTAGCCATCCGCGGCCGAAACAAAGAGGAGTGCTCGCATTCTCGTCCACGAGGTGAATTTGTCTTTATCTTTGGCATTGTCGCTGAGCGTCCAGATTTTTCTCTTTTCCACTCTCCAGAATTCCGTAGTCCATCCATCCATCATATATCGAAAGGCAACCAGGTAAGCGATAGTATAGGCCTCTGGCTTATGATTGGTCCACGTAATAATAATGGTGGTTGGTGGGGGCGGGAGGGAGGGGTGATGGGTAGTTAGCGGGAAGGTAAGGATTGAATGAAGTCCTCGTATTTAACAAGCGATAACAAAAATACAAGATTTGTTTTGTTTAATACGACAAAAACCCTCGTATTAAACAAGCAATAACAAAAAAATACAGATTTGTTTTGGGAAATACGACAAACTACATTAGGATTTGGCAAGATTGGAGGGTTGGACTGGATACGAATGGAGTGTGGAAATGGTAGAAAAATGTGTACATTACGTTACATGATATACCGTGAAGAAAGCAGCGATGAATTTGGCGAATGTGATTTACTTGAAGGGTTTATCTTATATATATACTGAGAGAGAGAGAGAGAGAGAGAGAGAGATGGGGGGGAATAGGTTTGGCCGCATGATGTAGATATTGGGGTGGCTGACCGCGAACCCTCATGAAGTAGGGGAGGTAGAGAATATAGTAGGAGCGGGAGTTTAGAGTTTTCGAAGTAACAAATATCTGAATAACAACTGTTGAGTACCCCTTATCTTCTCTAATCATGCAATATTGCTTGAAAACTTGACTAAACACTTGAATTCAGTTACACAAAGGCCTGATTTTCAATGTATCAAGGGGTTTAAAAGTGGAAAACTGCACAGTTCTTTTAAATTTTTTAACAATAACTGCATATCACAAAGTCAAAACCATATAAAACTATACATATTTTGAAAGTGCACCTGGAGCTAAGTCTAGAAAAGTAGACAAAGTATTTTAAACTGATGTAAGAATCTATTTACGTCCCTTGAAAATGGCTTGAAATGGAAATTCCGACTCTTGTGAGTAGTTCAGAGCCCCAAAAATCAATGTGCAGCAATTTGGAAATCTTTTAAACCTAAAAATTCTTGGACATTGACCTCCTGACTATACACAAATATCGATGTGATTGACAAATGAAGCTTCATACTTCTGCAATACATTCAGGGGGGTGGGGTGAAGAGCGGAAAAAATTCTTCCGGGTGCATATTGATGGGTGGTCAGGTCAATGAAGGTAGATTTCATAAAGTACATTTTTCTTCCAAAGCTCAAGAAAATGAAATTCACTAGAAATGAGTAAAAAATAACAGGAAACAATCAGAAACAAAAGATACCAAAAGCTATTCATAAGCATCATGTCTCATCAAACTTTGTACTTCTTTTATTTCATCATGAGAAAAACAATATGATCGACCTGTGCTTCCAGAGGAAGGTGGATCAACTCTCTTCATGATGTTCTTGATTAGAATCCAACAGATATCGTCATTACTTGGCCAGAAAAATTGGCTTGCAGGGCTTTTGGGATGAAGGAATTTAACATTAATGTCAGAATTTTCCACTGACACATAACTTGCCATTTCAAAGTACCAATCATTATTGAACTTACAAGCATAGTAATGAGGGTGATGAAATAGGCAGAATGTGCCCCAGTAAAAAAAGCCTGCACAACCATCAAAAGAACTGATGGTACAAACAAAAAAAAATGTAGAAAAGACTTTTGCCTGCAAACATATCTGAAATTTACGCATTATTTAAATCTGAATATCCCAATATCAAAGTTGGGTTTTCAAAATTTGCCTATGTGGTGCATTCCAGTTGGCTCTTCTAGTTCTCATAATGTACACATACCATCAAAACATTAAATTAATTGACCATACCCTTGATTATAAGGAAGTCATGAAGCTGGCTGTATGTGATGTTGAAAGTGAAAAGTGTGTTTCACTATTGTGATGGTTGCCCAGACTCATCAGTTCTGAAAGAATTTCTAAACGAGCATGTACAGCTGTATCACACCACCAATTCCACCATAGAATAAAAACATTGGATCAGCACAGATAGAAGCCAGCTATTGGATAAAGAAGAAGAATTTGAAGACTTCATTAAGACCCTTTATTTCAGTGATGAGTCCTCAGATCAATATAAGAACCACAAAAACTTTATCAATTTGATCCTCCATGACAATGACTTTGAGATAAAAGCAGAATGGCATTTCTTTGCCACATCCCATGGCAAGAATGCCTGTGATGGTATCGGTGGGACCACCAAGCGCTTAGAAACAAGAGAAAGCCTACAGAGACCAAATTTTAACTAAAAAGCAGTTGTTTGAATATACAAGGAAAGGGATTGATGGAATCACCATTTTCTTTGTGGAGTCTAATTCTGTCAACCAGATGTCACAGTTTCTAGAGCTTTGATATTCAAATTCAACCACATTCAAAGGCATATGTAAAAATCACAAATTCATTCCTTGTGGTAGCAATATAACCATGAGGTTTGTATCATTGTTCTTCTTTGCTGTTGCAAAACAATTCTTGTACTATGTTAACTGAAGATGTCTTACCCAATTCTTTCTATGCTTGTAAGTACATCAAATAGCTATTTTGCTCTCATTACTTAATGACTAGTATGTACCGTTTGATATTTTTCTTAAACTGACTATACTGCTCATTTGTAATTATATATTCTAACATTCTTTGCAAATTATCTCCTGTTTATTGTTTGATATATTTCCATATAAGTGATTCTCTCTTGAATTTGTATTAAGAACTCAGAATTTATCCTTGAGCTTTCATTGCAGGCATGTGTCTGTAATTTTCTCAGACATGACATCTTTATTCATTTTAGAATGTTATTTAGTCGAGCTTTTTATTGTTGAATAGTCTTTTGGGCTGCTATTTCTAGCTATCCATATACCTATTCTCATCATGTAGACAAAACTGAGACGCTGTGTTATTTTCGTAACTCCATGTGCATTGCAGTCAGTTCTTTGTTTTAGAGGTGTGAGTTCATATGATTAGTTCTCTCTCGTCGATAATCCTAAGGAATATGATGTAGCCATTAAGGAATTATGTACGAGAGAGTAAAATAGTTATTTGATGTCCGGTATATATCGTTTGATATTTTTGTTAAATTGCCTATATTGCTCATTCAAATTCTCAAGACCTCAGTTCCCTGTTGGAGCCAGTTTTGCTATGACCATAAATAAAGCTCAGACTCAGAGTTTCAAAGTTGTAGAATTGAATACAAGAGAATTGCTTTTTATTCATTGGCAGTGGGAACACCTAGAAAACTTCATATACTACTAGAGTAGACAAAAAAACCTTTAAAAATTAAAAATATTAGTCTACAGACAGATTTCAAGCTAAATTTGCCTCCCCTGTTTCAAATATAAAGATATCCACAGTTCAGAGGAAGGATTAGTCAATGGATAACTACTTCCCATTTCCTATCTTTGTCCATGAATGAAGCGTCGGTTTAAAAGTAAGTTCTCCAATATACAGTGGTGGCCATGACTGGACTCCGAAACCAATGGTAGCACATTCATGTTAAGTGTATGAAACTTTGTTTATTCTATATATATATATATATATATATATATATATACATATAAAGCAGATGAATAAGGAACAACACTGATAAATAGACAGCACAAAAATGGTAACATGAACAAGACAAACAACTCCATGCTCATAAACTGTCGAAACTGACTTACATACTTTCAATTCCTATATATGTAAATGTGTGTGCCTATGTATGTGTTCAACAAGAAAATGTTCATGAAAGAAGGACTAAGCTTGAAATAAACTTGAAGTGGGGTATGATTGACTAAAACCCCTTTAAGGCAGTGCCCCAACATAGCTGCAGTGTAATGATTGAAACCAATAACAGAATAAAATAGTAAACAGATCTAAGCAGGATGAAAGGCAACTATTTGTTAGTAAGAGATGTGTAATGTGTCAAAAATGAAGTGTTGTTTATCAGTGAAGACAAGGAATATGAAAAGTTAACTTTAAACAAGATACAGGGTCAATGTAAATGAGAGAAAACAATTAGAAGTCAGAGTTAGTGAACATTAGTTAAAATATCAAAATCATGTAATTGTACTGTTATGGCAAAATAAAGTATATGATAAATGAAAAAATACATTTATTTGGCAATCATAATTATCGAAAGACACTGCGTATGTGTTTCATTTAATGTTTAAAATAACCAACACTTTTGAGGAATGTAGTAAAATAATATTTTTTCTTCATTTCTTTTATACTTAGATAAATTTTGATGGGAGGTTTTAATTTAAATATGAACAATACAAGAATTTTTGTTCCATAAAACTAAGGCAGTTTCAGGCAGGTTGATAACAAAAGGGCTACCAATCCAGCCAAAACAGTCTCTGGTTCTATGAAACAAACCATCCATTTATATTTAAATTTTCGAACATAATTTTATTTATGAATCTACTGGTAAGCTACTATTTTAGCAACAAAATAATAATAATAATAATAATAATTTTAGTAGATCCCTCACAATTTTTTTATTAATTAACTGAAATATAGTCATAAAAAGGTTAACCCTTTTGATACCAAACCACCTGAAACCAAAACTGTATTGTTTTCAAGTGTTTATATTTATCTAAAAACTTCCATTATAATTTTATTTAAGAACCTTTATTAAGTTATGCTTAAAACATCAACTTAATAATGAGAAAGTTAATTATATTACTAAATTCCTCCCAATTATTGATTATTTTCAAAATCATAGGCAGTGTATCTCATTAGAAATATAGCAATGAAAGGGTTAAAAACTGATAATTTGTCTTGATCATGTTTTAAATACTGACAAGTAGTCAGAATCTTTCCCCAGACTTGTTAATCTGATCAGGCAGAAAATTGGAAGCCATCAGAACGTTGGAAATTAATTCCAGCTCTCTGCACTCTGAGTTCAAATTCTATCATGGTTAACAATGTCTTTCATCCTTTTGAAGTTGATAAATAAAGTACCAGTCCTGGATGGTGGACTTGTTAAAGCGTCAAATGAGATGCCTTGCAGTAGCTGTCCCAACTCTGCACGTTTTGAGCTCAAATACTACTGTGGCCTATAGGGATGGTAGATTTAATTCATTGTTTGGTTTAATAGTACCACCTTTCCTTTGGGTGCCTTTAGCAAAGTCCACTCATTTGTAAATATTCGTACTGGGTCCCTCCCAACCATCAGTCTCTTTGGGTGGCTGAAAGGTTTCATGGGCACTGCCCATCCCTTCCTTACTAACATATCATCATTCCATAAATGAAGAAAACCCTCATTTTCATGGGAGTCTAACAATAAAAGATATTTAAGCTTATAAAGCTGTGTGCTTGATGATGTACACTATGGCATTATTGTTAAACCTCTATCGGTTACAACAAATGTTCCAGTTATTCGGACAGACACTTGTACTCATAATGTAATTCTCAGTGAGATTCGACATGACATAATATATGCCATGGCTGGTTCTTTGAATTACAGGTACAACTCATTTTTGCCATCTGAGTGAACAGGGCAACATGAAATAAATTGTCTTGCTCAGGACACAATGTACAGCTAGGAATTAAACTCATGACCTTATGACTGTGAGTTGAACACCCTAACCACTAAGCCACACCATGCCTTCACTGTGGCTTATTAAAATACAGTATTTGAGTAAGCAAAACACAACTGTTCTGCTGGAAATCAAACTCATTACTTGACAATCACAAGTCAAACACCCTAACAACTAAACCTTATGATTTCACAGGAGGGGCACTGGTTGGAAAACATTGCCTCAAAAAGTCCAGTGAAACCCATGCCAGCATGGAAAATTCAATGTAATGATGAGGATAATGATGATGAAGACACAACAGTGCCAGGAATCAAACTCACAACATTCCTATAGGAAGTAAAACACCATAACCACTGAGTTATGCCAGACCTTTTTAGTGGCACAATTAACAAGTAAGCAGGACATAACAAACTATTGGGTATCGAACTCATAAAATTACAATGTCATGTCAATCAGCTTAACCACTGAGCCACACGGGGCCTTCACAGTGACACTATAGACATGTAGTAATTAAGTAGACATCTGAAAACAAATGCAACAAGAGGGTCAGACAGACTGCACTTGTTACTACCTAACAACCACTCATTTTTAATGATTGTAGCAACCTGCAGGTCAAACAGCTAATTTTGGTAACCAAACTAACAAAGGGTCATCACAGATTGATTACAGCTAATTTAACTCATTGGAACACCCCACCACCACCACAACTTACCCCCTTCCCCTAAGAGAGCCCTCACCCCCACCCCACAAGACGAACATATAAAAAAAATAAAAAAAGAACAAGGCAAGCTATGGGAGAGTTTAAATAATAGACTGATCCGTAAATGAAGAAGAAAAAATTAAGCATGATCACATGTTAGAAATAAACTCTTCGAACTGGTGATATTTTCTAGAAGAAAAAATAAACAAGGTGAAATAAATTAATTAGGATTAATTAAAATAAATAAATAAATGGAGAAAAGGAAAAGGAAGAAGTGGAGTCGTGCAAAAGACAGAGAGATAGACAGACAGACAAAAGAAATGTAAGGGTTAAGATATTAGTTTATATGTCATGTGTCAGAGCATTTGAACCAATTATTGGATAAACGAGCTGGCACTAATTGTAGTAGGGTTAATTAGGGTTAATTAGTAAAGATACAGGGAAGCAGGTACAATAACAACAAAACAATGATGAGAGAGAGAGAGAGAGAGAGAGAGAGAGAGAGAGAGAGAGAAAGAGAGAGAGAGAGAGAGAGAGAGAGAGAGAGAGAGAGAGAGAGAGAGAGAGAGAGAGAGAGAGAGAAGGGGGGGGGTTATAGTTGCAGAGGCAGGTGTTAAGAATTCTTTAGCTGAAATTCCAAAATCCAAAAGGTTTTCTAGTGTTGAGATGACTTGCAGCAAATGGAAAATTCCATTTGCAGCAAGGAAGTCTCTTGGGTGATTAATTTGCCTGCCCTAGATAGGGCTTATCTAACCCAGTTAAGTCTGTGCTAGTTTGTTCTTAGAAATTGTCATAACACCACCAAAATGCCCCAAATCTAAAATCTGAAACACTCTTGGTCCTGAGCCTTTTGGATAATGGATTCTCAACCTCTGTTTTCAGGAAATTAAGACTTCACACTGTTCAAAATTAACCCTTTTACTACCCAACTGGCTAAAACTACCACTGGTTCTATGGTATAACACTGTTCATTTTAAAGTGCTTATATTTATCTGAAAACTTTCCATCTTAACTTTATATAAAAACCTTTGTAAAGATATGCTTCAAACACCAGCTTAATGTAGAGAGAGAGAGACTTTATAAATATAACAAAAGCCCATTGCTCTCTCTCCGATAAATTTTTTATTATTTAGTTATTTGAAGAAGTTTCCTATATTTTTCATATTGTTCTCACACCTATTTCAAAGTATCATTATTATTAATTTTTCATGTGACAACATTCACACAGACAGTTAGGTGAGGTGGTGAAGTTATATTACAAAATGATAAAATAGTTGGTGGTGCTGTTGTGTTTAATCACTCACAGGATTTATAGGTCTGGTTATAGAAACCTGCTTTGTTCACACCATGATCATGTTCACATGCTAGAAAGAATGAAGAACAACAACAACATATGAAATAATTATAAAAGAAGGCAGCATTGTGTGAAGAGACACAGTTCATTTTGTGATAGTAGTAAGAAGAAGAAACAGACCATGAGAGAGAAGAGTAGTTTGAAATAATAGTCCATT
Organism: Eledone cirrhosa; assembly: GCA_964016885.1. Lineage (NCBI taxonomy): Eukaryota > Metazoa > Mollusca > Cephalopoda > Octopoda > Eledonidae > Eledone > Eledone cirrhosa. The sequence goes on along the minus strand of OZ024741.1, from coordinate 71,807,142 downwards.
TTGTAAAAGCAGGGAAGTTTGAAAAAGCAAGAACAAGGAGCTAAAACAGAGCAAAGCAAAAAGAAACAACTAAAGGCTTTATATTCTTTTGATTCACTTTTTCCTTTGTCTGTAGTGGACTGATATTGTAATATGAAAAAATTATATTTGAATTAGCTGGCCTCATTTCTCTAGTGTTTTGATGAGGGAGCTCTAGTTCTATAAAATAAAAAAAGCACATGTAATGAAGCATGTTAAGACCACAATGTGCCACCCAGTTATGAAATCAAACTGGTTACCTTAGGTTGAAGACATTACTATATGTTTTCATGGGAACAGAGAGCCACACTTAAGTAAGTTTATAAATAAAACTAAAGAGGTCACAATGCCAAAGAATTGGTGAAATGTTGAGTCAAACAGTATAACATAGTGAGAGGAAGTGACAGCTATTCTATGAAATATGTTAAAAAGTTCAAGTCAAATAAGAAACCATGAGGCATGCTTAGAGGATCATCATCATCATCATCATCATTGTTGTTTAACATCTATCTTTCACACTAGCATGGGTTAGACGAGTTTGTCTCATTTGAGGCAATTTTGGTCGGGTGACGGTGTCTTGCTCATATAGGACTGTTTCTGACTGGTTTTCTAAGACTGAATGCCCTTCCTATCGCCAACCACATTTACAGTGTGTGTTGGGTGCTTTTTGGGATGTCTCCTACACAACCATTTTACAGTGTCGACTGGGTGCTTTTTGTCGTGACACCTACACAACCACTTTACAGTGTGGGCTGGATGTTTTGTGGTACCAACATAACTTTACAGAGTAATAACAGTGTGGGCAGAAGTGAAAAGGAGGTGTAGGGGTGAGGGGTGTGGGGATGTAGGGTGTATATTGGATTAAGGGGTGCCTACTGAGTGTGAGTTTAAGTCCGTGCGCAGGGGAAAGCAGACCTTCTGTTTTACAGCATAGGGCCAAAAATCTGGATTCTGTGTCATTGTCTTAGAGAAGTTCAAGTGTACAAGGTCAGCTTTTATCACTTTGTCCCAGGTCTTTCTGAGTCTACCTACTCCATAGCTTCCATCAATTTTGATAGCCCTTCACTTTTTTATACAGCTGTTGTCCTTCGTATGCACCACATGACCATACCAACATAATCTCCTCTCTAGTAAACTGCATCTGATCCCTCTTATACCTAATTTCTCACTTAGTTCGTTTATGCTTTGCTGTTTGTGTATATTACTATTACACATCCATTGGATCATGCAAGCTTTGTTTCTTTACAATCTGCACAGATCCTCTGCACACAATGTAACATTGCTGTTGGTATACAAGTATCATACAATCTGCTTTTGTGCCAAAAGTAGAAACCATTATATATATATATATATATATATATATATATATAATTCAAATCTAATGATATATGGCTATATACATATATTTTTTGAGAAATGCAGTATTCTGTACATATATATAAAAAGCATATAATGTTTAGGAAACAGTTTATACTTTAAGGTTTCATAATTCCTAGAAGTGGAGTAGGCTCTGGACAAAACCCATTGAGCTTTCCTGCTGAGAAACGTATTCATCTTAGATAAAACTCTACTGGGTAGGAAATGACAATGGGGTAGGAGGTGTAGGCATCCTATTAGCTGAGAAATGGATAGATAAGGTGATAGAAGTAGTTAGAGTAAGTGACAGAATCATCAAGCTTAAATTAACTGTTGGAAATAGAATGGTGACGATTACATCTACTTATTCTCTGCAGCCAGGACTGGGTTAAGACCAAAAGGACAGGTTCTATGAGGAACTTTTACAGACAACTTCAGGTATTAATGTAAGAGACTTCATCATCCTGGCAGGCGACTTCAATGGACATGTGGGACAGTACCAGGATGGATTCAGCAGAGTTCATGGCAGCTATGGTTATGGCTCAAGGAAAGAAGAGGGATTGAGACTCCTGGAATTCTGTGATGCAAATGAACTAACCATTTGCAACACAAATTTCAGGAAACCAGCCAGCCATATCAATCAGGCGAACACACAAGCCAAATTAGATTACTTACTTGTTAGACAACAAAACAAATGGACTGTAATACATACTGAGGTCTTCCCTGGGGAAGAATGCACTGCCCAGCACAATTTAGTTATATTAGTGGCATCAAAATAATCAAAAGACAGAACAAGACACACAGGAAAATATAGATGGAAGGTGTGGAAGCTAAAGGACCTGTCGGTTAAATACAGATTTAGAAAGGCCTTAGGGATGCACTTTATGACAGAGATGATTAGCTAGATACATATAATGTAGAGGACAACTGGAAATTCTTATATGACAACCTTTTGCGAACTACTGGCAAGACTTGCGGCTAGAGTAAAATGCCAGCCAGACAGAGGGTGACCTGGTGGTGGAACAGCACAGTAAATACAGCCATCAAAGCCAAGAGACAGGAATGGAAAAACTGGAAAACTGGGGGAAGCAGAAACTGGTACCAAGTAGCTAAGAAAAAAGCTAGGCGACACATATACACAGCTTGAATAGAGGCTGAAGAAAGTAAATTTGCCAATGTCTTGAGACATGAAGTGTTCCATATTGCAAGGCAGTGTGTTAGTGTGAATCAAGATGTTGTTGTTAGAAATTACGCTGGTGCACTAAGCACCACTGATGCCCAAAAGAAAGAGGCCTGGAAATGTTACTATGAGAGATTGATGAATGTAGAGAAATTGGAGCTGAACTAGTAACCTGCATAGTCAACCTGGCAATACAGGATGGTGTCATACCCAATGACTGGCACAGCAGTGCAATTGTAAATTCCTACAAGGGCAACAGTGATGCCTTATAAAGGATAGAGGAATAAAATTAATGAACCAAGTTATGAAAGTGACAGAAAGTGTTCTAGCACAGCTAATTAGAGAAAGAGTCAAATTAGATGAGATGCAGTTTGGTTTCATGTCTAGGAAAAGTACTACAGATGCCTTCTTCTTAGTGAGGCAACTACAAGATAAGTTCCTAGCCAAGAATAAGCTGCTATATTTAGCTTTTATTGATCTAGAAAGGGTGTTTGACAGAATACCTCGATCTATTATCTGGTGGTCCTAGAATACCTAGAACTATTATCTGGTGGTCTTTAAGGAAATTAGGTGTAGGAGAATGGCTTGTGAGAGCAGTGCAAGCTATGTACAGAAGAGCTGTACATAGTGTGGATTAGTAGGAAATGAGTTTAGCGAGGAATTCAAGGTACAGGTGGGAGGTCATCAGGGTTCAGTTCTTAACTCACTGCTGTTCATCATAGTTCTTCAGGCCATAATAGAGGAGTTTAAAACAGGTTGCCCATGACAACTTCTCTATGTAGATGATTTGAACCTTATAACTGAAACCAAAAAAGAACTAGAAAATAAATTCCGATTATGGAAACTGAATTTGGAATCAAAAGGTCTGAGAGCAAATATTGCCAAAACTAAAGTGCTAGTGAGGAAAGAAGATAGGATCTAGATTCCTTCAGGGAAGTGGCCGTGATCAAAATGTAGAAAAGGAGTATGCATAACCTCTATATAATGTACACAGTGTAAATCTTGAGTACCCAAAAGATGTAGTGGGATAATGAGTAGACTAACAGGAAGGGATAACTTTGCATGTAGACGATGCACAGGAGAAATTGAGAGGAAGCGTGCCAAACTTTTTCCAGTGATAGGAAGGATCCATAGACATGGTTGATTGCTTCTGCTATCTAGATGACCTAATTAGCAGCGGAAGAAGGTGCGCCAAGAGTATAATAGCTAGAATGAGATGGAAGAAGTTTAGAGAACTACTCCCACTGTTGAAAACAAAAGGTTTCTCCCTACATACAAAAGGAAGGCTGTATGACACCTGTGTGCGGAGTGTGATGCTGCATGGTAGTGAAACATGGGCTGTGACTGCAGAAGACGTGTAAACTGGAGAGAAATGAAGCAACCATGCTTCGTTGGATGTGCAATGTAAGTATGAGAGAAAGGCAGAGCTTGGACAAGCTGAGGAAGAAGCTGAGTTTAAGGTGGTGTGCTGGAGAGAAGACGCTAAGAATGGCAGAGGAGATGACAAAGGAACACGACAAGTGGAGAGATACTATGCTGCGAAGGACCTGTCCAACCCATGCAACCATTGAAAAGCGGACTTAAAAACGATGATGATGATATATCAGTTAAATAATCTCATAGTATGTCAATTAAATAAATCAATAATATATCATAGTATGTTAGTTAAATAATATGCTAGTTAAATGTCTCTTCATAATTCAGACAACAAATATAAAATCAAACATAAATACAGATGAAATCAACAAAACTAATTAAAACGATTAACAAAAAATAAATAAAAAGATAAAATACACGGAAAAAATTAAAAGCATACAAAAAACAAAAAAGAAAATACTTATTTATTAAAGTTTTGTATATATTTTGTTAAATTAGAAAGCCAGAAAAAAATAACTACAATAGAAGCAATGTGAAGTTTAGAGTTCCCTTCATTTACTATTATTGTAGTGGAATGACAAAATCATTAGAATATCGAAACAAATACCCTGTAGGAATTGTTACAGCTCTTTATATTCTGATTTCAAATCACGTCGAGGTCAATTTTGACATTCATCCTTCTTCGGTTGATAAAATACCAATCAAGTACTGATATTCTATTTTTGTTTATGGAAACCATTATTGTGGGGATCAAATATTCCCTCCAAAACAAAACCTACCTTTAGCATTTAAACTGGCCGTATCCGGCCAGAATTCTTTCACCACTTTCTGTTCAAACCAGCCTTAACTGGCCACTCATACTGATGTTAAGGTATTGTTCTCAAAATAAATAATATCAAAATCTCATAGATTCGATATTATGTGAGATAATTATGTAAGATAAAGCCTTTACCTTGAAAATACAATAGTGTATATAGAGTAATATGAATACTGAAGGGTTAAATGCTAAGGTCAGCATAAACAACACAGTAATAAATCAACCAACACAGTCAGGTATGTATGGCATGAGGGTAGATATAGAAATATATAGAACATGAGGATAGAAACAGAAATTAGTCTATCTTTCGTAATAGGATTTCCTTGTTGTCCTTACACTTGTCACACCCAGAGGTCACTATTTTTAAAGAACTATACAAAGAGACAGGTTATTGTTAAGTGGTCTTCTGAGCAACAACTGAGTGTATGGAAAAACCGCTCACATAAGACCACCTCAAGCTCTTTGATACAGAATGCAGTGTTCCAAAGTGTTCATATATAAATGCTTATGGTATTCAAATAATTTTTTTAATGATAATTAAGAATTTGGAAGTATTTAGTAGTAAAACTTTCTATTTAGTTGATAACTGGAACATAAATGTTCTTACATAGAATTATGATGAAAAGTTTTTAAATAATCATAAACACTTTAACCAATTTAGCATGCACATTACTCTATATTTACATTTGTATTTTCACAGAAAAGGCTTTATCTTACATAATTATCTCACATAATTTTGAATCTATGAGATTTTGATATTTATTTTGAGAACAATACCTTAACATCAGTATCAGTGGTTAGTTATGACCAGTTTGAACAGAAAGAGAGAGAAAACTTTGGCCGGATATTGCCGGTTTAAATGCTAAAGGGTTAAAATATCCAGCTTCTAATCTAGAATCAAAGGTAGCTTTAGGTGGTTTGGTATGAAAAGGGTTAAGAGCTTCCATTAGAATTTTTTTTGTTTATATAATAACTTGTTAACTTTGTTTCCAATACATTGACTCAATGTTCTAATTAACACCTTTGTGACTGTATTTCTAATGAAATACACTATTTTAATTAATCAATAAATAATTTTCAGAGATTTACATAAATTATTAATTATTTCATTATTAAGATAGTAACATAACATATGGTTCATATATAAATTGTCAGAAGATTTTAATTTAAATAGGAACCCATTAAAATGTGGTTTCGAGTCATAGAACAACAGCTAATTCTGGCTGGATTGGTATTATTAGTTATTGGTTATTGGCAGCTGTAATAATTGTTTCTACTTTAGGAACAAGGCCAGCAATTTGAAGGGAACGGGAAATTCAATTACAGTGCATTACTGGTACTTTATTTTATCAACCCCATGAGGATGAAAAGCAAATCTAACCTTAGCGGGATTTGAACATAAAGGACCATAACTATATGCTGCAAAGTAAGTTGTCTGATGTTCTAATGATTCTGCCGCTCCACTGACCTTATCGGCAGCTATAATAATAGTTAGTAATGGTCATTGATGGTTCATATATAAAATTGTTGAAAGATTTTAATTCAAATAGGGACCATTTAAAATGCATGGTTTTGTTTCATAGAACCAGAGCCAGTTTTGGATAGGTTGGTAATATTTGTTAGTTATTGGCAGCTATAATAATAGTTAGTAAAGATTACTAGTAACTATAATAATAGTTAACATTGTTTATTGGTAATTATAAAAATATTAGTGTTTGTAGTTAAAGTATTTGTTGGTAGTTATAATAATATTTAGTCTGGTTGTACAACAATATAAAACAATTGGGTGGGCAGATCAAAGACAATGTTGCTGGTTTTGTATTTCGGTTTTAAATCTACCTGTGAGTGTTCTGTCTCATGTGTAATAAAGTTTACTTACAATGTTTAGACATGTACAAACTGGTATAAACTTGCTACAGATGTATATATTTAGTTGTAAATGTGTATATAAAGACACTTAAGTGGTCTCTATAATACAGATGAATATGAAGTTGTGTGATTGTATACAGAAAGAGGGAGTTCTATACACACACAAAACATACATTTATTTACTTGTGAATCTGTATAGAGAGCAGGTCTGTATACACACATGTATATATAGTTGTGTGAGAGAGGGGGGGTTCTATACATATACAGTTCTGTGTGTGTAGAGAGAGAGTGAACGATAGTTCTATATACGTGCAACCACATGCATATATAATTGCGAGAGAGAAAGAGAGAAATAGTTATACACACCTACAAACATGTATATACATATGCGTGTGTGTGTTGTATTCAGATATGGAGAAAGTAATGAGAAAGGATTACACCAATTAAATATAGCTAGATATGTAATTAATATATATCAATGACAACAAGATCGAAGGTGGAAAAATCTAATACAGGAGTTGTTTGCAATTATATTACGGTCCTTTACTTTCTGAGTTCAAATCCCGCCGAGGTTAGCTTTACATTTCAACCTTACGGGGTCGATAAAATAAAGCACCAGTAATGTACTGGGGTTGATTTAATCAATTTTCCCCTCCCCTAAAATTGTTGGCCTTGTGCCGAGATCAGAAACTATTATTATTACTACTATTATTATTACTTGAACTCAATTAAAGCCCTTTATGTTCTGAATTGAAATCCTGCCGAGGTTAGCTTTGGGATTTGATAAAATAAAGCACCAGTAACACACTGCAGCCAATTTAATCAACTTACCTCTTCCCTTTAAATGTGCCAAATGTAGAAACAATTATTTTAGTAGTAATAGTAGTAGTAATAGCAGCAGTAGTACTAGTAATAGTGTTACAATTGTGTAAGTTTGGTATGCTAATGATGAATCCATAACTGATCAATCAATTAACTGATTGATTGATCCAGTGACCAAAGAGCCAAGCTGTTGAAATTAGTAATTTGAGCTGTAAGCATAGTAAAATTAAAGACACATCTAACTCCCTGTGTTGCCTCACTCCTTATGCATATACACATATATTTTATTGTTGTCATACAAGTGTTTTAAGGCCTTGAGGGAGCAGCAACATGACAAGCTTCTTCATTTTGCCCAATCAGCTGCACCCCCCTCCCCACCTGGCTTTCATTTCCTCTGCTGCCATACTTTGCCATGTATTTCTTGGTCATCTCTTTCCTCTATTTTCCTCACAAACAAGGCACTGTATGGTGCAAAGCACCTCACTGCTCCAATTCATTCAGCTAAAAAAAAATTAGTGCCAGCATCATCATTCACCAAACCCATTCATTACTATATTTCTAATGAGAAACACTGTGTATACTTTTCAAATAATCAAGAATTTATAAGGATTTAGTAATATAACTTTCTCATTATTAAAGTAATATTAGGAACATAAAGTTTCTTACAAAAAATTATGACGAAAAGTCTTTAGATAAATAGAAAACTTTAAAAAAAACAGTTTTGTATTGTAGAACTACGAGTGATTTCAGGCAGTTTGCATCAAAATGGTTAACGCCACATGGAACCAACATAAGCTTTGACCTGATGAGCCTCTAGATTTTAATAATAATAATAATAATGAAATTATTGTGTAAAGTGCTCAGGTGCACACAACTCGTCAAAGGTGTATGTATAGTACATAGAATAATTGTTTCTACTTTAGGCACAAGGCCAGCAATTACCCAATGCATTACTGGTACTTTATTCTATCGACCCCGGAAGGATGAAAGGCAAAGTTAACCTCGGCGGGATTTGAACTCAGATCATACAGGGAGGTAACTCTATGCTTCAAAGCATGGCATCCGATCCTCTACCGATACTGCCAATCCACCGCCTAGAATAATACACAAATGTCAGGGAAGTACATGTGTGTATGTGTTAGCTGTAGTGTTGGTGGATCTCGGGAAGCATGGAGGCCTTAAAGGATGCAGTGTCTTGACAGCTAACAACTGATGCAGGTAGTTTGTTCCATGCTTCAGCAACTCTGAGCGTGAAAAAATGTTTCCGAAAGTCATGAGAACTGTGCTGTTTTCTTACTTTGTGGGCATGTCCACGTGTGTTAGACACATGGAAATCAAAAAGGTACTCAGGGTTGTTGTTGGCAATATGGTTAACAATTTTGTGGGTGTTTACCAAGTCAGTTGCCAGGCGTCGGAGCTTCAATGTATCCATGCCCATGGAAGCAAGGCGCTCAGAGTATGGTAGATGCCTGATGGAGGGTATTCGCTTGGTTGCATGTCTCTGAAAAGTTTCCAGGCGGTCAATGTTCTGAGCAAGATAGGGGTTCCAGACTGGTGATGCAAATTCTAAGTGTGGTCGCACCATAGCCATGTACAGCCTTAAATAGATATCTGGAGAGCGGCTGACAAAGGTCTTGCTGAGTGATGCTAAGACACCCTCGGCCCTCTTGACAATTTTAGAGATGTGCTTCGTCCAACGCAAATCGCTGCTGACCGTAATGCCCAGGTCACGTTCACAAGAAGACTTCTTGATATTAGTGCTGTGGAGGGAGTATGTGGACGCTGGGTTTTTACTCCCAAAATGCATGATGGTGCACTTGTCCACAACTAGCTTGAGTTACCAGTCTGAGATCCATTGTTGCATTGTGTCCAGGTCAGACTGCAAGCAAGATCTATAGTGTTCAGGATCTGAGAAACACTTTGACTTCATAACTTCAATCATTTCGTTACCATATTTTTAATGAAAGATATTGGAGGAATTTAATAAAATAACTACATTTTTTTTTTTATAAGTAAGCTGATGCTTGGAATGTTATCTAAGAAAAAATTTCTAAAATAAAATTACAATGGAAGATTTTAATATAAGGATAGGCATTTTCAAATGAGCCATTTTGTATCATAAATCCAAAGTTAGCATCACACGAGACCAAGATAGGCTCTGACCTGATGAGCCTCTTGGTTTGAGAAAGACTAACTTTATAACTAAGTGAGAGAAATAAGGACAGAGTCCATGACACTTTGTCACATATGTGAAGATGTAGTAAAGTACTCTCAGATTAGAGCCTTGGCCCAAATGCTCCCAACAAAATATACACCATGAAAAGCACCCAAAGCTAATTGAATTTAGCAATGCAATCATACATAATTTTGATTTATATAAACTCTACATAAAATATAAATGTAAACATGGCTGTGTGGTGAAGAGGTTTGCTTCACAACTTAATTTTGGATTTTATCACCCATGAATGCAATTCTCCTCTTCTCTACATCACTGATGTTGTCCAGGAAAAAGGCATGGGCTGATATAGTTCAATACCAGCGTCATTGTAGGCAAAGGGACAAAAGTACTATTTCTGAGCATCATGTTCAACACTAACAATTCCACCAACCCACTACTATGAATTGGTCAAGTATCATTTACCATAGACTTGGGTTAATCCAAGTCTTGTCAGTGAAACTGGGTAGACAGACACTGCTTGAAAGCCCCTCAGATGGACTGTACCTGTAATTCGAAGGGTCAGCTTTGTCATACACTGTATCACACTGAATCTTCCTGAGAATTATGTTCAGGGTACATAGGTCTATAGAATAATTAGTCACTTGAACATCAATATTCTATGAGCAGGCTGTTCCATGGTCGAACACTCATGAAAACACTGATTGGTACTTTATCAACATTGGAAGGATGAAAAGTAAAATTAACCATGACAGGATTTGAACTCAAAATGCAGAGAGGTGGAACTAATGCCACTGAACAATCAGCCCTTACATGACGATATTTCTAATAAAATACTTTCTATTTCAATTCTTTAATGAAGAATTTTGAGAAATTTACTAAAATTAGTAACTATTTCATTACTAAGATAACTAAACATATGGTTGTTATATAAAATAACCTTTACAATGGGTAATTTGGTTTTATAGAACTACAGGCAGTTTAGAGAGGGTTGGTATCAAGCAGGTTAACCCAATATTCTAATGACTGCCAATTTACCACCTATATATATATATACAGTATATTTGAATAAAATATAGAATGGTCTCCAATTGATCATAAGTCAACTTAATGAAGAAAATCTCGGATTAAAACAATAACTGAAGCCAACCCTGCATGTAAATAAAGCAGAAGAAATATTTCAGATATTAATCCTTTTGACAGCAACCCACTCAAAACCACCTTTAATTCATTTTAAAAGATTTCTATTTAAATTAAAAACTTCCAACATAATTTCACCTTTGTTATGTTACAAATACTATCTTAATGGTGAAGCAATAATTTTAGTAAATTCTTCAAAATTCATCAATAACTATACAGTGTGTTTCATTAGAAATATGGTAACAAAAGGGTTAAATTTTCTAGCAAGACAGGTTGATAATTATGCATAAAGCTTGGTACTTCTTTGTGCCTTATCACCTAGAAATAAACATACACCTTTAAGCAAGTATTATAGTTATATGTATATTTTGTACTATTAATATAGCAGTAGACATGGTTAAGAAGGGAGAGAGTTGGTTGAGATATTTTATATCTACAAATTGGAACACAAATAATGCACCTAACTCTCAAAGTTCTTATCTCAGTAACCTTTATTTTTTGTGATAACAGAATCTTTGTTTAGCAAAATATATGTGTTTGAGATGCATAAATATAACTTTGAGCTACATACACGTAACTGTATTCATGTTGGACTGTATAAATGTTAATCTACGTACATGTTTGAGTGCCATGCATGAAATTCTACATGTTTGAACTACATAAATGTAACTCAGCATACATGTTTGAGCAAAGCCTAAGGTGTTTCATTAAAATGTTAGTCCATCAGCTCCTAAGGAGTCACAAATGCAACATTACTCAGTAACAGATAAGCCATAACAGAGAGGACTGGTTGGTCAGTTGGTATGGGGGCTATGATTATGAGAAGTCCTGTGCACCTCAAGTTTTAGTTCTGTTATATTGCTCTGTTATACATCATGTACATAACATAAAAATGTTTATACTTGTGTTGTTGACACTCCATTGGTTTTAGTGATGAGAGTTTCAGTTAATACAATCAACAGAACAGCTTACTTGTAAAATTAACATGCAAATTGTCGAGCAATCCACAGACATATGTAACTGTGACATAGATCCTAGGGAGGTTCAGTGTGACACAGATTGTGACAAAGTTGGTTCTTTGAATTACAAGTACAACTTATTTTTGCCAGCTGAGTGGACTGGAGCGCATGAAATAAAGTATCATGCTAAATGACACAACATGCCACAGAGACTTGAAGTCAGGACCTTATGATCGCAAGCAACCCTAAACACAAAGCAACATGCCTTTGTATGCTTATAAACCATGCGTAAATCATACACACTGCATGTACATATATATATATTTGTAAACTGTGTATAAATCATATGTATTTAGCACTGATTATTAAAATATTTAATGAAAAGTTTGAAATAAGGCCTACATTTTATATCTGGCTGTAGCCTTTAACCAGCTTTAAGAGCCTATATTTTACATATAACCATGTGTGGGTTGAGTGTGTGTGTGGGGGGGGGGCATTTTACATCTGGTCTAGGCCTAGCTCTAGCCTGAGCCTATTACCAGCTCTGGGAGCTTACATTTTACATCTGGTCTAAGTCTATTACAAATACAAACTGCAGGGGATCCTACATTTTACAACTGGCTTGGGCCTATTACCAGCTTGGGGGGGGGGGGGGGGGGGGGGGCTCAAAGCTCTGGGAGGCTTCAATTTTACATCTGACCTACAGCTCTGGGAGGCCTACATTTTACATCTGGCCTATGCTTATTACCAGCTTCGCAGAATAACAGCTGGTCTATCACAGTTACTAACAATTATGCATCTTTCAGCTGTTACATACAAAAGAATTTAAAGGATAAAGCATGAAACAACAAGTTGATTTTATATGTTTATCTGTTAACACACTGAAGACAGTATGCTAGCATGGCCTTAAACTTAATCTCTAAAACATACAAAAGAACACTGTTAAATGAAGTATAGGTCATGACTGACCATAATTTTGCACTTAGTAAGTTCCTCTCCGAAGCACAAGCCTGGGCAAATTGTTTTTGTGAAAGCCCAGCAGTCTCCCCACTCCAGGCCACCAATGTCCAAAAGGAAAGACAAAGGCCTATATTTTTTCCAGCTGGGTGAACTGGAGGGAGCAATGTGAAATAAAGTATCTTGTTTAAGGATACAACACAACAACAACAAAAAATAGATCAGTAAAAGAAATGCCAGACTTGAAAAACAAATGCCGAGATCAATATGATCAACTAAAATCCTTTCAAGGCAGTGTCAAGATTTAATGGCTTGACAAATATAAGAATACGCCATATTAAGGTTCATTGTTTAAAAAAATCAACATATTAAATTAACAACAAATTGCCTCAAACATTTCAATATTGAAATAAACAGGTGAGAGAGACAACTTAAATTAGCAGGCACAGATGTCACTGTGGATTGATTGTAGCCTCTTTCAGCCTCCACCTGCTGTCCTGACGGCCTGACTATCTTCCCATTCCGCAGTGGTAAACCCCTCATCTGGGATGCCACATGCAGTGACACATTCTCCAGCAGCAACATGGTGCAGTCTGCGACTAACCCAGGCTCTGCTGCACTTCAAGCCGAGGAGGGTAAACTCTCCAAATATCGGTCGCTCTCTGACAGGTTTGCAGTCAAGCCGTAGCAGTGGAGACTTCTAGTGTCCTTGGCCCTAGAGCCACCTCCCTACTCATCACCATCAGCACAGAGTTGGCTACCCGCAGGTGTGAGTCTCGCAAGCTGGAATGGCTCTTCCAACACGTCTTCCTCACCATCCTCCAGGGAAATGCCTTCTCTATTATGTCCACAGTTTGGTTCCACTATGTTTGGACTTGGTGTATATGTATATATATTTATTTATCGCACCACATTTTATTAAGGTGCAGATGACAGGCTCACATTCATAAATACACATGTACACACAATTTCTTTTTATAAATTACAATACTTTCTTTGTCCTTTCCTTTCTTCAATTTTCTTTTCCCTCTTCTGTTATTTCCTCCACATCCTATCTAGCAGAGCAGAGAAAAACAACTTTGAAAATGTAAATTGATGATTAGAGTCTTGAGATGCTATCTTTTCACATAAGACTTAATGAATGACTGAACACTGTTTTATGAAATTTAAACAAAATAGTTCTCAAACTGTTAGAGTATTATGTTACAAAGTGCCCCAGCAGGGTTGTGCAGAGTTTTCAAGAGAGTAAGAGGGCTTTAAATGTTTTAATGTTGTTTAACCCCTTCTTTACCATATTTCTAGTGAAAGACATTGTCAAGGTTTTTAGATAAATATAAATACATCAAAATATAGGGGTTTGTATGAAAGAATCACAGACAATTTCAGGCAGTTTGGTATCAAAAGGGTTAAAAAAAATTAAAGAGATTATCTACATGAAGAATTAAATACCGTATATACTCAAATATAAGCCAACCTCCTATTTTATGTCTGAGAGTGGACAAACATCCAAACCCTGTGTATAAACTGAGGCAGCAAATAAAGACAATGTTTAGATGGCACAGTTTTGAAATGTTCGTGAGTGGAGAATATATTTATGAAGTTTTAATATTTTGATATTTAAAATATTTTAAGTGTCATTTTGAGTATAGATTTTGTTTATGAATTCCATCATATAATGATATTTTATTACCAATTTCCAACCAATTTGAAGGCCATATTCATTCAAAACACATCAATAACGAATTTCATGCTGAAAGTGAAACTGGTGTAAATATTCACCTCCAAAGCAAAAATATTTTAGCACCTCATATAGAATTTTGAAGTTGGTGAAAATAGGCAAAATATTGACCTCAAATATAAGTCAACCTCCCATTTCACCATCAAATTTTTGTCATGCATTTCTTGGCTTATGTAAGCACAATGAAATGAAGAGCAGGAGAAATCATAGAAATGCTAGAACGAAAGGAAATTGATGTATGCTGTGTGCAAGAGACTAGATGGAGAGGAGAGTCTGCTAGAGTCCTTGTAGGAAAAAGTCAGTGCTACAAATTTTTCTGGGTGGGAAATGACGATGGGATGGGTGGTGTAGGTATACTACTAGCTGACAAGTGGGTAGATAAAGTAATCTCAGTGTACAGGGTAAATGCAAGAATCATTAAACTCAGACTAGCCCTGAATAAAACAATTACCACAATAATATCAGCTTACGCACCCCAATCGGGGTTGCCAGACGAACTTAAGGAAAGGTTTTACGAGTCCCTAATGCACAGTACTGCTCTAACAAACGACAATGACTTCCTAATCATCGCAGGATATTTTAACGAACACGTAGGTAAACACTGTGACGGCTTCAATAGAGTCCATCGGGTTGGCACAAGAAATGAAGAAGGATTCAGACTTCTAGAATTCTGCGACGCCAATGACATGTCGATATGTAACACAAACTTCAAAAAACCCGACAACCACCTGATCACCTATAAATCAGGGGAGCATTCTAGTCGGATAGATTTTATCCTCATCAGGTGGACAGATGGATGGTCGTAAACACAAAAGCCTTCCCTAGTGAGGAATGTACCTCCCAACATAGCTTAGTTGTCAGCGACCTCACGGTCAGAACTAGACGAACCTGGAAACAGAGGCCAACCTGGAGAAGAAAGATCTGGAAACTGAAAGACCCCTCAGCCAGTAACAGATTTAAAGATATTTTACTCAACGCCTACGACAGTAAAGAAGAACAGATAGAGACATTCAATGTAGAAGTGCACTGGGAGTTCCTAAAAAATAACTTACTAGAGGCGACGGATGAGATCTGTGGCTGGAGTAAGACCACAAGCAGGAGAAGATTGACTTGGTGGTGGTACAATAAGGTATATGAAGCAGTTAAGGCCAAGAGACAGGCATGGAAAGAATGGAAGAACGGGAGTACATTACATAGAGACCAAGAGGGAAGCTAGGCGACAAGTATACTTAGCTAGGAGGGAAGCAGAGGATAGAAAATTCAAGCATGTTTTGCAACGTGAGGACCAGAAACAGGAGGTGTTCAAGATTGCGAGGCAATGTGTCAGAGAGAATTGTGATGTCATTGTAGAGAAGTGTATTCGGAATGATAAAGGTGAGCTTGCTCTCACAAGTGCTGAGAAGAAAGATCCATGGAAGAGCCATTATGATAGATTACTAAATGAGGAGAATGTATGGGAAGAGACCCTACCCCAAGTAGACCCTATAGAAGGGCCAGCAGTACAAGTCAGCAGCAGCGTAAGTAAGGCAATCAAAGATATGAAGATGGGGAAGGCAACCGGTCCATCGGGTATAGCTGCCGAGATGCTGAAGGCATCTGGGTCAGTAGGTCACACTATAACCACACGTATTATTAACCAGGTAATAGTAGAAGGTGTCATACCAAAAGACTGGTGCAGTAGCATCATTGTCAACTGCTACAAAGGTAAAAGTGATGCACTAGATAGAGGAAACTATAGAGGTATAAAGCTGATGGACCAGGTCATGAAAGTAACAGAAAGAATTATAGCACAGTTGATTTGGGACCGGGTGAAACTAGATGAGATGCAATTTGGGTTTGTACCAGAAAGAGGCACCACTGATGCCCTCTTCCTTGTGAGGCAGTTATAGGAAAAGTACCTAGCTAAAAGTAAGCCACTCTACCTGGCATTCGTCGATGTCGAGAAAGTCTTTGACAGAGTTCCACATGCTATAATCTGGTGGGCTCTTAGAAAACTAGGAGTAGATGAATGGCTTGTGAAAGCTGTACAAGCCATGTATAGGGGAGCAGTCAGCAAAGTTAGGATTAGCAATGAGTATAGCAAGGAATTTAGCGTACAGGTTGGTGTCCACCAGGGCTCTGTTCTTAGCCCTCTCCTGTTCATCAGTCCTGCAAGCAATAACGGAGGAGTTTAAGACCGGATGCCCATGGGAACTCCTGTATGCAGATGACCTCGCACTTATAGCTGAATCTATGGTAGAACTAGAGAAGAAATTCCAAACTTGAAAGCAGGGACTAGAAAGAAAGGGTCTCAAAGTCAACATGACAAAGACTAAGGTCCTTGTAAGTAGACGAGAAAACAGAACCCAGATCCCTTCAAGGAAATGGCCTTACTCAGTATGTAGAAAAGGTGTAGGTAGGAACTCCATTCTCTGCCCCAAATGCAAACAATCGGTACACAAGAGATGTAGCGGGATCTCAAGAAGCTTAATTAAGAATGTAGGCTTCACATGTAGCAGCTGTGCTGGGACAGCAAGCAGCAAACAGCCACAGGAAACAAGTACCACCAATCTCTGAGAGGGCTCTGTAGAAACAGTAGACAGCTTCTGCTACCTAGGTGACCGAATTAGCAGCGGAGGTGGGTGTTCAGAAAGTACAATAACTAGGGTAAGAACGGAATGGAAGAAGTTCAGGGAACTACTGCCACTGCGAGCTGCAAAAGGCCTCTCCCTCAAAATGAAAGGCAGACTGTATGATGCGTGCATCCGAACAGTAATGTTACATGGTAGTGAGACCTGGGTGCTGAAGGTGGAAAACTTACGTAGATTAGAAAGAAACGAAGCCTGCATGCTCCGATGGATGTGTAATAGTAATATACGCGAACGGCAAAGCATAAATGAATTGAGAGAGAGACTGAGCATAAGAGGAATCAAATGCTGTGTGCAGAAGAGACGGTTGCGTTGGTATAGACATGTGATGCATATGTAGGATGACAGCTGCATAAAAAGGTGCAGAGCACTAGAAGTCGATGGAAACCGCGGAGTGGGGAGACCCAAGAAGACCTGGGATGAGGTGATAAAAGCCGACCTTACCCAATTACACCTCTCAAATGTGATGACACACGACCGTGACCTCTGGCGTCACGCAGTAATACAGAGTACCTGACCTCCCATGGGTACAAGCTGAAGCATATAGACAATATGCCCCCACACCCTCCCACTGCAAAAAAGCACCCAGCCCACACTGTAAAGTGGACGTGTAGGAGCCACGGAAAAAAAGCACCCAGCACTCACTGTAAATGAGGTTGGTGTTAGGAAGGGCATCCAGCTGTAGAAACCAAGCCAAAATCAGTTCCTATATGAGCAAGGCATGGTCAGCCAACCAGACACTGCCCACAACAGGACCAACCCGTCTAACCCATGCTAGCATGGAAGAACGGACGTAAAACGGTGATGATGATGATGATGATGATGATATACGTATATACGGTAGGTGGTGCAAAAAGACTTTAGATGTTTAAAAAAAGTAAACAACTTACGTGGTTGTATCAGCATGAAGTATATAAGCATAATGAGGGTGTGAGAGGGTTGTAGGTGTTTTAAACATTGCTTAATAAATGTAAACAACTTACCTGGTCGGGTCAGTATGAAGAATATAGGCACAATGAAGCCGATGACCAGCAAAAGAACAACATTCTTCAGTCTTGCTCTCATCCGGCAAGCCAATCAGTGGTGAGCTGTAGCCCCTCCAATTCAAGTAAGCAAGGGTTGGTTGATTGATTGGTTGATTGACTGACTAACTGATTGACTGGTTAGATATTTGTGAAAAATGAGGGGGTGGGGGTATTATTGTTTTGTTGTTTTATTATTGTGTGGGAGTGTAGGACTAGTTGAAAAACCCAACATGTGTCAACTGGATGGGTGTGTGTGTGTGTGTGTGTGTGTGTGTGTGTGTGTGTGTGTGTGTGTGTGTGTGTGTGTGTGTGTGTGTGTGTGTGTGTGTGTGTGTGTGTGTGTGTGTGTGTGTGTGTCACCTTTTCTGAGTGTAGTGGTAATTATGGTGGTGGTGACGATGGGGCTAGCTGTGAAGTTAACAGGAGTTTTGCAGTTGTATCAGTAGTATCAGCAGCAGTAGTAGTAGAGAATTTGGGAGGGGGTGAAGGCTGGGGGGGGGGTGAAGGCTGGGGTGGTGAAGAAGAGACCTAGATGAACTATGTAACAGTGAAATGACTGTGACAAAGATACTGGGGTGTAAGTGACCGACAAGAGTAAGAAGAGGAGGAGGGGGGAAAAGGTGCTGTGCAACACTGCCAACAAAGACAGTGATGGTGGTGGTCGTGGTAGTTGTTTTTAAAATAGTAATAGCAGTGGCGGCGGCGACTACGGTGGTGACAGTCACAATGATGACTACGATGGTGTTGTTGTTGCTGCTGTTGTAGTAGTAGCAGTTGTCGTTGTTGTTGCTTGTGTAGGGGTAGTAGTAGTGGCAGTCCTAAGATGGGCGCTATACAGGACATTTTATAAATCCCCACACCAAACGATGAACTAGTCTGCCAGAGAGTGGCAGCGATGATAGTGGCGGTGGTGGTGGTGGTTGCAGTAACAGCAGTAGCGACAACAGCAGCACCTAGAATCGGCAACAGGCTGGTCCAATAACATTACTGAGTCAATATAGAAGTTATTGTGGTGACAACAATGTATGGAAATTTCTGAAACAGATGGAAATCAAAATTTAAGAAAGGGCAATTTATTTTAAATCAATCATTTATATTTTACTCTTAATGACCTGTACAACATGAAACCACATTAGCAAGACATTCTTGAAAAGTACATAACAGTGCTATAACTGTATCACATAAAAAATATAAGTCTTTAGTTTATTGCATATTTTCACAATGATCTATAATGATATAAACATTTGAATCAACAAACCACATGAGCAAGACATTCTTGAAAACTACAAAACAGTACTATGACTGCATCAAATGAAAAGTTAAAGTCTGATTCTGAAAATGTTTACAATGATCAGTAAAGATACTTTTAAATATTTGAATTAACAAACACATATTTAAAATGTTTTGTAAATCAATACAGGGTGATAAGAATTAATTTGACACAATCAAACAGCGAATAAGCGGGAACAGAGAGCTGGACAAAGTACATGTCTTGGAGTATTTGTACCAGCTCTTTGTATTTTGTGTTCAAATCTCGCTAAGATCAACTTTGCTTTTCATCCTTCCAGGATGGATAAAATAAAGTACCAGTAATGCACTGGGGCTGATTTAATTGACTTTACCATCCAACCAAATTGTTGACCTTGTGCCTAAATCAGAAACCATTATTATTATGATAAAGATATTTCCAGTGTAGAAGTAAAATCTAAAATCAAGAGTAAACTTAGGAAAGACAAAAGTTTTAGTTAGCAAGAAAGAAGACATCATGTAGCTGGCCATGCTTAACATGCAGACACAGGGTAGGTAAGAATTCTATATAGTGCATCCAATATAAACTATAAGTGCACAATACATGATTGCTCAGTTCTTTAAGGACATGTCTTTTTAAGAGCTCAACTTCTTTCTAACTTGTTCTGATTACCATTTCTTTTCTGATAAATGATGACAGGCATCAAGCTAGCTCAGCAAATGAAAAGACACAATGTAATCATTGCCTTAAAGCCAGAGCATAGTGATTTCGAGATGCTCTCTTCCTAAAAGTTGCATGGTCATTTGTTGTCAAAGTTCGCAAAGAGCTGGAAGCCACCGATGAGAATTCTACAGCAGTAAAACGCTTACTAAGTGTTCTAATACCACCAAGTCTCCAAAATGTGTACGGAAAGTGCAGAAAATTATCAATAAGAACCCCAGAAACTCAATTAGCGCTATTGCAAAGGAGATCAAAGTTTCAAGATACACTTTTGGAAGAATTGCACATGAGGACCTTCAATACAAGTCATGTGATGTGAAGAGGCTAATTCATACCTGGAAAGACAAAAGATAACTGTTTGATCTATGCAAAGCACTTGTTGAGCAAATTAAAGTATCAAATGTCTGGAATGCTTTGGTTTTTCTCGGATGAGAAACATTTTGATCAAGAACAAAGGAATGACGGATTGTTATGTAGAAACCCTAAAGGCATTCCAATGGTCATGCACATGAAGTTTCTAGCAATTGTGATGGTTCTGGGAGTTGTGAACAATGAGGGAGATGTCATGCCTCCTTTCTTCAGGGTTTAAAGGTCAATACTGTTGACTATAAAGAGGTGTTTAAGACAGTTGTGAGGCCTTGGATAAAGAAAAGGAAGACCATACACTGCACTATTTCATAAGGCCAAGACAACCTAAGAATGGATAAGTTACAATTTCCCTGATCACATCACCCTAAACATATGACCTCCTAGCTCTCTAGACCTGAATCTGTTGGACTACTATGTATAGGGCATAGTTGAGAGGGAAGTCAATCAATGCCTAGAAAACACTATAAAATCTTTGAAGTCTGCCCATAACTAGCATAATGCCTAAAATAGATAACGATCATCTGATTCAGGCATGTCAAAGTTTCAGACCTTGTATTGAAGCAGTCATCAATGCTAACAGCAGATTTATTGAGTAAATGCATCAAGAAGAATTTCAAGATTATTCATATCAATTTTTTCTAAAATAAAACTCTTCTTTCATCACTTATGCATCTTTTACTAAATTCATGCAAATGTTCTCAAAGAACTGAGTAGGTGCAAATCTGACTACAGAGAGGCCTAGAGAGAAGAAAGGATTTGTATGTAGAAAATGCACAGGAATAATTAGCAGTGAGATCACCTCTGAAATAACTTCTTTCAAATGTGCAGATGGCACTCTAAAAGTAGCATCTGTTACCAAGATGACATATTTAGCGGTGGAGGCGGGAAGGTGCATAACGGTGGTTATAGTGTTGATAATAAGATGGTCAGTTCTTGTGCCATGTTTTCTTGAGGAAGATGCTTCGTTTTGCATTGCTTGTCATAATATGACTGTAACCCTTATTAAAATACCTGAGAAACCTCCTATGAGATGTGACCACATAGGAGGCCAACTAAACCTGCACAAATGTGAGCTGTAACAAAAATAATGTGATAAGTTGGAGGTTGCTATCATTAAAACACCTGAAAAATTCTTTATGAGATGCAACCTCATAGGAGGCCAGTTAAACTTACATAGGTGTCAGCTGTAAAAATATAAGAGGACTGGGGCCCCTATCATTAAAACACCCGCAAAACCTTATATGAGATGCAACCTTGTAGGGAAGTAGCATAACTTACATAGGTGTAAGCTAAAATTTGTTGTTTTTTTTTCCTTGCAGTAGCAGTGGGTATTCTTGAACTATAGTAGCCAAAATAAGAATGGCTGACAGACAGGCAGGCAAACAGAGAGAGAGAGAGAGAGAGAGAAGCAGGTAGGCAAGGAAACAGAGATCTATTTATTGAAGATGTTAAGATTGATGTCAGTCATGAATTTCCTTGCAGCACATAAAAAAAACAAGTTTTTTTTTTTTTTTTTTTTTGTGGTTTCCTATATTTTTCTTGTGTCTGTAATCTGTAAATAAGTTCCATATTTTCCACCAATATCAACATAAGACAATCCAATTTGAAGAAATCTGTAATCTAACTTTTGACAGTTTCTGTTAATAGATAAGAATTAGCTCTGCTCTTTGCTCTATTCCCACTTCTTGGGCTGTGTACTATGGTATGGTGTAGTGTGGAGTAATGTGGACTAGTGTGTGGAATGGAGTATTGTAATGTGGGGTGGGGCGGGGTGGAATGGGGGTGAGGGTAGTGTAGTGTGAGAAATAATTTGATATTAGAGTTAGAACAGATGTTTCAAAATATGTAATAAGAGCTCATTACATAAAGTAGTTGCCATGACACAATGTATAGGGCAATTGTCATAAAAACACAGTCTATAGGGCAGTTGTCATGACAACATTTAATAGGATCACAATGTATAGGTCAGGCATTTGTCATGATGACATGTAAGAACAATGTATAGGGCAGGCAGTTGCCATGGCAACATGTAATAGGAGCACAATGTATAGGACAGGCAGTAACCTTGACAACATATAATGAAAGTATTTGTGAAATGAAATGGTGTTAGCTGAGATTAAATAGAAACAAGAGTTTATGGATTCAACTCAGCCATAGAAACTGAAAAGAAAACTAGCAGTTCCATTGGTCTTATTGACAGGAAAACTTTCATGGTTGTTCTGGAAGGAGATGGAAAGACAAAACTGTGGCAGCCATATATCTGGTTGTAAATTACACCGTGTAACATATTTTTGTTCCCCGGTTCTAAGTGTCATTTCCTGGTTTGTTATATCCCATTATTATTTAAAAAAAACAGATTAAATTATTATAAAAAAAAACAAATTAAATTATTATAAAAAAAACACTATTATTTAATCAGAAGTTTGGGTTTGTGGTCAGGAGTTTGATATTTCGAAATTTTCATATTTTTCAAGAAAAAACATTTTTTTTAAAATTTATCAGTTCATATAATTGAATCAACAGAGTATATATTTATTTTATTACACAAGCTTATCAAAAGCAAACAAGTAAAAACAAATAACACTTATAAAGCAACTTATACACGTCAGAAATGACTGGATTTCCTGGATTTGCGGTTGTAGTCCAGGTCGCATTCCCGCACTAGCCCCCAGATATAGTCCCCTATCATTTTTTCATTGTAGAGGCCCTGGTACCTCCGCTCTATCTCTTTCACACCTTGGTGGAATCGTTCGCCTTGTTCTTCTGAGTAGGCGCCCATATTGTCCTTGAATTTTTCCAGGTGAGCGTCCAGCATATGAAGTTTAAGCGACATCCTGCATCCCATGGCACCAAAAGCCTTTCTCAGATCCTGCACCAGTTGCTGGTAGTTTTTAGCTCTGTAGTTGCCCAGGAAGCCCTTAACAACTGCCTTGAAACAGTTCCATACTGTTCTCTCAATCCTATTGAGCTTATTGGAGAACTCGGTAGACTCAAACACCTTCTTTATCTGAGGTCCAACAAAATTTCCACCTTTGATTTTGGCCTCAGATAACTTGGGGAAGAACTCAAGAAGGTACTTAAAAGCAGCTGATTCTTGGTTGAGAGCCTTCACAAACTGCTTCATCAATCCCAACTTAATGTGCAGTGGCGGCATGAACACAATCCTGGGATCAACCAGTGGCTCCCACATGACGTTCCGGGTCCCAACTACAAATTATGTTCTTTCTTTTGTAGTGATCAGAGGTGGCTCTGCTGTTCCAAAGGCAGAGGAAGCATTGGAATTTGATAAAGCCTCCTTGGAGTCCAAGCAGGAAAGCCACCATCTTGAAGTCTCCAATGATTTCCCAATTGTACTGGTTGTATTGCAGAGCTTCCAAGAGGACTTTCACACTGTAGTAATCTTCCTTCGGGCAGACTGAATGAGCTAGGAGCAGTGTCGGGAACTTGTTTCCATTGTGGAGGAGGACAGCCTTCAAACTTGTGGTGGAGCTGTCTATAAATAGCTGCCACTCCTTGGGCACAAACGGCACCCCAATAACATCAAACAGTCCAGGCACATCATGGCAGAAGCAATGGCCATCCCTAAGAGTGTAAAAGCCTGAGAAAGGTTTGTGTCGACTTCTCTGACTTGTCACCTGCACTTCCTCCTTGACCAAGTTCCACTGCTTCATCCTGGAGTCGAATAGCTCTTCATTGGACTTGGTCAGACCCATATCCCTGACCAAGTCATTGACTTCTTTTTAGTTTGGGAAGTGAGGAACTTTTTCTGGTACCCCAGTATCAATAAATCTCTTTAATCCACTTTTTAACAATTTTATACTTTATTGCACTTTTATAATTTTCTTTAGATATTACTCTTTATTTTATAATTTTAATTTAACCTGAAACATATATAAAAAAATCATTTAACATAAGCAAATTAAACTTACATACAACGTAAAATCCAGCATACAAATAATTCTAGTGAATAGCTTAGAATTTTTACAAACCCAAACTTTTAACTGTTTAATAGCACTTTTTTATTTATTTGGGACCTAAGCAACACAAAAAAAAGTGATTACAAGCCAGAAACAGAGAAAAAAAAATTTTTGTTACACGGTGTTATGCTTTGGAGTAGAAAGTTATATCCTATGTGAACATGTAGTAATCACTAACCACGTAACAGCCACTGACCATGTAGTGACCACATGATCATGCCCACTGACCATGCAGTATTCGCTGACAGTGTAGCATTTACTTGCCATGTAACAAGCATCTGTGTTTTATTTCAAAAACCACATTATTGCCACCAGTTTTGCTTTAACTAATTTGATACTTCATTGGGTCAGAATAAAACTGCAAAGTTTCATGCATGGTGAAAAATATACATATAAAAATGAAAATAATATATTTTTAGTCAGAGTTTATTATTAAACTGTTTAAAATATACATACTACAGTCAAAATAAATACTCTAAAGCCATCAATAATTTCATGGTAAACAAACCTTTTTATAACCTTGAGACAACCCAGAACACAAGTCACAATTGTTCTTTGATGCAACAGTCATATTTCATCTGGGCACTATTAGCCTTTTGTTACTGTATTTCTAATGAAATACACTGCCTGTGTCTCAATTATTTTTGAAAATAATCAAATATTTGAAAGAATTTAATAAAATAATCCATTCATTCAGATTAGTAAGCTGATATTTAGAACATCACTTAAAAATCATCACTTAAATAAAAATCATGATGGAAGAATAAACATTTTAAAAACAACAAGTTTTGTATCATAAATCTAAAGCAGGGTTTCAAGCAGTTTGGTACCAAAAGGGTTAAATGTGAACCAAAAAGAAGCTAACTGTGTTATTTATGACAATCAGAAATGTTGATTTAAGGACAATTATAAATGTCAGAGCACAAGACACACACTAAATCTTAGACATTTGTAAACTGAAATGTTCAGATCACACATACACACAAGTATTTGAGAAGGCAAACAGCCATGACAAAACTGGTGACAGCTTTACTACATGCATGGAGAAGTTGGAATGGGGAGAGAAACTGGAGGTTAACATGACTGAATAATAAAAGAGTGCTATGTATGTATAAAGGTGTCAGTTGTTGCATGTCAAGTGTGATAACTGCTTTGGTTTTAATGTTGACAGTAAAGAGGTGTAGAGCAGGACCTCAGCTAGCACTTCTTAACACTAATGACTCAAACATAAGCAAAGATTGCTTATGTTGGCCCCTATTACAAATATCCAACACTGCTAACACCCCTACCAAGAAGGAGAAGGAGGAGAAGAAATGAGAGGGGAGGATGAAGAGGGGTGAGAACCTACAACCCCCCAACAACCTATCTCTTTCAGCAGAAAATGTTCATTATGTTCTTGAAGAATGGATAAATAGGACTGATATTTGACTTAAACATTTCTGTAAGAATATATAATGTGATATTAAGTAGAAAAAAAGAGTGGGAAATGAATCTTCTTTTATTGCGATTTTGGACAAAGGAAGTATTTATTTTATGTTCATCCATGCCAGAGACCCCTAACTTCTGATACGAGAGTCATAGGAGTACTATCATGACATGCAACGTGTCTTGGGCATTTTAAACCTGGCAGCGACCATTCCTCTTCAGATCCAGCCAATGGGGGGGGGGGGTATTTTATCATGACACCAGCACTAGGGAGGTTGTCATGTCTTTGACACAACTGAAGACTCCTCCCAACATAGTGTTAGGCAGGATTTTTCTGGCTGGATGCTCTTCCTGTCACCAACCACAGTGTACCAAGTGCATTTATCATGTAAATTGCCAATGACTGCCAAATTACTACCTTAAATTCAATATAAAAACCCCAAAATAGAAATATTTTTCTCAATTTCTTGCCAGGTAAGACTTATACAAACCAACAATATTTAACCCAGTCCCTTTACTTAAGCAACTGTTCCTGAATAAAGAGTTGACCACACCTATTTGTAACAACAGCCTCTCCCCACTAGTACAGAGTAGGGATGCTTCGATAAGCAAATCAGCTAATACTGATTATTTGGCCATTGATTATGTATAATGTAATTATGTATTGCGCTAAACAAATAATTGGAAGGATTCTTTAGCTGTGTCAGAGACATGATAACCTATCTGGTGCTGGTGCCATGATAAAATGCATCCAGTGCACTCTGTAGAGAGCAGTAACAAATGTGAATGAGAAGCAGGCCTAAGGCCCATTTAAGATGTCAGTAGTTTTGATTAAAGAATGACTTGGTCTGTGATGATGTGTCCAACCTTTGCTAACATACAAAACATATGTTAAATGATGATGATATGAAAATGTGCATTATAATTAATTATTTTATTAAAATATTTCATAATTAATCACAATTATAGAGCTACTATTTGAGAGCACATGATGACAAAATTAGGCTGATTTTACCATAGGTGGTAACTTATACAAGCCTGCAAGAAATTGGTTATGCTCTGAAAATGGAAAAAGTTTGATGCTTATATATTATAATTTTAAAATATTTGAGTGAATTAAGATAACAGCAATCATTATTACTGGAAAATCTTTGAATACCTTTAAATAAACATGTTATCAGAATCTTTATCATTTTAAAATTAATTCCTTTTAACCCTTTAGCATTTAAACCGGCCATATCCAGCCAGAATTCTCTCACCTCTGTCAGTTCAACCGGCTTTAACTGGCCACTCATACTGATGTTAAGGTATTGTTCTCAAAATAAATAATATCAAAATCTCATAGATTTTATGTGAGATAAATATGTGAGGTATGTGAGATATTATGTGAGATAATTATGTGAGGTAAATCCTTTAATGCGAAAATATAATAGTATATATCATCATCATGATCATTGTTTAACGTCTATCTTCCACGCTAGCATGGGTTTAGATGGGAATTGTCCTACTTGAGGCAAGATTGGTCAGGTGACCATGTCTCGCTCGTATAGGACTGTCTGGCAGGTTTTCTATGGCTGGATGCCCTTCCTAACACCAACCACGTTTACAGTGTGGACTGGGAGGTTTTTACCGTGTTACCTACACGGTCACATTACACCGTGGACTGTGTTTTTTTTTTTGTTGTGACACCTACACGACCTCATTTATTTAGGACTGGATGTTGTGGCACCACCATAACTTTATAGAGAAAGGGGTGGTGTAGATGGGGTGGGGGTAGGCGTAGTGGGATTGGGGTGTATTTTTGGTTAGGAGGTGCCTACTGACTGTAGGTTTCGCTCTGTACTTAGGCAAGGCGAGTCTTCTGTATTACTGCGTAGCGCCAAAGTTCTCGGTCCAGTGACATTGTCTTGGAGAGGTGTAAGTGTGTAAGGTCGGAATTTATCAAATTGTGCCAAGTTTTTCTGGGTCTACCATCAATTTTGATCACCCTGCACTTTTTTATACAACTGTCGTCTTTCATGCGCATCACGTGACCATACCAACGTAGTCTTCTCTCAAGTAAACAGCATCTGATCCCTCTTATTCCTAATTTCTCACAGTTTATTTATGCTTTGCCGTTCGCGTATATTACTATTACACATCCAATGGAGCATGGAAGCTTCGTTCCTCTCCAGTCTGCGCAGATCCTCTGCACACAAAGCCCATGTCTCACTGCCATATAACATTGCTGTTCGTATACAGGCATCATACAATCTGCCTTTCATTTTTAGAGAAAAACCTTTAGTGACCAATAGTGGTATAAGCTCTCTGAACTTTTTCCATCCCGTTCTGACTACTGTACTTTCAGAGCACCCTCCACCACTGCTGATTTTGTCACCCAAGTAACGGAAGCTGTCCACTATTTCTATAGAACCATCTGGGCAATAGAAAGAGCTAGTATCCTGTGGGCACCTGCTACTCATTGCACCTGAACATCGGCCACATATAAAATCTACGTTCTTAGATAGTTTACCTGTGATCCCACTACATCTTTTATGTACCCATACTTTGCATTTGGGACATAAAATGGAATTTCTGCCTACTCTTTTCCTACACACTGAGCATGGCCATTTCCCTGAAGGCACATGTGCCCTATTTTCCTTTCTACAAACTAGAACTTTAGTCTTAGACAAGTTAACTTTAATACCTTTTGATTCTAGGCCATGCTTCCATGTTTGGGATTTCTTCTCTAGTTCAGCCATCAATTCAGCTATGAGAGATCATCTGCGTATAGAAGTTCCCATGGGCAGCCAGTCTTGAACTCCTCTGTTATAGCCTGAAGGGCTAAATAGGAGGGGGCTAAGGACAGAGCCTTGATGAACACCAACTTTTACGTTAAATTCTTCACTATATTCGTTGTTAATTCTAATCTTGCTGACTGTTTCTTTATACATGGCTTATATAGCTCTCACAAGCCATTCAGCAACACCTAGTTTTCTAAGAGCCCACCAGATAATGGAGCAGGGGACTCTATCAAAGGCTTTCTCCAAGTCAACAAAAGCTAAGTATAGGGGTTTACTTTTAACTAGGTACTTCTCCTGTAGTTGTCGTACAAGGAAAAGAGCGTCAGTGGAACTTTTACCTGACACAAACCCAAACTGCATTTCATCTAAATCAATATATATAATAATAATACTACATAATAATATATATAATAATATATATAGAGTTATGTAAATGCTAAAGGGTTAAAAGATCAATTATCCTCTCAGATGTTTAGAAGGACTTCTTTTCCACTTTGACAACCTTTAACCTACATGGAATTATGTTCCCTGTGTAGTTTCCAGTTGTATAGGTCAGAACATACAAGCACTAGAGACAGAGTTATATTACATTGGTGGGCTTATATTGTGTGTTCTAGAAAATAGTCTTATGTATTTCTATATGTTTAATCCACTGAATTTCCCAAATTTCTTTGTCACACATGGTCTTCTTGCTCCAGCAATAATTGTTTCTACTTTTGACACAAGGCCAGCAATTTGGAGAGAGGGTGGAAGTCGATTAAATGAACCCCAGTGCATTACTGGTACTATATTTTATCAACTCTGTAAGGATGAAAGGCAAAGCTAACCCAGAAAGATTTGAACCCAGAACGTAAAGAGTCGTAACTATATGGTGCAAAGCATGTTCTCTGATGCTCTACCAATACTTACCTAACAATAAAAAAAAATTCAATAATGGCCAATTTTCAAAATCGATTGATCAGCAAAAAAACAAAACAATGCTGATTATCAAAACCACTTTATCGATAAAAAATAAATCAATACCAATAAATCAGCAAAATGACCAATATTGCCAATACCAATTATCTGTTGATTAATAGGTGTAACCCTCGTTTAAGTGTAAAGATATTGAAATCCTGTAACTTGCCAGAATAAGGAGTGCCCTGCCAACCTCTGAATGGCTAACCCCGCCCATCTCTTAATGGCCTGTCCAACCCACCTCTTAATGGACTGTCCCACCCACCATTTAATGGAGATAAAATAGAGACAGTGACTGAACCAATCCTAACTGAAAACTTAATATTGTCATTTTTACAGCCTTATACAAGACATTTTTATGTTTACAACAGCTTTTATGTTCACATGATGTCCAGCATATTCACAAGATGTCCAGCGTCTTCACAATACGCCCAGCATATTCACAAAACGTCTATTTGATGGGCTTTCAATCAGTTTCCATCTACCCAATTTGACTCACAACTTGATACTATGGTAAATGACAGTTGCTCAAGATGCCTCACAGTGGGATCGAACCCAGAACATAATGATTGCAAAGTGAATTAAACCATTTGGTTAGGCTGCATTTACTGAAATAAAGTAGTTGAATAACAGAGTCAACAGAGTATGGGACAAGTGGCTAAAGAAACTGACTGTTCAATTTGTTACTGACATCCTATTATATCCTGGGCCAAGACACACAACTATCACTTGCTTAGTGCACCTAGCTGTAAGAAGGTACAACAAGAGGCTAGTACATTCACCACTGAAAGTAATGACACTATGGTTTAATTGCTAAGGAGTCATTCCATGTCAAATCACCTAGAGGGTCCCAGGTCACCCCCTTAGAACCCCCTGAAAAAATTCATACTAGCTCCTGTACCTATATGGTGGAAAAATATCAAGTATTAGGTCAATATCTTTGATAGTTTTGAAATTATAGGCCTTTGAAATATTGATTAATTTAACATTTTTTTCCGAACGAGTCTCTCAGACCAACTTGGGACAGCTATTTCTCCTCTAATAAGGTAAACACAACTTTGAAATCATGTGTTTCGGGCTAACTTTTTCCGTAGAGTTCATATATCTTATCAAATCAAGTGTATACTTTTCCATCTACAGGCCTCTGAAAATTGCCAAGAATTAAACATACAGCAAATGTATGCCTCTTTTAGGTATTTTTATCTCAATAGGTACACTTGATAAAGCAACCACAATTGTTTTCCTGTTACTTAGCATATAGTAGACCATTTCTAAGCAGTAACCATGTTAGTTACTATTACGGGAGTGTCAGAATAACTTTTTGAAATATGTGCTATTTCAAAATTTCTCAAAAATGCCACTTTTGATGCCCTTAGTTGACCATGTGGGCAGTTCACTATCATTTTTCAAATTTTTACTATGCAAGTATATACTTCTGACAATGATGTGACAGAAATTTGGTTTTGTTGCTGAGCTTCTTTTCAGAGTTGTGAATTTTTAGAAATTCAGTTGTCAGCGCTTTGCAGGATCAACTTATTCATAAAGCATAGATATAAAACAGCATATCATCCATCAGTGATTTATTCAATATAGTATAAATAAAGTCTTTTAAATTAATGGGTATTTATTGATTCAACAAATGGCAAACTACTACATGTATATCCATAACCATGTTTTACATGATAGTGTAACCATGATAGTGTAACCATGTTTTACACAAAAGAAAAATTTGTTCGGAAAAAAATGTAAAATTAATCAATATTTCAAAGGCCTACAATTTCAAAACTATCAAAGATATTGACCTAATACTTGATATTTTTCCATCATATAGGTACAGGAGCTAGTATGAATTTTTTTCAGGGGGATCTGAGGGGGTGACCTGGGAAATGTTTCTGAAACTGGGTGATTTGATATGGATAACCCTAAGTACTTTAATACCAGACATACTGTTATACAGGATTTAAAGAAGCATTGTTTCAATATTGGACATAGTGTTAATTAATGTTCCTTCACTATTGGACATACCGTTATCCAAGATTGAATGAAGGATTATTTCCCAGCAAGATGTACCTTTACCTACTGTATCTTTGAAAATAGAGTAAAATGATTTAAATACTGGATATAGCATTATCTAATGTTCCTTTAAAAATAGAGTGAAGTAATTTGAATTCTTGGCTCAACTGGCTCCAGCTGACTACCTGACTTTGAAACACTAGGGAGGATCAAGCCAGTAACCCTACCTCCATTAATCAAAATTGCTACAGAAACAATGAAAATTACACAATGCTCAATAGGAAACAAAAGAAATATTTCATTGGCTTGCAGAAATGAGTTCAAATACAACCACAGGAGATGGGGTGGGGGTCTACTTGTAATAAACTAGCAAAGGGACATGACATAGTGGTTAAAGGGTAGGTATCATGATTGTAAGATCATGAGTTCAACTGCCAGACTGGACAATGCAGTGTAT
Source organism: Eledone cirrhosa (assembly GCA_964016885.1). Lineage (NCBI taxonomy): Eukaryota > Metazoa > Mollusca > Cephalopoda > Octopoda > Eledonidae > Eledone > Eledone cirrhosa. The sequence goes on along the minus strand of OZ024741.1, from coordinate 71,775,131 downwards.
CCTTGAAGAAGGCACTTCATTTCACATTACTCCAGTTCACTCAGCTGAAAAAATGAATACCAACAAGCAGTTGGGTGCTAACTCTACAAGGGACTGGCAACCAACACATGAAATCTAGGTAAGCTCCATCTTGATAAGCTTCTAGACTCACAAATAACTAACTTTAACTATAAACTAATGTTTTCTTCCCCAGGTGAATATGTATCTCATATATGAATAACCCTTTTGATAACAACCTGCCTTTGGTTCAGTGAAACAATAACCACACATCTTAAAGGGTTCTGAATTAAATTAAAATCTTCCAAAACGTTTGATATAAGAAATCTTTTATCATATTTCTATTATATCATTTTCATTTCTTATCCAATTCTGTAGGAAGATAATGAAGATAAAAAAAAGAAAAATGTTTTGTGTTTTTATTTCTATAACTTCATTATTTTCTATAAAATATCCATTTATGGAGATGTACCTTCAGTTTATTATTTAATGGATGCAGGCAAGAAGTTCACTTCACAATCACGAGGTTCCCACTACATGACATCTTGAGGAAGTGTCTTTTACCACAGCCTCAAGTCAACTCAAGCCTTGTGAATGAAATTGGGTTGACAGATACTGTTTGGCAGCCCATCAGATTGACTGTACCTGTAATGCTCAAGTCCAATTTTGTCACTGTGAATTATGTTAAAGGAACATGTGTCTGTGGAATACTCAGCCACTTACACATTAATTAGCCAAACTGTAACATTCATCGCTGCAACTGATAAATGTATATTTATCTTTATTCTTTTACAGCTTATTTGCTTAAAAACACATATACACACTCATACCAACATAAACACAAAGCAGATATGATAATTATTTAGCAAGACTCTCTCTCTCTCTCTCTCTCTCTCTCTCTCTCTCTCTCTCTCTCTCTCTCTCTCTCTCTCTCTCACACACACACACAAACATCCATCATTGAATTAGTGATGTAATTAAATTCATAACTGATTGATAATGGTGACTTTAGTAATTAAAACAATGAAAACTATTAGGGAATGGTTTTAAGTAAGAACATGAGAAAGGGTGAATAAAATAGGGTAAAGGGAGAAGGAGAATAAGGGGCAGAGAGAAAGTGAGGGAGAGTAACGGTAAAGAGAATAAGGGAGAGAGAGGGTAAGGAGAATAAACAAATGAGAAAGTGAAGAGAAGAGAAGAAAGAGAGAAAGAAATAGGGAGGAGAATAAGAATGGATGAGAGAGTGAGGAGAAAAGAAAATGAGAAGGTAGAGAAAATTACAAGGGATGAGGAGAAAATTGTAGCAAAGAAAGAATGGGTAAACAGAAAAGATAAGAAAAAAGTAGTGAAAAGATAAAAGACAGCAAAAAGAGAACAGTAGTAAAAAGAGTCAGAAGGAGGAGGGTTATGAGTTTGCAGAGCAACAGTAGATGGAGGTTCTAGTGCATACAATTTAATAGAGAGTCTCCTATCACTAAAAATCTGAAGAAGCCTCCTATGTGATGTATCCTCGAACGGGGTCAGCTAAACCTGCATAGATGTGAGCTGTGCATTTCATTTTTCTCTCTTGTTTTATCATCTATAACTGTTAGACAATAGCAATCAAGAACTGACTGACACCATGTCTGGAATAACTAATTAATTCAATGAGAAGTTATACACTGTATGTGGGTTGGAGTTTGGCTAACTTTTATTTCCTCCACTGAAATCCACATATGTCATACCAGTAATTCAGTCAGGTATTTAACAAACATACACACACCAATTTATATTGTGGTATATTTATACAGTTAATAAAACTAACATTGACAGCTATGTCACTAGAAATTACTGAAATTACTTTGTTAAAAACACATTGGCTGATGAATGAGTCCAATACAATCTCTGATTTGATGTATAAAGAGGGATGAACAGATTATATATGGAAAATCAGGCATAATATTATATATATATATATATATATATATATACATATTGTATATATATGTATGTATGTGTGTGTGTATATATATATATATATATATATATTGTATATTGTTTATGTTCCATGTAAAAAGAGATCATGCTGCTCAATAATTAGATAGTCAAAGATCCAAACTTCACTTGAAAAATGAAAAACTGAGTTGTCATAAGAAAGGGTAGCCAGCCATAAAATTCTGTCTCAAAAAGGTTTTGTCCACTCCAGCCAAGAAAACACAGACAATTTATATTTGGTCTAGTAGATTATAAAAAGCAATAATCTTGGCGTAAAACACATTCAGCATGCAATATGATTGTTAGATAAACTAGATGACACTGTGCTCCCGAATGACAATAAACGTATATTTCACCACTGTTGTAATTTCTGGAATCCAGTACCATCTGATGAACAGTATAGTAAAATCAGGAAACGAGGAGATCAATACCATATGTTTATTGCGGAACAATTGTTTCTATGATAATTCTATTTGCAGCTACGACAATGTTGTAGTCAGATTTAGACAATTATAGCATCATCAGATGTGAACATATGTGGAGAGGTATAGAACAAGTCAGCCACTACAAGACATAGATTTCATTTATATAATCCATTAAGCTGTTACAAAAACAAAACCCAAAATGGATTACACAGGCTGTTATTGTTATGTTATGAGGCTAGGAAAATCAAGTGACACCATCTTATTCAAATGATGCATTTTGGGGCTTGGTTCTCTATGGCTGGATGCTTTTCCTAATGTCAACTACATCTATATCTATATATATATATAAATGCAAGTTTACGATTCTGTGTGTCCGCCTAAAACTAACAAACTACCGGACCAAACTCCTCAAAATTACATGTACATATTCACTATACACTCGGACAGATAACGGTCAAAAAAGTTTTACTTTGCAAAGCAAGGAATTTATTTAAATTCAATTTATCTTATTTTCTAATGAATATCAAAAGTGATCATCCATTTTGTTTTTTATGTTCTTCAGTCTGTAGGTAAGAGAGTGAGGGATGGGAGAGAGAAAGAGAGAGAGTGAGTGGATGGGAGAGAGAGTGAGTCGATGGGAGTGGGAGATGGGAGAGAGAGAGTAAGGGGATGTGAGAGAGAAAGAAAGAGAGTAAGGGGATGAGAGAGAAAGACGAAAGAGAGAGAGAAAGTAACCAGTATTCTTAAGTTTTATTTATTTATTATTTTTACACACTTTTTAACTCTCCCGCTTCCTTAACGTTATTTATCTTTTCTTTATTTTTTGTTCTCTATTCCGTAGAGAGAGGGGGGATGTGAGAGAGAAAAAGAGAGAGTAATGGGATGGGAGAGAGAGAAGGAAAGTAGCAAGGGTTCATTAACTTTATTTATTTATTATTTTTACACACTTCTTAACTCTCCCAATGTTATTTATCTTTTATTAAATTTTTGTAGAGGATGAGTGAGAGAAAGAAAGAGAGGAGATGAGAAAGAGAAAGGGAGTGAGGCGGATGGGGAGAGAAAGACAATAAGAAAAGAGAAAAGATGGGAGAGAGAAAAAAAAGTAAAGAGGCAGGAGAGAGGGAGGGTGATTGGAGGGATTCTTTAACTAACGTGTGTCCACGTTTATATATATATTTACACACACGTGTCATGAGAGGGGGGGGGGGGTGTTCTTTAGCAGAAGATATATGTTACCATCAAAGCTTATTTTCTACATATGTCTAAAGAAATCACAGATGCTTTTATAGAAGTTGTATATATGTATGTATTTAACAGACAAGAAAAAACGGTATTTTTAAAAGATATTATTTGAATATATCATTTTCCGCTGTTATTTGAATTAACACAGAAAATATTTTTTTTGTAGTCTTTGTCGTTTTTTTGGATACAATCTGAAATCCTAATATTTTCTACATATGTCTAAAATTAATTACACCTAATATACATTCATATAACGGGGTGGGGGCGTTCTTTAGCAGACGATATATGTTACCATCAAAGCTTATTTTCTACATATGTCTATATATGTAGTGTTTGTCGTTTTGTTTTAATACAATCTGAAATCCCAATATTTTCTACATATGTCTAAAATTAATTACACCTAATATACATTCATATAAAGAGATCATTTAAAACAACTTTACTGAGTGAACAATACATTCTATAGTTGTTTCTATTTCGGAAAGAGTGTGGTGTGTAATAATTGTTTCTACTTTTGGCACAAGGCCAGCAATTATTCCAGTGCATTACTGGTACTTTATTTTATTGTGATGTGTAATAATATCACTTCAAATGCCTAGAAAACGTTCCAGATCATTATATGGAAAGTCATCTTCAGAGGCTAAGACAAAGAGAACACAGCGATCTGAAGAAAGTGAAGAAGTTTGGCATGCCCGTCTAGCTGCTAACAGAGCCCAAACAGGTTTAGCACAAGCACACCGTTTGGATGAAAGGGAACAAAGGACTGCTGCTACACGAGAACAACAAATTAAGGAACAGCAGTAAAAAGATCAAAAATGCAGCAAACATTATCCTAGAGCTTTTATTCGAGAAACTGGGACTGACAATAATGGATACACCCTTTATCGTAGGCGTAAACCAGAACCTGGAGGTAATACTGCAAGCCTAACAGTTCGAGGAGAGGAGCTAACCATAAACAATCAGTGGGTCGTCCCACACAACAAATTGTGTAAACTTTTAAAAGCTCATATCATATGTTGAGTATTGCAGCTCCGTCAAGGCAATCCTATATGTCACAAAAAATATCAACAAGGGCAGTGACATGGCTACCTTTATTACTGACAAAGAACTCAATGATGGTGAGCTGGATGAGGTCAAATGGTATCAAACAGGTCGATACATCTCCAGCAATGAAGCTATCTGGCGAATCTTTGGATTTGATCTCTATCAACGCCACCCATCAGTGGTCAACCTCGCAGTCCATCTGGAAAATGGACAGCGAGAGTACTTCACTGAGATCACTGCTCATCAATTGGCACAAGCATCACATGACACTACACTAACTGCTTTCTTTAAACTCTGCCAGAATGATGAATTTGCTCGATCCCTCCTATATGCTGAAGTCCCAACATACTACACCTGGACCAATTGCAAGACCTGGAATCTGAGAAAGCAGGGTCATTTAGTGGAAGATCATGAAGTCAAGTCAAGTGATGCTATTGGGCGCGTTTACAATGTCTATCCCAACAACAGAGAATGTTTTTATTTACGGCTACTTCTGCATACTGTTCGAGGACCAATGTCATTGGAGGATCTTAGGTGCTTCAGAGGAAGGGAGTGCGCAACATACCAAGAAGCATGTAAACAGCATGGACTCCTGCATGACAATGGACAATGGAAGAAGTACCTCGAAGAAGCAGCAATCACTCAAGTAGCCAGTCAAATAAGACAATTATTTGCTATTATGCTCACAGCATGTGGAATTGATGAAGCTCATCTACTCTGGCAGGATTACAAAAACGATATGTCGGACAACTATCTACACCTAGCCCGAAGACATCATGGCAATATGTATATGGAATATACCCCCAGGATTTACAATCAAGCTCTCTGTGACTTGTCCCATCGAGTTCAGGCAATGAATAGCACATTAGCTAACTGCGGGATGCCAGAGCCAGATGAAGAAATGGAGGTAGCACAAGACATTTTTCAGGAGACAAACTACGATATTCAAGCATTGCATAATCCGGAAGTTACAAAGAAGGTTCTAGAATTTCGACGGGAAGTAACTCTAGCTACTTCCCTTGTTTAGAGAGCACTACAAGACTCCCCTCTCAGACGAGAAGTCGAATGACCAAATGAAATCATTGTAGCGAGAACATGAGGAGCAAAACAAAAGGTACAAGAACATGAATGAAACAAACATGAGCAAGCAAATAGCAAAAATAAGCATAAAACAAGTAATGCATTTTTACAACTAAATACAAAGAGTTGAGTTGAGTTGAGATAACATGTCAAACAAACAGTAACAAACAAAATTAAGAGTTTTAAGTAGAGGAATGCATGGTCTACTGGCAAGTAGCTTTGCTACAATACCCCCTGTTTAGACCAGAAGGGTGAAAAATAAGAAAAAGTGAATTCGGACACGTCACCAGTGTGAAAACGCTGAAAAAGAGCACATCAACCAAAAAAAATGAATGAATGAATGCAAGAAGAAAATTATGAATGAGGCGCTAAGGGGCCAGTGTTATGTATGCCGCTGTGTCAAATGACTGGCTGTTTGCTATTTATAACATGACCACCCAGAGTTATTCACTTAAGTAAATACCACCGGAATCTAACTACTAAGTTTTTTAAGGAAAGATAAGAGATTTCACTTAACACCATGTCGAGTGAGAGTTAATTTCTCAACACAAAGGTAATGATAAAAACGCAGGCAGTATCTCAAAACGAGTATCAAATTTAAATTTTCATTTATTGGTGCTTCATGTTACAATTGTGGTTAGTAAATATTCTTCTGCATATTAAGTATTCCAGGTCCATAGTGTATGATTAGAGAGAAGATAACATGCTTGTGTCCTGTGTTGTCAATCCGAAAGGAAAGCGCCAAAAGAGAGTATACCTTTGGCGTAACCACGCCTGGACCAAGGCCAGGCAGCCAAAAGGTGAAAAGAGAGAAAGATTGAATGCATTGCTTCTATTTATATCCTTTTTCCGGAAGTTACAAAGAAGGTTCTAGAATTTCGACAGGAAGAGAGCGCTACAAGGTCAATGCCTGTCTGAAAACATCCTATCTCTGGCCCAACTTTCAGCTGCTGAGCCTTACAACCAATATGCGAGTGCACTTAACTGGTGATGAAGGTATCAGTGAGTTTGCCATCTAACTACTTAAATTGGGAAATGGACTTCTTGAAAAAGACTCCAATGACCATATTCAGTTGTCATTTGGCCATATCATTGACACAGAACAAGAACTGATTGCCAGAGTGTTTCCAAACATTCAGACCAGGCAATGTGATCCGAAATGGCTCTGTGAACGAGCAATCTTAGCACCTAAAAATGTTGCTGTGAAATAAAATCAACAGAAGGCTGCTGGAGATGTTACCGGGAGAGAAAATATGCTACAAATCAGTTGACACAATCACTTCTCAAGATCAGGTTGTAAACTATCCAACTGAATTTTTGAACAGTCTTGAACAAGAGAGAATTCCTCCACACAACCTGATACTGAAGCTTGGAGCATCGGTTATGCTACTTCGCAATCTGGATCCTCCAAAACTTTGTAATGGCACAAGACTCATCATCAAAAATATGATGTCCAATGTTCTAGAAGTTGCAATCATGTCAGGAAAATTTGCTGGTGACAATTGTTTCATTCCCAGAATACCTCTGAAGCCAAATGATTTGCCATTTGAATTTCAAAGACTTCAATTTCCGATCAGGCTCAGTTTTGCCATGACCATTAATAAATCTCAAGGGCAATCATTGAAAGTCGTTGGGTTGAATCTGGCAGATCCTGACTTTTCACACGGTCAACTCTATGTTGGCACAACAAGAGTTGGGAACCCTGATTGTCTCTTCATTGTGGCACCACAGGGCAAAACCAAGAATGTTGTTTATCCAGAGGCTTTGGCATGAGCAATGTCGTAATTCCTCATTCAATGACAATACACACACATCCCTGCAAGGAATTCTGAAGCCGCAAATTTACTGCATGGTGTTATTTTGGAAGAATATGCAGGCATTCCTGGGTACCTCTGCTATATAAAGTAGTATAAGTGAGGACTTTGTTGGGTAGAAATAGCAGCCAAATTTCCTTCAAATCCCACCTTACTTTCTCAGGTATGCATATATGTATGAAGCAAAAAATAATGGTTCTATGTGATAACTCGATCTACTAGAAATATTAGCAAAATCCATTTCAAATCACAAACAACTGTCTTACACACATACATGTGTGTGTATGTATCTATATATGTCATGTGAGCCACTATAATTGTTGGTATAACTAATAGAAATAGAAAACAAATCTCCCTCAAACAAGATCCTACTGCCATAGAGGCAAAGATTGGTGAAAGCTAGTGTACAAATTTAAATACACTTTCCCCGAATTACAGAAATGAGTAAGTAAACGCTTCATTCAATCATAAACCAATGCTAAATTTATTTTCTGATTTTATTTATGGTTTTTAAAATAGTCTTTACATGTTGTTTGAATTTCAGAAGTTCAGATTGAGCAAAAAAAAAAAAAAAAGAAAGGAAGAAAGAAAAGGATAAAAAAAAAAATCTTAATGTATTTTTTGGGTCATGCCCTTTTCACTGACAACATACCTAATGATTCATCTATGAGTAAAGCATTATATATGCTGACTGTAATAGGGAGCAGTATTCAAAAAATCACCACTGGAAAAAACTAATATTTTTATTTACTTTGACCAAACGGCAATAAATATTCTGCTATAATTCCTACATTGGTTAAAATTCAGCAATCATATTTGAATGGTCAAATACTTTGTAATGTGTGCCAAATATATTGTAACTTTTATAAAATACCCGGGTATCACCGGGTAGCTCAGCTAGTATATCAATATATATATATATATATATATATATATTGTGCCTGGGAAGAGTACAACAGATGCCCTCTTCTTGGTGAGACAAATGCAAGAGAGGTTCTTAGAGAAGAATAAGCCACTATACTTAGCCTTTGTTGACCTAGAGAAGGCCTTTGATAGGGTACCCCGATCTGTCATCTGGTGGTCCCTAAGGAAGCTGGGTGTTGAGGAATGGCTTGTAAGGACAGTGCAAACTTTGTACAGAGGTACTCTCAGTAAAGTCAGGGTAGGAATGGAGTTTAGTGAGGAATTCCAGATACAAGTAGGAGTACATCAGGGTTCGGTCCTCAGCCCGCTCTTGTTCATTATAGTCCTCCAAGCCATAACAGAGGAGTTTAAGACTGGCTGTCCATGGGAACTTCTCTATGCTGACGATCTGGCTCTTATGGCAGAATCAGTAGAGGAGCTAGAGAATAAATTCCGGCTATGGAAACAGCAGTTGGAAGCAAGAGGACTGAGAGTAAATCTAGCTAAGACAAAAGTGTTGATGAGTAGAAAAGAGGACAAAACCCTGATTCCGTCAGGGAAATGGCCATGTTCGATATGCAGAAAAGGAACTGGCATAAATTCTATAAAATGCACACAATGTAGGTCCTGGGTACACAAGAGATGTAGCGGGATAGCAGGCAAACTAACAGGTAGGGAGAAATATGTATGCAGTAGATGTACAGGGAAATTAGACAGTAGAAGTCGCACTGATAGACACATTTTTCAAATGCGAGAGGGCGCTATAGAAGTGGTGGATAGCTTCCGGTACCTAGGAGATCAGATTAGCATGGGAGGAGGGTGTTCCGAGGCCATAGTATCTAGAATAAGGACGGGTTGGAAGAAGTTTAGGGAGCTGCTTCCTCTGTTGACGAAGAAGGGTTTCTCCCTGCGTACGAAAGGCCGGTTGTATGATGCCTGTGTGAGGAGCGCGATGCTGCATGGTAGTGAGACATGGGCAGCTACCGCAGAAGATATGCGACGGCTGGAGAGAAATGAGGCAAGCATGCTCCGTTGGATGTGCAGTGTAAATGTGCGTGAACGACCCAGCATAAATGTGTTGAGAGAGAAACTGTGTCTGAGAGGGATAGAATGTAGTGTACGGGAGAGGAGACTGAGGTGGTATGGACATGTGATGCGCATGGAGGATGACCGATGGGTGAAGAAGTGCCAGGAAATGCCAGTTGAAGGAAGACGTGGTAGAGGTAGACCACGAAAAACATGGGCGGAGGTGGTGAGAACAGACCTCAGATCATTGAAGCTCACGGTGGAGATGACGAGGGACCGTGACGAGTGGAGAGATGCTGTGCTGAATAAGACCCGTCCCACCCTTGCAAGCAGGGAAAAGCGGACGTAAAATGATGATGATGATGATGATGTATATATATATATATATATATATATATATATATATATATATATATATATATCATCATCCCCGTTCAACATCCATTTTTCCACACTAGCATGGGTTAGACGAGCTGTCCCATTGTGAGACAAGCTAGGTCAGATGACCATGCCTTGCTCATACAGAACATTTTCTCGCTTGGTTTCTATGGCTGGATGCCCTTCCTAACATTAACCACATTTATAGTGTTTGCTGAGTGCTTTTTGTCGTAACACCATAACAACCACTTTACAGTGTGGGCTGGGTGTCTTTTATAGTGGCACTCTAATGAGAGTTGAGGGTCAAAACACCTAATGAACGTTGGACACCGTCCGATAACATTAATGCCTTCTGGCCAAGGCTATGTTCACTGAAGGTGAATAAATGTGAGGCATCTTCTTGAAGATGTAATTATGCCTAGGTGTTACAAATATTATTATTCAAGTATGCATTATTTGTAATTGGGTGTTACAAGTTCAATACAATACAGGTATTTTCATAATAAAATCAATACATACATTACCAATTCTAATTACAAAGTATGATGGTGATGAGGATGATGATGGTGATAGAGGGAAGGGAGGAGAGATCAAGTTGTTCACAGAAACAACTAACAATGTATAACAATGTAAGCAACAATGATGACAGTGATAATGATGGTGATGACAATAATGATGGTGATGACAATGATGATGGTGATGACAGACAGAGAGAGAGGGGAGAGATCCACTTATTAACAGAGACAACTAACAATATGTAACAGTGTTAGCAACAATGATGACAATGATGATGATAGAGAGCAGGAAAAACCATTTATCAAGAGTATAAGGTTTAGCAGTTATCTCACCACAACCTTTGTCAACAACAGCCGGAGCTATTAAGTATACTACAAGGAACTAAGATAAGATATAATTAAGGATCAATAGATCATGTAAAAAGAGGGAGGTGTGAGCAAATAAGGGGAGATCAATAGACTAAATTATATAGTAAATACCAGAGTCTCAACAAGCAATAATAAATGACTAAGAACTACAAGGGTACTTGATAGTTTCGGAAATACAGTATAGATAAATGATAATATATATACAATAATGTAAATGTTACCACACCTGATAAAGTGATTTAGAAACTAATGCATTTAGAAAATAAACAGAGGAAAGGTAAACAGATTGAAACAAATTGTATATACAACTAGCACCTTTGAAAAATTCAGTACAGGTTAAAACAAGAAAAACAGCTGCTTTAGTGATTGGTGCAGGTGTGTTGTTGACAGGACTTGGGTGGAACAGGTAGGTGTAATAGCCATATAACAGACAACTATATCTCATAATAGCATAAATAGCATAATCCATAAAGCAGAAAGCTACAGTTGGTCAGTCTAAAGTTAAGATGCTGGCATGCTAGTTGAAGAGTCACTGGTTCAATATCCTCACACTTCCTAAATTTCATCTCAAAGATGATGGAAACAGTTGTAAACAAGAACTGCTGTTTATCACCTTCAAGTCTATTTCACTTTATTATAGCCACTGGTACAAATTCCAAAGAGTCAGATTTACTAGAAACATCTTGCTCTCCTCTGTCACTTATTACATGTCCTTTGCTCTTGAAAACTTCAGGAAAAACAATGCTGTTGTAACTGAGATGAGAAAATCCGTTGGCATGTGAAGGCCCCCTTAGGCTGCTTACCTATGTCTTGCATGCGAAGGTCCTAGCTAAGCTGTCCACATATGTCTGGTATGTGAAGGTCCTAGATAAGCAGTCCACATGTCTGAAATGTGAAAACCCTAGCTAAGAAGCCCATCTATGTATGGCATGTGAATGTCCTAGCTAAACTGTGTCTAGTGAATGTCCTAGCTAAACTATGTCTGACATGTGAAAGGTCCCAGGCAAGCTGTCCATGTGCCTGACATGTGAAGATCTTTAGTTGCTGACCTATGAAAAACTTTATTTTATGGAATTCCTCCAAATTGATTAAGACATGTAAGCAATGTGTTTCATTAGAAGCACAGTAATGAAAGAGTTAAGCTAATTAATTGCATCCCACCTCCATCCAAGTCAACCCGATAAGATTCCTCCCCAGACTTCAACAGTAAGAACAACAGTCAATGTTTATAACAAGTCAACAGTAATAACAACAGTCAATAGTAATAATAGTGAAATGTCATTTAGTGAATGCTGTCATAATAGGTATAAATAAAAATAAAATGTGTGGCCAACTATATTATTTCTATACAATTAAGATCATAATACCATAGTGGTAAGAAACTCTCGGGAGAGCTAGACAGCAGATCTTCAGAGAAGATGCATGTATTTCAGTCCTCAACTTCTTACACTCTAAAGGGGCCAATGTCACATCAAGATACATTAAAATACAAACATAATTGTTTCTACTTTAGGCACAAGGCCAGCAATTACCCAGTGCATTACTGGTACTTTATTTTATCGACCCCGTATAATGCCCTCAAACGATATGGAGGTTGTTTTTGTTCCTCCTCAACCAGATCCAACAGGACTTCCTCTCCACTGCCTCTGATATTGCCTTTAGGGTTTTGGTCCTTGCCTTCCCAGAGACAGAGTTATTTCATGAGATTGTAGGCAGATTTGCCCACAAAACCTCTAGCTCCAACTTATGGTGAGAACTTTGACATCGAAGTTGGCTTCCCACAGGCTGTTGGCCAAACCCACATATTGTTCATGTGCTTCTTCTATTCTAATTTTAAATGGCATGGTGACTTCAATCAAAATCAGCTGCTTTGATGAACTGAAATGGAGTACGATATCCAGCTTCAAACCACTCTTCCTGGTGATTTCTGGTTGTTTTGTTAATCCTAGGTAGTCTGCTGTATACTCCCAATTATCTGTACTACCCAAAAGACTCCACTCCCGTGCCCCATATAGCATAGCTGTTCTCAGCCATTATTTGCTGCCTCTTGTTGTGTAGGATATTGTTGGAGATTCTGGTGCTACAGATGTTACTTTTGCCATACTAACCACATGTACGATCGCCTTAAGCACTTGATTGTGTCTCCATGTGTATCTTCCTTGGGCTAGCGCAACTAACCATGAGCTCAGAACGTGTTTCACTGTCTGTCTAGCCTCGCAGATTGGACACTCGTGGTTATCGGATTTGCCCCACTTCATTAGGTTTTTCGAGGCTAGACCATAGACAGATCTGGATAAAACTGATTCTAAGAGGCGCCATATGCCACAAGTCATTCCAGCTGAGACACTTCTGGAGTGCACCTTCCCACATTATCCACTGGCCCTGTTGGCTCTGCTGTACTGCCACCTAGAGTCTTATGACATCCTTTTCTTTTTTCACCTCCTGTAAAATCAGATCTCTTCTCATCTTTCCCACAACCTCTGACCACCGTTCCATTTTTGTTACACCCATATAATATAGAATAGCCAACTATGTCATTTCTGTACCACGTGTAATTACTGTCATAATATATATAATATAGAATAGAATTTGTGGCCAACTATATTATTTATATAACAATTAGAAAAATTGCCATGTAATCCACGAAAAAGATAAATCATTAAACAATCTAATTCTTTATTTTACCCAATTATACGAACAAAGTCAGGAAGATTGAATAGTTTAGACCAGGGGTTCCCAACCTTTTTGTCGTTATCACCCACTTTTCCACACACAAAAATTCCCATCGCCCACCAGTGCAATAACTTTAAGGACGCAAAAATAAAGCATTATTCAGAACGGTTGCTTAAAAAATGAAATATTTATTGAGATGAAATATTGCAAAATGGGCATTCGGAGTTGAAACGTTATTCAGAAGCATGAAGTTTTTGATTGCTAAATGTTTCTCAATGAAACAAAATTGAAAAATGATACATGTATTAAATGTTCAACAAACTCACCATGTTTAGTTTTCAGTGTGATCCTTGAGGCTGATGCGACGCAGCTAGTGCAGACACATTTGGTTGCAAACTTGTCAATTTTAATCGCAAGTTCGGCAGCCGTAAACTGCTAAACATGAATCAGTTGAAAACATATGAATTACAGTCTTACAGCTGGATATTACTTCCTTAGTCTAGACTAGGGAACAGCGAATCCAAGCTCTGTGATTACAGCATACCAGCCATTATATGATCAATAACATACTTAATTACTGAAAATCCTTTGCCGCCACCATTTCCTAAAAATTCGTTCATCGTCCACCCGATAGATGAAATCGCCCACCCGATAGATGAAATCGCCCACCCGATAGATGAAATCGCCCACTGGTGGGCGATATCGCCCAGGTTGGGAAACCCTGGTTTAGACAATGTCTACATACTGAGACACAAAAAATAGATTTCACACATAATATATACACATACATACACACTTGCTTGCACACACACACATACATGCATGCATACATACATATTTATAGTTTTAAAATTATACCACAGTACCTCAGGAGGTACACACACACACACAATCGTCGTCGTCGTCGCCATCATCGTCGTCGTCGTCATCATCGTTTAACGTCTATCTTCCACGCTAGCATGGCTTAGTGGCTAGAGCATTGGGCTTGCAATCGAAAGGTTGTGAGTTCAATTCTCGGACCTGGTGATGTGTTGTTTCCTTGAGCAAGGCACTTTATTTCCCATTGCTCCAGTTTTTACTCAGCTGTAGAAATGAGATGATAGGGACTGGGGTCCCTATCATTCCACTGCAAAGTGGTCATGGAGGTGCCACGGCAAAAGAGCACCCAGCACTCACTGTAAATGAGGTTGGTGTTAGGAAGGGCATCCAGCTGTAGAAATCAAGCCAGAATCAGTTCCCGTATGAGCAAGACAAGGTCAGCCGACCGGACACTGCCCACAACAGGACAACCTGTCTAACCCATGCCAGCATGGAAGAACGGACATAAAACGGTGATGATGATGATGATATATACAAACACACACACAAATAGATAGATATGCAGACATACATATATATAATTTACTTCATGCTGCACAGGCACATACACGCATATGTTTTATAGTGATAAAAACAGAACCTGTATTTCATGAGCATACACATCACAACATACACAGGTATATTCACACATATTTCGACATATTGCATGGCATGATACCATCAAAACTAAACACATATATATCCAAAAATCACACACATACATACACATATACAAAAATCACACCCACACACTCATACACACAATCAAAAGAAACCAAGAAATCACTTATGGTTGGACAGGAAAGGTATACTTAGGGTATGGCAGGAAAGTAGGTTGTCCCATTCTGAGACTAGGCCAGACAAGTAACCACTTCTAGTTCATATGTTCCATCTTGGCATAGCCTCTGTGGTTGGAGGCCCTTCCAAACTCCATCCAAGCATTATACACACACACACACACACACACACACACACACACACACACACACACACACACTCATAATAAAACACAAGTGCCACTTTGTGTTAGATTAGTTTGGAAAATGATGTCTTGGAAATATGATATAGTTTGGAAATATATCTTTCTGCCTACCTCTCTTTCTCAATGTTAATAAACAAGTCACTGGTCAAGCAACCTCTATCTATAGCAGGCATGTCAAAATGAGGGTCATGTACCTCAAGGGCCACATGGGTCACATATGTGTTGTCTGAGGGCCACACTCGACAACTAATTGCGCACTTTACAACACATTTTTTTAATTTTATATTACGAAGCTAAAACATGGTCACGCTGTAAAAACCTTTACGCGAGCCGCAGGTGTGCTTGTAAAGGGCCGCACGCAGCCTGCAGGCCGCATGTTTGGCATTCCTGATACATAGCTATCTATCTATCTACCTAATTGTCTATCTATATACCTATCTATCCGTCTAGCTATCTATTAAACTCTATATGAAACCTAGCTCTCTACCTAACTACTAAATATATATATATATACCAACATAACCATCTATATACCTACCTATCTCTCTGACTGACTCACTGTCAACCTATAGCTATCTATTTATATATATTGAACAACAATAACAGCAAAGCACAGATCCTGGTAGCAGTAGATAGGTAGATAAATAGGTAGACAGTTAGGTAGAACAAAGTAATTGTACTTTACTGCATATATGTTTGATAATCAAAGACTTTCATCAAATTGAACCAAGGAAACGACTTTATCATTGGTCTTTGCAATTGCAATTGCTAATACTATCTATTGCAAATTCAGGTAGAAGGACATAACGCATTGCCCGGTCCGGGAATCAAACTCACAACCTCAT
Organism: Eledone cirrhosa; assembly: GCA_964016885.1. NCBI lineage: Eukaryota > Metazoa > Mollusca > Cephalopoda > Octopoda > Eledonidae > Eledone > Eledone cirrhosa. Next base: position 71,759,006 of record OZ024741.1, on the reverse strand, counting down.
GATTGAGAATCCAATTCTCTACATAAACATCATCATTATTAGTTATTACCGGGCGGTGGATTGGCAGTATCGGTAGAGGGTCGGACGCCATGCTTTGACGCATAGAGTTACGGTCCTTGCCATTCTGAGTTCAAATCCCGCCAAGGTTAACTTTGGCTTTCATCCTTACGGGGTCGATAAAATAAAGTACCAGTAATGTACTGGGTAATTACTGGCCTTGTGCCAATGGTAGAAACAATTATTAGTTATTACATCCACTTTTCTATGCTGGCACGAGTTGGACTGAATGTTTTGAGATAATGTTTTACAGCTTTTCCTGATGCTAATCTTTTTGTGTATATAATGTGTGTATATAATGTCTTTATAAATATATATATTGATATATATATATAACAAAGGGTTAGAAGGACCCTTCAGTTGTGTCAAAGACATGAGAATCTACCTAGTATTGGTGATGTACACGATAAACACACCCAGTACACTCTGTACAGTGGCTGCTGGTAAGAAGGGCATCCAGCCATAGAAAACTTGCCAAACAAAGGGTTGAAATGACCCTTCAGCTGCGTCAAAAATATAACAAATCCCTATGCACTTGGTAGAGAGCAGGATCATAATTAAGTGAGGTGCAGGCCATCAGCCTATCTGAAAGGGCAGAAGCCCTACTTGAGTACTAACTCAGACTGTAATGACCCATCTAACCCTTGCTAGCAGGAAAAAAATGTACATTAAATGCTGCTGCTGCTGCTGATGATGGAGAAATAAAATGCTTTAAATAATATATGGAAAAGTAAATAAAAAATACATAGAAGGAAGTGTTTATAAAACACCATGTCATTTCTAATAGAAGGCAAACCTCTCTATACTCCACCACACACACAGAAAGATCAGGATAAATATTTAAAAAATAGAAATATGTTAATGTTGTATTTAGAATTGTATTGAATTCATAGTAAATATCATTGTCTTGTGAACTTGTAACACCCAATTACAAGCAATATGTAGCTGAATAAATAGAATTTGTTAATACATATATGCAACCATAGCTTTCATTCAGTTTCAATTCAGTCAAAACCATGTATTCTTTCTTGGTCTGTGTGCATTTGTGTATTCTTTTATTCTTTTACTTGTTTCAGTTAATTAACTGTAGCCATACTGAGGGTAGCACCTTGATTTAAACAATCATATCAACCCCTCCTGCCTTTTATCAGATGTGAACATGGCCCTAAGATACTTGAACTTCATTTGCTCCAGTAAAACTCCACTCATATGTAGTGTGCACTGTGTAGACTTCCTTGAGATGACAAGTGTCTTAGTCTATGCAGCACTGATTTTCATTCCAGCCATGCAGCACTCAACATCAAACCTATCAAGTGCATGTCAAAGACCACCTTCTGACAAGTTAAGAAATACCATATCATGCAAATTCCAGCTGACTGATCCTACACCCATTAATCCTATTCATGAACACTATGAACAGGAGAGGTGACAATACTCATTCGGTCATCTAATGAAGGGAGGTAGACGTAAAAGCCAAACTCGCTATCTTCAATTTGGTATTCGTGCCAACCCTTACCTATGGACATGAATCTTGAGTAATGAGCAAAAGAAGACAATCAGGAATGCAAGTGACCGAAATTAGATTTCTCTAAAGGGTCTTTAGAATAACATTACTTGATAGAATGCGTAGCTTGAAGATCAGAGAGTCAGTCGAGGTAGAGCCACAATTTCTCTGAAATAAGAGATCATAGCTCCAATATTATCGACAAGAGGTTAGAATGTCTCAGGAAAACATTGCTTGACAGATTTTACAGGCAAAACCAACTGGCAGGAGACCCAGGGGTAGACTCCAAGCAAGATGGTTGGATAACATACAAGAAGAAGAAGAGGAAATAGGAGGAGGAGGAGGAGGAGGAGGAGGAGGAGGAGGAGGAGGAGGAGGTGGAGGAGAGGTGGTGGTGGTTATTTTATCGAACTTTTTTGTTGAACTGTTAAGTTACAGGACATAAGCATAAAAATGGACCTGGACACACATCATCAAACATTATCATCATTGCTTTCCCTGCTGATACTATATATACATTCATATATAGTGAGAGAGAGGAGAATACAATGGAGAGAGCAAAATGAGAAAAATGGATAGAGAAAGAGTGATAAAAAGATATATATAGAATACAATATATATATATATATAAAACGGAAGATGTCTGTCTGTGTGTATTATTTTTATGCATTTCCACATTTCTCTACCGATTTTGATGATTTTTCTTCCAATGTGCTCCAAATTTACCAAGGCTGGTCAACACGTAATAAACTTTGCCAAAAATGTCCTGCTTCTATGAAAAAAATCAATAAAACTAAATACATGCTGTAAGCCTCTCTCTTACACGCTTAATTCCTCTCACTACTACCCTAAAAAATCTATGAAACTACATACATGTAGCAACTCTCTATATATATATATCACACACACACACATATACATATACATCTAAAGAGAGAAAGGGAGATGTAGAGAGTGAGGGTGAGATAGATCATTATACATAGAAAGGTACAAGATAATCAGAGAGAGAAAGAGAGAGAATGGCGACGAACGCTGGTTCACACACACACAAACACATATATATATATAAAGACAGAGAGAGAGGGAGAGAGAGAGAGAGAGAAAGAAAGAGAGAACTGCGCGTTCTTTATTGTTCTCCATCATTCTGTAGAGGAAGAGAGAGGGGGGGTATGAGTGAGAGAGAGAGAGGGTATGAGAAAAAAGGGAGAGAGGTTGAGAAAGAAAGAAAAAGTTTAAGCAAAGAATCGCTGCTTTCAACATTAACGGGATCTTCTTAAACTAAAAAATTCAATCTGTGAACGCAAAATTAAATATTTTGAGAAACGTTGCAACCGAAGGAAAACAGGAAGACGATATTTTGGTTCGTGAAGACGTTCCGTGGTAATGAACGGAAGAAAAGCGAGGATAATACGTCGTTATGTGGAACGAGAAAGAACAGTTTCATGCAAAGGCAAGACCAAGTTTATGGTGTAAATGGAGTCGTTAGACTAATATTCTATTTAAAATAACCGAATAATTTCCAGCCCCGGAGTTTAAGAATAATGTAAATAAAATTGTAAACGAAAATGACAGAGGTTATTAAAATAGTTGTTTCTACTTTTGGCACAAGGCCAGCAATTACCCAGTACATTACTGGTACTTTATTTTATCGACCTCGTAAGGTTGAAAGGTAAAGTTAACCTCGACGGGATTTTAACTTTGCCTTAAAATAGTAAAAGTAAATAGCAAAGATTTAAGCCAGTACATACGTATGCACCGACGGACATACACATACATATACATACACACACACAAATACATACACACACCACAAACATGTGCACGCACATGTGTGTGTGTGTGTAAGCCTTATGCATTTCTACAGTATTTTCACCAAACTTCAAACATAGGTTACTTATGTACTCCGGATGGTCATGGGCACTTTCATTTTTCCAGATATTGATTATAGGGCCTCCCGGCAGATAACCCCCTTTAACCACTGCAGTGCATTGCAACAAAACGTCATAACTTATGGAGTTCGCAACCAATTTTCACAAAACTTGACACATGGGCTACGCTTGTTCTACAGATGAATGTGAAAGGAACTTAACATTGTAACTTTAACACAGCTACTGAGCAGCCCCGAGCAACGCCGGGCTTTACTGCTAGAATATCATCATCATCATCATCATCGTTTAACGTCCATGTTCCACGCTTGCATGGGTTTGGACGGGAGTTTTCCCACTTGAGGCAAGAATGGTTGTCTTGCTCACATAGGACTGTCTGGCGGGTTTTCTACAGCTGGATGCCCTTCCTAACACCAACCACATTTACAGTGTGGGGCTGGGAGGTTTTTACCGTGTTGCCTACACGGCCACATGACAGCGTGGACTGTCTGGCGGGTTTTCTACAGCTGGATGCCCTTCCTAACACCAACCACATTTACAGTGTGGGACTGGGAGGTTTTTACCGTGTTGCCTACACGGCCACATTACAGCGTGGACTGTGTTTTTTTTTTGTCGTGACACCTACACGATCTCATTTGTTTCGGCCTGGATGTTGTGGCACCAACATAACTTTACATTGAAAGGGGCGGTGTGGATGGGGCGGGGAGGTGGGGGTGTTTTGTTAGAGATGTCTACTGACTGTAGTAGGTTTTACTTTGTATTTCAGGTAAGGCGGGTCTTCTCTATTACTGAGTACCGCCAAAGATCTCGGTCCAGTGACATTGTCTTGGAGAGGTGTAAGTGTGTGAGGTCGGAATTTATCAGGTCGTCCCAGGTTTTTCTGGGTCTGCCTACTCCGTGGCTACCGTCTATCTTTATTGCCCTGCACTTTTTTATACAGCTGTCGTCTTTCATGCGCATCACGTGACCATACCAACGTAGCCTTCTCTCGACTAAACAACATCTGATCCCTCTTATTTCTAATTTTTCCCTTAGTTCGTTTATGCTTTGCCGTTCGCGTATATTACTATTACACATCCAGCGGAGCATGCAAGCTTCGTTCCTCTCTAGTCTGCGTATATCCTCTGCACACAATGCCCAGGTCTCACTGCCATGCAACATTGCTGTTCGTATGCAGGCATCATACAGCCTGCCTTTCATTTTTAGGGAGAACCCTTTAGCGGCTAATAGTGGTATAAGCTCTCTGAACTTTTTCCACCCAGTTCTGACTCGAGCTACTGTACTTTCAGAGCACCCACCCCCACTGCTGATTTTGTCACCCAGGTAACAGAAGCTGTCCACTATTTTTATAGAACCCTCTGCGCAATTGAAAGAGCTAGTATTTTGTGGGCACTTGCTGCTACTTATTGCACCAGAGCACTGGCCACATGTAAAATCTATGTTCTTAGTTAGCTTACCTGTGATCCCACTACATCTTTTATGCACCCATACTTTGCATTTGGGACATAAAATGGAGTTTCTACCTACGCCTTTCCTACACACTGAGCATGGCCATTTCCCGGAAGGGACCGGTGCCTTATTTTCTTTCCTACAAACTAGAACTTTAGTCTTAGCCAGGTTAATTTTAAGGCCTTTTGATTCTAGGCCGTGCTTCCATGTTTGGAATTTCTTCTCTAGTTCGGCCATTGATTCAGCTATGAGTGTTAGATCATCTGCGTATAGGAGTTCCCATGGGCAGCCGGTCTTGAACTCCACTGTTATAGTCTGTAGGGCAATAATAAATAGTAGGGGGCTAAGAACAGAGCCCTGATGAACACCAACTTTTACGCTAAACTCTTCACTATATTCGTTATTAATTCTAACCTTGCTGACTGTTTCTTTATACATGGCTTGTAGTTACCCCTATCTAGGGCATCTCCTTTACCCTTGTAACAGTTAATGATGATGCTGCTACGCCAGTCCTTCGGAACAACCCCATTCTGTATGACTTGGTTTACTATCCGGGTGACCATGGTGTGTCCCACCGTTCCAGAGGCCTTCAGCATCTCAGCAACTATTTCCGAAGGCCCAGCCGCCTTACCCGTCTTCATATCTTTGATTGCCTTACTTATTATACTACCTTCAACTAACACTGCTGGTCCCTCTATTGGGTCGATCTGGGGGAGACTATCCTTCTCCCATTTATTCTCCTCATTTAGTAGCCTCTCGTAGTGACACTTCCAAGCTACCTTCTTATCAGCGTCAGTGATGGCGAGTACGCCATCATCATTTAGTACACACTTCTCCCCAACAATATCACGGTTTTCCTTGACACATTGCCTAGCAATCCTGAACACCTCACGTTTTTGGTCCTCGCGTTGTAGAACATGCTTGAACTTTCTTTCCTCTGCTTCCTTTCTTGCGACGTACACTTGTCTCCTAGCTTCCCTCCTGGCCACTTGATAGTCTTCTCTACTTCCCCCATCCCGCCATACTTTCCAAGCCTGCTTTTTGGCCTTAATCGACTCCTCCACCTTACTGTTCCACCACCAAGTTACTCTCCTCCTGCCTATAGGCCTGCTCCGGAATATATATATTGTATTCTATATATATGTGTGTGATATGTGTGTGCATGCATGTAAGGATGTGTATGTATGCATGCATGTGCGTGAGTACAAAAAGGATAAAGAAAGACAGAGAAGAGGGTGGGGAGAGGGATCAGAAATATATTTTGACTGGTTTTAAACATATCTAAAAGGAAAGATTCTAATTAAGTAAAGAAACTAACTAGATTAGAGGTAGAGTGGGGGGTGCACACTAAATTCATCATCATAATGGTTGAACACTTGAGTGGTATGGATTGGGGTGTTTGAGTAGGACTGTCTGAGTGTGTGTGAGCATGAGTGCATATGTATATATGTATCACTGTAATGTGTATATATGCATGCACATATATGTGTATGTGTATATATGCATGCACATATATGCGTTTGTATGCATATGCATGTGCATATGTATGTGTGGATGCATGCGCATATGTATGTGTGGATGCATGTGTATATGCATTGTGTATGCATGTGCATATGTATGTGTGTATGCATGTGCATATGTATGTGTGGATGCATGTGCATATGTATGTGTGGATGCATGTGTATGCATATGTGTATGCATATGTGTATGCATATGTGTATGCATGTGCATATGTGTATGCGTATATATGTGTGTACAAAAGGATAAAGAAAAATGAAAGACTGTAGAAGAGAGTTGAGTGTCTAACATTGTTGTTGTTGTTAACATCAATGATTTCAAGAAAGGAGACAGTTGAATGTGTAACGATGTTGTTGTCAGTATGATGGAGGTAGTTATTATCTAATGTTGTTGTTGTTAGTATCATTCCAATAAAGAAGCCATTACATCAGTAGAAGAAATTCATAGGAAACGAAAGCACAAAGTGAAATATATTCAAGGAGGTACAACAGAAAAACAGAAATCTTCTACTTCCATCCACCACCCCATGTTGCCTTCATCAGCCCCATCAACACCAACATCTCCATGAAATCTTTCCCTGCCCCACCACACTATGATGCTCTCTTCAGCACCATCACCACCACTGCTACCACCCCATGTTGCCTTCATCAGCCCTATCAACACCAACATCACCATGGAATCTTTCCCTGCCCCACCACACTATGATGCTCTCTTCAGCACCATCACCACCACTGCTACCACCCCATGTTGCCTTCATCAGCCCTATCAACACCAACATCACCATGAAATCTTTCCCTGCCCTACCACACCATGATGCTCTCTTCAGCACCAGCAGCAGTAGAACCACCACCACCACCACTGCCTCTGCGACCATCCTATGTTGCCCTCTTCAGCACCATCAACACCAACAACCCCATGAAATTTTCCCCTGCACACCCCACCCCTCTGATGACTCTTCAGCACCACCACTGCCACTAGCACCACCATTGCCACCATCCCATGTTGACCTCCTCAGCACCATCAACATCACCACTATCAACACACCATCACCACAGCCATCATCATCACCAGCATGATCTCTTCTCTGTCTGCCATCCCAGGTTGCCCTCTTCAGCACCAGCACCACACCACTATCACTACCCTCTTCCCTACCAAATTAGGATCTGCTTTCTTAAGAGGATTTCCCTGGCTCCTCAACCCCTCCTTAAATGGAAAGTCATTTCATACATCATGAAACATAGTGATAACAGATAGTCACAAGAGGGGCTCGGATCAATTCTAATAAGCAATCCAATGCACAATCACAATTATCACCATCACCCACCCCCATGACTATTACAACCAATATCAGCAACCTCCACCCCACTCGGGCTAATATCATCACCATCGTCATCACTACAATAACACCCTGCTAACATCACCATCACTAGCTCAACAACCATTACCACATTTGTCATAACTACCATTGCTATCAGCACCACCACCAAAACACCCACAACGACCACACCCACCACAACCACCACACCCATCACAACCACAACCACCACCACACCCACAACCACCACACACCACCACACCCACCACAACAACCACACCCACAACCACAACCACCACAACCACCACCACAACCACCACACCCACCACAACCACCACAACCACAAACCACCACACACAACCACAACCACCACAACCACACCCACCACACAACCACCACCACACTCACAACCACAATCACCACAACTACCACAACAATCACCACACCCATAACCACCACACACCCACCACACCTGCAACCACCACACCCACCACAACCACAACACCACAACACCCACCACAACCACAATCACCACCACCACACCACCCACCACAACCACAATCACCACACCACCACAACCACAATCACCACACCCACCACAACTACAACCACAACCACAATCACCACACCCACCACAACTACAACCACCACACCACCACAACCACAATCACCACACCCACCACAACTACAACCACCACAACCACCACACCCTCCATCACAATCACCACCACCATCACAAACATCATTATAATCATGATGATCCCCATGGCCATTATCCTCCTGATCTTGTTTAACATCTGTTCTACCAGTTTGTCATGTATTTAATATTATACATCAATCTGGCTAAGTGGATAGGCATGTATTTAATATTATACATCAATCTGGCTAAGTCATCAGAGCAATCGACAAAATGCCTTGCAATATTTGTTCCAGTTCCTCTGTGCTCCGAGTTCAAATCCTGCCAAAGTCAACTTTAATGAAATAAAGTGCCAGTCCAATATGGTAGATTAACAGAGCTGTTAAAATATCAGATGAGATATCATTTTATGTCAGTTTTCTTTTTAATGCTAGCATGGGTTGCATTCTGAGTTCAAATCCTGCAGTGGTCTACTGAAGTGAGAAACGTAAGCCATCTGGCTCATGAGAATCTTTAGCAGAGCCAACTCTCTTGCAAGTATTCTGGCCAGGTCTCTGGTTTGAGTATATACTCCTCCCTTCTACCAATCTCAGAAACCTTAAAAAGAGTTATTGGCTTTCCTCTTGCTTCTCTGACTAAACAGTAAACACACACACATACACAAACTGCTCCTCTACACTGTATACAACAGTTAATTGTAGTTCCTCATACCTATCTATTGATGAATAGGTACTAAGTTGCAAGATTAGAGGTTTCCTGCACCAAATATAGTTATAACTAGCAGAATGGCCTAGCGTTGCTTGGAATTTGCTCTAGGGTTCTTATATATTTGATATATATTTATCCTTATCAAGCCTCGTGAAATAAATATGTTTGTTTATATTTTGTTATTGTGTATGCAAAAATATCTGTACACAAATATATAATTATATAATCTGTGAACACAGAAGTAAATATTTCGAAATGTTTTTGTGTATGCAAAAATATCTGTCAGTGATGCATGTGATTATGTAATCGCCGGCCTTGTTTATTTATATTTTGTTTTTGTGTATGCAAAAATATCTGTACACGAATATCTATTTTAAAATAACATATTAAAGTTTAAGCAAAGAATCGCTGCTTTCACCCTTAACAGGATCTTCTGAAACTAAAAAAAATCAATCTGTGAACGCAGAAGTAAATATTTCGAAAAACATTGCAACCGAAGGAAAACAGGAAGACGATACTTTGGTTCGTGAAGACGTTCCCTGACATAAGAATATATATATACACACATCATAATGTCAATGCAGACAGTCAGACAGATATTATAAGGGCGCAACGTTATATCTATGTATCTATCTAAAAAGAAAGACTAAGAATTATAGAGAGAGATCACTAAATCGCCCAATGCGGTCTCTAGGGCAATTTCTTTTGCTCAAAATATTGACAGGACCATAAGTATTACATGTGTAAAGTTTAAAAACAATCAGTTGGATGGTTCTCGAGTTGTAGTGAGCTGACAGACAGACATTCTCTGTTTTAGATATATAGACTAGCAGAATGGTCCGGCATTGCTCGGGATTTTCTCTAGGGTTCTTATATATTTTATATATATTTATCCTTATCGAGCCTCGTGAAATAAATACGTTTGTTTATATTTTGTTATTGTGTATGCAAAAATATCTGTACACGAATATATAATTATATATATATATATATATATATATATATATATATATATATATATATAACAGTACAGAGAAGTACGGAATACCTCGGCCTCAGGATGGTGTCTACATTTTGTGCTTATAAAAAAAATTTGTCGTAGATTACCAGGGTTTTTTTCCGTGCGAGGAAAATCAATACTTTATCGCAAAATAAATACTTTTGTTAATATTTTGTTATTGTGTATGCAAAAATATCTGTACACGAATATATAATTATATATATATATATATATTAAAATAACAAATTAAAGTTTAAGCAAAGAATCACTGCTTTCACCCTTAACGGGATCTTCTGAAACTAAAATTTAAAAAAAATCAATCTGTGAACGCAGAAGTAAATATTTCGAAAAACGTTACACACTATATATATATATATATATATACATATATACACACACACACCGCGTCATAATGTAATGCAGACAGCCAGACAGACATATTATAAGGGCGCAGCGTTATATCTATGTATCTATCTAAAAGAGAAAGACTAAGAGAGAGAGAGAGAGATCGCTAAATCACCTAATGCGGTCCCTAGGGCATTGAAAATTTGAAACTTTTTCTCAAAACACTCACAGGACCATAAGTATTACATGTATAAAGTTTGAAAACAATCGGTTGGGTGGTTCTCGAGTTTTAGTGAGTGGACAGACAGACATTCTCTGTTTTAGATATATAGATAATGGTTTCTATTTTATGAACACTGGAAGGATGAAAGGCAAAGTTGATCATGTCAAGATTTGAAATCAGAACATAAAGGGCTGTTGACATTCTAATGATTCTGTCAATCTATATATATAAAGCTGTGGTTGTCTGTCTGTCTATCGATTTTTGGCACACATCTCCTCTTAGAATCTCTGACGGAATTGCACCGAAATTACTATACTTGTACATTGAGCCCTAGCGAAGACATCGGAAAAAAAATATTTCAAATTGACCCACCCTATGTGACGAAATCGAATCTAATGTATCGATTTTTGAGCGTAAGTGACGAGTTATTTCCCTTTGTTCTGTTTACATTGAGCGTCTTACGTTCTGTTACGTTCTGTTTACATTTTCTGCGTGCAAAAATTAAAAAAATTACGCTGGCTTTCTCAGCGTTTAAAATGACATTAACACAATACACGAACAGTTGTCGAGCCAGCAAAATTTTGACCTGCAAAATTCATCAGTTCGAACACTAAGCTTCCGTTTTGCTTCATTTCCATTTAAAAGCCTTTTAAAACAATATTTTTACTTGAAAACAAGTTTATTTAAAGACTACGTAAAACAAGCAAATATTTCGTAAAAAAAAAGCAAAAATTATATAAGTTTATTTAAAATATATGTATCTGTAAATTTCGTTAGGCGTGCAGACAGACTTTAAGCCAAAAAAGAAACTTAACATTGTAACTTTAACACAGCTACTGAGCGACCCCGAGCAACGCCGGGCTTTACTGCTAGTCCACTATAAAGTTATAATAAAAAAATAAATGTTGATGGTGGTAGTCATGGTGGTGTCGGTGATTTTGAATATGGAAGTTTTAGTGGTAGTAGCAATAGTCATAGTAATTTTAAAAGCAATGGTGGTGGCTGTTGTTAAGCCCCAACTGAACTTTCATTAAGCAGACCAATGGCATTCCAGTCATGACCACCTTATTTTCTCTGGCAACTTTGTACCCAAGACTGTATTACCTAATGTACCCTCTCTTTTTAAGAAAATGGAGAAGGTAGGCGATAATATGGTGGGGGGGATTTGGCTGAAAGTCTGTGAAAAGTCTGTTTCTTTGTTCTTATTTGGCATTTTAACTGCTTTCAGAGTTTAATTTTAAATTTTACTAAATTTAACCTCTGAATGGTTGTTTACATGATAGAAATGTGGTGGTTTTGTCTTTCAGTTCACTTTGGTTTCTCACACACACACACACACACACACACCAATGTACTCCCAGGCAGAAAGCTACACCCACCATGACATACAGCTGTTTTGACCTTATCACTTCTTCCTTCACCATCATATCACATTCATTAATGTTCCACAACAAAAGTAAGTTAATTAACAACAAGCAAATACATATATATGCCCACCCCCTGCCCCTTTTGGTTGTTTTTTGGTTTTAAACAATACATGCAATAAATAATTCAAAAGTGTGTGTACACTCACACACAGAGGTGGCTTGAGCAGCTGATTCTTGGTGATTAATTAATATATAACACCAGCAGTAGTAATAATATTTCCAAAGAACAACAACAGCATAGTTACTGAATGTATTACACCCTGCACCAACTCACAGGATCAGAAGTTGGGACACATTTTAATATATGCTTTTATTTCTGTATCTTTGGTTGAAAAATGCCCCAGCATGGCGACAGCTAACTGAAAGAAACCAATATGAGGTAAAAACAGAGAAAACACACAGATACACATACACACATGTATATATTTGATACATACATAGACAAACCACACACATCATCATCATTTATTTTGTTATGCTTATTAAATTATGCCCCAAATACGAAGACTTTATTTAAACTCTTAACCTCATGTTAATAAAACCAGACACATTTAGACACAAAAAATTAAAAACATGCACTCACATAGCCCCCTTTTTCTATTTTTTATTTGCGAATCTATCTATCTACTACTCTCCTGACGAAGGACTAACGTCCGATACATTAAACTTCTTTTCTCTCTTTCATCGAAAGAATGAACCTAATAACATGAATTGTTTTTGTATCGCTGTGTTTGTTATTTTTTTTATTTTATATATATGTCATTAGCATCACTGTTCAACATCTTATTTTCCATGCTTGCATGGGTTAGATGAGTGGTCCATGTTATGACACAAGTCTGGCCAGTTGGCTGTACTGGACCTTGCACAAACAGAATTGTATTTTGGCTGGGGGTTTTTACAGCTGGATGCCCTTCCTAACACCAACCACATTTATAGTGTGGAACTGGGTGGTCCCATTATGAGAGGTGACTGGCCAGTTGACTGCACCATACCCTGCTCATAAGCAGATCTGTATTTGGAACCTTGGTGGACCTGTTATGAAGGTCTGGCCAGTTGGTTGAGTTGAACCTTGCTCATAACGGAACCAGTGTTTTGGCTGGGATTTTTACAGCTGCTGAATGCCTTTCCCAACACCAATTGTTTTTACATACATGGATGTATATGTGTGTGTGCACAATCATTATCATATTTTACACCCGTTTTTCCATATATTGAAAACACAACCATGCTCCTGTTTGATCATTATTATTAGTATCGGCAGAGGGTCGGACGCCATGCTTTGACGTATAGAGTTATGGCCCTTGCCATTCTGAGTTCAAATCCCGCTGAGGTTAACTTTGCCTTTCATCCTTACGGGGTCGATAAAATAAAGTACCAGTAATGCACTGGGTAATTGTTGGCCTTGTGCCAAAAGTAGAAACAATTATTAAGGATTTTTCAGATTTCCTTATTAATTCTTTATGCTTGGTTTGGGACAATAACACTGCTAAATCAACGTGTTTATTAATGCACCAAGACTTTCATGACTCCACTTTCAAAATAAGAATGGTGATGTTAGTTAATGGACTTATGGATTTAGGAACAGAATTGTCTCAAACCAAATACAAAGAATTATAAAAATAGGAAAAAAATCCTCAATTAAAATATTCAAACTGGAGCACAGTAATGTTTTCAATATAACATGTTTCAAAGACAAGCTGTTCCCTACTTATATAAGAAGCATTGTATTATGTGTGTGTGTGTGTATATGTATGCTAGCGTGGAAAAATAGACATTAAACGGTGATGATAATGATGACGATTATATATATATATATATCATCATCGATTTTTCATCAGTTTTTCCATGTTAGCATGGGTTGGATGGGCCCTCCATGCACCGCGTTTTTTTTGTCATCTCCTATGTGAGTCTGCGGCTTCCTTCTACTGGGATTTCCTGGCACTTCTTCGCCCCATCGATCATGATCCATGCACATCACATGTCCATACCAATACAGACTTCTCTCCTGTACACCACCTCAGAATCCTTTTAAACCTAGCTTCTTCCTCAGTTCATCCAAGCCCTCCAATCTTTTAATAATGTATGTGTGTGTGTATGTGTGTATAAAAGCAAAAATAACAAAACAAACAGTACAGTACATGGAATAAATATATTAGTTTAACACTTGAAAGAGTAGGAAGATAGTCTTAACGTTTCGGACTAGTCCTCCATCAAAAGACAGAGTTAGAAATAGAAGATAAATAAAGTAAAGTAAAGAGTGATGAGAGAAGGGACGGGGAGAATATATATATATATCATCATCATCATTTTACGTCCGCTTTTCCCTGCTTGCAAGGGTTGGATGGGTCCTATTCAGCACAGTATCTCTCCACTTGTCGCAGTCCTTCGTCATCTCCTCAATGAGTTTCAGCGATCTGAGGTCTGCTCTCACCACCACCACCCATGTTTTACGTGGTCTACCTCTACTGCGTCTTCCTTCTACTGGGATTTCTTGGCACTTCTTTACCCAACGGTCATCCTCCATGCACATCACATGTCCATACCATCTCAGCCTTCTCTCCTGCACACCACAACTTATCCCTCTTATACCCAGTTTCTTTCTCAACTCGTCTATGCTTGGTCGTTCACGCACATTGCACATCCAGCCGTCGCATATCCTCTGCAGTTGCTGCCCATGTCTCACTACCATGCAGCATCACGCATCCCACACAGGCATCATATAACCGTCCTTTCGTATATATATCAGACAGTCAGGACTCTTCAGTTATGTCAAAATAATGACAACCTTCCCAGTGCTGATACCATGAAACAATGAGCTCAGTAAAGTGCAGGAATGTATGTGAGATGCAGGCATCCAGGCCTGTCTGAAGATTTGGTAGAGTGCATGAACTTATGTAAGCAAAATTCAGGTCAACAGTCCATCTTAAAGATCAGTAGCTCTGCTTGACTAAACTCCAGTCCTTGCAAGCAGGGAAAACAGACATTTAAATGATGATGATATAAACGTAAAGTACTATCCTGATCTGATGCATATCATGTCTTGTCTTGGGCATTTTAAAACTGGCAGAGTCCATCCCTTTTCAGTTCATAACACATCCAATGTCTTCCAGAGAAATAAAGAGACAAAGAGAGGTGATAAGGAAAAAAAGAGGGAGAATCAGTTCTAGTATTGGAAAGATAATCTATTTATTGACCTCGAAAAGATGAAAGGTGAAGTTGGCCATAGCAAGATTTAAACAAAGTACAGTGAGCCAGAACAAAGACCAAGGTATTTTTGATCTAACACCCTAGTGACTCTACCAGCTTGTCACCTTGATGATGACATATATATATATATATATTAAGCCGGATATACATTTTTAATATACATGTTTTATATATATATATATATATATATATATATATATATATATATATATATATATATATATATGTACTTATTCTGATGCCCTATCTGGCACTAACCTTTTTAAACAGTTTTTAAAACACGCAAAGATATGATGTACTTATTTTAAACCAGACACACATGATTATGTATATATATAGAGAGAAAGAGAGATATAGATATAGAAATATAGATAGGGCATCTGGCTGTGAAACCTTGCTTCAAAAAGTCCTGTCAAACTCATACCACCATGGAAAAGTTGATGTAAAAATGATATATATAATACTGAGATTACTTTCTGGACAGACAAGTGTATAACCAATAAATGGAAACTTACTATTATAGAATAGAGATGATGTATTTGTTCAGAAACTAGAAGTTTTCTTCATTGTAAAGTCCATCTATATTAACTCCTAACTGACATTTGTATCATTTATGTATGAAAGATAATGACATTGAAGTCCTTACACACATCCACATATATGATGTTTCCAAGTGACAACATTATAAATGTCAGCTGATGGATGATAATTTAGTTATACTAATGTAGTAGATTTTGAATGAATGAATAACAATAACAACAACAACAATAATATATAGACTTCATGCAACAGGCAATTAATGCAATTAAGAATATTGAGAGGTTCTAAAATGGACAAGACATTAGTTGAAAAGGTCAATATATACAGATAGATATTGTTTTCCATGTACTATTTATTACTACTGTCACGCTAAATGATCCTTCTTTGACTAACTAATTGTTTACTTGCCAGCATAACAACTCTCTATCTCCTCCTTTTTGATGAAAGTCTGTTTCCATCATTCCTACATTACTATTATAACTTGCCAACTACATATCCTGCCCTATTTCCAATTCTAAGACGTTTACTATTGTAATCGAGCAATACTCCGTTGTTTTCCTCTGTCTCTGTATTGTTGAGTTGTCTCATATGCATCTTTATAGCGACATATTCAAGACATTGTTCAGTCTGGACTCAGTATTATCCAATCCCACCTTCATGCATGAAATTACAATGCCCAAGGGTTGACGCTTTTGATTATTCATTTCATGTTTTTTTGTTCCATGTTTAACTTGGATGGGTCTTCAAAAATATGTATATATATATATATGTAGATATGTATATTGTTATATTTGGGGAGGGTCATATTTGCGTAATATTGCCAGAATTAATAACAGAACACACTCACTGTTTGGTTGGTTTTCGCTTCTCGCTGTCTTTTATATATATATATCTGCGATCTAACTTACTCGGTCCTCAATGTTGCCATTGACTGACCGGCGGTCAAAAATAATACAGATACAATATAGACACAAACACATATATATAGTTTACATAATTTACATGAATCTTTCGTTGCACATCTGCAACATCGTCAGTGGTGTTATATTCATTGTTCCTCCTGTTGTGTTGTATGTCTACGCCATTTTTTTTTTTGTTTTTTTTTTGTTCAGTCTGTCTATATATTTATTTATTTATTTGCTTGTTTGTTTATCTTATTTTATTTTGTCTTCTTTGCGCATGCGTTTGCGTGTGTGTATAGTGTTATGTGTGATGTGTGACTAGTGTGTATAGTTTTGTGTCTGCTGGGTGACTAGTGTGTGTTTATGTGCTTGTGTATGTATTTATTTATCTTATTTTATTTAATTTTATTTACTTATTTATACTTCTCTTAGGTCAGTGTTGTTTGTTTGGGTGTTGTTGTTGTTCCACTCATTCTTTCTGTTTAGCTTTGGTCTTCTAATTTCTATTTCACTGGCCTCTCTGATTTGCCTATCTGCTGGGTCATTCCTATGTTTAGATATTATTCTAATTTCTATGTTGTCTATGTTACTGTCATGTTGTTGTCTAGCATGTTCGTATAGTACTGACCCGTTTTTTCGTCCTTTTAGTTCCCCCCAGTGTTGGTCTATCCTTTCACCTATGCTACGAGCTGTCTCACCTATGTATGTTGTTGTCATGTTTCTGCAAGTACCCTCTGTACATCTTATGCTATAGACTACGTTTCTAGTTTTACAGTTTATCCGGGGGTTCACCTTACAAATGATACATTTCCTATTGGTACAGTGGGTTTTCTTAAAAGGGTAGGTTTTGCTGATCAGGGATTTTATAGTGGTTCCTGGCTTTTCTACCACCTTTATTTTTAAGTGGGTCTTTCTCAGGGCCTTTCTACACTGGTTAGCTAATTTCCCTCCAGGGGTGGCGTCCACAAACATGACACTCTGATATCTCTGGTTGTCGTACCATGATGTGGCCTTCCCTATCTTATGTCTAGCCCTATCTAAGCTATTCCATGATTTGCTCCTGTATAGTGGGCAAATTCCTTTCATGTCCAGTTCTATGAGGGTCTTATACTTTTCCATGGCTCCTTCGTATACTCTGACTCTGTCTCTTTGGTTGTAGCCAGAGAACTGCATGCGGTTGATGAAGTGTTGGATGTGTCCTTCCATTTCTGTTGGGTCGCACATGCTGGACACATTCTTCATCACTCGTACCAAATCTGCGATCAGAATATTAAACTTAGCACTACTGGACATTGCTGAGTTTTTGAGTATCAGGTATTTGGAGGCCATGGGTTTAGCATAGTGTGAGTGGAGAATTTAGGCTCTCTCGTCTATAGTGTTAATCCAGAGTTCTGTGTCTAATACAGGTAGTCTATTGTTAGGGTGTTTGGAAGGGAAGTCTATAGTTACAGTTATACTCTGGTGTATGGAATTAGCTATCTGCTGGATGCTTTCCATCGTGCTACGTTCTAAATCAAACTTGTTAGTGCTCTCTAGTGGGGGTGTTCTTATAACTATATTGATATCGTCTACATAACGAGAGTACATGATGAGGTCTATGGAGCTTTCATTAAGGAGATCTTTAATGAAAGCTCTCCTTTGCCACG
>OZ024741.1:71725642-71730642 GCA_964016885.1 Eledone cirrhosa | reverse complement strand
TGGAAGCCGAGGTGAAAGTGAAAAATTTCAAAGCCATCCGTGCTGATCGCGCTGGCAGAAGAAAGGGCGGAACTGCCATTTATGTCCATAATTCTTTCTCAACAGAGGCTATGAACATATTCACTAATGGATACTGTGAGGCAGTCACTGTATT
The DNA here is from genome assembly GCA_964016885.1 of Eledone cirrhosa. Classification (NCBI taxonomy): domain Eukaryota; kingdom Metazoa; phylum Mollusca; class Cephalopoda; order Octopoda; family Eledonidae; genus Eledone; species Eledone cirrhosa. The sequence goes on along the minus strand of OZ024741.1, from coordinate 71,730,488 downwards.
CAGTCAAACCAACAACCTATTAGTAGTTGGGCTCTATAGGCCACCCCAAACGCCTGTACCATGCTTCAAGGAATGCCTCAACAGCATAAAGTGTTTCATCCAAGAGTGTCACCCTGACAACATCTTAATGATGGGGGACTTCAACCTCCCCGGAGTTGACTGGTCCACAAACACCCTGCCACCAGGTTCTTCTGCCTCAACCTCTGACAGGGAAGCTGTGGAATCGCTTCTTGACTTCATGGATGATTTCTTCCTATCCCAACTAGTGCTCGAACCAACGAGGTGCCACAAAAACGTCCTAGACTTAATTTTCAGCAATCACACTGACAATATCCACAATATTGCAGTGGAGAAAACTCTACTCTCTGATCATGACATGGTTCTCTGTGATCTGAGATTCCACCGTCCAATATACAAACCCAATGTCATTTCTCCTGTCCATCCGTTTGACGCTATGGATTTCCACAATGCAAACTGGGAAGCGATCAGTCATGATCTTGCACATGTCGACTGGTCCTTCACGCACACTCATACACCCACTAACATCAAAAAGTCCTGGCAGACATTTGTGGACACTGTTACAAACATATGTGCTAAACACACCCCATTAAGAACTATAAACAAATCTAAGAGCAGAATCCCTAGAAATAGAAAAACACTCATCAGAAAAATTAAGAGAACGAACAAAAAAATCAACAAGCTGAAATACTGTCAGCAGCAACACATCAACTTGACTGCCATTTCATCACTAGAGATTAAAAAACATAACCTCCAAAACAACATAATGTCCCTCATCAACAATCAGAGAAGAGCTGAAGAGGCCTGGGCCATTGAGAAGATCAAACTCAATCCCAAAGTGTTCTTTTCATTTGCAAAAAAACACAAAATCACTGGCTCTACTGTTGGCCCTCTAATTGATGAAAATGGCACTCTTCAAGACAATGCTAAAACCATGGGTGAGATACTGCAGAAACAATACTGCTCTGTTTTCAGCAATCCTGATATGGCCGATCTGGGCTGTATCGGCGATGTTACTCCCCATTACACCTTATCGGACATAACGTTTGGCGCCCCTGATGTCTTGGCGGCAATAAAGGAAATCAAGCATAATTCAGCAGTAGGTCCCGATAGGTTCCCTGCTTGTGTCTTGAAGGCGTGTCAACACCAACTTGCTTCTCCTCTTGCCAATCTGTGGCGGATGTGGCGGAACTCACTGAATGCTGGATATGTGCCAGAAAACCTTCTATCCCAGTCTGTTGTCCCAGTTTTCAAAAAGGGAAACAAATCCCTTGCCGTGAATTACCGTCCAATCTCACTCACCTCTCATATCATTAAGGTATTTGAGCGAGTGGTGAGATCGCGAATGACCCACTTCCTTGAGAGTAACAATATGCTGAACTCCAACCAGCATGGATTCCGTAATGGAAGGGATTGCCTGACGCAACTACTGCATCACTTTGATGACATTTTGAGAGCCTTGGGAGAGGGTTCCAACACTGATGTTATCTACCTTGATTTCAGCAAGGCCTTTGACAGGGTTGATCATAACATTCTACTGAGAAAGCTGTCCAATATTGGTGTCACTGGAAAGCTGCTGCAGTGGATCAAGAGCTTCCTGTCAAACAGAACCCAACATGTTGTAGTTGAGGGAGTCAAATCAAGCCCAGCCAAAGTCAGTAGTGGAGTCCCACAAGGCACTGTGTTGGGCCCACTTCTCTTCATCATCTATATTAATGACATCACTGACACCATCAAACACAGCAACATTAAAATTTTCGCTGATGATTCCAAGCTCCAAAAGGTCATCAATGGCGTGGATGACCGGATAAGCCTTCAGTCAGACCTACTGGCTGTTACCCAATGGGCAGAAAAGAACAACATGTTACTGAACGAAGACAAATTCGAACTGATCCACTTTGGAAAAGAGGATGCTCTGAAACTCCCGTACTCCCTTCCCTCCGGGGAAACTCTCGTGGCATCTAACAACATCAGAGACTTGGGAGTAACCGTGGACAGCAACATAAGCTGGACCACGCATATAAGCAGCAAAGTTGACATGGCCCGCAGAATGTGTTCCTGGATCCTCAGAACCTTCCAGTCGAGAGATTCCCGCACCATTATCCTTCTCTTCTCTACTTTCGCCCGACCACACCTTGAATACTGTTGTCCACTGTGGTCTCCCCACACGAAACAAAGTATCATGAAACTTGAAGCTCCTCAAAGGGCAATCACGAAAAAGATAGATGGCATGTCAGACCTTGACTACTGGGGTCGATTGGAAAACCTGAAACTTTACTCACTCCAACGTCGCCGTGAGCGTTATATTATCTGCATGATGTGGAAAATGTTCCATCATCACTGCCCAAATGATGTTGGCATCGCCTTCAAGATACACCCAAGGCTTGGGCCCCGTGCTAACCGTCCCATTCAAAAATCTAAATCGCAACTCATAACAACAATACGGCACAATTATTTCACCTCAATCGGCCCTGCTCTCTTCAACATCACACCAGGACACGTCAAAACAGAAACTGACCACACAAAATTCAAGAAGTCTTTGGACAAATTCCTCCAAGTAATCCCGGACAAACCACCCACACCCGGATATGTCTCCGCAAACAGTAATTCTCTTCTCGAATGGGCCATGGTGCCCAAATCCTGAATTGAAAGACTTCGCCAGGTGGTGCTATTAAGTTAGACATGGCCTGGGCCAATACTGGCCAAAACATTTCAAAGTTATTCAAAGTTATATATATATATATATATATATATGTATATATATATATGTATATATATATATATATATGTATATATATATATATATATGTATATATATATATATATGTATATATATATATATATATGTATATATATATGTATATATATATATATATGTATATATATATATATATATATATATATGTATATATATATATATATATATATATATATATATATATATATATATATATATATATATGTATATATATATATATATATATATGTATATATATATATATATATATATATATATATGTATATATATATATATATGTATATATATATATATATGTATATATATATATATATGTATATATATATATATATGTATATATATATATATATATGTATATATATATATATATGTATATATATATATATATGTATATATATATATATATATGTATATATATATATATATGTATCATCATCATCATCATCACCGTTTTACGTCCGTTCTTCCACGCTAGCATGGGTTAGACGGGTTGTCCTGTTGTGGGCAGTGTCTGGTCGGCTGACCATGCCTTGCTCATACAGGAACTGATCTGGCTTGATTTCTACAGCTGGATGCCCTTCCTAACACCAACCTCATTTACAGTGAGTGCTGGGTGCTTTTTCGTGGCGCCTACACGTCCACTTTACAGTGTGGGCTGGGTGCTTTTTTGCCGTGGCACCTCCACGACCACCTTGCGGTGGGGGGGGGGGGCATATTGTTTATATGCTTCAGCATGTACCCATGGGAGGTCGGGTACCCTGTATTACTGCGTGACGCCAGAAGTCACGGTCGTGTGTCATTGACTTTGAGAGGTGTAGTTGGGTAAGGTCGGCTTTTATCACCTCATCCCAAGTCATCTTGGGTCTCCCCACTCCGCGGTTTCCATCAACTTCTAGTGCTCTGCACCTTTTTATGCAGCTGTCATCCTTCATACGCATCACATGTCCATACCAGCGTAACCGCCTCTCCTGCACGCAGCATTTGATTCCTCTTATGCTCAGTCTCTCTCTCAATTCATTTATGCTTTGTCGTTCACGTATATTACTGTTACACATCCATCGGAGCATGCAGGCTTCGTTTCTCTCTAATCTACGTAAGTCTTCCACCTTCAGCGCCCAGGTCTCACTACCATGCAACATCGCTGTTCGGATACACGCATCATACAGTCTGCCTTTCATTCTGAGGGAGAAGCCTTTTGCAGCTAGCAGTGGTAGTAGTTCCCTAAACTTCTTCCATCCCGTTCTTACCCTAGTTATTGTACTTTCTGAGCACCCACCTCCGTTGCTAATTCGGTCACCTAGGTAGCAGAAGCTGTCTACTGTTTCTACAGGGCCCTCCCAGAGATTGGTGGTACTTGTTTCCTGTGGCTGTTTGCTTGCTGTTTCAGCACAGCTGCTGCATGTGAATCCTACATTCTTAATTAAGCTTCCTGAGATCCCGCTACATCTCTTGTGTACCCATTGTTTGCATTTGGGGCAAAGAATGGAGTTCCTACCTACACCTTTCCTACATACTGAGCAAGGCCATTTCCCTGAGGGGATCTGGGTTCTGTTTTCTCGTCTACTTATAAGGACCTTAGTCTTTGTCATGTTGACTTTGAGGCCCTTTCTCTCTAGTCCCTGCTTCCAGGTTTGGAATTTATTCTCTAGTTCTACCATAGATTCAGCTATGAGTGCGAGGTCATCAGCATACAGGAGTTCCCATGGGCATCCGGTCTTAAACTCCTCCGTTATTGCCTGCATATATATATATATATATATATATATATATATATGTATATATATATATATATATATATATGTATATATATATATATATATATATATATATATATATATATATATATATGTATATATATATATATATATATATATATATGTATATATATATATATATATATATATATGTATATATATATATATATATGTATATATATATATATATATATATATATATATGTATATATATATATATATATATATATATATATATATATATGTATATATATATATATATATATATATATGTTTATATATGTATATATATATATATATATATATATATATATAT
>OZ024741.1:71635992-71698492 GCA_964016885.1 Eledone cirrhosa | reverse complement strand
ATGCAGTCTGGCTACTAATTGTTTTGGATACTAATAGAGCTGGGAGGAGGAGGAGGGAGCAGTGACTGAACTCTACCTGCTTGCCTTCCTTCTGACGTGTGTGTACATAAGTGTGTGTGTTTGTGCACATGTGAGTGTGTGTGGTGTGTGGGTTTATAGCATTATTTCAAATATGTGAGATTTAAAACATATTTCCTAAAGACCTAGTTAGGTTATTTCCCAATAGTATTTTTTTTCTATTTCCTTGTAATGGTCTAATATTCTCTTGGAATTACATCTATAGTCTCTATTTCTTCATAATGGTCTTATATTCTCTTAGTATAACAATATTTTATTCTGTTTAGGATTATTTTGGGAAAGCTGGGACAATAAAAGTTAAAAATAAAGGTGTGAAAATTAGACAAAAACAAACAAAACAACAGTTTACATTTTACTTTGTATTTCGTGGGGTTAGGACCCCCAGCTCATATCGCCATCAACATCATTCACCATTTCCTTTAGAAGACAACCATATGGGATTTTCTCTGTGTTGTCAGCAGTGCTCGTGTTTTGTGGCCAGTGTCCCTTGATTCAAAAATTGGTTTACACACACACATAATTATCTATGTCTATATATAAAATAAAAGATTGGGACTCCCATCATCCTTTTGAGAAATCTGGACCAGCCCCATCTATGTAATGACACACTTAACAGTCAGGTGGATAATGAACCATCTCCTAGAGGTCATTATTCTTTTAGGCAATTGGGGCGGTGGATTGGCAGTATCGGTAGAGGGCCGGACGCCATGCTTTCCAGCAGAGTTACGTCCCTTTACGATCTGAGTTCAAATCCCACCGAGGTTGACTTTGCCTTTCATCCTTACGGGGTCGATAAAGTAAAGTACCAGTAATGCACTGGGTATTTTGCTGGCCTTGTGCCTAAAGTAGAAACAATTATTCTTTTAGGCAATTAGCAAGGAGAAAATGCATTTATTCCCAAGATTCCTTTTACCCCTTCCACTACTGAGCTGTCGTTCAAATTCTTAAGACTTCAGTTCCTTGTTAGAGCCAGTTTCGCCATGACCATAAATAAAGCTCAGGGTCATAGTTTCAGTTGTAAGATTGAATATGAGAGAATCGGTTTTTACCCATGGACAGTTATATGTAGATTGTTCACAAGTGGGAACACCTAGAAATCCTATGCTGTGCACAAATGGTAAAACGAATAATATGATTTATCTGGAAGATTTTTTTTACGGTTTGTTTTCTTTTTTTTTTTTTGTCACAGTCTCACTTCATACTGTAAACCAGACAATGCATCCAATACAATTGTTTTCTTTTCTATCTGTTTTCTCTATCATCTGTTTATCCAGGCGAAGCTGGGTACCTCAGCTAGTACTTCATATAAACTATACTAATTTGTATTTCTATATAATGGAATAATAAAGTTCTATATTTCCTTATAGTGGTCTACTTGGGTGACAGACTTCATTTGTTGCCCAGTTTAACACGACCATGTGACCCATTAATACTGCAAGCACCAGAGGCCCTGAAAAGTGCCATGGGCACTACCTTTCCCTCTTCAACTAAACAGTAACATTATATATATACCATCATCATCATCATTTCATTTTACGTCCACGTTTCCCTGCTTGCAAGGGTGGGACGGGAACTGATTCTGGCTTGATTTCTACAGCTGGATGCCCTTCCTAACACCAACCGCATTTACAGTGAGTGCTGGGTGCTTTTTTGCCGTGGCACCTCCACGATCACTTTGCAGTGGAATGATAGGAACCGCAGTCCTATTATCTCATTTCTACAGCTGAGTAAACTGGAGCAATGTGAAATAAAGTGTCTTGCTCAAGGAAACAACACACAGAGTTGGGATGGAGAAATCCTCTTGGAATAACAATATTTCTAATGTTTTACTCTAATGCTGTCACTTTTTATAACAATCAACCCACTAGTAAAAATATAAACATTTCAATTAACAAACCACATTAGCAAGACATTCTTGAAAAATACAAAATATAGGAGTCACAACAAAAAGCTCCCTGCACACACTAAATGTGATTGGCATTAGGAAGTGTATCCAGCTATAGAAACCAAGACAGAAACAGTTCTGTATAAACAAGACACAATTACCTGACATAATTTGTCTCAAACGGGACAACCTGTCTAACCCATGCTAGTATTGGAAAATGATGATGATGATGAGCAATATGACTTATGACTGCATCACATTAAAAATTGAAGTCTTTATTCTAATACTGCAAGTTTTCACAATGACCTGTCCACTAAAATATTTGAATTAACAAAGCTATTTTTTAAGATACTTTCTGCTAAATCATTACAGGAAGTTATAGAGTTCTACTAAATTCAACTCCTTAGAGACCCACTTGTTATTACTCTTTAAATCTCATTCCTCTATACTTCCCTCCTCTCCTTGCTAACATTGAAATAGTAATATCAAAACACTGGCTAACAGAGAGAGAGAAAGATAGAGAGGGAGAGAGGAAGTGGGAGAGTGAGAAAAGGGACAGGATTATATGACTGACCACATTATTAAAAGACTATATATATATACACCCAGTATTTAGTATTTTACTTATTCTCTCACATTGAACTTGGAGAAAAAGTGTAAAGAATGGGGGCAGGGATAAATAGGGATACATGTTTGCAAGCACACACCCACACATGTATATATTGTCAATGACAAGGGGGAGGTAAAATCTCTAACAAGAATGAAAGTGCTGTATTTAATATATAGAGGACCTATGATCATAAATTCATTCCTCCTTTAACCTTTAGATTAAAAAAGTCTTTAGCATAAATGTCCACCAGATATGACAAGAATGTTGGGTTTTTCCCCATTCACTTCCACGTTATTTATATACTAAAAATATATATGCTGCATGTATCCCAGTTTTTAGACCCTTTGTGTGTCCATCACATGCCTCCCAAAACAGGTTGTAGACCCATCACCAGTTCTCACAGCATTGGATGGAGGTTGCAATATATTTTTCAAACAGGATGCTCTACCTATGCCTGAGTGCATCCCTTGTTAGCTTGCATGAAGAATGATGCAGTATGAATGCTTTTATTGCATCTAACCATATTGTAGTGTCTTGGTGGTTTCATTCACACCAGTCACCAACTTGGTACTTTTCTCAGACCCGTGAAGACTAGGCTTTTTTAGAGGCAGTCTTTACTTGCTTTGTTGTAGCTACATCACTGGGTTGTGAGAGTTTTCTTAGGAGCTAACAGTGTCATTCATTGCTCCATCTCCCCTAGTAGTTTACCGGTGTTGGTCCAGGATTGCTTATTCATGTCAGGAGCCCACTTATATTGCAACTAACCATCATATCTGGTGGCCGTATTGCTATCCATCACATGTGACCCATTCTCTAGCAGAACAGCTCTACTGTGCTCAGAATGTCTAAGGAAAGAATCACTGGACAGATTTTACAAGCAAAACCAACCGGCAGGAGACCCAAGGGTAGACCCTGAGCAAGATGGTTGGATAACATCCATGAGCTTAACTGGCCTCACTTGGGGATCCAGCCAGATCAATTGGAGACAGTCGCGTCTGACATGACTCACTGGAAGGCATATCTGAGGACTCTACCCCCACGACCCTCCCTTATAGTCACCTCTTACGGGGTTTTAATAATTGAGGTTCAAACTGGAATTTTAACCAGTGTAACTTCCTCTGCAGGAAACCAGTGTGTAGTCCCATTAAAAACTATAGCCAACAAGTTCAGAGAGTACACTGATATGAATTAAATAAATAATTCTGGAAAAATGGAAGGTAAAGCTGGCCTAGCAAGATTTGAACTCAGAATACAGGAAGACATAACTAAATACAGCCACTATTATTCCACCTGTTTTAATCTGTTTTATACCAAACTGCTTGAAACTGCAGCTGTCTCTACAATACATAGTTGCTTATTTTAAATTGTTTATATTTATCTAAAAATGTTCCACTATTATTTTGTATAAGAACCTTTGTTAACTCTAAACATCCCATAACAAGTTAAGAGAAAATATCTAAAGATGGGGTTGTTAATTTAAATGTTTATAGTATCTTTACAACTGGACAGATCATTACGAAAATTAGCAATAAATTAAAGACTTTTTTTTAATGTGATGTAGCCATAATGCGGTTTTGTACTTTTCAAGAATGCCTTACTAATGCAATTTCAAACAGTACAGGATTTTAAGAATTCAGTTATATTAAGTTCCAAATGCCTTTAACATTTACATTACTCTATATTTTCTATTATAATTTCTTGGTAAAAGCTTTACCTCACATAACTATTTCAGATAATAACGAATCTATGAGATTTGATGCTATTTATTTTGAGAACAATACCTTAACATCAGTATGAGTGGCCAGTTATGATTGGTTTGAACAGAAAGAGGTGAGAGAATTCTGGCGGATACAGCCGGTTTAAATGCTAAAGGGTTAATAAGAAAGTTAGTTATATTATTAACTCACTTCAAATTCTTGGTTATTTTCAAAATGATTTAAAAATCATAAGCAGTGCCTTTAATTTGAAATATAGTAACAAAAAGGTTGATGCTTGGTTCATCTAATTCAAACTTTATTGTCATTATGGCAGTATCAGTAGAGTGTCAGACACCATGCTTTGCAACATAGTGTTACGGCCCTTTATGATCTGAGTTCAAATCCCGCTGAGGTTAACTTTGCCTTTCATCCTTACAGGGTCGATAAAATAAAGCACCAGTAACATACTGAGGTTGATTTAATCGACTTCCCCCCCCAAAAAAAAAAATTGCTGGCCTTGTGCCTATATAAGAAATCATTATATATTGTGGATTGGCAGTATCGGTAGAGGGTCGGACGCCATGCTTTGCAGCAAAGAGTTACGGCCCTTTATGATCTGAGTTCAAATCCCGCTGAGGTTAACTTTGCCTTTCATCCTTATGGGGTCGATAAAATAAAGTACCAATAATGCACTGGGTAATTGCTGGCCTTGTGTCAAAAGTAGAAACAATTATATATTGACATAAGCAATCTCTAAAATTGTCGAATTACAACCATGATAATTAGTGCAGTAATCATTTCACAATTAAGATACATTATAATATAATACTATAATACCAACACATTAGTGACGGTAATCATTACTGTTGTTTCACACCAGACGCACCAGCCCAGACCAAGCAAACCAATGATCAAAGGTATTCCAGCTATTTTTTTAGAAAGTGTATATAAGATATTTGTTGTATGTATCCTTGTATGTCATTAGAGGCAAACCCAGAGAGAGCAGACCAATGATCAAAGATGCTGTAGCCATTTTGTTAGACAGTGTATAGAGGACATTTGCTGTATATATCCCATTTCAAATAGGTATGCCATATCATAAAAAGCAACTAAAAGGGTTAGTACTAGAAAGGGCATCCAGCCATAAAACACTGCCTTAAAAAGGGGACCATCATGGGTATAAAGCTTGTCATGGAGCTTGCAATGCTATCTGCTTTAGCAAGCAAAATTGCCTTCAAACAGTTTATTTTAAAGACAGTAGGTTAAGATTTGAAGGAGGTGTGGTTGCTTTTTCTATTAGATCAAGGTAAACATGGGCTGCCAACCAAAATAGATCAGTTAGGAAAGTGTGAGATGGAAGTGATGGCAGTAGTTTCAAATGTATTTATTTGTTTATGTATTTTAAAAGTTTCATTACACACAAATCCATCTTTACTTAGTAAAAGCTAGCATTTTATTTTTTTTATTCTCTCCCTGCAGGAATCAACCACCAACAGCATCAATCCCACCAGTCTTGGAGGACCTGCAAAGGTCATGGGCATAGCCCTTTCCTCCAGTCCTAGCAAATTTAAAAAAGATTTTATGTTTTTTTTAGAAAAAAGTTTGAAGATGTGGGAAAAGGTATTAGCATCACTAGTGCTGCTAAGTTAGTAAAATGGGGCCTCTGTACTGTTTAGTTAGGAAGGGAGGGACTATAACATTTTTCAGCCTTTTACAGACCATTTTCACTCCCTCCTCCCTGGGACTGGTAATAGGGAGGAAGGTATCCTTAAACTGGATTCCTGGCCCAAATATTTGCAAGAGAATGGTGGTTAAACCAAATGAGGGATTAAGTCTACCACCCAAGTAATGTAATTTTGAACTCAGAATACAAAGACTTTGGGCAAATACCACAAGGTATCTGATCGAATACTCAAACAATTCTGCCAATCAATCACCCTGCACTGGTACTTTATGTTATTTTATCAATCCCAGAAGGATGACAGGCAAAGTTCACCTCAGCCGGATTTGAAATCAAAGTGCCAAAAGCCAGAACCAACACTACAAGGCTTTTTGTCCCACATTCTAATAACTATCAATTCCCCACCTGCAGAAAATCAATAAAATAATTGTGTGTTTCAGAGTTGTATTTATCTAGCAAGGTACTTGATCTAAGATTGACTGTTAAAACTAAATCAATTACTATGTAGATGAGTTATTTTAACCATTCAAGAAAACCTGCCAAAACTGTTAAATTCACTTTATATTTATTATTTAAATCTTGGTGTCAACATTTTCATCACACCACTCTTCCACAGTGGAACTGTATCGACCAGGTCACAAAGAGGGCAATGAAAATTTTGATACCAAAAAATAAATAATAAATGTAAAGCTATCTTTATCATTTTTATATTCTCTCCTGTACAGCATCTCTACTCTTTTCTTTATCATCTCCTTTGTCAAGTGAAGTTTCTTGAGATCAGTTTTCACTACTTCTGCCCACATCTTTCTTGGTCTTCCTCTACTACATCTTCCATTCACTTGTTTTTTGACATCTCCTTTGTGAGGTGAGGTTTCTTGAGACTAACTTTCATCACCTGTACCCATGTGTTTCTTGGTCTTCCTCTACTATAGCTTTCCTCCACATGCCTCTCTCCTTTGAGAGGTGTGGTTTCTTCAGGTCAGTTTTCACCACCTCTGCCAACATCTTTCTTGATCATCCTCTATCACAACTTTCTTCCACTTGGAAATTTTTGTGTTTTTTCACTGGCTAAAATGACTCTTCCATCATTACATGTATGGCAGCAGAAGTGGGATGAAAATTTAGTTATTCTACAAACGATTGTCTATAGTTTGGTCTTCTTAAGTAATGGAAAACTTCAAAAGATATCTATTTTTGGCTGCATACCATTTTCCTTCTTAGAAGAAATAATCTGGTCATAAAGGTACCAACCATATCAGCAGACTTTATTCCATCAACTCACTAGCTTCTGTTGCATTCTATATACCATTTTCTAAAGCTGCAACTGCATTTCAACCCCCCCCCCCCCCCTCCACCAAAGTGCCACCTCACAATAGAAGACAAAAGATAAAATAGCAAACTACTATACATTGGTTTTACTACCTCCTGCACTCCAATCTTTATCTTGTCAGATTCCATTTCCATAAACATCAATTTCCTCTATCATCTCTGACTACACTTTAAATCTGTTAGACTTGGGGGGGGGGGGTGATTTATTTGCCACCCAACATTCTTCTTACTATGTCTCTCACTATTTAGGGGTAACAACACAATAAAAAACAAATTTAATGAATCACCAGCAGCATCATTTTTATGTCAGTTTTTCCATATAAGCTTGAGTTGAACAAAACGTTTTGAAGCAGTATTCTACAGATGGATATCTTTCATAACACAAACAACAACTACTATTTTTAAATAACGTACTTATCTTTAAGCATTGAACTCCTAAACTACAGGAAGTTTTTGTTTATGCAGGGTATAAACAAACATCACTACTAGTAACTAGGTCACAGACATTGTCACTGAGAATTTCAGAGAATCTGATGAAAATTTTGATACTACGAAGGAAAGAAATGGCTAAACTGATTCTTCCATACTGCAATTACTTCTTTTCAACACACAGTCTTAGATCAAGTCACTTGCCAGACAAGTACAACTGTCACTAAAATGGCTCTTCCACAATATAATTAATTCAGTCTCAACACAGTACAACTGTGACTAAAATGTCTCTTCCACAGTATAATTGATTCAGTCTCAACACAGTACAACTGTGACTAAAATGACTCTTCCACAATATAATTGATTCAGTTTAACACAGTACAACTGTGACTAAAATGACTCTTCCACAATATAATTGATTCAGTCTCAACACAGTACAACTGTGACTAAAATGACTCTTCCACAATATAATTAATTCAGTCTCAACACAGTACAACTGTGACTAAAATGACTCTTCCACAATATAATTGATTCAGTTTAACACAGTACAACTGTGACAAAAATGACTCTTCCACAGTATAATTGATTCAGTCTCAACACAGTGCAACTGTGACTACAATGACTCTTCCACAATATAATTGATTCAGTCTCAACACAGTACAACTGTGACTAAAATGACTCTTCCACAATATAATTGATTCAGTCTCAACACAGTACAACTGTGACTAAAATGACTCTTCCACAGTATAATTGATTCAGTCTCAACACAGTACAACTGTGACTAAAATGACTCTTCCACAGTATAATTGATTCAGTCTCAACACAGTACAACTGTGACTAAAATTACTCTTCCACAATATAATTGATTCAGTCTCAACACAGTACAACTGTGACTAAAATGACTCTTCCACAGTATAATTGATTCAGGCTCAACACAGTACAACTGTGACTAAAATGACTCTTCCACAGTATAATTGATTCAGTCTCAACACAGTACAACTGTGACTACAATGACTCTTCCACAATATAATTGATTCAGTCTCAACACAGTACAACTGTGACTAAAATGACTCTTCCACAATATAATTGATTCAGTCTCAACACAGTACAACTGTGACTAAAATGACTCTTCCACAATATAATTGATTCAGTCTCAACACAGTACAACTGTGACTAAAATGACTCTTCCACAGTATAATTGATTCAGGCTCAACACAGTACAACTGTGACTAAAATGACTCTTCCACAGTATAATTGATTCAGTCTCAACACAGTACAACTGTGATTAAAATGACTCTTCCACAATATAATTGATTCAGTCTCAACACAGTACAACTGTGATTAAAATGACTCTTCCACAATATAATTGATTCAGTCTCAACACAGTATGACTGTGACTAAAATGACTCTTCCACAATATAATTGATTCAGTCTCAACACAGTACAACTGTGAGTAAAATTACTCTTCCACAATATAATTGATTCAGTCTCAACACAGTACAACTCTGACTAAAATGACTCTTCCACAATATAATTGATTCAGTCTCAACACAGTACAACTGTGACTAAAATGACTCTTCCACATTATAACCGCTCCAGTCTCAACACAGTACAACTGTGACTAAAATGACTCTTCCACAATATAATTGATTCAGTTTAACACAGTACAACTGTGACTAAAATGACTCTTCCACAATATAATTGATTCAGTCTCAACACAGTACAACTGTGACTAAAATGACTCTTCCACAGTATAATTGATTCAGGCTCAACACAGTACAACTGTGACTAAAATGACTCTTCCACAGTATAATTGATTCAGTCTCAACACAGTACAACTGTGATTAAAATGACTCTTCCACAATATAATTGATTCAGTCTCAACACAGTACAACTGTGACTAAAATGACTCTTCCACAATATAATTGATTCAGTCTCAACACAGTACAACTGTGACTAGAATGACTCTTCCACAATATAATTGATTCAGTCTCAACACAGTACAACTGTGACTAAAATGACTCTTCCACAGTATAATTGATTCAGTCTCAACACAGTACAACTGTGACTAAAATGACTCTTCCACAGTATAATTGATTCAGTCTCAACACAGTGCAACTGTGACTACAATGACTCTTCCACAATATAATTGATTCAGTCTCAACACAGTACAACTGTGACTAAAATGACTCTTCCACAATATAATTGATTCAGTCTCAACACAGTACAACTGTGACTAAAATGACTCTTCCACAGTATAATTGATTCAGTCTCAACACAGTACAACTGTGACTAAAATGACTCTTCCACAGTATAATTGATTCAGTCTCAACACAGTACAACTGTGACTAAAATGACTCTTCCACAATATAATTGATTCAGTCTCAACACAGTACAACTGTGACTAAAATGACTCTTCCACAATATAATTGATTCAGTCTCAACACAGTACAACTGTGACTAAAATGACTCTTCCACAATATAATTGATTCAGTCTCAACACAGTACAACTGTGACTAAAATGACTCTTCCACAGTATAATTGATTCAGGCTCAACACAGTACAACTGTGACTAAAATGACTCTTCCACAGTATAATTGATTCAGTCTCAACACAGTACAACTGTGATTAAAATTACTCTTCCACAATATAATTGATTCAGTCTCAACACAGTACAACTGTGACTAAAATGACTCTTCCACAATATAATTGATTTAGTCTCAACACAGTACAACTGTGACTAAAATGACTCTTCCACAATATAATTGATTCAGTCTCAACACAGTACAACTGTGACTAAAATGACTCTTCCACAATATAATTGATTCAGTCTCAACACAGTACAACTGTGAGTAAAATTACTCTTCCACAATATAGTTAATTCAGTCTCAACACAGTACAACTGTGACTAAAATGACTCTTCCACAATATAATTGATTCAGTCTCAACACAGTACAACTGTGACTAAAATGACTCTTCCACAATATAATTGATTTAGTCTCAACACAGTACAACTGTGATTAAAATGACTCTTCCACAATATAATTGATTCAGTCTCAACACAGTACAACTGTGACTAAAATGACTCTTCCACAATATAATTGATTCAGTCTCAACACAGTACAACTGTGACTAAAATGACTCTTCCACAGTATAATTGATTCAGTCTCAACACAGTACAACTGTGACTAAAATGACTCTTCCACAGTATAATTGATTCAGTCTCAACACAGTACAACTGTGACTAAAATGACTCTTCCACAATATAACTGATTCAGTCTCAACACAGTACAACTGTGACTAAAATGACTCTTCCACAATATAATTGATTCAGTCTCAACACAGTACAACTGTGTCTAAAATGACTCTTCCACAATATAATTGATTCAGTCTCAACACAGTACAACTGTGACTAAAATGACTCTTCCACAATATAATTGATTCAGTCTCAACACAGTACAACTGTGACTAAAATGACTCTTCCACATTATAACCGCTCCAGTCTCAACACAGTACAACTGTGACTAAAATGACTCTTCCGCAATATAATTGATTCAGTCTCAACACAGTACAACTGTGACTAAAATTACTCTTCCACAATATAATTGATTCAGTCTCAACACAGTACAACTGTGAGTAGAATTACTCTTCCACAATATATTTAATTCAGTCTCAACACAGTACAACTGTGACTAAAATGACTCTTCCACAATATAATTGATTCAGTCTCAACACAGTACAACTGTGACTAAAATGACTCTTCCACAATATAATTGATTCAGTCTCAACACAGTACAACTGTGACTAAAATGACTCTTCCACAATATAATTGATTCAGTCTCAACACAGTACAACTGTGACTAAAATGACTCTTCCACAATATAATTGATTCAGTCTCAACACAGTACAACTGTGAGTAAAATTACTCTTCCACAATATAGTTAATTCAGTCTCAACACAGTACAACTGTGACTAAAATGACTCTTCCACAATATAATTGATTCAGTCTCAACACAGTACAACTGTGAGTAAAATTACTCTTCCACAATATAATTACTTCAGTCTCAACACAGTACAACTGTGACTAAAATGACTCTTCCACAATATAATTGATTCAGTCTCAACACAGTACAACTCTGACTAAAATGACTCTTCCACAATATAATTGATTCAATCTCAACACAGTACAACTGTGACTAAAATGACTCTTCCACAATATAATTGATTCAGTCTCAACACAGTACAACTGTGACTAAAATGACTCTTCCACAATATAATTGATTCAGTCTCAACACAGTACAACTGTGACTAAAATGACTCTTCCACAATATAATTGATTCAGTCTCAACACAGTACAACTGTGACTAAAATGACTCTTCCACAATATAATTGATTCAGTCTCAACACAGTACAACTGTGACTAAAATGACTCTTCCACAATATAATTGATTCAGTCTCAACACAGTACAACTGTGACTAAAATGACTCTTCCACAATATAATTGATTCAGTCTCAACACAGTACAACTAAAATGACTCTTCCACAATATAATTGATTCAATCTCAACACAGTACAACTGTGACTAAAATGACTCTTCCACAATATAATTGATTCAGTCTCAACACAGTACAACTGTGACTAAAATGACTCTTCCACAATATAATTGATTCAGTCTCAACACAGTACAACTGTGACTAAAATGACTCTTCCACAATATAATTGATTCAGTCTCAACACAGTACAACTGTGACTAAAATGACTCTTCCACAGTATAATTAATTCAGTCTCAACACAGTACAACTGTGACTAAAATTACTCTTCCACAGTATAATTGATTCAGTCTCAACACAGTACAGCTGTGACTAAAATGACTCTTCCACAATATAATTGATTCAGTCTCAACACAGTACAACTGTGACTAAAATGACTCTTCCACAATATAATTGATTCAGTCTCAACACAGTACAACTGTGACTAAAATGACTCTTCCACAATATAATTGATTCAGTCTCAACACAGTACAACTGTGACTAAAATGACTCTTCCACAATATAATTGATTCAGTCTCAACACAGTACAACTGTGACTAAAATGACTCTTCCACAATATAATTGATTCAGTCTCAACACAGTACAACTGTGACTAAAATGACTCTTCCACAATATAATTGATTCAGTTTAACACAGTACAACTGTGACTAAAATGACTCTTCCACAATATAATTGATTCAGTCTCAACACAGTACTACTGTGACTAAAATGACTCTTCCACAGTATAATTGATTCAGGCTCAACACAGTACAACTGTGACTAAAATGACTCTTCCACAGTATAATTGATTCAGTCTCAACACAGTACAACTGTGATTAAAATGACTCTTCCACAATATAATTGATTCAGTCTCAACACAGTACAACTGTGACTAAAATGACTCTTCCACAATATAATTGATTCAGTCTCAACACAGTACAACTGTGACTAGAATGACTCTTCCACAATATAATTGATTCAGTCTCAACACAGTACAACTGTGACTAAAATGACTCTTCCACAGTATAATTGATTCAGTCTCAACACAGTACAACTGTGACTAAAATGACTCTTCCACAGTATAATTGATTCAGTCTCAACACAGTGCAACTGTGACTACAATGACTCTTCCACAATATAATTGATTCAGTCTCAACATAGTACAACTGTGACTAAAATGACTCTTCCACAATATAATTGATTCAGTCTCAACACAGTACAACTGTGACTAAAATGACTCTTCCACAGTATAATTGATTCAGTCTCAACACAGTACAACTGTGACTAAAATGACTCTTCCACAGTATAATTGATTCAGTCTCAACACAGTACAACTGTGACTAAAATGACTCTTCCACAATATAATTGATTCAGTCTCAACACAGTACAACTGTGACTAAAATGACTCTTCCACAATATAATTGATTCAGTCTCAACACAGTACAACTGTGACTAAAATGACTCTTCCACAATATAATTGATTCAGTCTCAACACAGTACAACTCTGACTAAAATGACTCTTCCACAATATAATTGATTCAGTTTCACCACAGTACAACTGTGACTAAAATGACTCTTCCACAGTATAATTGATTCAGGCTCAACACAGTACAACTGTGACTAAAATGACTCTTCCACAGTATAATTGATTCAGTCTCAACACAGTACAACTGTGATTAAAATTACTCTTCCACAATATAATTGATTCAGTCTCAACACAGTACAACTGTGACTAAAATGACTCTTCCACAATATAATTGATTTAGTCTCAACACAGTACAACTGTGACTAAAATGACTCTTCCACAATATAATTGATTCAGTCTCAACACAGTACAACTGTGACTAAAATGACTCTTCCACAATATAATTGATTCAGTCTCAACACAGTACAACTGTGAGTAAAATTACTCTTCCACAATATAGTTAATTCAGTCTCAACACAGTACAACTGTGACTAAAATGACTCTTCCACAATATAATTGATTCAGTCTCAACACAGTACAACTGTGACTAAAATGACTCTTCCACAATATAATTGATTTAGTCTCAACACAGTACAACTGTGATTAAAATGACTCTTCCACAATATAATTGATTCAGTCTCAACACAGTACAACTGTGACTAAAATGACTCTTCCACAATATAATTGATTCAGTCTCAACACAGTACAACTGTGACTAAAATGACTCTTCCACAGTATAATTGATTCAGTCTCAACACAGTACAACTGTGACTAAAATGACTCTTCCACAGTATAATTGATTCAGTCTCAACACAGTACAACTGTGACTAAAATGACTCTTCCACAATATAACTGATTCAGTCTCAACACAGTACAACTGTGACTAAAATGACTCTTCCACAATATAATTGATTCAGTCTCAACACAGTACAACTGTGATTAAAATTACTCTCCCACAATATAATTGATTCAGTCTTAACACAGTACAACTGTGACTAAAATGACTCTTCCACAATATAATTGATTCAGTCTCAACACAGTACAACTGTGACTAAAATGACTCTTCCACAATATAATTGATTCAGTCTCAACACAGTACAACTGTGACTAAAATGACTCTTCCACATTATAACCGCTCCAGTCTCAACACAGTACAACTGTGACTAAAATGACTCTTCCTCAATATAATTGATTCAGTCTCAACACAGTACAACTGTGACTAAAATTACTCTTCCACAATATAATTGATTCAGTCTCAACACAGTACAACTGTGAGTAGAATTACTCTTCCACAATATATTTAATTCAGTCTCAACACAGTACAACTGTGACTAAAATGACTCTTCCACAATATAATTGATTCAGTCTCAACACAGTACAACTGTGACTAAAGTGACTCTTCCACAATATAATTGATTCAGTCTCAACACAGTACAACTGTGACTAAAATGACTCTTCCACAATATAATTGATTCAGTCTCAACACAGTACAACTGTGACTAAAATGACTCTTCCACAATATAATTGATTCAGTCTCAACACAGTACAATTGTGAGTAAAATTACTCTTCCACAATATAATTACTTCAGTCTCAACACAGTACAACTGTGACTAAAATGACTCTTCCACAATATAATTGATTCAGTCTCAACACAGTACAACTGTGACTAAAATGACTCTTCCACAATATAATTGATTCAATCTCAACACAGTACAACTGTGACTAAAATGACTCTTCCACAATATAATTGATTCAGTCTCAACACAGTACAACTGTGACTAAAATGACTCTTCCACAATATAATTGATTCAGTCTCAACACAGTACAACTGTGACTAAAATGACTCTTCCACAATATAATTGATTCAGTCTCAACACAGTACAACTGTGACTAAAATGACTCTTCCACAATATAATTGATTCAGTCTCAACACAGTACAACTGTGACTAAAATGACTCTTCCACAATATAGTTAATTCAGTCTCAACACAGTACAACTGTGACTAAAATGACTCTTCCGCAATATAATTGATTCAGTCTCAACACAGTACAACTGTGACTAAAATGACTCTTCCACAATATAATTGATTCAGTCTCAACACAGTACAACTGTGACTAAAATGACTCTTCCACAATATAATTGATTCAGTCTCAACACAGTACAACTGTGACTAAAATGACTCTTCCACAATATAATTGATTCAGTCTCAACACAGTACAACTAAAATGACTCTTCCACAATATAATTGATTCAATCTCAACACAGTACAACTGTGACTAAAATGACTCTTCCACAATATAATTGATTCAGTCTCAACACAGTACAACTGTGACTAAAATGACTCTTCCACAATATAATTGATTCAGTCTCAACACAGTACAACTGTGACTAAAATGACTCTTCCACAATATAATTGATTCAGTCTCAACACAGTACAACTGTGACTAAAATGACTCTTCCACAGTATAATTAATTCAGTCTCAACACAGTACAACTGTGACTAAAATTACTCTTCCACAGTATAATTGATTCAGTCTCAACACAGTACAGCTGTGACTAAAATGACTCTTCCACAATATAATTGATTCAGTCTCAACACAGTACAACTGTGACTAAAATGACTCTTCCACAATATAATTGATTCAGTCTCAACACAGTACAACTGTGACTAAAATGACTCTTCCACAGTATAATTGATTCAGTCTCAACACAGTACAACTGTGACTAAAATGACTCTTCCACAGTATAATTGATTCAGTCTCAACACAGTACAGCTGTGACTAAAATGACTCTTCCACAATATAATTGATTCAGTCTCAACACAGTACAACTGTGACTAAAATGACTCTTCCACAATATAATTGATTCAGTCTCAACACAGTACAACTGTGACTAAAATGACTCTTCCACAATATAATTGATTCAGTCTCAACACAGTACAACTGTGACTAAAATGACTCTTCCACAATATAATTGATTCAGTCTCAACACAGTACAACTGTGACTAAAATGACTCTTCCACAATATAATTGATTCAGTCTCAACACAGTACAACTGTGACTAAAATGACTCTTCCACAATATAATTGATTCAGTTTAACACAGTACAACTGTGACTAAAATGACTCTTCCACAATATAATTGATTCAGTCTCAACACAGTACAACTGTGACTAAAATGACTCTTCCACAGTATAATTGATTCAGGCTCAACACAGTACAACTGTGACTAAAATGACTCTTCCACAGTATAATTGATTCAGTCTCAACACAGTACAACTGTGATTAAAATGACTCTTCCACAATATAATTGATTCAGTCTCAACACAGTACAACTGTGACTAAAATGACTCTTCCACAATATAATTGATTCAGTCTCAACACAGTACAACTGTGACTAGAATGACTCTTCCACAATATAATTGATTCAGTCTCAACACAGTACAACTGTGACTAAAATGACTCTTCCACAGTATAATTGATTCAGTCTCAACACAGTACAACTGTGACTAAAATGACTCTTCCACAGTATAATTGATTCAGTCTCAACACAGTGCAACTGTGACTACAATGACTCTTCCACAATATAATTGATTCAGTCTCAACACAGTACAACTGTGACTAAAATGACTCTTCCACAATATAATTGATTCAGTCTCAACACAGTACAACTGTGACTAAAATGACTCTTCCACAGTATAATTGATTCAGTCTCAACACAGTACAGCTGTGACTAAAATGACTCTTCCACAGTATAATTGATTCAGTCTCAACACAGTACAACTGTGACTAAAATGACTCTTCCACAATATAATTGATTCAGTCTCAACACAGTACAACTGTGACTAAAATGACTCTTCCACAATATAATTGATTCAGTCTCAACACAGTACAACTGTGACTAAAATGACTCTTCCACAATATAATTGATTCAGTCTCAACACAGTACAACTGTGACTAAAATGACTCTTCCACAGTATAATTGATTCAGGCTCAACACAGTACAACTGTGACTAAAATGACTCTTCCACAGTATAATTGATTCAGTCTCAACACAGTACAACTGTGATTAAAATTACTCTTCCACAATATAATTGATTCAGTCTCAACACAGTACAACTGTGACTAAAATGACTCTTCCACAATATAATTGATTTAGTCTCAACACAGTACAACTGTGACTAAAATGACTCTTCCACAATATAATTGATTCAGTCTCAACACAGTACAACTGTGACTAAAATGACTCTTCCACAATATAATTGATTCAGTCTCAACACAGTACAACTGTGAGTAAAATTACTCTTCCACAATATAGTTAATTCAGTCTCAACACAGTACAACTGTGACTAAAATGACTCTTCCACAATATAATTGATTCAGTCTCAACACAGTACAACTGTGACTAAAATGACTCTTCCACAATATAATTGATTCAGTCTCAACACAGTACAACTGTGACTAAAATGACTCTTCCACAATATAATTGATTCAGTCTCAACACAGTACAACTGTGAGTAAAATTACTCTTCCACAATATAGTTAATTCAGTCTCAACACAGTACAACTGTGACTAAAATGACTCTTCCACAATATAATTGATTCAGTCTCAACACAGTACAATTGTGAGTAAAATTACTCTTCCACAATATAATTACTTCAGTCTCAACACAGTACAACTGTGACTAAAATGACTCTTCCACAATATAATTGATTCAGTCTCAACACAGTACAACTGTGACTAAAATGACTCTTCCACAATATAATTGATTCAATCTCAACACAGTACAACTGTGACTAAAATGACTCTTCCACAATATAATTGATTCAGTCTCAACACAGTACAACTGTGACTAAAATGACTCTTCCACAATATAATTGATTCAGTCTCAACACAGTACAACTGTGACTAAAATGACTCTTCCACAATATAATTGATTCAGTCTCAACACAGTACAACTGTGACTAAAATGACTCTTCCACAATATAATTGATTCAGTCTCAACACAGTACAACTGTGACTAAAATGACTCTTCCACAATATAGTTAATTCAGTCTCAACACAGTACAACTGTGACTAAAATGACTCTTCCGCAATATAATTGATTCAGTCTCAACACAGTACAACTGTGACTAAAATGACTCTTCCACAATATAATTGATTCAGTCTCAACACAGTACAACTGTGACTAAAATGACTCTTCCACAATATAATTGATTCAGTCTCAACACAGTACAACTGTGACTAAAATGACTCTTCCACAATATAATTGATTCAGTCTCAACACAGTACAACTAAAATGACTCTTCCACAATATAATTGATTCAATCTCAACACAGTACAACTGTGACTAAAATGACTCTTCCACAATATAATTGATTCAGTCTCAACACAGTACAACTGTGACTAAAATGACTCTTCCACAATATAATTGATTCAGTCTCAACACAGTACAACTGTGACTAAAATGACTCTTCCACAATATAATTGATTCAGTCTCAACACAGTACAACTGTGACTAAAATGACTCTTCCACAGTATAATTAATTCAGTCTCAACACAGTACAACTGTGACTAAAATTACTCTTCCACAGTATAATTGATTCAGTCTCAACACAGTACAGCTGTGACTAAAATGACTCTTCCACAATATAATTGATTCAGTCTCAACACAGTACAACTGTGACTAAAATGACTCTTCCACAATATAATTGATTCAGTCTCAACACAGTACAACTGTGACTAAAATGACTCTTCCACAGTATAATTGATTCAGTCTCAACACAGTACAACTGTGACTAAAATGACTCTTCCACAGTATAATTGATTCAGTCTCAACACAGTACAGCTGTGACTAAAATGACTCTTCCACAATATAATTGATTCAGTCTCAACACAGTACAACTGTGACTAAAATGACTCTTCCACAATATAATTGATTCAGTCTCAACACAGTACAACTGTGACTAAAATGACTCTTCCACAATATAATTGATTCAGTCTCAACACAGTACAACTGTGACTAAAATGACTCTTCCACAATATAATTGATTCAGTCTCAACACAGTACAACTGTGACTAAAATGACTCTTCCACAATATAATTGATTCAGTCTCAACACAGTACAACTGTGACTAAAATGACTCTTCCACAATATAATTGATTCAGTTTAACACAGTACAACTGTGACTAAAATGACTCTTCCACAATATAATTGATTCAGTCTCAACACAGTACAACTGTGACTAAAATGACTCTTCCACAGTATAATTGATTCAGGCTCAACACAGTACAACTGTGACTAAAATGACTCTTCCACAGTATAATTGATTCAGTCTCAACACAGTACAACTGTGATTAAAATGACTCTTCCACAATATAATTGATTCAGTCTCAACACAGTACAACTGTGACTAAAATGACTCTTCCACAATATAATTGATTCAGTCTCAACACAGTACAACTGTGACTAGAATGACTCTTCCACAATATAATTGATTCAGTCTCAACACAGTACAACTGTGACTAAAATGACTCTTCCACAGTATAATTGATTCAGTCTCAACACAGTACAACTGTGACTAAAATGACTCTTCCACAGTATAATTGATTCAGTCTCAACACAGTGCAACTGTGACTACAATGACTCTTCCACAATATAATTGATTCAGTCTCAACACAGTACAACTGTGACTAAAATGACTCTTCCACAATATAATTGATTCAGTCTCAACACAGTACAACTGTGACTAAAATGACTCTTCCACAGTATAATTGATTCAGTCTCAACACAGTACAGCTGTGACTAAAATGACTCTTCCACAGTATAATTGATTCAGTCTCAACACAGTACAACTGTGACTAAAATGACTCTTCCACAATATAATTGATTCAGTCTCAACACAGTACAACTGTGACTAAAATGACTCTTCCACAATATAATTGATTCAGTCTCAACACAGTACAACTGTGACTAAAATGACTCTTCCACAATATAATTGATTCAGTCTCAACACAGTACAACTGTGACTAAAATGACTCTTCCACAGTATAATTGATTCAGGCTCAACACAGTACAACTGTGACTAAAATGACTCTTCCACAATATAATTGATTCAGTCTCAACACAGTACAACTGTGACTAAAATGACTCTTCCACAGTATAATTGATTCAGTCTCAACACAGTACAGCTGTGACTAAAATGACTCTTCCACAGTATAATTGATTCAGTCTCAACACAGTACAACTGTGACTAAAATGACTCTTCCACAATATAATTGATTCAGTCTCAACACAGTACAACTGTGACTAAAATGACTCTTCCACAATATAATTGATTCAGTCTCAACACAGTACAACTGTGACTAAAATGACTCTTCCACAATATAATTGATTCAGTCTCAACACAGTACAACTGTGACTAAAATGACTCTTCCACAGTATAATTGATTCAGGCTCAACACAGTACAACTGTGACTAAAATGACTCTTCCACAGTATAATTGATTCAGTCTCAACACAGTACAACTGTGATTAAAATTACTCTTCCACAATATAATTGATTCAGTCTCAACACAGTACAACTGTGACTAAAATGACTCTTCCACAATATAATTGATTTAGTCTCAACACAGTACAACTGTGACTAAAATGACTCTTCCACAATATAATTGATTCAGTCTCAACACAGTACAACTGTGACTAAAATGACTCTTCCACAATATAATTGATTCAGTCTCAACACAGTACAACTGTGAGTAAAATTACTCTTCCACAATATAGTTAATTCAGTCTCAACACAGTACAACTGTGACTAAAATGACTCTTCCACAATATAATTGATTCAGTCTCAACACAGTACAACTGTGACTAAAATGACTCTTCCACAATATAATTGATTCAGTCTCAACACAGTACAACTGTGACTAAAATGACTCTTCCACAATATAATTGATTCAGTCTCAACACAGTACAACTGTGAGTAAAATTACTCTTCCACAATATAGTTAATTCAGTCTCAACACAGTACAACTGTGACTAAAATGACTCTTCCACAATATAATTGATTCAGTCTCAACACAGTACAATTGTGAGTAAAATTACTCTTCCACAATATAATTACTTCAGTCTCAACACAGTACAACTGTGACTAAAATGACTCTTCCACAATATAATTGATTCAGTCTCAACACAGTACAACTGTGACTAAAATGACTCTTCCACAATATAATTGATTCAATCTCAACACAGTACAACTGTGACTAAAATGACTCTTCCACAATATAATTGATTCAGTCTCAACACAGTACAACTGTGACTAAAATGACTCTTCCACAATATAATTGATTCAGTCTCAACACAGTACAACTGTGACTAAAATGACTCTTCCACAATATAATTGATTCAGTCTCAACACAGTACAACTGTGACTAAAATGACTCTTCCACAATATAATTGATTCAGTCTCAACACAGTACAACTGTGACTAAAATGACTCTTCCACAATATAGTTAATTCAGTCTCAACACAGTACAACTGTGACTAAAATGACTCTTCCGCAATATAATTGATTCAGTCTCAACACAGTACAACTGTGACTAAAATGACTCTTCCACAATATAATTGATTCAGTCTCAACACAGTACAACTGTGACTAAAATGACTCTTCCACAATATAATTGATTCAGTCTCAACACAGTACAACTGTGACTAAAATGACTCTTCCACAATATAATTGATTCAGTCTCAACACAGTACAACTAAAATGACTCTTCCACAATATAATTGATTCAATCTCAACACAGTACAACTGTGACTAAAATGACTCTTCCACAATATAATTGATTCAGTCTCAACACAGTACAACTGTGACTAAAATGACTCTTCCACAATATAATTGATTCAGTCTCAACACAGTACAACTGTGACTAAAATGACTCTTCCACAGTATAATTAATTCAGTCTCAACACAGTACAACTGTGACTAAAATTACTCTTCCACAGTATAATTGATTCAGTCTCAACACAGTACAGCTGTGACTAAAATGACTCTTCCACAATATAATTGATTCAGTCTCAACACAGTACAACTGTGACTAAAATGACTCTTCCACAATATAATTGATTCAGTCTCAACACAGTACAACTGTGACTAAAATGACTCTTCCACAGTATAATTGATTCAGTCTCAACACAGTACAACTGTGACTAAAATGACTCTTCCACAGTATAATTGATTCAGTCTCAACACAGTACAGCTGTGACTAAAATGACTCTTCCACAATATAATTGATTCAGTCTCAACACAGTACAACTGTGACTAAAATGACTCTTCCACAATATAATTGATTCAGTCTCAACACAGTACAACTGTGACTAAAATGACTCTTCCACAATATAATTGATTCAGTCTCAACACAGTACAACTGTGACTAAAATGACTCTTCCACAATATAATTGATTCAGTCTCAACACAGTACAACTGTGACTAAAATGACTCTTCCACAATATAATTGATTCAGTCTCAACACAGTACAACTGTGACTAAAATGACTCTTCCACAATATAATTGATTCAGTTTAACACAGTACAACTGTGACTAAAATGACTCTTCCACAATATAATTGATTCAGTCTCAACACAGTACAACTGTGACTAAAATGACTCTTCCACAGTATAATTGATTCAGGCTCAACACAGTACAACTGTGACTAAAATGACTCTTCCACAGTATAATTGATTCAGTCTCAACACAGTACAACTGTGATTAAAATGACTCTTCCACAATATAATTGATTCAGTCTCAACACAGTACAACTGTGACTAAAATGACTCTTCCACAATATAATTGATTCAGTCTCAACACAGTACAACTGTGACTAGAATGACTCTTCCACAATATAATTGATTCAGTCTCAACACAGTACAACTGTGACTAAAATGACTCTTCCACAGTATAATTGATTCAGTCTCAACACAGTACAACTGTGACTAAAATGACTCTTCCACAGTATAATTGATTCAGTCTCAACACAGTGCAACTGTGACTACAATGACTCTTCCACAATATAATTGATTCAGTCTCAACACAGTACAACTGTGACTAAAATGACTCTTCCACAATATAATTGATTCAGTCTCAACACAGTACAACTGTGACTAAAATGACTCTTCCACAGTATAATTGATTCAGTCTCAACACAGTACAGCTGTGACTAAAATGACTCTTCCACAGTATAATTGATTCAGTCTCAACACAGTACAACTGTGACTAAAATGACTCTTCCACAATATAATTGATTCAGTCTCAACACAGTACAACTGTGACTAAAATGACTCTTCCACAATATAATTGATTCAGTCTCAACACAGTACAACTGTGACTAAAATGACTCTTCCACAGTATAATTGATTCAGGCTCAACACAGTACAACTGTGACTAAAATGACTCTTCCACAGTATAATTGATTCAGTCTCAACACAGTACAACTGTGATTAAAATTACTCTTCCACAATATAATTGATTCAGTCTCAACACAGTACAACTGTGACTAAAATGACTCTTCCACAATATAATTGATTTAGTCTCAACACAGTACAACTGTGACTAAAATGACTCTTCCACAATATAATTGATTCAGTCTCAACACAGTACAACTGTGACTAAAATGACTCTTCCACAATATAATTGATTGTCTCAACACAGTACAACTGTGAGTAAAATTACTCTTCCACAATATAGTTAATTCAGTCTCAACACAGTACAACTGTGACTAAAATGACTCTTCCACAATATAATTGATTCAGTCTCAACACAGTACAACTGTGACTAAAATGACTCTTCCACAATATAATTGATTCAGTCTCAACACAGTACAACTGTGACTAAAATGACTCTTCCACAATATAATTGATTCAGTCTCAACACAGTACAACTGTGACTAAAATGACTCTTCCACAATATAGTTAATTCAGTCTCAACAC
Source organism: Eledone cirrhosa (assembly GCA_964016885.1). Taxonomy (NCBI): domain Eukaryota; kingdom Metazoa; phylum Mollusca; class Cephalopoda; order Octopoda; family Eledonidae; genus Eledone; species Eledone cirrhosa. The sequence continues at coordinate 71,673,806 of OZ024741.1, read as the reverse complement.
AGTACAACTGTGACTAAAATGACTCTTCCGCAATATAATTGATTCAGTCTCAACACAGTACAACTGTGACTAAAATGACTCTTCCACAATATAATTGATTCAGTCTCAACACAGTACAACTGTGACTAAAATGACTCTTCCACAATATAATTGATTCAGTCTCAACACAGTACAACTGTGACTAAAATGACTCTTCCACAATATAATTGATTCAGTCTCAACACAGTACAACTAAAATGACTCTTCCACAATATAATTGATTCAATCTCAACACAGTACGACTGTGACTAAAATGACTCTTCCACAATATAATTGATTCAGTCTCAACACAGTACAACTGTGACTAAAATGACTCTTCCACAATATAATTGATTCAGTCTCAACACAGTACAACTGTGACTAAAATGACTCTTCCACAATATAATTGATTCAGTCTCAACACAGTACAACTGTGACTAAAATGACTCTTCCACAGTATAATTAATTCAGTCTCAACACAGTACAACTGTGACTAAAATTACTCTTCCACAGTATAATTGATTCAGTCTCAACACAGTACAGCTGTGACTAAAATGACTCTTCCACAATATAATTGATTCAGTCTCAACACTGTACAACTGTGACTAAAATGACTCTTCCACAATATAATTGATTCAGTCTCAACACAGTACAACTGTGACTAAAATGACTCTTCCACAGTATAATTGATTCAGTCTCAACACAGTACAACTGTGACTAAAATGACTCTTCCACAGTATAATTGATTCAGTCTCAACACAGTACAGCTGTGACTAAAATGACTCTTCCACAATATAATTGATTCAGTCTCAACACAGTACAACTGTGACTAAAATGACTCTTCCACAATATAATTGATTCAGTCTCAACACAGTACAACTGTGACTAAAATGACTCTTCCACAATATAATTGATTCAGTCTCAACACAGTACAACTGTGACTAAAATGACTCTTCCACAATATAATTGATTCAGTCTCAACACAGTACAACTGTGACTAAAATGACTCTTCCACAATATAATTGATTCAGTCTCAACACAGTACAACTGTGACTAAAATGACTCTTCCACAATATAATTGATTCAGTTTAACACAGTACAACTGTGACTAAAATGACTCTTCCACAATATAATTGATTCAGTCTCAACACAGTACAACTGTGACTAAAATGACTCTTCCACAGTATAATTGATTCAGGCTCAACACAGTACAACTGTGACTAAAATGACTCTTCCACAGTATAATTGATTCAGTCTCAACACAGTACAACTGTGATTAAAATGACTCTTCCACAATATAATTGATTCAGTCTCAACACAGTACAACTGTGACTAAAATGACTCTTCCACAATATAATTGATTCAGTCTCAACACAGTACAACTGTGACTAGAATGACTCTTCCACAATATAATTGATTCAGTCTCAACACAGTACAACTGTGACTAAAATGACTCTTCCACAGTATAATTGATTCAGTCTCAACACAGTACAACTGTGACTAAAATGACTCTTCCACAGTATAATTGATTCAGTCTCAACACAGTGCAACTGTGACTACAATGACTCTTCCACAATATAATTGATTCAGTCTCAACACAGTACAACTGTGACTAAAATGACTCTTCCACAATATAATTGATTCAGTCTCAACACAGTACAACTGTGACTAAAATGACTCTTCCACAGTATAATTGATTCAGTCTCAACACAGTACAACTGTGACTAAAATGACTCTTCCACAGTATAATTGATTCAGTCTCAACACAGTACAACTGTGACTAAAATGACTCTTCCACAATATAATTGATTCAGTCTCAACACAGTACAACTGTGACTAAAATGACTCTTCCACAATATAATTGATTCAGTCTCAACACAGTACAACTGTGACTAAAATGACTCTTCCACAATATAATTGATTCAGTCTCAACACAGTACAACTGTGACTAAAATGACTCTTCCACAGTATAATTGATTCAGGCTCAACACAGTACAACTGTGACTAAAATGACTCTTCCACAGTATAATTGATTCAGTCTCAACACAGTACAACTGTGATTAAAATTACTCTTCCACAATATAATTGATTCAGTCTCAACACAGTACAACTGTGACTAAAATGACTCTTCCACAATATCATTGATTTAGTCTCAACACAGTACAACTGTGACTAAAATGACTCTTCCACAATATAATTGATTCAGTCTCAACACAGTACAACTGTGACTAAAATGACTCTTCCACAATATAATTGATTCAGTCTCAACACAGTACAACTGTGAGTAAAATTACTCTTCCACAATATAGTTAATTCAGTCTCAACACAGTACAACTGTGACTAAAATGACTCTTCCACAATATAATTGATTCAGTCTCAACACAGTACAACTGTGACTAAAATGACTCTTCCACAATATAATTGATTTAGTCTAAACACAGTACAACTGTGATTAAAATGACTCTTCCACAATATAATTGATTCAGTCTCAACACAGTACAACTGTGACTAAAATGACTCTTCCACAATATAATTGATTCAGTCTCAACACAGTACAACTGTGATTAAAATTACTCTTCCACAATATAATTGATTCAGTCTCAACACAGTACAACTGTGACTAAAATGACTCTTCCACAATATAATTGATTCAGTCTCAACACAGTACAACTGTGACTAAAATGACTCTTCCACAATATAATTGATTCAGTCTCAACACAGTACAACTGTGACTAAAATGACTCTTCCACATTATAACCGCTCCAGTCTCAACACAGTACAACTGTGACTAAAATGACTCTTCCTCAATATAATTGATTCAGTCTCAACACAGTACAACTGTGACTAAAATTACTCTTCCACAATATAATTGATTCAGTCTCAACACAGTACAACTGTGAGTAGAATTACTCTTCCACAATATATTTAATTCAGTCTCAACACAGTACAACTGTGACTAAAATGACTCTTCCACAATATAATTGATTCAGTCTCAACACAGTACAACTGTGACTAAAATGACTCTTCCACAATATAATTGATTCAGTCTCAACACAGTACAACTGTGACTAAAATGACTCTTCCACAATATAATTGATTCAGTCTCAACACAGTACAACTGTGACTAAAATGACTCTTCCACAATATAGTTAATTCAGTCTCAACACAGTACAACTGTGACTAAAATGACTCTTCCGCAATATAATTGATTCAGTCTCAACACAGTACAACTGTGACTAAAATGACTCTTCCACAATATAATTGATTCAGTCTCAACACAGTACAACTGTGACTAAAATGACTCTTCCACAATATAATTGATTCAGTCTCAACACAGTACAACTGTGACTAAAATGACTCTTCCACAATATAATTGATTCAGTCTCAACACAGTACAACTAAAATGACTCTTCCACAATATAATTGATTCAATCTCAACACAGTACAACTGTGACTAAAATGACTCTTCCACAATATAATTGATTCAGTCTCAACACAGTACAACTGTGACTAAAATGACTCTTCCACAATATAATTGATTCAGTCTCAACACAGTACAACTGTGACTAAAATGACTCTTCCACAATATAATTGATTCAGTCTCAACACAGTACAACTGTGACTAAAATGACTCTTCCACAGTATAATTAATTCAGTCTCAACACAGTACAACTGTGACTAAAATTACTCTTCCACAGTATAATTGATTCAGTCTCAACACAGTACAGCTGTGACTAAAATGACTCTTCCACAATATAATTGATTCAGTCTCAACACAGTACAACTGTGACTAAAATGACTCTTCCACAATATAATTGATTCAGTCTCAACACAGTACAACTGTGACTAAAATGACTCTTCCACAATATAATTGATTCAGTCTCAACACAGTACAACTGTGACTAAAATGACTCTTCCACAATATAATTGATTCAGTCTCAACACAGTACAACTGTGACTAAAATGACTCTTCCACAATATAATTGATTCAGTCTCAACACAGTACAACTGTGACTAAAATGACTCTTCCACAATATAATTGATTCAGTCTCAACACAGTACAACTGTGACTAAAATTACTCTTCCACAGTATAATTAATTCAGTCTCAACACAGTACAACTTTGACTAAAATGACTCTTCCACAGTATAATTGATTCAGTCTCAACACAGTACAACTGTGACTAAAATGACTCTTCCACAATATAATTGATTCAGTCTCAACACAGTACAACTGTGACTAAAATGACTCTTCCACAGTATAATTGATTCAGTCTCAACACAGTACAACTGTGACTAAAATGACTCTTCCACAATATAATTGATTCAGTCTCAACACAGTACAACTGTGACTAAAATGACTCTTCCACAATATAATTGATTCAGTCTCAACACAGTACAACTGTGAGTAAAATGACTCTTCCACAATATAATTGATTCAGTCTCAACACAGTACAACTGTGACTAAAATGACTCTTCCACAATATAATTGATTCAGTCTCAACAGTCCAACTGTGACTAAAATGACTCTTCCACAATATAACCGCTTCAGTCTCAACACAGTACGACTGTGACTAAAATGACTCTTCCACAATATAATTGATTCAGTCTCAACACAGTACAACTGTGACTAAAATGACTCTTCCACAATATAATTGATTCAGTCTCAACACAGTACAACTGTGACTAAAATGACTCTTCCACAGTATAATTAATTCAGTCTCAACACAGTACAACTGTGACTAAAATGACTCTTCCACAATATAATTGATTCAGTCCCAACACAGTACAACTGTGACTAAAATGACTCTTCCACAATATAACCGCTTCAGTCTCAACACAGTACAACTGTGACTAAAATGACTCTTCCACAATATAATTGATTCAGTCTCAACACAGTACAACTGTGACTAAAATGACTCTTCCAAAATATAATTAATTCAGTCTCAACAAAGTACAACTGTGACTAAAATGACTCTTCCACAATATAATTGATTCAGTCTCAACACAGTACAACTGTGACTAAAATGACTCTTCCATAATATAATTAATTCAGTCTCAAAACAGTACAACTGTGACTAAAATGACTCTTCCACAATATAATTAATTCAGTCTCAACACAGTACAACTGTGACTAAAATGACTCTTCCAAAATATAATTAATTCAGTCTCAACACAGTACAACTGTGACTAAAATGACTCTTCCACAATATAATTGATTCAGTCTCAACACAGTACAACTGTGACTAAAATGACTCTTCCACAATATAATTGATTCAGTCTCAACACAGTACAACTGTGACTAAAATGACTCTTCCACAATATAATTGATTCAGTCTCAACACAGTACAACTGTGACTAAAATGACTCTTCCACAATATAATTGATTCAGTCTCAACACAGTACAACTGTGTCTAAAATGACTCTTCCACAATATAATTGATTCAGTCTCAACACAGTACAACTGTGGCTAAAATGACTCTTCCACAATATAATTGATTCAGTTTCAACACAGTACAACTAAAATGACTCTTCCACAATATAATTGATTCAGTCTCAACACAGTACAACTCTGACTAAAATGACTCTTCCACAATATAATTGATTCAGTCTCAACACAGTACAACTGTGACTAAAATGACTCTTCCACAATATAATTGATTCAGTTTCAACACAGTACAACTAAAATGACTCTTCCACAATATAATTGATTCAGTCTCAACACAGTACAACTGTGACTAAAATGACTCTTCCACAATATAATTGATTCAGTCTCAACACAGTACAACTGTGACTAAAATGACTCTTCCACAATATAATTGATTCAGTCTCAACACAGTACAACTGTGACTAAAATGACTCTTCCACATTATAACCGCTCCAGTCTCAACACAGTACAACTGTGACTAAAATGACTCTTCCGCAATATAATTGATTCAGTCTCAACACAGTACAACTGTGACTAAAATTACTCTTCCACAATATAATTGATTCAGTCTCAACACAGTACAACTGTGAGTAGAATTACTCTTCCACAATATATTTAATTCAGTCTCAACACAGTACAACTGTGACTAAAATGACTCTTCCACAATATAATTGATTCAGTCTCAACACAGTACAACTGTGACTAAAATGACTCTTCCACAATATAATTGATTCAGTCTCAACACAGTACAACTGTGACTAAAATGACTCTTCCACAATATAATTGATTCAGTCTCAACACAGTACAACTGTGACTAAAATGACTCTTCAACAATATAATTGATTCAGTCTCAACACAGTACAACTGTGAGTAAAATTACTCTTCCACAATATAGTTAATTCAGTCTCAACACAGTACAACTGTGACTAAAATGACTCTTCCACAATATAATTGATTCAGTCTCAACACAGTACAACTGTGAGTAAAATTACTCTTCCACAATATAATTACTTCAGTCTCAACACAGTACAACTGTGACTAAAATGACTCTTCCACAATATAATTGATTCAGTCTCAACACAGTACAACTGTGACTAAAATGACTCTTCCACAATATAATTGATTCAGTCTCAACACAGTACAACTGTGACTAAAATGACTCTTCCACAATATAATTGATTCAGTCTCAACACAGTACAACTGTGAGTAAAATTACTCTTCCACAATATAATTACTTCAGTCTCAACACAGTACAACTGTGACTAAAATTACTCTTCCACAATATAATTACTTCAGTCTCAACACAGTACAACTGTGACTAAAATGACTCTTCCACAATATAATTGATTCAGTCTCAACACAGTACAACTGTGACTAAAATTACTCTTCCACAGTATAATTGATTCAGTCTCAACACAGTACAGCTGTGACTAAAATGACTCTTCCACAATATAATTGATTCAGTCTCAACACAGTACAACTGTGACTAAAATGACTCTTCCACAATATAATTGATTCAGTCTCAACACAGTACAACTGTGACTAAAATGACTCTTCCACAATATAATTGATTCAGTCTCAACACAGTACAACTGTGACTAAAATTACTCTTCCACAATATAATTGATTCAGTCTCAACACAGTACAACTGTGACTAAAATGACTCTTCCACAATATAATTGATTCAGTCTCAACACAGTACAACTGTGACTAAAATGACTCTTCCACAATATAATTGATTCAGTCTCAACACAGTACAACTGTGACTAAAATGACTCTTCCACAGTATAATTAATTCAGTCTCAACACAGTACAACTGTGACTAAAATGACTCTTCCACAGTATAATTGATTCAGTCTCAACACAGTACAGCTGTGACTAAAATGACTCTTCCACAATATAATTGATTCAGTCTCAACACAGTACAACTGTGACTGAAATGACTCTTCCACAGTATAATTGATTCAGTCTCAACACAGTACAACTGTGACTAAAATGACTCTTCCACAATATAATTGATTCAGTCTCAACACAGTACAACTGTGACTAAAATGACTCTTCCACAATATAATTGATTCAGTCTCAACACAGTACAACTGTGAGTAAAATGACTCTTCCACAATATAATTGATTCAGTCTCAACACAGTACAACTGTGACTAAAATGACTCTTCCACAATATAATTGATTCAGTCTCAACAGTCCAACTGTGACTAAAATGACTCTTGCACAATATAACCGCTTCAGTCTCAACACAGTACAACTGTGACTAAAATGACTCTTCCACAATATAATTGATTCAGTCTCAACACAGTTAAACTGTGACTAAAATGACTCTTCCACAATATAATTGATTCAGTCTCAACACAGTACGACTGTGACTAAAATGACTCTTCCACAGTATAATTAATTCAATCTCAACACAGTACAACTGTGACTAAAATGACTCTTCCACAATATAATTGATTCAGTCCCAACACAGTACAACTGTGACTAAAATGACTCTTCCACAATATAACCGCTTCAGTCTCAACACAGTACAACTGTGACTAAAATGACTCTTCCACAATATAATTGATTCAGTCTCAACACAGTACAACTGTGACTAAAATGACTCTTCCAAAATATAATTAATTCAGTCTCAACAAAGTACAACTGTGACTAAAATGACTCTTCCACAATATAATTGATTCAGTCTCAACACAGTACAACTGTGACTAAAATGACTCTTCCACAATATAATTAATTCAGTCTCAACACAGTACAACTGTGACTAAAATGACTCTTCCACAATATAATTAATTCAGTCTCAACACAGTACAACTGTGACTAAAATGACTCTTCCAAAATATAATTAATTCAGTCTCAACACAGTACAACTGTGACTAAAATGACTCTTCCACAATATAATTGATTCAGTCTCAACACAGTACAACTGTGACTAAAATGACTCTTCCACAATATAATTGATTCAGTCTCAACACAGTACAACTGTGACTAAAATGACTCTTCCACAATATAATTGATTCAGTCTCAACACAGTACAACTGTGACTAAAATGACTCTTCCACAATATAATTGATTCAGTCTCAACACAGTACAACTGTGTCTAAAATGACTCTTCCACAATATAATTGATTCAGTCTCAACACAGTACAACTGTGGCTAAAATGACTCTTCCACAATATAATTGATTCAGTTTCAACACAGTACAACTAAAATGACTCTTCCACAATATAATTGATTCAGTCTCAACACAGTACAACTCTGACTAAAATGACTCTTCCACAATATAATTGATTCAGTCTCAACACAGTACAACTGTGACTAAAATGACTCTTCCACAATATAATTGATTCAGTTTCAACACAGTACAACTAAAATGACTCTTCCACAATATAATTGATTCAGTCTCAACACAGTACAACTCTGACTAAAATGACTCTTCCACAATATAATTGATTCAGTCTCAACACAGTACAACTGTGACTAAAATGACTCTTCCACAATATAATTGATTCAGTCTCAACACAGTACAACTGTGACTAAAATGACTCTTCCACATTATAACCGCTCCAGTCTCAACACAGTACAACTGTGACTAAAATGACTCTTCCGCAATATAATTGATTCAGTCTCAACACAGTACAACTGTGACTAAAATTACTCTTCCACAATATAATTGATTCAGTCTCAACACAGTACAACTGTGAGTAGAATTACTCTTCCACAATATATTTAATTCAGTCTCAACACAGTACAACTGTGACTAAAATGACTCTTCCACAATATAATTGATTCAGTCTCAACACAGTACAACTGTGACTAAAATGACTCTTCCACAATATAATTGATTCAGTCTCAACACAGTACAACTGTGACTAAAATGACTCTTCCACAATATAATTGATTCAGTCTCAACACAGTACAACTGTGACTAAAATCACTCTTCCACAATATAATTGATTCAGTCTCAACACAGTACAACTGTGAGTAAAATTACTCTTCCACAATATAGTTAATTCAGTCTCAACACAGTACAACTGTGACTAAAATGACTCTTCCACAATATAATTGATTCAGTCTCAACACAGTACAACTGTGAGTAAAATTACTCTTCCACAATATAATTACTTCAGTCTCAACACAGTACAACTGTGACTAAAATGACTCTTCCACAATATAATTGATTCAGTCTCAACACAGTACAACTGTGACTAAAATGACTCTTCCACAATATAATTGATTCAGTCTCAACACAGTACAACTGTGACTAAAATGACTCTTCCACAATATAATTGATTCAGTCTCAACACAGTACAACTGTGACTAAAATGACTCTTCCACAATATAATTGATTCAGTCTCAACACAGTACAACTGTGACTAAAATGACTCTTCCACAATATAGTTAATTCAGTCTCAACACAGTACAACTGTGACTAAAATGACTCTTCCGCAATATAATTGATTCAGTCTCAACACAGTACAACTGTGACTAAAATGACTCTTCCACAATATAATTGATTCAGTCTCAACACAGTACAACTGTGACTAAAATGACTCTTCCACAATATAATTGATTCAGTCTCAACACAGTACAACTGTGACTAAAATGACTCTTCCACAATATAATTGATTCAGTCTCAACACAGTACAACTAAAATGACTCTTCCACAATATAATTGATTCAATCTCAACACAGTACAACTGTGACTAAAATGACTCTTCCACAATATAATTGATTCAGTCTCAACACAGTACAACTGTGACTAAAATGACTCTTCCACAATATAATTGATTCAGTCTCAACACAGTACAACTGTGACTAAAATGACTCTTCCACAATATAATTGATTCAGTCTCAACACAGTACAACTGTGACTAAAATGACTCTTCCACAGTATAATTAATTCAGTCTCAACACAGTACAACTGTGACTAAAATTACTCTTCCACAGTATAATTTATTCAGTCTCAACACAGTACAGCTGTGACTAAAATGACTCTTCCACAATATAATTGATTCAGTCTCAACACAGTACAACTGTGACTAAAATGACTCTTCCACAATATAATTGATTCAGTCTCAACACAGTACAACTGTGACTAAAATGACTCTTCCACAATATAATTGATTCAGTCTCAACACAGTACAACTGTGACTAAAATGACTCTTCCACAATATAATTGATTCAGTCTCAACACAGTACAACTGTGACTAAAATGACTCTTCCACAATATAATTGATTCAGTCTCAACACAGTACAACTGTGACTAAAATGACTCTTCCACAATATAATTGATTCAGTCTCAACACAGTACAACTGTGACTAAAATGACTCTTCCACAGTATAATTAATTCAGTCTCAACACAGTACAACTGTGACTAAAATGACTCTTCCACAGTATAATTGATTCAGTCTCAACACAGTACAACTGTGACTAAAATGACTCTTCCACAATATAATTGATTCAGTCTCAACACAGTACAACTGTGACTAAAATGACCTTCCACAGTATAATTGATTCAGTCTCAACACAGTACAACTGTGACTAAAATGACTCTTCCACAATATAATTGATTCAGTCTCAACACAGTACAACTGTGACTAAAATGACTCTTCCACAATATAATTGATTCAGTCTCAACACAGTACAACTGTGAGTAAAATGACTCTTCCGCAATATAATTGATTCAGTCTCAACACAGTACAACTGTGACTAAAATGACTCTTCCACAATATAATTGATTCAGTCTCAACAGTCCAACTGTGACTAAAATGATTCTTCCACAATATAACCGCTTCAGTCTCAACACAGTACAACTGTGACTAAAATGACTCTTCCACAATATAATTGATTCAGTCTCAACACAGTACAACTGTGACTAAAATGACTCTTCCACAATATAATTGATTCAGTCTCAACACAGTACAACTGTGACTAAAATGACTCTTCCACAGTATAATTAATTCAGTCTCAACACAGTACAACTGTGACTAAAATGACTCTTCCACAATATAATTGATTCAGTCCCAACACAGTACAACTGTGACTAAAATGACTCTTCCACAATATAACCGCTTCAGTCTCAACACAGTACAACTGTGACTAAAATGACTCTTCCACAATATAATTGATTCAGTCTCAACACAGTACAACTGTGACTAAAATGACTCTTCCAAAATATAATTAATTCAGTCTCAACAAAGTACAACTGTGACTAAAATGACTCTTCCACAATATAATTGATTCAGTCTCAACACAGTACAACTGTGACTAAAATGACTCTTCCACAATATAATTAATTCAGTCTCAACACAGTACAACTGTGACTAAAATGACTCTTCCACAATATAATTAATTCAGTCTCAACACAGTACAACTGTGACTAAAATGACTCTTCCAAAATATAATTAATTCAGTCTCAACACAGTACAACTGTGACTAAAATGACTCTTCCACAATATAATTGATTCAGTCTCAACACAGTACAACTGTGACTAAAATGACTCTTCCACAATATAATTGATTCAGTCTCAACACAGTACAACTGTGACTAAAATGACTCTTCCACAATATAATTGATTCAGTCTCAACACAGTACAACTGTGACTAAAATGACTCTTCCACAATATAATTGATTCAGTCTCAACACAGTACAACTGTGTCTAAAATGACTCTTCCACAATATAATTGATTCAGTCTCAACACAGTACAACTGTGGCTAAAATGACTCTTCCACAATATAATTGATTCAGTTTCAACACAGTACAACTAAAATGACTCTTCCACAATATAATTGATTCAGTCTCAACACAGTACAACTCTGACTAAAATGACTCTTCCACAATATAATTGATTCAGTCTCAACACAGTACAACTGTCACTAGAATGACTCTTCCACAATATAATTGATTCAGTTTCAACACAGTACAACTAAAATGACTCTTCCACAATATAATTGATTCAGTCTCAACACAGTACAACTCTGACTAAAATGACTCTTCCACAATATAATTGATTCAGTCTCAACACAGTACAACTGTGACTAAAATGACTCTTCCACAGTATAATTGATTCAGGCTCAACACAGTACAACTGTGACTAAAATGACTCTTCCACAGTATAATTGATTCAGTCTCAACACAGTACAACTGTGATTAAAATTACTCTTCCACAATATAATTGATTCAGTCTCAACACAGTACAACTGTGACTAAAATGACTCTTCCACAATATCATTGATTTAGTCTCAACACAGTACAACTGTGACTAAAATGACTCTTCCACAATATAATTGATTCAGTCTCAACACAGTACAACTGTGACTAAAATGACTCTTCCACAATATAATTGATTCAGTCTCAACACAGTACAACTGTGAGTAAAATTACTCTTCCACAATATAGTTAATTCAGTCTCAACACAGTACAACTGTGACTAAAATGACTCTTCCACAATATAATTGATTCAGTCTCAACACAGTACAACTGTGACTAAAATGACTCTTCCACAATATAATTGATTTAGTCTCAACACAGTACAACTGTGATTAAAATGACTCTTCCACAATATAATTGATTCAGTCTCAACACAGTACAACTGTGACTAAAATGACTCTTCCACAATATAATTGATTCAGTCTCAACACAGTACAACTGTGATTAAAATTACTCTTCCACAATATAATTGATTCAGTCTCAACACAGTACAACTGTGACTAAAATGACTCTTCCACAATATAATTGATTCAGTCTCAACACAGTACAACTGTGACTAAAATGACTCTTCCACAATATAATTGATTCAGTCTCAACACAGTACAACTGTGACTAAAATGACTCTTCCACATTATAACCGCTCCAGTCTCAACACAGTACAACTGTGACTAAAATGACTCTTCCTCAATATAATTGATTCAGTCTCAACACAGTACAACTGTGACTAAAATTACTCTTCCACAATATAATTGATTCAGTCTCAACACAGTACAACTGTGAGTAGAATTACTCTTCCACAATATATTTAATTCAGTCTCAACACAGTACAACTGTGACTAAAATGACTCTTCCACAATATAATTGATTCAGTCTCAACACAGTACAACTGTGACTAAAATGACTCTTCCACAATATAATTGATTCAGTCTCAACACAGTACAACTGTGACTAAAATGACTCTTCCACAATATAATTGATTCAGTCTCAACACAGTACAACTGTGACTAAAATGACTCTTCCACAATATAGTTAATTCAGTCTCAACACAGTACAACTGTGACTAAAATGACTCTTCCGCAATATAATTGATTCAGTCTCAACACAGTACAACTGTGACTAAAATGACTCTTCCACAATATAATTGATTCAGTCTCAACACAGTACAACTGTGACTAAAATGACTCTTCCACAATATAATTGATTCAGTCTCAACACAGTACAACTGTGACTAAAATGACTCTTCCACAATATAATTGATTCAGTCTCAACACAGTACAACTAAAATGACTCTTCCACAATATAATTGATTCAATCTCAACACAGTACAACTGTGACTAAAATGACTCTTCCACAATATAATTGATTCAGTCTCAACACAGTACAACTGTGACTAAAATGACTCTTCCACAATATAATTGATTCAGTCTCAACACAGTACAACTGTGACTAAAATGACTCTTCCACAATATAATTGATTCAGTCTCAACACAGTACAACTGTGACTAAAATGACTCTTCCACAGTATAATTAATTCAGTCTCAACACAGTACAACTGTGACTAAAATTACTCTTCCACAGTATAATTGATTCAGTCTCAACACAGTACAGCTGTGACTAAAATGACTCTTCCACAATATAATTGATTCAGTCTCAACACAGTACAACTGTGACTAAAATGACTCTTCCACAATATAATTGATTCAGTCTCAACACAGTACAACTGTGACTAAAATGACTCTTCCACAATATAATTGATTCAGTCTCAACACAGTACAACTGTGACTAAAATGACTCTTCCACAATATAATTGATTCAGTCTCAACACAGTACAACTGTGACTAAAATGACTCTTCCACAATATAATTGATTCAGTCTCAACACAGTACAACTGTGACTAAAATGACTCTTCCACAATATAATTGATTCAGTCTCAACACAGTACAACTGTGACTAAAATTACTCTTCCACAGTATAATTAATTCAGTCTCAACACAGTACAACTTTGACTAAAATGACTCTTCCACAGTATAATTGATTCAGTCTCAACACAGTACAACTGTGACTAAAATGACTCTTCCACAATATAATTGATTCAGTCTCAACACAGTACAACTGTGACTAAAATGACTCTTCCACAGTATAATTGATTCAGTCTCAACACAGTACAACTGTGACTAAAATGACTCTTCCACAATATAATTGATTCAGTCTCAACACAGTACAACTGTGACTAAAATGACTCTTCCACAATATAATTGATTCAGTCTCAACACAGTACAACTGTGAGTAAAATGACTCTTCCACAATATAATTGATTCAGTCTCAACACAGTACAACTGTGACTAAAATGACTCTTCCACAATATAATTGATTCAGTCTCAACAGTCCAACTGTGACTAAAATGACTCTTCCACAATATAACCGCTTCAGTCTCAACACAGTACAACTGTGACTAAAATGACTCTTCCACAATATAATTGATTCAGTCTCAACACAGTACAACTGTGACTAAAATGACTCTTCCACAATATAATTGATTCAGTCTCAACACAGTACAACTGTGACTAAAATGACTCTTCCACAGTATAATTAATTCAGTCTCAACACAGTACAACTGTGACTAAAATGACTCTTCCACAATATAATTGATTCAGTCCCAACACAGTACAACTGTGACTAAAATGACTCTTCCACAATATAACCGCTTCAGTCTCAACACAGTACAACTGTGACTAAAATGACTCTTCCACAATATAATTGATTCAGTCTCAACACAGTACAACTGTGACTAAAATGACTCTTCCAAAATATAATTAATTCAGTCTCAACAAAGTACAACTGTGACTAAAATGACTCTTCCACAATATAATTGATTCAGTCTCAACACAGTACAACTGTGACTAAAATGACTCTTCCATAATATAATTAATTCAGTCTCAAAACAGTACAACTGTGACTAAAATGACTCTTCCACAATATAATTAATTCAGTCTCAACACAGTACAACTGTGACTAAAATGACTCTTCCAAAATATAATTAATTCAGTCTCAACACAGTACAACTGTGACTAAAATGACTCTTCCACAATATAATTGATTCAGTCTCAACACAGTACAACTGTGACTAAAATGACTCTTCCACAATATAATTGATTCAGTCTCAACACAGTACAACTGTGACTAAAATGACTCTTCCACAATATAATTGATTCAGTCTCAACACAGTACAACTGTGACTAAAATGACTCTTCCACAATATAATTGATTCAGTCTCAACACAGTACAACTGTGTCTAAAATGACTCTTCCACAATATAATTGATTCAGTCTCAACACAGTACAACTGTGGCTAAAATGACTCTTCCACAATATAATTGATTCAGTTTCAACACAGTACAACTAAAATGACTCTTCCACAATATAATTGATTCAGTCTCAACACAGTACAACTCTGACTAAAATGACTCTTCCACAATATAATTGATTCAGTCTCAACACAGTACAACTGTGACTAAAATGACTCTTCCACAATATAATTGATTCAGTTTCAACACAGTACAACTAAAATGACTCTTCCACAATATAATTGATTCAGTCTCAACACAGTACAACTCTGACTAAAATGACTCTTCCACAATATAATTGATTCAGTCTCAACACAGTACAACTGTGACTAAAATGACTCTTCCACAATATAATTGATTCAGTCTCAACACAGTACAACTGTGACTAAAATGACTCTTCCACATTATAACCGCTCCAGTCTCAACACAGTACAACTGTGACTAAAATGACTCTTCCGCAATATAATTGATTCAGTCTCAACACAGTACAACTGTGACTAAAATTACTCTTCCACAATATAATTGATTCAGTCTCAACACAGTACAACTGTGAGTAGAATTACTCTTCCACAATATATTTAATTCAGTCTCAACACAGTACAACTGTGACTAAAATGACTCTTCCACAATATAATTGATTCAGTCTCAACACAGTACAACTGTGACTAAAATGACTCTTCCACAATATAATTGATTCAGTCTCAACACAGTACAACTGTGACTAAAATGACTCTTCCACAATATAATTGATTCAGTCTCAACACAGTACAACTGTGACTAAAATGACTCTTCAACAATATAATTGATTCAGTCTCAACACAGTACAACTGTGAGTAAAATTACTCTTCCACAATATAGTTAATTCAGTCTCAACACAGTACAACTGTGACTAAAATGACTCTTCCACAATATAATTGATTCAGTCTCAACACAGTACAACTGTGAGTAAAATTACTCTTCCACAATATAATTACTTCAGTCTCAACACAGTACAACTGTGACTAAAATGACTCTTCCACAATATAATTGATTCAGTCTCAACACAGTACAACTGTGACTAAAATGACTCTTCCACAATATAATTGATTCAGTCTCAACACAGTACAACTGTGACTAAAATGACTCTTCCACAATATAATTGATTCAGTCTCAACACAGTACAACTGTGAGTAAAATTACTCTTCCACAATATAATTACTTCAGTCTCAACACAGTACAACTGTGACTAAAATTACTCTTCCACAATATAATTACTTCAGTCTCAACACAGTACAACTGTGACTAAAATGACTCTTCCACAATATAATTGATTCAGTCTCAACACAGTACAACTGTGACTAAAATTACTCTTCCACAGTATAATTGATTCAGTCTCAACACAGTACAGCTGTGACTAAAATGACTCTTCCACAATATAATTGATTCAGTCTCAACACAGTACAACTGTGACTAAAATGACTCTTCCACAATATAATTGATTCAGTCTCAACACAGTACAACTGTGACTAAAATGACTCTTCCACAATATAATTGATTCAGTCTCAACACAGTACAACTGTGACTAAAATTACTCTTCCACAATATAATTGATTCAGTCTCAACACAGTACAACTGTGACTAAAATGACTCTTCCACAATATAATTGATTCAGTCTCAACACAGTACAACTGTGACTAAAATGACTCTTCCACAATATAATTGATTCAGTCTCAACACAGTACAACTGTGACTAAAATGACTCTTCCACAGTATAATTAATTCAGTCTCAACACAGTACAACTGTGACTAAAATGACTCTTCCACAGTATAATTGATTCAGTCTCAACACAGTACAGCTGTGACTAAAATGACTCTTCCACAATATAATTGATTCAGTCTCAACACAGTACAACTGTGACTGAAATGACTCTTCCACAGTATAATTGATTCAGTCTCAACACAGTACAACTGTGACTAAAATGACTCTTCCACAATATAATTGATTCAGTCTCAACACAGTACAACTGTGACTAAAATGACTCTTCCACAATATAATTGATTCAGTCTCAACACAGTACAACTGTGAGTAAAATGACTCTTCCACAATATAATTGATTCAGTCTCAACACAGTACAACTGTGACTAAAATGACTCTTCCACAATATAATTGATTCAGTCTCAACAGTCCAACTGTGACTAAAATGACTCTTGCACAATATAACCGCTTCAGTCTCAACACAGTACAACTGTGACTAAAATGACTCTTCCACAATATAATTGATTCAGTCTCAACACAGTTAAACTGTGACTAAAATGACTCTTCCACAATATAATTGATTCAGTCTCAACACAGTACGACTGTGACTAAAATGACTCTTCCACAGTATAATTAATTCAATCTCAACACAGTACAACTGTGACTAAAATGACTCTTCCACAATATAATTGATTCAGTCCCAACACAGTACAACTGTGACTAAAATGACTCTTCCACAATATAACCGCTTCAGTCTCAACACAGTACAACTGTGACTAAAATGACTCTTCCACAATATAATTGATTCAGTCTCAACACAGTACAACTGTGACTAAAATGACTCTTCCAAAATATAATTAATTCAGTCTCAACAAAGTACAACTGTGACTAAAATGACTCTTCCACAATATAATTGATTCAGTCTCAACACAGTACAACTGTGACTAAAATGACTCTTCCACAATATAATTAATTCAGTCTCAACACAGTACAACTGTGACTAAAATGACTCTTCCACAATATAATTAATTCAGTCTCAACACAGTACAACTGTGACTAAAATGACTCTTCCAAAATATAATTAATTCAGTCTCAACACAGTACAACTGTGACTAAAATGACTCTTCCACAATATAATTGATTCAGTCTCAACACAGTACAACTGTGACTAAAATGACTCTTCCACAATATAATTGATTCAGTCTCAACACAGTACAACTGTGACTAAAATGACTCTTCCACAATATAATTGATTCAGTCTCAACACAGTACAACTGTGACTAAAATGACTCTTCCACAATATAATTGATTCAGTCTCAACACAGTACAACTGTGTCTAAAATGACTCTTCCACAATATAATTGATTCAGTCTCAACACAGTACAACTGTGGCTAAAATGACTCTTCCACAATATAATTGATTCAGTTTCAACACAGTACAACTAAAATGACTCTTCCACAATATAATTGATTCAGTCTCAACACAGTACAACTCTGACTAAAATGACTCTTCCACAATATAATTGATTCAGTCTCAACACAGTACAACTGTGACTAAAATGACTCTTCCACAATATAATTGATTCAGTTTCAACACAGTACAACTAAAATGACTCTTCCACAATATAATTGATTCAGTCT
Source organism: Eledone cirrhosa (assembly GCA_964016885.1). Taxonomy (NCBI): domain Eukaryota; kingdom Metazoa; phylum Mollusca; class Cephalopoda; order Octopoda; family Eledonidae; genus Eledone; species Eledone cirrhosa. The sequence goes on along the minus strand of OZ024741.1, from coordinate 71,654,420 downwards.
CAACACAGTACAACTCTGACTAAAATGACTCTTCCACAATATAATTGATTCAGTCTCAACACAGTACAACTGTGACTAAAATGACTCTTCCACAATATAATTGATTCAGTCTCAACACAGTACAACTGTGACTAAAATGACTCTTCCACATTATAACCGCTCCAGTCTCAACACAGTACAACTGTGACTAAAATGACTCTTCCGCAATATAATTGATTCAGTCTCAACACAGTACAACTGTGACTAAAATTACTCTTCCACAATATAATTGATTCAGTCTCAACACAGTACAACTGTGAGTAGAATTACTCTTCCACAATATATTTAATTCAGTCTCAACACAGTACAACTGTGACTAAAATGACTCTTCCACAATATAATTGATTCAGTCTCAACACAGTACAACTGTGACTAAAATGACTCTTCCACAATATAATTGATTCAGTCTCAACACAGTACAACTGTGACTAAAATGACTCTTCCACAATATAATTGATTCAGTCTCAACACAGTACAACTGTGACTAAAATCACTCTTCCACAATATAATTGATTCAGTCTCAACACAGTACAACTGTGAGTAAAATTACTCTTCCACAATATAGTTAATTCAGTCTCAACACAGTACAACTGTGACTAAAATGACTCTTCCACAATATAATTGATTCAGTCTCAACACAGTACAACTGTGAGTAAAATTACTCTTCCACAATATAATTACTTCAGTCTCAACACAGTACAACTGTGACTAAAATGACTCTTCCACAATATAATTGATTCAGTCTCAACACAGTACAACTGTGACTAAAATGACTCTTCCACAATATAATTGATTCAGTCTCAACACAGTACAACTGTGACTAAAATGACTCTTCCACAATATAATTGATTCAGTCTCAACACAGTACAACTGTGACTAAAATGACTCTTCCACAATATAATTGATTCAGTCTCAACACAGTACAACTGTGACTAAAATGACTCTTCCACAATATAGTTAATTCAGTCTCAACACAGTACAACTGTGACTAAAATGACTCTTCCGCAATATAATTGATTCAGTCTCAACACAGTACAACTGTGACTAAAATGACTCTTCCACAATATAATTGATTCAGTCTCAACACAGTACAACTGTGACTAAAATGACTCTTCCACAATATAATTGATTCAGTCTCAACACAGTACAACTGTGACTAAAATGACTCTTCCACAATATAATTGATTCAGTCTCAACACAGTACAACTAAAATGACTCTTCCACAATATAATTGATTCAATCTCAACACAGTACAACTGTGACTAAAATGACTCTTCCACAATATAATTGATTCAGTCTCAACACAGTACAACTGTGACTAAAATGACTCTTCCACAATATAATTGATTCAGTCTCAACACAGTACAACTGTGACTAAAATGACTCTTCCACAATATAATTGATTCAGTCTCAACACAGTACAACTGTGACTAAAATGACTCTTCCACAGTATAATTAATTCAGTCTCAACACAGTACAACTGTGACTAAAATTACTCTTCCACAGTATAATTTATTCAGTCTCAACACAGTACAGCTGTGACTAAAATGACTCTTCCACAATATAATTGATTCAGTCTCAACACAGTACAACTGTGACTAAAATGACTCTTCCACAATATAATTGATTCAGTCTCAACACAGTACAACTGTGACTAAAATGACTCTTCCACAATATAATTGATTCAGTCTCAACACAGTACAACTGTGACTAAAATGACTCTTCCACAATATAATTGATTCAGTCTCAACACAGTACAACTGTGACTAAAATGACTCTTCCACAATATAATTGATTCAGTCTCAACACAGTACAACTGTGACTAAAATGACTCTTCCACAATATAATTGATTCAGTCTCAACACAGTACAACTGTGACTAAAATGACTCTTCCACAGTATAATTAATTCAGTCTCAACACAGTACAACTGTGACTAAAATGACTCTTCCACAGTATAATTGATTCAGTCTCAACACAGTACAACTGTGACTAAAATGACTCTTCCACAATATAATTGATTCAGTCTCAACACAGTACAACTGTGACTAAAATGACCTTCCACAGTATAATTGATTCAGTCTCAACACAGTACAACTGTGACTAAAATGACTCTTCCACAATATAATTGATTCAGTCTCAACACAGTACAACTGTGACTAAAATGACTCTTCCACAATATAATTGATTCAGTCTCAACACAGTACAACTGTGAGTAAAATGACTCTTCCGCAATATAATTGATTCAGTCTCAACACAGTACAACTGTGACTAAAATGACTCTTCCACAATATAATTGATTCAGTCTCAACAGTCCAACTGTGACTAAAATGATTCTTCCACAATATAACCGCTTCAGTCTCAACACAGTACAACTGTGACTAAAATGACTCTTCCACAATATAATTGATTCAGTCTCAACACAGTACAACTGTGACTAAAATGACTCTTCCACAATATAATTGATTCAGTCTCAACACAGTACAACTGTGACTAAAATGACTCTTCCACAGTATAATTAATTCAGTCTCAACACAGTACAACTGTGACTAAAATGACTCTTCCACAATATAATTGATTCAGTCCCAACACAGTACAACTGTGACTAAAATGACTCTTCCACAATATAACCGCTTCAGTCTCAACACAGTACAACTGTGACTAAAATGACTCTTCCACAATATAATTGATTCAGTCTCAACACAGTACAACTGTGACTAAAATGACTCTTCCAAAATATAATTAATTCAGTCTCAACAAAGTACAACTGTGACTAAAATGACTCTTCCACAATATAATTGATTCAGTCTCAACACAGTACAACTGTGACTAAAATGACTCTTCCACAATATAATTAATTCGGTCTCAACACAGTACAACTGTGACTAAAATGACTCTTCCACAATATAATTAATTCAGTCTCAACACAGTACAACTGTGACTAAAATGACTCTTCCAAAATATAATTAATTCAGTCTCAACACAGTACAACTGTGACTAAAATGACTCTTCCACAATATAATTGATTCAGTCTCAACACAGTACAACTGTGACTAAAATGACTCTTCCACAATATAATTGATTCAGTCTCAACACAGTACAACTGTGACTAAAATGACTCTTCCACAATATAATTGATTCAGTCTCAACACAGTACAACTGTGACTAAAATGACTCTTCCACAATATAATTGATTCAGTCTCAACACAGTACAACTGTGTCTAAAATGACTCTTCCACAATATAATTGATTCAGTCTCAACACAGTACAACTGTGGCTAAAATGACTCTTCCACAATATAATTGATTCAGTTTCAACACAGTACAACTAAAATGACTCTTCCACAATATAATTGATTCAGTCTCAACACAGTACAACTCTGACTAAAATGACTCTTCCACAATATAATTGATTCAGTCTCAACACAGTACAACTGTCACTAGAATGACTCTTCCACAATATAATTGATTCAGTTTCAACACAGTACAACTAAAATGACTCTTCCACAATATAATTGATTCAGTCTCAACACAGTACAACTCTGACTAAAATGACTCTTCCACAATATAATTGATTCAGTCTCAACACAGTACAACTGTGACTAAAATGACTCTTCCGCAATATAATTGATTCAGTCTCAACACAGTACAACTGTGACTAAAATGACTCTTCCACAATATAATTGATTCAGTCTCAACACAGTACAACTGTGACTAAAATGACTCTTCCACAGTATAATTAATTCAGTCTCAACACAGTACAACTGTGACTAAAATGACTCTTCCACAGTATAATTGATTCAGTCTCAACACAGTACAACTGTGACTAAAATGACTCTTCCACAATATAATTGATTCAGTCTCAACACAGTACAACTGTGACTAAAATGACCTTCCACAGTATAATTGATTCAGTCTCAACACAGTACAACTGTGACTAAAATGACTCTTCCACAATATAATTGATTCAGTCTCAACACAGTACAACTGTGACTAAAATGACTCTTCCACAATATAATTGATTCAGTCTCAACACAGTACAACTGTGAGTAAAATGACTCTTCCACAATATAATTGATTCAGTCTCAACACAGTACAACTGTGACTAAAATGACTCTTCCACAATATAATTGATTCAGTCTCAACAGTCCAACTGTGACTAAAATGACTCTTCCACAATATAACCGCTTCAGTCTCAACACAGTACAACTGTGACTAAAATGACTCTTCCACAATATAATTGATTCAGTCTCAACACAGTACAACTGTGACTAAAATGACTCTTCCACAATATAATTGATTCAGTCTCAACACAGTACAACTGTGACTAAAATGACTCTTCCACAGTATAATTAATTCAGTCTCAACACAGTACAACTGTGACTAAAATGACTCTTCCACAATATAATTGATTCAGTCCCAACACAGTACAACTGTGACTAAAATGACTCTTCCACAATATAACCGCTTCAGTCTCAACACAGTACAACTGTGACTAAAATGACTCTTCCACAATATAATTGATTCAGTCTCAACACAGTACAACTGTGACTAAAATGACTCTTCCAAAATATAATTAATTCAGTCTCAACAAAGTACAACTGTGACTAAAATGACTCTTCCACAATATAATTGATTCAGTCTCAACACAGTACAACTGTGACTAAAATGACTCTTCCACAATATAATTAATTCAGTCTCAACACAGTACAACTGTGACTAAAATGACTCTTCCACAATATAATTAATTCAGTCTCAACACAGTACAACTGTGACTAAAATGACTCTTCCAAAATATAATTAATTCAGTCTCAACACAGTACAACTGTGACTAAAATGACTCTTCCACAATATAATTGATTCAGTCTCAACACAGTACAACTGTGACTAAAATGACTCTTCCACAATATAATTGATTCAGTCTCAACACAGTACGACTGTGACTAAAATGACTCTTCCACAATATAATTGATTCAGTCTCAACACAGTACAACTGTGACTAAAATGACTCTTCCACAATATAATTGATTCAGTCTCAACACAGTACAACTGTGTCTAAAATGACTCTTCCACAATATAATTGATTCAGTCTCAACACAGTACAACTGTGGCTAAAATGACTCTTCCACAATATAATTGATTCAGTTTCAACACAGTACAACTAAAATGACTCTTCCACAATATAATTGATTCAGTCTCAACACAGTACAACTCTGACTAAAATGACTCTTCCACAATATAATTGATTCAGTCTCAACACAGTACAACTGTGACTAAAATGACTCTTCCACAGTATAATTAATTCAGTCTCAACACAGTACAACTGTGACTAAAATGACTCTTCCACAATATAATTGATTCAGTCCCAACACAGTACAACTGTGACTAAAATGACTCTTCCACAATATAACCGCTTCAGTCTCAACACAGTACAACTGTGACTAAAATGACTCTTCCACAATATAATTGATTCAGTCTCAACACAGTACAACTGTGACTAAAATGACTCTTCCAAAATATAATTAATTCAGTCTCAACAAAGTACAACTGTGACTAAAATGACTCTTCCACAATATAATTGATTCAGTCTCAACACAGTACAACTGTGACTAAAATGACTCTTCCACAATATAATTAATTCAGTCTCAACACAGTACAACTGTGACTAAAATGACTCTTCCACAATATAATTAATTCAGTCTCAACACAGTACAACTGTGACTAAAATGACTCTTCCAAAATATAATTAATTCAGTCTCAACACAGTACAACTGTGACTAAAATGACTCTTCCACAATATAATTGATTCAGTCTCAACACAGTACAACTGTGACTAAAATGACTCTTCCACAATATAATTGATTCAGTCTCAACACAGTACGACTGTGACTAAAATGACTCTTCCACAATATAATTGATTCAGTCTCAACACAGTACAACTGTGACTAAAATGACTCTTCCACAATATAATTGATTCAGTCTCAACACAGTACAACTGTGTCTAAAATGACTCTTCCACAATATAATTGATTCAGTCTCAACACAGTACAACTGTGGCTAAAATGACTCTTCCACAATATAATTGATTCAGTTTCAACACAGTACAACTAAAATGACTCTTCCACAATATAATTGATTCAGTCTCAACACAGTACAACTCTGACTAAAATGACTCTTCCACAATATAATTGATTCAGTCTCAACACAGTACAACTGTGACTAAAATGACTCTTCCACAATATAATTGATTCAGTTTCAACACAGTACAACTAAAATGACTCTTCCACAATATAATTGATTCAGTCTCAACACAGTACAACTCTGACTAAAATGACTCTTCCACAATATAATTGATTCAGTCTCAACACAGTACAACTGTGACTAAAATGACTCTTCCACAATATAATTGATTCAGTCTCAACACAGTACAACTGTGACTAAAATGACTCTTCCACATTATAACCGCTCCAGTCTCAACACAGTACAACTGTGACTAAAATGACTCTTCCGCAATATAATTGATTCAGTCTCAACACAGTACGACTGTGACTAAAATTACTCTTCCACAATATAATTGATTCAGTCTCAACACAGTACAACTGTGAGTAGAATTACTCTTCCACAATATATTTAATTCAGTCTCAACACAGTACAACTGTGACTAAAATGACTCTTCCACAATATAATTGATTCAGTCTCAACACAGTACAACTGTGACTAAAATGACTCTTCCACAATATAATTGATTCAGTCTCAACACAGTACAACTGTGACTAAAATGACTCTTCCACAATATAATTGATTCAGTCTCAACACAGTACAACTGTGACTAAAATCACTCTTCCACAATATAATTGATTCAGTCTCAACACAGTACAACTGTGAGTAAAATTACTCTTCCACAATATAGTTAATTCAGTCTCAACACAGTACAACTGTGACTAAAATGACTCTTCCACAATATAATTGATTCAGTCTCAACACAGTACAACTGTGAGTAAAATTACTCTTCCACAATATAATTACTTCAGTCTCAACACAGTACAACTGTGACTAAAATGACTCTTCCACAATATAATTGATTCAGTCTCAACACAGTACAACTCTGACTAAAATGACTCTTCCACAATATAATTGATTCAATCTCAACACAGTACAACTGTGACTAAAATGACTCTTCCACAATATAATTGATTCAGTCTCAACACAGTACAACTGTGACTAAAATGACTCTTCCACAATATAATTGATTCAGTCTCAACACAGTACAACTGTGACTAAAATGACTCTTCCACAATATAATTGATTCAGTCTCAACACAGTACAACTGTGACTAAAATGACTCTTCCACAATATAATTGATTCAGTCTCAACACAGTACAACTGTGACTAAAATGACTCTTCCACAATATAGTTAATTCAGTCTCAACACAGTACAACTGTGACTAAAATGACTCTTCCGCAATATAATTGATTCAGTCTCAACACAGTACAACTGTGACTAAAATGACTCTTCCACAATATAATTGATTCAGTCTCAACACAGTACAACTGTGACTAAAATGACTCTTCCACAATATAATTGATTCAGTCTCAACACAGTACAACTGTGACTAAAATGACTCTTCCACAATATAATTGATTCAGTCTCAACACAGTACAACTGTGACTAAAATGACTCTTCCACAATATAATTGATTCAGTCTCAACACAGTACAACTGTGACTAAAATGACTCTTCCACAATATAATTGATTCAGTCTCAACACAGTACAACTGTGACTAAAATGACTCTTCCACAATATAATTGATTCAGTCTCAACACAGTACAACTGTGACTAAAATGACTCTTCCACAGTATAATTAATTCAGTCTCAACACAGTACAACTGTGACTAAAATGACTCTTCCACAGTATAATTGATTCAGTCTCAACACAGTACAACTGTGACTAAAATGACTCTTCCACAATATAATTGATTCAGTCTCAACACAGTACAACTGTGACTAAAATGACCTTCCACAGTATAATTGATTCAGTCTCAACACAGTACAACTGTGACTAAAATGACTCTTCCACAATATAATTGATTCAGTCTCAACACAGTACAACTGTGACTAAAATGACTCTTCCACAATATAATTGATTCAGTCTCAACACAGTACAACTGTGAGTAAAATGACTCTTCCACAATATAATTGATTCAGTCTCAACACAGTACAACTGTGACTAAAATGACTCTTCCACAATATAATTGATTCAGTCTCAACACAGTACAACTGTGACTAAAATGACTCTTCCACAATATAATTGATTCAGTCTCAACACAGTACAACTGTGACTAAAATGACTCTTCCACAATATAATTGATTCAGTCTCAACACAGTACAACTGTGACTAAAATGACTCTTCCACAATATAGTTAATTCAGTCTCAACACAGTACAACTGTGACTAAAATGACTCTTCCGCAATATAATTGATTCAGTCTCAACACAGTACAACTGTGACTAAAATGACTCTTCCACAATATAATTGATTCAGTCTCAACACAGTACAACTGTGACTAAAATGACTCTTCCACAATATAATTGATTCAGTCTCAACACAGTACAACTGTGACTAAAATGACTCTTCCACAATATAATTGATTCAGTCTCAACACAGTACAACTAAAATGACTCTTCCACAATATAATTGATTCAATCTCAACACAGTACAACTGTGACTAAAATGACTCTTCCACAATATAATTGATTCAGTTTCAACACAGTACAACTGTGACTAAAATGACTCTTCCAAAATATAATTAATTCAGTCTCAACAAAGTACAACTGTGACTAAAATGACTCTTCCACAATATAATTGATTCAGTCTCAACACAGTACAACTGTGACTAAAATGACTCTTCCACAATATAATTGATTCAGTCTCAACACAGTACAACTGTGACTAAAATGACTCTTCCAAAATATAATTAATTCAGTCTCAACAAAGTACAACTGTGACTAAAATGACTCTTCCACAATATAATTGATTCAGTCTCAACACAGTACAACTGTGACTAAAATGACTCTTCCAAAATATAATTAATTCAGTCTCAACACAGTACAACTGTGACTAAAATGACTCTTCCACAATATAATTAATTCAGTCTCAACACAGTACAACTGTGACTAAAATGACTCTTCCAAAATATAATTAATTCAGTCTCAACACAGTACAACTGTGACTAAAATGACTCTTCCACAATATAATTGATTCAGTCTCAACACAGTACAACTGTGACTAAAATGACTCTTCCACAATATAATTGATTCAGTCTCAACACAGTACAACTGTGACTAAAATGACTCTTCCACAATATAATTGATTCAGTCTCAACACAGTACAACTGTGACTAAAATGACTCTTCCACAATATAATTGATTCAGTCTCAACACAGTACAACTGTGTCTAAAATGACTCTTCCACAATATAATTGATTCAGTCTCAACACAGTACAACTGTGGCTAAAATGACTCTTCCACAATATAATTGATTCAGTTTCAACACAGTACAACTAAAATGACTCTTCCACAATATAATTGATTCAGTCTCAACACAGTACAACTCTGACTAAAATGACTCTTCCACAATATAATTGATTCAGTCTCAACACAGTACAACTGTGACTAAAATGACTCTTCCACAATATAATTGATTCAGTTTCAACACAGTACAACTAAAATGACTCTTCCACAATATAATTGATTCAGTCTCAACACAGTACAACTGTGACTAAAATGACTCTTCCACAATATAATTGATTCAGTTTCAACACAGTACAACTAAAATGACTCTTCCACAATATAATTGATTCAGTCTCAACACAGTACAACTGTGACTAAAATGACTCTTCCACAATATAATTGATTCAGTCTCAACACAGTACAACTGTGACTAAAATGACTCTTCCACAGTATAATTGATTCAGTCTCAACACAGTACAACTGTGACTAAAATGACTCTTCCACAATATAATTGATTCAGTCTCAACACAGTACAACTGTGAGTAAAATGACTCTTCCACAATATAATTAATTCAGTCTCAACACAGTACAACTGTGACTAAAATGACTCTTCCACAATATAATTGATTCAGTCTCAACACAGTCCAACTGTGACTAAAATGACTCTTCCACAATATAACCGCTTCAGTCTCAACACAGTACAACTGTGACTAAAATGACTCTTCCACAATATAATTGATTCAGTCTCAACACAGTACAACTGTGACTAAAATGACTCTTCCACAATATAATTGATTCAGTCTCAACACAGTACAACTGTGACTAAAATGACTCTTCCACAGTATAATTAATTCAGTCTCAACACAGTACAACTGTGACTAAAATGACTCTTCCACAATATAATTGATTCAGTCCCAACACAGTACAACTGTGACTAAAATGACTCTTCCACAATATAATTGATTCAGTCTCAACACAGTACAACTGTGACTAAAATGACTCTTCCACAATATAATTGATTCAGTCTCAACACAGTACAACTGTGACTAAAATGACTCTTCCACAATATAATTAATTCAGTCTCAACACAGTACAACTGTGACTAAAATGACTCTTCCACAATATAATTAATTCAGTCTCAACACAGTACAACTGTGACTAAAATGACTCTTCCACAATATAATTGATTCAGTCTCAACACAGTACAACTGTGACTAAAATGACTCTTCCACAATATAATTGATTCAGTCTCAACACAGTACAACTGTGACTAAAATGACTCTTCCACAATATAATTGATTCAGTCTCAACACAGTACAACTGTGACTAAAATGACTCTTCCACAATATAATTGATTCAGTTTCAACACAGTACAACTAAAATGACTCTTCCACAATATAATTGATTCAGTCTCAACACAGTACAACTGTGACTAAAATGACTCTTCCACAATATAATTGATTCAGTCTCAACACAGTACCACTGTGACTAAAATGACTCTTCCACAATATAATTGATTCAGTTTCAACACAGTACAACTAAAATGACTCTTCCATAATATAATTGATTCAGTCTCAACACAGTACAACTGTGAGTAAAATGACTCTTCCACAATATAATTGATTCAGTCTCAACACAGTACAACTGTGACTAAAATGACTCTTCCACAATATAATTGATTCAGTCTCAACACAGTACAACTGTGTCTAAAATGACTCTTCCACAATATAATTGATTCAGTCTCAACACAGTACAACTGTGACTAAAATGACTCTTCCACAATATAATTGATTCAGTCTCAACACAGTACAACTGTGACTAAAATGACTCTTCCACAATATAATTGATTCAGTCTCAACACAGTACAACTGTGACTAAAATGACTCTTCCACAATATAATTGATTCAGTTTCAACACAGTACAACTAAAATGACTCTTCCACAATATAATTGATTCAGTCTCAACACAGTACAACTGTGACTAAAATGACTCTTCCACAATATAATTGATTCAGTCTCAACACAGTACCACTGTGACTAAAATGACTCTTCCACAATATAATTGATTCAGTTTCAACACAGTACAACTAAAATGACTCTTCCACAATATAATTGATTCAGTCTCAACACAGTACATCTGTGACTAAAATGACTCTTCCACAATATAATTGATTCAGTCTCAACACAGTACAACTGTGACTAAAATGACTCTTCCACAATATAATTGATTCAGTCTCAACACAGTACAACTGTGACTAAAATGACTCTTCCACAATATAATTGATTCAGTTTCAACACAGTACAACTAAAATGACTCTTCCACAATATAATTGATTCAGTCTCAACACAGTACAACTCTGACTAAAATGACTCTTCCACAATATAATTGATTCAGTCTCAACACAGTACAACTGTGACTAAAATGACTCTTCCACAATATAATTGATTCAGTTTCAACACAGTACAACTAAAATGACTCTTCCACAATATAATTGATTCAGTCTCAACACAGTACAACTGTGACTAAAATGACTCTTCCACAATATAATTGATTCAGTTTCAACACAGTACAACTAAAATGACTCTTCCACAATATAATTGATTCAGTCTCAACACAGTACAACTCTGACTAAAATGACTCTTCCACAATATAATTGATTCAGTCTCAACACAGTACAACTGTGACTAAAATGACTCTTCCACAATATAATTGATTCAGTTTCAACACAGTACAACTAAAATGACTCTTCCACAATATAATTGATTCAGTCTCAACACAGTACAACTGTGACTAAAATGACTCTTCCACAATATAATTGATTCAGTTTCAACACAGTACAACTAAAATGACTCTTCCACAATATAATTGATTCAGTCTCAACACAGTACAACTGTGACTAAAATGACTCTTCCACAATATAATTGATTCAGTCTCAACACAGTACAACTGTGACTAAAATGACTCTTCCACAGTATAATTGATTCAGTCTCAACACAGTACAACTGTGACTAAAATGACTCTTCCACAATATAATTGATTCAGTTTCAACACAGTACAACTGTGACTAAAATGACTCTTCCACAATATAATTGATTCAGTTTCAACACAGTACAACTGTGACTAAAATGACTCTTCCACAATATAATTGATTCAGTCTCAACACAGTACAACTGTGACTAAAATGACTCTTCCACAATATAATTGATTCAGTCTCAACACAGTACAACTTTGACTAAAATGACTCTTCCACAATATAATTGATTCAGTCTCAACACAGTACAACTTTGACTAAAATGACTCTTCCACAATATAATTGATTCAGTCTCAACACAGTACAACTCTGACTAAAATGACTCTTCCACAATATAATTAATTCAGTCTCAACACAGTACAACTGTGACTAAAATGACTCTTCCACAATATAATTAATTCAGTCTCAACACAGTACAACTGTGACTAAAATGACTCTTCCACAATATAATTGATTCAGTTTCAACACAGTACAACTAAAATGACTCTTCCACAATATAATTGATTCAGTCTCAACACAGTACAACTGTGACTAAAATGACTCTTCCACAATATAATTGATTCAGTTTCAACACAGTACAACTAAAATGACTCTTCCACAATATAATTGATTCAGTCTCAACACAGTACAACTGTGACTAAAATGACTCTTCCACAATATAATTGATTCAGTCTCAACACAGTACAACTGTGACTAAAATGACTCTTCCACAGTATAATTGATTCAGTCTCAACACAGTACAACTGTGACTAAAATGACTCTTCCACAATATAATTGATTCAGTTTCAACACAGTACAACTGTGACTAAAATGACTCTTCCACAATATAATTGATTCAGTCTCAACACAGTACAACTGTGACTAAAATGACTCTTCCACAGTATAATTAATTCAGTCTCAACACAGTACAACTGTGACTAAAATGACTCTTCCGCAATATAATTGATTCAGTCCCAACACAGTACAACTGTGACTAAAATGACTCTTCCACAATATAATTGATTCAGTCTCAACACAGTACAACTGTAACTAAAATGACTCTTCCACAATATAATTGATTCAGTCTCAACACAGTACAACTGTGACTAAAATGACTCTTCCACAATATAATTAATTCAGTCTCAACACAGTACAACTGTGACTAAAATGACTCTTCCACAATATAATTAATTCAGTCTCAACACAGTACAACTGTGACTAAAATGACTCTTCCACAATATAATTGATTCAGTTTCAACACAGTACAACTAAAATGACTCTTCCACAATATAATAATTGATTCAACAGTGTCAAATCAAGTCATTGCCAAACAAGTACAACTCTGAAATGACTAAAATTTCCATTTTCCAGTTTATTTGTTCCCTTTTTCTTAAGGTGGTAGTCAAAAACAGATACCTATCACACTGAGAATCCTATAATTTTATGAAAATTCATATATATTAACAGTCGATCGACCTTTCATCAAATCAGACCGAAGAAACAATGTTTCCATTGACCTTTGCAGTTGCTAATACTATCTATCAGTCACATATCCATATATATACAGGGTGCGGATGATATTTGTTCGCAATTTTCAACTGCTAATTTTATGCAATTTTTTTTTTTACTTCCGTTTCACTCTATTCTTCATAAAAACAGTGACTATATTTTCATTATTTATTTTCAGAATAATTGATTATGAATAATTTTGAACCTCCAAATTTGTGGAAGAGACACGGAGTTCTTCTTGGAGTCCGCGCCAGGAGGACAAATAAGACAAGAAGATCAACACCCAGAACAACAGGTGGCTCACTGTCTAATCCAAAGACGTTCCCAGAGTCATGCAGACAAAGTTTTCAGCGACAACATTGGTGTTGTGTGTCGTCAGCAGTCAAGGTGACGTCATGCCACGTCACTTCTTCCCTGAGGGCCTCAAGCTGAACACCGATGGCTACATCCGCGTTCTAAGCGAGGTAGTAAAGCCCTGGATCGACCAGGTAGCTGCAGGTAGGCCGTACGTGTGGCAGCAAGACTCAGTACCCTGCCATACCAGCCGAAACACACAAGCCTGGCTGTCAGAGAACTTCGTCGACCACACTTCACCTGGCATCTGGCCTCCCAGCTCGCCTGACTGCAACCCTCACGACTTCTTTGTGTGGGGCGCAGTGGAACGAGACACCAACAGATCTAGCTGCAATACAAAAGACGATCTGAAGGCCAGGATCACAAGTGCCTTTAGGGGCCTAAGTCGGGGGACAGTGACGAAGGCCTGTAGCCGGTTCCGAGGCCGCCTTGAGGCCTTCATCAAAGCCAATGGCGGGTTTATCGAGTGAGATCGAAAGAACAAGTCATGAAGACAAACTGACCCAAGTTTGATAAATATATCTTAAAAAATAAAACTAGTGTGTTATTTTTTCCTGGACAGTAATCTTGCGAACAGATATCGTCTGCACCCTGTATATATATATACATATATATATCATCATCGTCATCATCATCACCACTTAACGTCCATTTTTCCACGCTAGCATGGGTTAGACAAGTTATCCTGTTGTAAGCAATGCTAGGTCAGGTGATCCTGTCATGCTCATACAAAACCCGTTTCAGCCTGGTTTCTACAGCTGGATGCCCTTCCTCGTGCCAACCTCATTTACAGTGAGTACTGGGTGCTTTTTGTTGTGACACCTACATAAACACTTTACAATATACACACACACAATGAACATCTGCACAGTTTCATTTTACAATTTCACTCATAGGGCATTGGTCAGTTCAAACCTATAGTAGAAGAAACTGGCCCAAGGTGAGATCAAGTCTGAAGCCACTCGCCTGCAAAGCAAATTTCTTAACCACATAGCCATGCCTGCATCTTCACACAAAAATTGAGAATCTTCCATGAACACACAAATCCTAGCCGTGTGTGCAATATACATACATACACATACACTCAGAATCACAGAATTGCACACACAGCAATTTGCTGCGATTCAAATTATAATAAATTTTTCCTCTTCAAATCTTTCTCTCCAACCTAAACCATCATATAGACTGATCAACAGTGGATGCAACGCAGTGTGCAGCTGTTTCTCATTAAGGAGCTGCAATTCTTTCAGATATGCACTGAGTTAGGAGTGAGATAGGACAAGCAGGGAGAGGGGAGAATTATCTAAGGAAGATAGACGATCATGAGATTCATAACTCCCTTCTTTCTCCCTGTCTCTCTTTTACCACTACTCATTTTACCCCCTCCTTCGTCACTCCACCACCACTACATTAATACTTTACTACAATTCACACAAGCATCACTTATACCTCCACACCAATCCCAACAACAGCTAAAAACTCATCCTTTAAAGCAACTAAAAAGTCATTTTCAACCAGTTAATAGTTTGTTTTATACGGTTTTTTCTATATATTGTCAATTATTTTTTTTAATAAGACAGAAAAAGAAAGATATTTAGTACAAGTGAGAGAGAGATTTAGTATAAGATGGAGAGAAAGAAAAAGAGAGATTTAGTACAAGAGAGAGATCTAATACAAGAGAGATTTAGTGTAAGAGAGACAAAGAGATTTAGTACAAAAGAGAGAGAGAGAGATTTAGTACAAGAGAGAGAAATTTAGTGTAATAGAGAGAGAGTGATAAAGAGAGAAATTTAGTACAAAGAAAAAAAGAGATTTAGTACAAGAGAAAGATTTGGTACAAGAGAAAGAGAAAGATTTAGTTCAAGAGAAAGAGAGAGATTTAGTACAAGAGAGAAAGAGAAAGAGAGATGTGAAGTTGACCTCAAAGGTTTTTTTTTTTATTATTTATGAAAGGCATTGAAATATAGACAGTTAAAGATGATATAATGTTCATAAACTAAGGTTACCATTATATATCCGGATGAGGAAGGAGAAAATATTTTTGTTTTAAATATATATTTAGGACATGTAATATAATAGTGTGTAAATGACACTTTTTTCCATTAAACTATGTTGTGAAAAGTAGCATGCAACTTATCTACTAAACTTAGAAAACTTCAATTCAAAATTTATGGTACATTGCAAATGTTGTATGTATCTAGTTTTGAACAGGTACACTGTATCCCTGTGTGTTGTAAGAGGCAACTAAAAGGATTGGCATCTAGCCATAAATCATTACTTCAAAAAGGACCTCATGATGAGAATGAAGACTTATGTGTGCCACAAGGTTAACCCCTACTATAGCAGGGGAAATGGCTTTAAAAACGCTTGCTGCTGCTACATAGTAAATCTATATAAAATGAAAGTGTGACATACCCTAATATATATATTTTTTTCAAAATATTTTTTTAAAATCTGAAATTGAAATTCAATTTCAAAATGAAAATTGATTAAAAGATAAAAGTATAGATTAAATAAATAAGTAAAAAGACAAATTTTAATATATATATATAAAAAAAAACCACAAAACATTTCAATAAAATTGAATTACAATTCTACACTGCACAACACTAAATGATTTCAAAACTGTCAAGCTTCAGTATGAACCAACAAGGGAAAAGTGATAACTCAATCTTCTAGAAACAGCATTTACATTACTCTATATTTACTATTATATTTTCATGGTAAATACTTTGTTTCACATAATTATCTCGCATAATATCGAATCTACGAGATTTTGATGTTATTTATTTTGAAAACAATACCTTAATATAGGTATGAGCAGCTGGTTTGAACAGAAAGAGGTGAGAGAATTGTGGCCGGATACGGCCAGTTTAAATGCTAAAGGGTTAAATCATATCCTGCTATCTTTAACCTTTTTGATACCAAACTGCTTCAAACAGTTCACAGTTCTAAACTACAATATTTATATTTATCTAAAAATCTTTCATCATTATTTCATGTAAGAATCTTTATGTTCTAAATAGCAGCTTAATTATCAGAAAGTTGTTTTACTAAATCCCTCCAAATTCTTGATTATTTTCAAAATGATTTGGAAATCATAGGCAAGGTCTTTCATAAGATAATGTAGTTACAGGTAGAATTATTAGTCTCCCTGATCAAGAGATGGATTTAAACAATAACAGGTACTTTTTTTATCACCTAGTGAAGCAGAAGAGTAGTGCTCATAACCTTTTTCAGAGTATCTGAGACTGATGAAAGATAGGAAAGAAAGTATCCTTAAACTAAACGCTTGGTTTGATTGCTTGCAACATAATGGACTCCATTAAATGTACTGAAGGGTCAGATGGTAGTGTTAAACTAAGCAATAGATAGATTAAGTCAACCACCCATGTAGGTCATAGTGGGATTTGAACTCAGAATACAAAGCAGGCCCTGTCATTAAAGAGTGGGAGGGGGGGGGGGCACTGACTGGCATTGCTAAGCCCCACTGCACCTACTGCTTTTCAATGCAGGTAAAAATACTGCAAGGCATCCCATCCAACATTAATGATTTACCAATCCACTTTAGACCAAAACTTTAATTACTGACTCCTAGAATAATGAATGGCAAAGTTGACCTCAGAAGGATTTGAACTTAGAATGCAAGGAACCAAAATAAATATCATAAGGTATTTCATCAAACAACTCTAACAATTCAGCCAATCCCTTGCTTGTTGACTGCTAAATAGGATAAACAGATAAAAGTTGATTATTAAGGATGCTTCCTGTAACAAGGAAGAATTGGAAATGTTACCAACATTCCATTCCCTATTGTATAACACAGACACAAACCAGTATGTGGTGTAATATGGTGTTGTGTGGTAAGGCATGGTGTGGAATTGTATGATGTGGTATGGTGTTGAGTGATGTGTGGTGTGATATTATATGGTGTGGTGTTGTGACATTTAGAAAGTCTGGGCAAGTAGTTGAATGAGGAAAAAAAATTTACTGCTGGGTACCTTTCCCA
>OZ024741.1:71333492-71630992 GCA_964016885.1 Eledone cirrhosa | reverse complement strand
AATTCATACTTTTGCAGGTTTATCTGGCCTTCTGTGAAGTTGTATCTCATAAGTTTCTCAAATGTTTTAATGATAGGGCCTATCATGAAAAGAAATGTGAAATTAAACATCTTGCTCATAAACTGGTCCAGGAATTGAACCCACAACCTTATGATTGTAAATCCAACAGCCTAACCAATAGGCCACATACTTTCACATTGATAATTTTTCATGTAGATTTTCCCATCTATAACAATTATATCAACCATTTCCTATGCCTCAGCTGATTAATTCAACTGCCAATGCCCTATAAGTCCTCTCTACCCTTACCCTTCCACCCATCAGCCCAACCCAATCTCACCTTTCTTTTTCTTATCGATCACTAAGAAATTATAGTAAAATATTAAGCAAAAACAAATAACACGAAAAAGAACAAATAATTTATTGATAATCAATAAAAAGAGGGCATGTGGTGTGGCGTGGTTTAAAGTTGGGATGATGTTTTACTAATCTTTTATATTGAGCAACAGACTTGTGTATTATGGAGAGAGAGAGAAAGAAACAGAGAAGAGAGAGAAACAGAGAGAAGAGAGAGAGAAAAAACAGAGAGAAGAGAGAGAGAAAAAACAGAGAGAAGAGAGAGAGAAAAAACAGAGAGAAGAGAGGGAGAAAAAACAGAGAGAAGAGAGGGAGAAAAAACAGAGAGAAGAGAGGGAGAGAGAGTAACAGAGAGAAAAGAGAAGGGACTAGTTTTAGACTAGTGAGCTGCCAAGAATTTTGTAAGAAACACTTTCAGTGTCAGTTTGAAATTAAATGGACAGAAATATATAGAAGAACAAAACAGTTTTGTTTTTTAAAAGTAATTTAGCTATGAAATAAACACACATAAACATTTTATCATACACTAAGAGCACCATTTCTCGAGGTGGGGATGGAGATGGTGGTGATGGTGATGGAGAGCCAGTGACAGATGGGATGATGGTGATGGAGTGCCAGTGAGTGATTATAGTAATAGTGGCTTTAGTGGTGGTGGTGGTGATAACTGGATTGTTTTCAATGAAGCAGAGGTGATCATGGTGGTAGTAGTAGAAGTTGTATTGATAGAGGTAGACTTACAGAGTTAAACTAGGAGGAGCAAGCTGACCTCAGTCACATAACAGTTCATGGGAAGGGCAGTTGGGGTGTCCATTTAGTCATATACACAAATAGATACTTCACTATGCTTGAAACTAAAACAGGTGTAGATGACTCTCGATTTGTATCAAGGGCACATCAATTTCACTAGTGTTGGTGATCTACATAATAAACGCACCTAGTGGTTGGTGATGGGAAAAGGTATCTAGCTGTAAAAAACTTGCCAAACAAAGGGTTGGGATGACTTTTCAGTCATGTCAAAGACGACAATCTCCCTAGTAATGGTTATTTACCCAATAAATGCACCTAGTATATTCTTCAAAGTGCTGGGTGACAGGAAGGGCTGTAGAAAACTTGCCAAACAAAAGATCAAGAGAACTCTTGGGCTGTGCAAAAGACATGACAACCTCTTTAGTACTAATCCCACAATAAAATGCACTCAGTAGATTGTTGGAATGTTTAGAAAACGAGTTGCAGGCCCCCAGCACCCGCTGAGCACTTAGTAGAGTGCAGGAATGTAAGAGAAATGGAGACCTTCAGCTCATCTGAGAGGTCAGTAGCTCTGTTTGAGCACTGACTTAGGATGTAGCAACTAGTCCAACTCTTGCTAGCAGGGAAAACAGATGTTAAATGATGATGATGATGATGATGATGATTTATAGCAATTGGTAAATTCTCACCAGAGGGTGCACTCTGTTTCAGCTTAAATTCAAAGCCAGCAAGTTTGCAGGCCAGCTAAAATGGAGTGGGCCCTGACCTGTGTTCTTCCCAATCTCAATAATACTACATATGGATAATGTTGACCTGTATACAATAGTGGGTTTCAATCACAATATATCTATCTCGAATAAATAAAATGAAAATATCCTGTTCTATTTAATGGATTTATTTAATTTTTCTCCGCTCATATGTGTACATACACATACACACAGCCATCTTAAAATATGAAAATTCAGAATGAGCTTAGATTATTAGGGTTATCAAAGAGGAGATAAGCATTGATGGAAGTGAGAAAGGTGTATGTCTGTGTCTTTGTCCATAGTAATTGTGGATATACATGTGTGCATTTTCACATGTACACATGTAGTATTGTTCAACACTATATATGTGCACACACATATATGTAGAGGCACTCTTCGGATTGTACAGAAGAAGACCAACAATGGTATATCCATGCAAGTCTCCACTTCCCATGACATGGGTAAAGTCCAAGGAAGCAGTGAGCTGATGGCCGTAAGAGATATTGCAAGGCATCATGTACACTGTTTCAACTATCTCTCCATTAACTGCCAGACTCTGAAGGATGAAGGCCAATATGGAAGGCAAGAGGGCTTTGGAATAAATCCTACAAAGCATTTTAACCTGACACCATGACTCAATGCAAAAGCACGTTCATACACAGTCAACACATACACACAAGTAATGTGCATAAGTATATATAGTATATAAATATGTGGCATCAATATAATACTGTATATATATAGTAACCACCTACATGTTCTAGTATAAATACACACACACATGTAGAGAAAGAGAACTAAAATTATGATCAAAGGTCTTCCAGCCATAACCATCCTGTCTTTTTTCTTTCAGATAGTGTATCATGGACCACATTATCTTATCTACCCCCATCTCCTCTGCACTCTTATAAGTAAGTGAGGCATGATTTGAAGGAGATTTGGCTACTATTTCTAATGGCTAACCACATAGAAGCTTCTTCACTGACTTATGAAATTTGATATGAAGTCAATAAAGTGACATTCACATAAGGGGATGAATAATGAAAGCAAATGCAAGTATTGCAGATAATGTTTAAATTGCAGTGAGAGGATGGAAAAAGCAAGATTGAGGCCGCAAGAATATTTGACTTATATGGTTCAGTGATTGTTGTAGCTTAAGTCCATTCAGGCAGAGTGTTTCATCTCACACCCACCCATCTCCTAACACTCACAACTCTCTAGTAACCTCACAATGTAATGTACATCAATTCACAAAGCATGACCTTCTCTGATTCACTTTTAAACATGCTACTAAGGCTAATGGAGCTTTAATAGAGTGGGTTTCTTTTATACTAAATAAGAATGAAACAGTCTTTTATTCTAAGTAAAAAAAAAAGCTGACCTTAGTAAGATTTGAACTTGAAACATAAGGTATTTATTTAGTTCAGTAACTCACTGTTCTTTCAGAGATATATTATTACTGATTTTTCACATTGCCACAACTATGCTAGAAATAGCAGCCAAAAAATAATTCAAATAACGCCTTAAATTCTTTAAGAAGGATACAGTGGACAATGTAGTCACTGACAAACAAAAGACAGTGAAAGGGTGTTATGGTTCCTTCAATTTACTCCCATACATTGTTGGTACCACTTTCATCAAACTAGCCAAGCCAAAAGGAAAAGTCAACCCTGGTGAAATTTGAACTCAGAACTTAGATAATCATAAATTAGTGTAATTCCACAATTCATATAATATCCTCACAAATTTGAAGATGTAGAGTGCTTGACCTGCTAGAATTAGCAGCTTACCATCTTACAAATTTATGAATATACATAAGATTAGTCATAGAAAAAGACTTCATTTCACATTGCTCTTCATAATAAGACTGAGACCCTATCATTAAAACACCCAAGAAACCTCTTATGAGAGGCAACCTCATAGGAAACCAGCTAAACATGTATAGGTGTAAACTGTAAATTTAGGGAGGTGGGGTTTCAAATATATGACACTGTAAAAGACAATGGTGGTCATAGCTTGAACACTGGTTAAATGTTGCAATATCTAGTCAGAACATTAGAGAAACAGGTCATGGTACTGGTGGTGAGGTGCTGGTGATGGTGGAAGAGAGAGGAAAAAGAGAGTTAACATTTGTGATATAACCTTTGTTAAGTTATTAATAATCAATTGCACAAAGACATTACTTTGAACTGCCAGCCCACATATATAAACCAACACAGAGACAGAGATATAGACATATAGTGTGTTCCAAGTCAATAAACCTGATCCTAATTTATTTCAGTTAACGCTTCATTCTATCAGATACCATGGTAATTGATATAGTTTTACATGTTAGGCTACTTGCTAACACTAATCAGATTTTGCTGAAGATTTAAGAGATCCCACCTCCTACACAAACCAAATTTATCCAGCCAAACCTGGCTCTGGTTCTATGAAACAAAACCATCCACTTTAAAGAGTTTTTATTTAAATTAAAATCTCTTCATTCTCCTTCTTTGCCCACATTTCTGTGAGGGCCATGAAGGCAGAGTCCTCAAGCACGCCTTCCAGCAGGTCCTGCCAGAATCAAGTATCTCCAATTGATCCAGCTGGATCCCCAAATGAAACTAGCTGAGTTTATGGATGTTATCCAACTATCTTGCTCAGAGTATATCTCTGGGTCTCCAGCTGGTTGGTTTTGCCCATAAAAGCTGTTATAGCTCACACCTATGCAAATTCAACTGGCTTCTGATGAAGCTGTATCTCATGGTAGGTTTCTTGGGTTTTTTAATGATAGCGACCCCAGTCATATCATGAAAAGCATGAAACAAAACTCAATAAAACAATGTGCAACCCAGTTAAAGAATTTAACTCATGACCATATGATCATGAGACCAACACCATCACCACTAGACCATGTGTCTGACCTGGGATTAAAACAAATTATTATTTAATTTTTCAACATAGAAAGAATGTTTGAGAATGATGCAGAATATATAAAGTTCAACATTTAAAAAAACACAGCAGCTGTTGCAACCATGCATATGTTCCACTATTTGCTTTAAAACACCTCCATTAGTGCACACTCGAGTATTTTCTGTTTGACCAGATTGACAGATCAATTTTATAAAATATAAGTTTTTCCATTAAAATGAAGGGCAGATTTTATGTATAGGAACAGCAATGCTACATGGTAGTGAGACCTGGCACTGTAAGCTGAGAACCTGTGAAGATAGGAAAGAAATGAAGCCTGCGTGTTCTAATGGATATGTAATACACAATCGGCAAAGCATAAATGAACTGAAAGAGAAATTCGGCATATCAGGGATCAAACGTAGCATGCTAGAGAGGAGATTGCATTGGTATGGTCATGTCATGCGTATGAAGGACAACAGCTGTATAAAAAGGTGCAAAGCAATCAAAGTTGAAGAAATCTATGAAGTAGGAAAACCCAAGAAGACCTGGGATGAGGTGATAAAAGCTGACTTTGCACAATTGCACCTCTCAAAGACAATGACAAAGGATCACCATCTTTGGCATTATGCAGTAATACAGAAGACCTGCCTTCCCCTGTGCACGGACTGAAACATACATCTAGTAGGCACCTCTTAACCGCTATATTCCCTTCCATACACCTCCCATGCCCCAACACCAACCCACATACTTCTGTTCACACGACCCTTACACTGTAAAGTTGTCATATTGTTATCACAGGAAAAAGCATCCAGCCCACAGTAAAATGGTTGTGTAGGTGTCATGACTAAAAGCACCCAGCACACACTGTAAAGTGGTTGTGTAGGAGACACAACAAAAAGCACCAGAGTTCCTCTGCCTTTGACAGGTTTTATTTTTCATCTCCCAGGGTGTACAATATCACCCTCCTTACAAAGCAAGCTAGGTGGGGTTACCAGTTTAGTTGCTGACGACCCGACCATGCACAGGTTGTACTGGGTTACATGTTGCCAGTAATGCTGAAGAGCAACCTGACACACACAAACATACATGTAAGTTTTAGCTGATGGTCAGTTCTAATTTACTTAGTTGATAATTTAATGGGATTCTTACATTTAAAAATTAAAATTTTACAGTAGCAAGCAGCTCGTATTAAAACCAAAAAACGTGTGAAGTCAAGTAAAATAGTGCTACTTGTAATCTCAATCAACATTAGGATAGCCTTAACCCTTTGTGTTATCATATTTCAAATGACAGACACTGACTATTATTTTCAACTAATTTCGAAAACAATCAAGAATTTATAGAGATTTAGTGATAGAACTAATTTTGTCATTATTAATCTGGTGTTTGGAACATAATTTAACAAATGTTTCTACATAAAACTTTGAAAGCAATCCAGTCAAAACTACCTCTTTTTCTATGAATGAAACCACCCATTTTAAGGGATGTTATTTGAATTAAAACCTTCCAACAGAATTTTCTATACAAATACAATCATAATGAAATTATGATTTTAGTAAATCTTTCTCAAATTCTCTATTAATTAAATAAAATACAAAGAATTTCATTAAAAATATAGTAATGAAATAGTTAAATTTAAATATGAACACTCTAAAACAAACAACTTTGTGTCATAAACTCAAAGCAGTTTGGTGTCAGAAGGGTCAACTTTCATTACTGTAGAAATCATGACACTAAGAACAGCTTTACTACACCAACACTCTCCCCACCTAACTTTTACCCCACTTTATGCAATGTTCAACTTGCTTTTGTTCATGCAAACAAGCTGTTCCTTTAGGTGTCATGTCAACCCAACTGACACAGGAGGTCTGACACTGTTAGACTGGTCCATAACAGTGATAGAAGGTGGAATGTAAACTCGGAAGACAATGAGCTAGAACAGATACCGTAAGCAAACTCCTTCTTACCTCTAACAACTCCACCAATCCATTCTCTGGATTGGTATTTTATTTATCAACACCAAAAGTAAAAAATTCAATAATGTAAAAACTTTCATTTGTTTGGGGTTTCTTTTTGTTTTCTCTCTGAACCAATGAATGGTCAGAGTCATTAAAATGTCAGGTGAAAAGCCTCTGTATTTGATCCAGGCTCTCTACACTTTCAAAGTTGATAAAATACTAAAAGGCTGGAAGGTATAGTTGACTTCAGCAGGATTTGAACTAAAAACACACAGAGTTGAAACACAAAGCAGTTTGTCCTTTGCAGAGTCATTTGTAAGTATTTGTTCTAGCTCACTGTGATCAACTATGCTTTCCAATCTTTTGGCACTTCATCAAACCTCTGTAGGATTTGAACTCAAGAGTGTAGAAAGCTAGAATAAATATTTAGGCATTCAATTTGACAGTTTAACAACCCTGCCAATTCACCACCTCAAAAAACAAACAAACTAAATCATCAACAACTGCTCTCAGCAGACATTTACAACAAAATGACAACATACAGTGAACAACAACAACAAAAAGAACATTCCAGTTTCTTTTGTAGACAGTAAAACAAACCAAGATGCTGTAAACTGAACCACAAGCAGGAAGATTCTTAAGTTACTATGCCAAAACACACACCCCCAACTATCATAAAATTTATAAACTAACATACTTCTTCAAGTAGATCAGGTGATCAGCTGAATGAGAAGGTACAAATGCAAAGTAGATAAACACACACACACATATATATATATATATATATATATATATATTCTAGGTCTATACACAATAATACAGACCTTGTTGGTTAATAATCACACAATGAAAAATTCTGGAAAGCTCAGTCACTTGCATGTTAATTTCATGAGCAGACTGTTCTGTTAATTTTATAAACTGGAACTTCATGTTTGCACTACAAAAATGGAATATGCCAAGATGTCCAACTTGCAACACAGCCGGTATATCAGCAGTAGAGAGTGGAGTGCCAGGGGTTGATCCTTAGATTTTTCGTCATTTTGGCTTTGCAGGGGAAGAAGATCACCTTGCTTAAAGCAAGGAATGCTGTGAAAACATTCCTGGCCAAATTGAATGTCATTGAAAGGAATCTTTGTTGACGGGAATTCTATAATTTTCCTAGCGTTGCCAATGTTCAAAACATTATAAGCGATGACCAACTCCAAATTTATACCACTCACCTCCGTGCGCTACAAGACAACATGAGAGAACGGTTTGTCGACCTTTTGCCGATGGACATCCCAATGTGGGTAGCAGATCCCTTCATAGCTAACGTCGATGATTTGGACGTTATATTTCAAGAAGAATTCATTGAACTTCAAGCAGATGACATGATCAAAATTAGATTTCCCAAAATAGGTGAACCCCTTTTTTGGATGCAAGAGGAAATTCAGCGTCGATTTCCACACCTACATGCAGAGGCTAAGAGATTTGTTCTGCCTTTTCTAAGCTCATACTTAGTCAAGAGGAGGTTTGGTGCTGTTTCCAGACTGCACAGTAAGGCTCGCAACTGCTACAATGTAATTACACATGGAGATCTCCGGCTACATCTTACGAAAATCCAGCCTGACGTCAAAGAGTTAGCTAGACTCCATAAAGTTCAAGGGTCCCATTGAAATGTGGTCAAAGTTAAAGTAAGTTGATTTATCTGAAAACTTGGATATGCTAATGTTACAAAGCAAACTAACAATTTTTTTTATTTGTAGTTGCAGTCTGACTGGACTGGAAACCATCTACTACAATTCACTTACTCATTTGTTGTATATATTTTACCATTTACTAATAAATATACCCTCCCGTGTGGTCATGAAAACCCTCTTCTGTGGTCTCTAAGCTCACAAAGCAGAGGGGACATCAAGTTAGATATCAACATGTATTCTGTCCGTTTCATTAAAGGGAAAATTGGAAAGCTTTGAAATGATATAATTGCCACTTTCTTCCAGATAAGAGCACTCTTTGGATAAACAGAGTTGCTCTTGTATAAATGTTCAAAATAGTTGGTATCGCCTGGTGGGAATATAACAAATTCAACTGGTCCTTATTCATAAAAAAGAACATTTATGTTCCTTTTTTTGAAATTTATATATTTCCTTTCAAGGAATGTATTTATACTCTCAGCTGCCTGCAAATGGTTTCTTTGGAATATTGTTAATCAATTTTTTAGTAATCTACAGATATCAACAAATCAGTAGTATATTGAAAAATGGAAAAATAGGGTGGAAGGGGGGGGGGGGGGGGGCGTTTCGTAATTTCGAGGGACAAAAGGGGTCGTTTGGTCTAAATGGGTTGAGAACCTGTGTTTTAAACTGATCTGACACCCGACTCACTCACCAACGACTCCTTTTTCTAAAAGTGGAACAAGGAGTGAAGCAGACTCTTGGAGTTACAGATAAGCACCTCTTAGCCGTTGAAATGTATAGAAAAGCACCCACTGAGGATCCTGAAAAAATTTTTTTTCTTTGGTTTTTTCATGTGTTTTCAACTAATTTGACCTCTCACATACTCGCAATCACCTTCTTTTCCAAAAATGGAATTGGGGGAGGGGGACCTTAGAGTTTCTTCAGTGGGAATAACAAAGGTGGGAAGGGAGGAGGACCCTCGGAGTTACAGATAATTACCTTTCAGCCATTTAATTTATAGAAAAGCAATCTCTTGATACTAAAAAATGTTTTGGTCCATCATTTTCTACTGTTGTGGAAAGCATTGTAAACTTATTTAATCAAGTGTTCCACAATTTTAAAATCCACCATTCCAACAAGGAGTGGCTGTGTGAAAGAGCAATTCCAAATGAGAGTCAGTTATGCAATGACCATTAAAAAGTCCCAAGGTCAAACACTGCAGGTTGTTGGTCTCCATCTAGAAGAGGGCTGTTTCTCACATTTATGTAGGTTGTCCCAGAGTAGGAAGCCTCCACAAACTCTTCATATATGCCCCAAAGAAAAAAATTTAAAACATTGTATTTACTGAAGTTCTCTAAGTATTTTATGATTTTCATAGAATACATTTTTCTATTATTTTTTTTTATTACTTCCTGTATTTAGATATTCTAAATAAATTTTAAAATTATGTTATGTAATATTTAAATAACTTTTAACATCTATTAATTCAGGAAAGTGGGCATTATGATAGATGACAATAGCTGCCATATAAATAGATTTGTACACAGTACAGACTGAGACAAGGGCCAGGAGGCTGCTAATATGTATGTATGTGTATATATATATATATATATATATATATATTTTATATATATATATACATATATATATATATATATTTTTTTTTTTATATATATATATATATATATTTTAATGACCATGCTGTAAAAAGGAGGGGTAGAGAGGGCCCATGAGGCCAGTAAGACATCCTCTCTAGTGCTGGTGGCACAAATAAAAGCACCCAGTCCATTCTGTAAAGTGGCACTGGTGTTAGGAAGGGCATCTAACCAGTGTATCAATGCCAAAACGATTATAAGCACAGCAACAAGTATATAGGAACAAAAATATGAAGACGTCGTATCTCTGAGTTGCAACACTTAATGTTGGCACTCTCACAGGTAAATCTGCTGAAATAGCGGAGATGCTGGAGAGAAGGCATATGGATGTGTGCTGCGTACAAGAGGTGAGATGGAGAGGTGCCTCTGTGAGACTAGTCGCAGGCAAACATCTTAGCTATAAGCTTTTCTGGGTAGGTAAGGATGATGGGTTAGGGGGAGTAGGCATTTTCCTGGCTGAGAGATGGATCAATAAGACAATGGAGGTAGTTCGAGTTAGTAATCGAATAATTAAGCTTAGATTAGTTGTAGGCAGGAGACTACTGACAATCCTCTCTGCCTATGCTCCCTAAGCAGGCCTAGGCAAAGAAGAGAAAGACTGCTTTTATGAGCAACTTTTATAAACAACCGCAATGACAGAGGACGGGGACATCGTTATGCGAGCAGGGGACTTCAATGGTCATGTTGGACAGCTCCAGGATGGTGACACTGGGGTACATGGTGGGCACGGTCACGGCTCAAGAAATGAAGAAGGAGTGAGACTTCTTGAATTTTGTGATGCAAGTACACTGACTATTTGCAACACTAACTTCCAGAAACCTGCCAACCACCTAATAACCTACAAATCAGGCGAGCACATAAGCCAGATTGACTTCTTACTAGTTAGGCAGCGGGACAGGCAGATGGTGTCAAATACCAAGGCATAACCTGAGGAAGAATGTACCCCACAGCATAGGTTAGTCGTTAGTGATATCTCAGTAAGCAAGAGATGGAAAGAGACATACAGGAAGGTGTGGGGAAGAAAGGTCTGGAAGCTAAAAGACCTTTCACTAAAATACAAATTTAGGAAAGGCCTTCAAGATGTGTATAACGAAAAAGAAAACGATTTAGAGATGTATGACATAGATAATAACTGGAATTTCTTACGTGACAACTTACTGCAGGCTACTGTTGAAACTTGTGGCTGGAGCAGAGCTCCAACCAGACAGAGAGTGACCTGGTGGTGGAACAGCACAGTAGATAAGGCCATTAGAGACAAAAGACTAGCATGGAAGGCTTGGAAAAAGGGTGGGAGTAGAAAAGGATATACAGCCGCTAAAAGAGAAGCTAGATGTCAGGTGTACTTAGCATGCAGGGAGGCTGAGAGTAGGAGGTTTGCCAATGTTCTGCGACGGGAAGATCAGAGGCGTGCGGTATTCCACATTGCAATGCAGTGTGTCAATGCAAATCAGGATGTTGTTGGAGATAAATGTGTCCGGAATGATGCCGGGTGTACTTAGTGTACGAATGATCAGATAAAGGAGGCCTGGAAATGTCATTATGAGAGACTGATGAATGTGGAGAACGAATGGGAGAGAGAAATTACCCTCAGAAGATCCGACAGAGGGACCAGCTATTGAGATTGACGAATATAGTGTCCAAGAGGCGATTAAGGAAATGAAAAATGGTAAGGCTGCTTGACCATCGGGGATAGTTGCTGAGATGCTGAAGGCATCAGGGGACGTAGGCACTAAACTGGTTACACACATCATCAATCAGGCTATATATGGTGGTGTCATACCCAAAGACTGGTGCAGCAGTATTCTCATAAATTGCTACAAAGTTAAAGGAGATGCTCTGGAGAGGAGCAATTATATGGGTATAAAACTGATGGATCAGGTTATGAAAGTGGCAGAAAGGATATTAGTACAACTAATTAGAGAAAGAGTCAAACTAGATGAGATGCAGTTTGGTTTTGTGCCTGGGAAAAGTACAACAGATGCCCTCTTCTTGGTGAGACAATTACAAGAGAGGTTCTTAGAGAAGAATAAGCCACTATACTTAGCCTTTGATAGGGTACCCCGATCTGTCATCTGGTGGTCTCTAAGGAAACTAGGTGTTGAGGAATGGCTTGTGAGGACAGTGCAAACTTTGTACAGAGATGCTGTCAGTAAAGTGAGGGTAGGAATGGAGTTTAGTGAGGAATTCCAGATACAAGTAGGAGTACATCAAGGTTCGGTCCTCAGCCCGCTCTTGTTCATTATAGTCCTCCAAGCCATAACAGAGGAGTTTAAGACTGGCTGTCCATGGGAACTTCTCTATGCTGACAATCTGGTTCTTATAGCAGAATCAGTAGAGGAGCTAGAGAATAAATTCTGGCTATGGAAACAGCAGTTGGAAGCAAGAGGACTGAGAGTGAACCTAGCTAAGACAAAAGTGTTGAGTAGAAAAGAGGACAAAACTCTGATTCCGTCAGGGAAATGACCTTGTTCGATATGCAGAAAAGGAACTGACATAAATTCTATAAAATGCACACAATGCAGATCCTGGGTACACAAGAGCTGTAGCAGGATAGCAGGCAAACTAACAGGTAGGGAGAAATATGTATGCAGTAGATGTACAGGGAAATTAGACAGTAGAAGTCGCATTGATAGACACATTTTTCAAATGCAGGAGGGTGCTATAGAAGTGGTGGATAGCTTTCGGTACCTAGGAGATCAGATTAGCATGGGAGGGGGGTGTTCTGAGGTCATAGTATCTAGAATAAGGACGGGTTGGAAGAAGTTTAGGGAACTGCTTCCTCTGCTGACGAAGAAGGGTTTCTCCCTGCGTATGAAAAGCCGGTTATATGATGCCTGTGTGAGGAGCGCGATGCTGCATGGTAGTGAGACATGGGCAGAAACTGCAGAGGATATGCAACGGCTGGAGAGAAATGAGGCAAGCATGCTCCGTTGGATGTGCAATGTCAATGTGCGTGAACGACCCAGCATGAATGTGTTGAGAGAGAAACTGTGTCTGAGAGGGATAGAATGTAGTGTACGGGTGAGGAGACTGAGGTGGTATGGACATGTGATGCGCATGGAGGATGACCGATGGGTGAAGAAGTGCCAGGAAATGCCAGTTGATGGAAGACGTGGTAGAGGTAGACCTCGAAAAACATGGCCGGAGGTGGTGAGAACAGACCTCAGATCGCTGAAGCTCACGGTGGAGATGACGAAGGACTGTGACAAGTGGAGAGATGCTGTGCTGAATAAGACCCATCCCACCCTTGCAAGCAGGGAAAAGCGGACATAAAATGATGATGATGATATATATATGAGAATAACATTAAGAAAGATATGCTGTGTTTACATAAAGCAATTATTCCCAATTATTTCTATGGTGATCCATATGCATTCAAGGTGTAGTAGTTGCATTTGTTGCTGGTACATGTGCAATTTCACCAGATGAATTTATATCTGTGATATGCTGCAGGCAAAATATGTTTGTCTTGTGTGCCCAACAAGGATATCCTTGTAAATTCATCTGATGAAATCGCACCTGTACCAAAACAGCATCTTTCTTAATGTTATTCTTATACTGAATCTCCATCATAAACACACACTACAGATATAGAAAGCTTTCTCCTGCTTACTCCTGTTTTTACCAAAATGGCATCCCAGCTATTCATATACATGCATCATACAATCTGCCCTTCATTTTAAAGGAAAAACCTATATTATATTAAATTAATCTGTTAATCTGTTCAAACAGAAAATACTTGAGTGTGCAGTAAAACAGTTGTTAAAAGCAAATAGTGGAAAATATGCATGGTTGCAACAGCTGCTGTGTTCTTTTATATGTTGAACTTTGCAGCATAAGTTGACCATTTCTGTATCTATATATTCTGCGTCATTCTCAAACATTCTTTCTATGTTGAAAAATTAAATAATAAGTTGTTTTAATCCCAGGTCAGACACAGGGCCTAGTGGTGATGGTGTTGGACTCATGATCATATAGCCACGAGTTAAATTCTTTAACTGGGTTGCTTTGTCGTTCATGTATATTACTATTACACATTGATCGGAGCATGCAGGCTTCATTTCTTTCCAATCCTCACAGGTCCTCTGCACACAGTGCCCAGGTCTCATTACATGTAATATTGCTGTTCGCATATATGCATCATAAAATCTGCCCTTCATTTTGAGGGGAAAACCTTTTGTAGCTACCAGCGGTAGTAGCTCCCTAAACTTTCTTCATCCTGTCCTTACTCTGGCTACTGTACTTCTGGAACACCCTTTCCACTGCTGATTTGGTTACTCGGGTAACAGAAACTATCGACTATTTCTACAGAGCAGTCTAGGCATTTGAATGAGCTAGTAACCTGTGGGGTACTGCTACTTACTGCATCTGTGCATCAGCTATATTTAAACCTACTTTCTTTGATAACCTGTCTATGATACCACTACATCTTTTAAGTACCCATAACTTGTATTTGGGACATAGGATGGAATTTGTACGTACTCCTTTCCTGCACACATTGTAAGGCCATTTCCCTGAGGGGATCTGGGCTCTATTTTCCTTTCTACAAACTAGGACTTTAGTCTTTGACAAGTTAACTTTAAGACCTTTCAATTCTAAACCATGCTTCTAAGTTTAGAATTTCTTTTCTAATTATGCCATAGAATCAGCTATGAGGGTTAGATCATCTCCCATGGGCAGCCAGTCTTAAACTCTTCTATTATAGCCTGTAGGGCAATAATAAATAGGAGAGGGCTAAGGACAGAGCTCTGATGAACACCTACCTGTTCACTAAATTCTTCACTATAGTTATTGTTAATTCTAACATTGCTGACTGTTCCGTTATACATGGCTTGTACAGCTTTCACAAGCCACTCATCTACTCCTAGTTTTCTAAGAGCCCACCAGATATTGGAACAGGGGACTGTCAAAGGCTTTCTCCAAGCCAAAAAAAGCTAAGTAGAGGGGCTTACCTTTAGCTAGATATGTCTCCCTGCAGTTGCCTCACAAGAAAGAGGGCATCTGTAGCACTTTTACCTGGCACAAATCCAAACTACATTTCATCGTTAACTTGATCCCTAATCAGTTGTGCAATAACTCTTTCTGTTCTCTAGAGGTAATGTAGTTAGATTCTCATATTTAAAGTTCTATAATAATCTGGCACACAGAAGAACCGAACTCCCACTGTCATCACCTCCATCTCTCTCGCCCTCTCCATCTCTCTGAATTATGAGCAAATGGGGTCCCACA
This sequence comes from Eledone cirrhosa, assembly GCA_964016885.1. Lineage (NCBI taxonomy): Eukaryota > Metazoa > Mollusca > Cephalopoda > Octopoda > Eledonidae > Eledone > Eledone cirrhosa. The sequence continues at coordinate 71,615,744 of OZ024741.1, read as the reverse complement.
TGACCTTCATAACCTGGTTGACCAACTTTATGCCGCTATAGTTTTCTCTGTCTAGAACATCTCCTTTGTAGCAGTTGACGATGATGCTGCTACACTAGATATTGGGTATAACACCATTTTGTTTTACTCGGTTAACAATACGAGTGACTATGGTGTCAGCATCTTGGTAATTATCTCCAAACATCCAGCTGCTTTGCCTATCTATATATCTTTGATTGCTTTACTATACTACTGCTAACTTGCACAGTTGCCCTCTGTTGGTTCAACTTGGGACAAACTATCTTCATCCCATTCATTTTCCTCATTCAGTAGTCTTTCATAGTGGCACTTCCATGCTACCTTCTTTTCAACATCAGTGAGGGTAAGTACTTCATTATTGTCACCTAGCTTCTCTCCTGACCTCCTGGTAGTGTTCTCTACTTCCTCCATCCTGCCATTCTTTTCATGCCTGTCTTTTGGCCTTAATTCTCTCTCTTTATATATAAATATACCCACACATTGACTTGTAGTTATTAACCGTTTCATGACTGTATACCAAATGAGATACACCATTTGAATTAATTAATGAAGAATGTTGATGGTTTTACTAAAATTATTAATTATTTCATTAATATAACAGTATATATGGTTCTTATATAAAATTAAGTTGGAAGGTTCTAATTTAAATTGTAAACCTTTAAAATGAGTTGTTTTATTTATTAGAACCAGAGCTGGTTTTGGCCAGGTTGCTAACTAAAGGGTTAAGATTATGTTTTTGTAAAAACAATGGCCTTGTTGCATCATATCTGAACTCAAAGATTCTTGTCAGATGAGAGAGTAACAAAGTGCATGTGCACTTGACTTTCAAACACTTGTGTTTTCCATCTGCTGAGATGGTTGTATTTTCAACTTCCAAAAGTTCGTTCTTCAATACAAAACTACCTCAAACTGCCCCTGGTTCTACAATAATGTTTATTTTCAAGTGTTTGTAATTATCTAAATTATAATTTTATGTAATAACCTATGTTCCAAGTACCAGTTTAATTATGAGAAAATTAGTTATTTCACTAAATCCCTCTAAATTCTTAACCATTTTATAAATAAATTGAACATTTATTAGAAATATGGTTGGAAATTAATATTCATTCAACTGCAAATAGCTTTTATCCAATGTGTGGTAACATCCACTGAGAGAGTGCGTGTGTGTGTATATATATAGATGTGTGTGTGTGTGTGTGTGTGTGTGTGTGTGTGTGTGTGTGTGTGTGTGTGTGTGTGTGTGTGTGTGTGTGTGTGTGTGTGTGTGTGTGTGTGTGTGTGTGTGTGTGTGTGTGTGTGTGTGTGTGTGTGTGTGTGTGTGTGTGTGTGTGTGTGTGTGTGTGTGTGTGTGTGTGTGTGTGTGTGCGCGCGTGTGTGTGCGTGTGTGTGCGTGTGTGCGCGCGTGTGCGTGTGGAGAGAGAGAGAGAGACAAAAGTGGACAGAGAAATATAGAGAGGTAGAGACAGACAGATATATATTCAGGAAGATGTAAATAATTTCAGCTCGACTAGCAAACTATATTATCAGACACATCTGTCCCTGAAACATAAACCATGTTTCATTAAATGAGGATGTTGGTAATGATGATGACAATGATGATGACCTCAATGGTAGTGATGATGATGATAATGATAAACTTCATGTAGCAACACAATACATTTTATTACCAGAAGCTTACCAAAAATAGTTGGCGCTTCTTTTTTTGGTGTCACATTTGTTTATTATGTATTTGATTTATTTTATAAGTGAAGTTAAATAAATTACAGACACACACACATACACACTGGTGGTGATGGTGGTAGAAGCAGTGGTGATGGTGCCAATGGTTGTCAGTGTGGTGATGGTGGTGGTGGTGGTGGTTGTGGTGGTAGTAGTACAGGATATCAGGTTTCTGCTGAGTAACAGATATTTAGTGCAAGTGATAGTCAGGTGGGAGAAGGGCTAAATTATAAGGGTCAGGAGTAGGTATGTGTAGAGGGGTGGGGAAATATCTCTCTATAAAGAATGGTTGTGCCAATAATGTATTGGTGCACAAAGGCAAGCATGTAGGTAGAGATAGACAGACAGAAAAACAGGCAAACAAGTTGGAGAGGAAGAGAGAGAAAGACAGACTGCGAAAGACTGATAGAGACAGATTGAGTAATATACACACACATACACAGCAACATGATGATAATGTATATATTGTCATACTATAAGATATAAAAAAACCTGTGTGTATGATCAACATTTAAAGGCCGCTTGTTACTTTTCCCTGCTGGCAAGGACTGAGGGTTAGCTAGTTTGTCACAACTGAAGCCAGCAGCACTCAAAGGACCCACTGACCACTCAGACAAGTTGGGGGGGGGGGGGGGGGGGGGGGCTGCAACTCACTTGTACTACCCACTTTCCCCCACACTCTACTGTGTGGGGGAGGAGGACCACACATATGCTCCTGTGCTCTACCATGTACATTTTATCAAGGCCCCAGTACCAAGGAGGCTATCATCATGTCTTTGATACAACTTTCTATGGCTGGGCGCCCTTCCTATCACCAACCACCTTACAGGGTGTACTGGATACATATATATTAATCTTCACAGAATTTCATTTTCTGCTTCAGCCAATGTTTCATTCTTTGCAGTTGTTCACCCGTGATTTTCTTCAGGTGTGCATGGGTCCACTGTTGCTTCTGACCCACTCAGACTATCCAGCACTCTGGATGTTCTACTTGTTCCTAACCTTACAACATCTAGTTGAAGATCACACTGCACACTGACATGTACTGGTTTTTATTGTTTCACCCTAGGCCAGCCCTGATCCAGCAGACCTATATTGTTTAACCCTAGGTGAGCGCTAATCCGGCAGATTTATGATCAAAGAATCACACTGCACACTGACATGCGGTGGCTATTGTTTCACCCTACAACAACCATGATCTAGCAGACCACTGTTGTTTCACCCAAGGTCAGTACTGATCTAGCAGACTCATATGATGAAGGGATCACACTTCACACCGAGATGTGGTAGTTTTTGTTGTTTAACTCTAGGTCAGCAATGGTCCAGGAAATTTATGTTGTTTAACCCTAGGTCAGTTCGAATCTAGCAGACTGAAATGAGTAAAACTAGCTGTCAAATTAAACCTGTCCTGAGAGGAGCAATCGTTATGTAGTGAGAATGGGTGTAGGAGATGGTGGCACCCATGTGGGTATGAGATAAATATGACAATCCTGAGCAAAATGTGTCCAGAAATGTCTTGAATTCAGCACATCACACAGACCTATGTTGTTTAACTCCAGATCAGCACTGATCTAGATTATATTTATCTAAAAATCTATCATAATTCTATGTAAGAATCTTTGTTAAGTTATACTCCAAACACCAACATAATAAAGTAAAAGTTAGCTATTTTACTAATACTCTCCAAATTCTTGATTATATTCAAACTTAACTAAAAATCATAAGCAGTGTTTTTCATTAGAGACATGGTAACAAAAGGATTAAACTACTCTGCTTCAGCTACCCATCGTCAGTAATTCAGAATGGTATCATCTTCATTTTAGGGCAGGCAAGTTCCAGTTCAGTTAGGAACATCAGGTATTTAATTAGAATCATTAGGTATTTAAGAGGTGAGAGATGAAGCTGTATTATGACAAGGATAGATGCTGTAATGCATCAGACACAACCAGAGCAGAGTGAGCTCTACAGTTGAGTCTATGACCAACAAATTCTCTTTTGTATCAATGGCCAACCAGGGAAGGCTGGCTAAAAAGTGTAGCATCAATGGCAGCGCCCCAGCATGGCCTCAGCCTCTTGGTTCGAACACGTAAATGTATATGTGAGTTTGTGTGTTTGTATGTGAGTTTGTGTAAATGTATGTGTTTGTGTGAATGTATGTCTGTGAGTGTGTATTTTTGTGTCTCTGTTTGCACATTTATATTCTCATACATATAAATGTATGCATATGCACATACACACATGCATATACACATACACGTTAGCATATGGAAAAAAATTCTAGTATAATATATTTGTAAACGATCTGTCTATATATATAGATGTACTATGATAAAAATAAGCCCCTCTTTTGTTAACCTGGAGAAAACCTTTGACAGAGTCCCCCATACCATAATCTGGTGGGCTCTTAGAAGACTATGGGTAGATGAGTGGCTTTGAGAGCAGTTCAAACCATGTACAGAAGGTTAGAATTAATGTTTGTAGTGAGGAATTTAGGGTGCAAGTGGGGGTTCATGGGAGGTTTGTTCTTAGTTCCTTCCTATTATTGTTCTGCAATTCATAACAGAAGAGTTCAAAACTGGCTGCCCATGTGAACTTCTATATGCCAATGATCTAACCTTCATAGTTGAATCCATGGCTAAATTAGAGAAGAAATTCCTGACCTGGAAGCATAGCTTGGAATAAAAAAAGGAGCTACTACTGCTGCTAACTACAAAGGGTATTTTCCTCAAAATGACAAGCAGATTGTATGATGCTTGTATACAAATTGGAATGCTGTATGGAAGTGAGACCTGGGCACTGTGTGGAGAGGACCTACAAATATTGGAAAGAAATGAAGGCTGCTTGCTTTGATGGGTGTGTAACAGTAGTGTGCATGAGCAACAAAGCATAAATGAACTGAGAGAGAAACTAGGCATAAGAGGGATCAGATGCAGTGGTATAGATATGTAATGTGTATGGAGGATGACAGATGTATAAAGAGGTGCAGGGTGCTCAAAGTTGAAGGAAGCTATAAAAGACCTAAAAAAACTTGGGATGAAATGATAAATGCACAATTAAACTTCTCAAAAGAGATGACACAGTTCCCTGGCATTATGCTATACAGCAGAAGACCTGCCTTCCAATTTACACAGGGCACTAGTCTGCACCACAATCTCCTCTCTTGCACACTGCATCTGACTCCATTTATACCCAGTTTCTTTCTCAGTTTATTCATGCTTTACCATTCATGTATATTACTATTGCACATCAATCGGAGAATGTAAGCTTCATGTCTTTCCAATCTTCATAGGTCCTCTGCACACCACACCCACGTCTCACTTCCATGCAGCATTGTTGTTTGTACACAAGCATCATACAATCTGCCCTTCATTTTGAGGAAAAAACTGTTGTAGTTAGCAGCGGCAGTAGTTCCTTTTAACCTTTTCCATTTCATTCTCACTCTGGCTACTGTACTTTCCGAACACCCACCTCCACTGCTAATTTGGCCACCCAGGTAACAGAAGCTGTCAACTACTTCTACAGAAACCTTTGAGCATTTGATAGAGCTTGTTTCCTGTGAGATCTTGCTACTTACAGTTCCTGTGCATCAACAACATGTAAAACCTATGTTCTTTGCTAGCCTACCTGAGATCTCTCTATATCTCTTGTGTACCCATAGTTTGCACTTGGGACAAATGATGGAATTGCTACTCACACCTTTTCTACTCACTGAGTAAGGCAATTTCCTTTAAGGGATCTGGGTTTTGTTTTCCTTTCTAGTTACTAGGACTTTAGTTTTTGCTAAGTTGCTTCTAAGCTATACTTCCAAGTCTCAACTCCTAGTACTTCACCCTTTAGTATTTACATTACTCTATATTTACTATTGTATTTTGATATTATTTATTTCAAGAACAATACCTTAACATAAGTATGAGCAGCTGGTTATGGTTAGTTTGAACAGAAAGAGGTGAGAGAATTCTGACCAGATACAACTGGTTTGAATGCTAAAGGGTTGAGCTATTTGAAGTAGGGTTACATGTCATGCATGTATTCCCTTTCCAGGTGTCTTTCATAAATGAAGGATTTATATCAAAAACTCATTTTTTTTTCTTTGCATTCATTTACATATCTCAGGCCTGCATTAGCATGTAGGAAATGCCCTGGATATATATAATATATATAGGCATAGTATATACTCAGCCCCATTTTCACTTATAACATTCTTGTCTCAGTACTTGACTTGCATGTAAAGTTTTCTAGCTCCATTTGATAAGTCATGGAAAAAGATGGGATAAATAAAAGTATATGGTATATGTTATTTATACATTATCATTACCGTTTAATGTCTATTTTCCATTTTTGCATGGGTTAGACGGGCTGTCATGTTATGAGGCTAAACAACTCATACACACTTTTTGGCTTGGATTTCTATAGCTGGCTGCCCTTCCTAGCATCAACCACTTTATAGCATGTACCGGGGCTTTTTTTTGTGGCACCAGCACTAACATCTTACAGAGTGGACCCAGGGTGCTTTTTGTCATGGTGCCGGCACTACCACATCACATACATACAAACATGTATATATATAGATAGATAGATAGATAAATATACACGGGTGTGTATGATTGTGTATAGAAGATTATATTAATAAAAGGAATTCCAACTTCGTCTGATTTACTCGTTTTATTTACAATCCTTTAAAATTTATAATGGTATTAGAATGAAATAGTATGGTAGAATATTAAATGTTAAGTGTTGATTGAACAAGTACTTTCATGCTTTTGCAATCTTCAGGTTCATATTCAGTGGTGACAGTCAAGTTTGCAATTTTCAACTGTTTCACAGTTGAAAATTGCAAACTTGACTGTCACCACACATCATGAACCTGAAGATTGCGAAAGCATGAAAGTACTTGTTCAATCAACACTTAACATTTAATATTCTACCATACTATTTCATTCTAATACCATTATAAATTTTAAAGGATTGTAAATAAAACGAGTAAATCAGACGAAATTGGAATTCCTTTTATTAATATATATATATATATATATATACCCAACGACTGGTGCACCTGTACACTCATTAATTGCTACAAGGGAAAAGTGATGTTCTAGAAAGGAGCAACTACAGAGGAATAAAACCCATGTTATAAAAGTGATAGAAAGCGTTCTAGCGCAGCTAATTAGGGAAAGAGTCAAATTAATTGAGCTGCAGTTTAGTTTTATGCCTGGAAAATGTACTATAGATGCCCTATTCTTAGTAAGACAACTGGCTAAGAATATGTCACTATTTTTAGCTTTTGTTGATCTAGAAAAGGCCTTTGACAGAGTACCTAAATCTGTTATCTGGTGACCCTTAAGAAAATTAGGTGTAGAAGAATGGCTTGAGAGAGCAGTGCAAACCATGTACAGAAGAATTGTTAGTAAAGTGAAAGTAGAAAGTGAGTTTAGTGAGGAATTCAAGATATAGGTTAGGAGCTCATCAGAGTTCAGTTCACTTGTGTTCATCATAGTTCTCCAGGCCATAAAAGAGGAGTTTACGACTGGCTGTCCATGGGAACTTCTCTATGCGAATGATCTGGTCCTTATAGCTGAATCCATAAAAGAATAAGTTCCAACTGTGGAAACAGAATTTACAATCAAAAAGGTTGAGAAAGTGTTGGTAAGCAGGAAAGAAGACAGGATCCTGATCCCATCAGGGAAGTGGCCATGCTTGACATGCAAAAAAGGATTAGCCATAAACTCTATATTTTGTACACAATGCAAATCTTGGGTACACAAGAGAAGTAGTGGGATAGCAGGCAAAGAAGTCTTTGTATGTACTAGATGCACAGGTGTATTTGATGGGAAGAGTGTCAGTGATATAAATCTTATCCAATCACACGAAGGATCCTTAGAAGTGGTTGATAGCTTCTGCCTCCTATGTGACCTAATTAGCAGTGGAGGAGGGTGCTCTAAAAGCATAATAGCTAGAATAAGGATAGGATGAAAGTTTTGTCTATCTTTATATATATATTTACATGCATATATACATTACTCTTTACTAGGTAAAGATCTGAGTTCTTATTTGAAGTAATTGCTGTAATTGAAGTAATTGCAGACAAATCAAAAGACAACATCCCATTCATACATTCCATTTTTGACATGGATTCTTCAGTTGGATGCTATTCTTATCACCAACCACTTTACAGATTGTAGTGGGGGCATTTTACCATGAGACAATCACAATAACAAAGAAGAAATAACTTGTATATTCAAAAAATTTTAATTCGAGGTGCAAGAAATGTAGTCACTTCAATGGTCTATGGACATGTAGCAACCTTCATACAACCAAATGAAGTTTAGGGTGTTCACTATTTCAGATTTTTCACCAGTTTATTGGGCAAATCAGCGTAGTTCTTCCAGCCAAGCAATAACTATATAAATGTGAATTCAAAGCTGTCTGCTCTCTTTTCATGGCAGAAAGCAGCTTTCTGCTCACTCTTTCTTTTACACAGAATTCACCTTGAGCAGAATCAGCCATTGTCAACTCCCTGTCTTCAGCTAGCCTCAACAAGATGTTTTAGTTAAATAAAACATTGATTTGCTATATATGTGAGTGTGTGTATGTATTATCAATCAATCAATTAATTAAGTTCCCACAACTGGTGCAGCCAGTTGTTGGGGTGCTGTTCTCGACGTTTGACTGTGTATCCATCGTGCCATTTCAATGGACCCTTGTAATACTTGGCAGTACCCATCTCCTCTCCAAATGTACCTCTCTAAGTTTAACCTGTCAACATAAACAGTTTACAAAGCAAGTATACTAAAACACTAATACCATCACTCATTCACTTGTATGACAGCACACGTTATGCAGACTCGCTTGCATCATGCACACATCATGCAGGCCAAAGTGGATCTTGTACCTACATACATGGTATGTTTCTTTGCTGAATCACGACTTCTAACAATCAGCCCTTTGAGTGTATTTGTAACATTGTTTGCTTTTTGCTGTCTTTTGTTTTATGTTTACCATTATTTAGTGCTAGTTTCCCAGCAATCTAAAAAGGAGCTAATGTAGTGACAATTATACAAGCAAGTGACGTTTTAGGGAGGACATTCACTGGTTTATTGGACCAATCAGAATGTAGTTTTCTCTGCTATATAATGAATATATAAACAAAAAATCAAAGCTTTCCAATGTTTGGACTAATCAGAATATAGTTTCCTCTCCCAAATGATGAATAAAGAAACGAGAAATCAAAGGTGTCCAGTTGCTTTTCTCTGTAGAAAACAGCTTGAGCAGCTGTCTGCTAATTCTGTCTTTGCACAGAATTTAGCCTGAGCGAAATTAGATTTATGTCTACACCCATTTAGTTAGTCTCACGGAGACATGTTGTAGCTTAAACAACACATTAACTTGCTGTTATTTCTGGTAGATTGAAAACCTTGTATCTTGAATTTCTCTTTTTACACCAACAATATTTCTCTTCACACTACAAGCGTAACATTTTTTTTTAAATCTCTATTTCAAGAGTATACACATAACACTACTTCTACAACAACTTCTACTCAAACTTGTTTTAAAACGTTACTTTTCTCTGTATTGATTCATATATCAGTTAAACCTGTCCTTATACGAACGTCTGGAATGGAACACGTGCCATTTAACCACACTGACTTATTGTACCACTTAGACTGGTGGTTTCTTCTAGTAGTATGTAAAAAATAAAAGAGAACTATCATATGTAGATTATGGTCATCTCTGAACGTCCATATTCTCAATATTGGTGACAACCCGACAAGATGTGTATGGGTTTTCCATAATTTCTAGAAACTAATTGTGTACGCGAGTAAAGTAAACGACGGACAGACAACGGGGTAGGTCGATAGATAGATAGACATAGGTAAATAGTTAGAAATAGTCAGATATGTAGGTAAGTAGGTGTATATATATATAAGCAATGCAACTGACCGGCATGCAATAGCGAGTTGCTTGTTACTGGGCCTGAGAAGTCACCTTGGGGTTCTTGAGTCGTAAAAAGGACTGACACAAACAGAAGGGTGGTCACACTCGAAATAGAGGGAACAGCCATCATGAATGTCTGTATACATAAATCGGTATATATGTGTAAATATGTACGTATGTAGATAGATGTGTGTACATATACATATATAATATATATAGAGAGAGTGTGTGTGTTTAAAGATAAAGATAAAGATAGATAGGCGGATGAGAAAAAAAGCTAGGTACATAGATTAATATGTAAGTACGTATGCAGATAACTAAGTATATACATAGGTAGATATGCATGTAAGTAAGTAGACAGACGTTCTCATAAATAAGTAGAGCGTGTGAGCATGTGCCCACACTAGATGTAAATAGTAGTTTATGCTCAGGAAACAAAATATCTCCGAGCCATTATCAGCCCCTCTTCCATCCAAAAGAAAATTAAAAGAAAAAAAATATTACAAGAACAACGAAGAATCAAGAAGGAAAATATTTATAATACTCACAGATGATACAAGTCTTAATCGTTTACTTTTGATTGAACTTGGCCTGTTGGTTTCAGTTTCACACTAATCCTTTATGGAAAATGTAGGTTTTTGTCTTTTAATGATGCCATCTGAATATCCGTTAAACATGTTTGTGTCTGTTGACAAGTCTGGATAGATTAGTTTAATTAAAAGGATTATCTGGTCGAGAGACTAAACCATTTAAACCGGTCTGGGTCTTCTATACAAGGTACTGTGTTGGTTTTGTGTAGTGTTAATATAAAGGTGTTTTGTTTCCTTGTCTTTAATTCTAACTGCCGGGTGAGTGAGTATTGTGACTAAGAATAGGTGTTCTGGAATTACAGGAGTAATTATAATCTGTGTGACTATTAATTTCGCCTTTTATTTGGATAGCTAGCCATAGATATATATAGGTGGGTAAATGGGTGGCTAGGTGGGTAAATGGGTGGCTGGATGGACAGACAGAAAGATAAACGCAGCGTAAGAACGTAACTGATTATATAAATGTGTGGTTGTGTGTATGTAAAGTAATGTTTAGGTTGTATGTCTTATTTATATATGTGTGTGTGTGTGCTACTGTGACTTTAACGATAGATGAATAAAGTTAGTGATATAACTAAAGGTAGTGACAGATAAATATATGTATAAAGTCAATGATAGATAAACAAATAAGAAGATAGATGACTTTTCAAAGTTAAGACTGTTCAAGAAACATAAGCGGATTATTATTTTTTTTTTAAATTTGGATTCTTGGTATATTATTATTGTTATTGATAAATACAGCTGTGGCCATTGTGAGGCGAAAGAGAACGTCTACAACCTTTTTACACCCTTTTTCTTGGTAGATGAAAGGGGAAAAACAAGCAAAACAAAATATTAACTGCCGATTTTTGTTGAAAGGATACGTCCTGATATTTCTGGCAAAATATTGGGTGTGAGATAGAGCATAATAGCAAGAGAGAGGTGAAGTAGTAGAGAGAGCATAGGCGCATAGTAGAAAAAGAGAGAACGGGTGTGAGATGGAACATAGTAGTAATCGAGAGGGCGAGGGAGAGATAGAACATAGTAGCAAGAGAGAAGGAGAGATATAGCATAATAGTAAGGCAGAGGAGGAGTGCGAGAGGTAAAGATCGGTAACTATAATGAGAAAAAGAGTGAAAGATAGTTAATTGTAGAGAGAAGGAGAGTAAAGGAAACTAAATAATAGAGAGGAAGTGAGTGAAAGAAGCAGTGATAGATAACAGTAGAGAGAGAGTGAGTGAAAGCGATAGAGAAAACTAACTATAGAAAGGAGTGGGATAAAAGAAGTAGACTGCATAAAGGAGGTAGGGTTAGTTACTTTTGTGAGAGTGTAAGTGAAAAAGGTAGAGGCAGTAAACAGTAAGGAAAGAGGGAGTGAAAAAGCAGAGAGGGGTAAAAAAAGGCAAAGTGTGTGAAAGAGGAAGAGAGAGTAAATGAGTGGTAGAAATATTCTGTAAACAGAAAATGAGAGAAAGAGGTAGAGATAGTAAACTGTATAGACGGAGAGACTGAAAAAAAGGCATATAGGTGGTAAACGAGTAAGGAGAAACAAACTAAGATATAAGAGAGGCGTAGGAGGAGTAAAAATAATAAAGAGAGCGTGAATGAATTAGAGAAAGAATCAGATGTATAGAGAGAGTGAATGAATTAGTGAAAGAATTAGATGAAAGTGAATGAGTAAATGAAAGAATTATATGTAAAGAGAGAGTGTTAATGAATTAGTGAAAGAATCAGATGTGTATAGTGAGAGTGAATGGATTAGTGAAATAATTGTTTCTACTTTAGGCACAAGGCCAGCAATTACTCAGTTCATTACTGGTACTTTATTTTATCGACCACGTAAGGATGAAAGGCAAAGTCAACCTCGGCGGGATTTGAACTCAGATCGTAAAGGGACGTAACTATGCTGGAAAGCATGGCGTCCGACCCTCTACTGATACTGCCAATCCAGTGGTTGGTGTTAGGAAGGGTAATCCAGTGGTTGGTGTTAGGTTTTTAGTGAAATAATCAGTTGTGTATAGAGAGTGAATGAACCAGTGAAAAAGCCAGATGTATAGAGAGAGTAAATGAATCAGTGAAAGAGTCAAATATATTGAGAGAGAGTGAATGAATTAGTGAAAGAATCAAATGTATATATAGAGTGAATGATTTTGTGAAAGAATTGAATATATATAAAGAGTGTGAGTGAATTAGGGAAAGAATCAGATATGTATAGAGTGAATTAATGAAAGAATCAAATGTAGAGAGAGTGAATTAGTGAAAGAACTAGATGTATAGAAAGAGAGTGAATGATTTAGTGAAAAAAATCAGATGTGTGTAGAGTGAATGAATTAGAGAAAAAATGAGATGTATATATAGAAAGTGAATGAGCTAGTGAAAGAATCAGATGTGTATATAGAGAGTGAATGATTTAGTGAAAGAATCAGGCATGTATATAGAGAGTGAATGAATTAGTGAAAAACCACAAGACATTGGTTCACCACCAATGACTTTACCCATGAATCATGCCTATCTCTCCCTCTCAGAGAGTTAATGTGTGAAGCAGATGTAGCAATGTAGTAGTAAGCTGATAGAATGAAAAGGAAATACAATATATATAGAAAGAAGGAAGGAGCCCATAGAAAAAGAAGTGGATCTGGTCATAGTTGTTGTGCAATATAGAAACAGGCTTTCTCTGTAGGTAGTTTTATGGCTGGAAAAATATCTATAGGAATTAATAGACAGATAATTTAGAGTCAGGTGAAATATTTCTTTCATACTATTTGTAAGCAAGAAAAAGAAAACGTAGAAACAATTGTGAGAAATGCTAACATATAGAGGCACATCCATACACTTGTGTAGATACATCATTTCCTTGCAACTAATAGAGTTAGTGTAATGGAGGGCATATGGTTGTAAAACCTTGCCTCAAAAAAGTAATGTTCAACACATGGAAAAATTGACATAAAAGTGATGATTATGATATCATGATCATCACTGTTTAACATCCATTTTCCATACTAGGATGGGTTAGACAAGTTGCCCTTTTGTGAGAAAAGCCACATCCAATGACTATGACTTGCTTATACAGGACTGGTTTTGGCTTGGTTTTTACAGTTGGATGCCCTTCCTAACACCAACCACATTTACAGTGTGTGCTGGATGCTTATATATATATATATATATCCGCCATTCCTTCACCTGCACATCCACTCACATTGTCTATGCCCTCCGGTGTTCCCTTTGCGGGTCTATGTATATCGGACAAACGGGACACAGAATAGCGGACCTTTTTACCGAACATTTGAGGGACATACAACTCGGTTTGGATATTCCGGTCGCCTGTCATTTCTGTTCTCCTGGTCATTCTTCCCTACATGTTTCAGTCCTGGGTGTCCTTTTACATCATGGATGACAGGCCTTGCGCACCAGGACTGAACAAAGTCTGATTCACTGTCTTGGGTCCTATTCCCCTCTTGGACTTAACTCACCTCCCCAATTACTCTAATACCACATCCATTATCACACCCCTAGATTCCTATCACTTTCTCTTGATCATTAGCAGCTTCTCTTACTATTAATACAGACCGATACACACCCTTATATTAACATACTTTTGCTCATAGATTCGTACTTACACTCTTTTACTCACATATACAAACACATTCCTTCTTAGCTTTGTACGGACCTATAATAACACACACACACACACACAAACTCATGCTTACGCACGTGCTCAAGTATAGTTCTTTTTACAAAACGTTTTTTTTTTCAATTTCAGGTAGACGCGCGTCATCATCTACTTTTCTAAAAAACAAATCACACACAAAACGCCAGCACCAACAGTTTTGCAAGAGATGTCAACATGAATGGACCTGTTATTTTTATCTAAAGACATTTTCCAATTCCATCCCGCCCGTCGCCTCAATCTATTTTATTTCTCATTCTTTCTTCTGATGAAGGACTAGTGTCCGAAACGTTAAGACGCTCTTCCTGCTATATCAAGCGTTAACCTAATATATACCTTCCATATACTGTACCGATTGTGTTGTTATTTCTGTTTACCTTTTACATACATAGATCATCATCATCATCATCATCGTTTAACGTCCATCTTTTCCCACGTGAGGCAAGAGTGGTTGTCTTGCTCGCATAGGAATGTGTGGCGGGTTTTCTATGGCTGGATGCCCTTCCTAACACCAACCACGTTTACAGTGTGGACTGGGAGGTTTTTACCGTGTTACCTACATGGCCACATTACAGCGTGGACTGTGTGTTTTTTTGTCGTGACACCTACACGACCTCATTTGTTTCGGACTGGATGTTGTGGTATCAACATAACTTTACATTGAAAGGGGTGGTGTGGATGGGGTGGGGGTAGTGGGACGGGGGTGTATTTTTGTTAGAGGTGCCTACTGACTGTAGGTTTTGCTTTGCACTTAGGCAAGGCGGGTCTTCTGTATTACTGCGTAGCGCCAAAGATCTCGGTCCAGTGACATTGTCTTGGAGAGGTGTAAGTGTGTGAGGTCGGAATTTATCAAGTCGTCCCAGGTTTTTCTGGGTCTGCCTACTCTGTGGCTACCGTCTATTTTTATTGCCCTGCACTTTTTTATACAGCTGTCGTCTTTCATGCGCATCACGTGACCATACCAACGTAGTCTTCTCTCGAGTAAACAACATCTGATCCCTCATATTTTTAATTTTTCCCTTAGTTCATGCTTTGCCGTTCACGTATATTACTATTACACATCCAGCGGAGCATGCAAGCTTCGTTCCTCTCCAGTCTGCGTATATTCTCTGCACACAATGCCCAGGTCTCACTGCCATGTAACATTGCTGTTCGTATGCAGGCATCATACAGCCTGCCTTTCATTTTTAGAGAGAACCCTTTAGCGGCTAATAGTGGTATAAGCTCTCTGAACTTTTTCCATCCAGTTCTGACTCTAGCTACTGTACTTTCAGAGCACCCTCCACCACTGCTGATTTTGTCACCCAAGTAACGGAAGGTGTCCACTATTTCTATAGAACCATCTGTGCAATGGAATGAGCTAGTATTCTGTGGGCACTTGCTGCTACTTATTGCACCAGAGCACCGGCCACATATAAAATCTATATTCTTAGATAGCTTACCTGTGATCCCACTACATCTTCTATGCACCCATACTTTGCATTTGGGACATAAAATGGAGTTTCTACCTACTCCTTTCCTACACACTGAGCATGGCCATTTCCCGGATGGAACCGGTGCCCTATTTTCCTTCCTAGAAACTAGAACTTTAGTCTTGGACAGGTTAATTTTAGGGCTTTTGATTCTAGGCCATGCTTCCATGTTTGGAATTTCTTCTCTAGTTCAGCCATTGATTCAGCTATGAGCGTTAGATCATCTGTGTATAGGAGTTCCCATGAGCAGCCGGTCTTGAACTCCACCGTTATAGCCTGAAGGGCAATAATAATTAGTAGGGGGCTAAGAACGGAGCACTGATGAACACCTACTTTTACGCTAAACTCTTCACTATATTCGTTGTTAATTCTAACCTTGCTGACTGTTTCTTTATACATGGCTTGTATAGCTCTCACAAGCCATTCATCAACACCTAGTTTTCTAAGAGCCCACCAGATAATGGAACGGGGGACTCTGTCAAAGGCTTTCTCCAAGTCGACAAAAGCTAAGTATAGGGGTTTACTTTTAGCTAGGTACTTCTCCTGTAGTTGTCGTACAATGAAAAGTCTGTGGTACTTTTACCTGACACAAACCCGAACTGCATTTCATCTAGATCAATTCGCTCTCTGATTAGTTGCGCTATTACTTTTTCTGTGACCTTCATGACCTGGTCGATTAATTTAATGCCTCTATAGTTACCCCTATCTAGGGCATCTCCTTTACCCTTGTAGCAGTTAATGATGATGCTGCTACGCCAGTCCTTCGGAACAACCCCATTCTGTATGACTTGGTTTACTATCTGGGTGACCATGGTGTGTCCCACCGTTCCAGAAGCTTTCAGCATTTCAGCAACTATTTCCGAAGGCCCAGCCGCCTTACCCGTCTTCATATCTTTGATTGCCTTACTTATTATACTACCTGCGACTAACACTGCTGGTCCCTCTATTGGATCGATGTGGGGGAGACTGTCTTTCTCCCATTTATTCTCCTCATTTAGAAGCCTTTCGTAGTGACACTTCCAAGATACCTTCTTATCAGCGTCAGTGATGTATATATATATATATTTACAGTTTACTCAGTTGTAGAAATGAGATGATAGGGAATGGGGTCCCTATCATTCCACTGCAAAGTGGTCGTGGTGGTGCCACAGCAAAAAAAGCACCCAGCACTCACTGTAAATGAGGTTGGTGTTAGGAAGTGCATCCAGCTGTAGAAATCAAGCCAGAATCAGTTCCCGTCCCACCCTTGCAAGCAGGGAAAAAGTGGACGTAAAATGAAATGATGAATGATGATGATGATATAATTTGAATTAAAATTAGATATATTTTTGTCTATTAGCACTTCACGCTTATAATTGTTATATGATGGCTGCTCCCTCGTTATCGAGTATGGCCATTGCTTGATATACCATTATTAATAATTATTAATTAATTCTATCGTGCAATGCCTGTGCATGAAGATATTTTTTTAAAGTGAGGAAAGACTGTGCACTGAGCCAATCCCACTCTCTGAACGACAGTAGCTATAACCTGAAAAGAAGAAAAGATCAACATCATTGGTAACTACTGAGCCGCAGGTTTTAAAGGATGCAGTGTCTTGACAGCTAACAACTGATGCAGGGAGTTTGTTCCATGCTTCAGAAACTCTGAGTGTAAAAAAATGTTTCCGAAAGCCATGGGAGCTGTGCTGTTTTCTGACTTTGTTGGCATGCCCACGTGTGTTAGACACATGATGGAAATCAAAAAGGTACTCAGGCTTGTTGTTGGCAAGATGGTTAATAATTTTGTGGGTGTTTACCAAGTCAGTTGCAAGACGTCGGAGCTTCAATGTATCCATGCCCAGAGAAGTAAGGTGTTCAGAGTATGGTAGATGCCTGATGGAGGGTATTCGCTTGGTTGCACGTCTGTGAACAGTTTCCAGGTGGTCAATGTTCTGAGCAAGGTAGGGGTTCCAGATTGGTGATGCAAATTCTAAGTGTGGCCGCACCATAGCTACATACAGCTTTAAATAGATAGTTGGAGAGCAGCTGACAAAGGTCTTGCTGAGTGATGCTAAGACACCCTCGGCCTTCTTGACAATTTTAGAGATGTGCTTCGTCCAACGCAAATCGCTGCTGAAAGTAATGCCCAGGTCACGTTCACAAGAAGACTTCTTGATATTAGTGATATTAGTGTTGTGGAGCGAGTATGTGGATGCTGGGCTTTTACTCCCAAAATGCATGGTGGTACACTTGTCCACAGCCAGCTTGAGTTGCCAGTCCGTGATCCATTGTTGCATTGTGTCCAGGTCAGATTGCAGGCAAGATCTATAGTGTCTGTCCTTTTTATCTCAAGGTTCAGCTTGATGTCATCTGCATATTTCAGTACTGTGGCATTCTTTAAGTTGGCCTCTATGTCATTAATATATGCCACAAGCAAAAGGGGGCCAAGAACAGATCCCTGTGGTACACCAGATGACATCTCATATGGTGAGGAATGCTGTCCTAGAACCGTGACTACATCTCTTTGACTGAGAATGAAGGACTTCAACCAGTTAAAAAGATCATCCCTCACACCCATTGCAGAGAGTTTTGCCATAAGTCTTTTGTGTGGCACAGAATTGAAAGCTTTAGCAAAGTCAAGGTAAACAACATCCACCCATGAGCCAACGTCCATCCATCAGTGATCCAGGTGATGTTTTCAAGAAACTCAATAAGTTGATCACAGCAGCTGGAGTTGGAGATAAATCAAAATTGCGAGGGAAAAGACTGTGAGAGTTCCAGAAGTTCCAAAGCGTTTCTCTGACACAGGATTCCATCAGTTTGGCAATGCAGCTAGTAAGACTGACTGGACAATAGTTGACAGGTGATGTGTAGTCACCCTTTTTCAACAGAGGAATGACACTGGCAGTTTTCCACTGTTCTGGAGTAGCACCGTTGTTCAGACAGAATTGGAAGAAGCGTGATAGCTGGTGTAGAAGGAAGTACCCACCACGTTTGAGAAGCAGGTACGTAACACCATCAAGACCAGGAGAGGCATGGTAGCGTTTATTTTTAAGGTGACGTTGCAGCATTGCAGGTGTAAATTCCATAGTTGTAATAGAATCCGATGTCAGAGGTGGTGGAGACGGTACACTCTGGTCTTCAATACATATATATATGTATGTGTGTGTGCATATGTGTATATACACACTTCTCTCTCTATCTCTCTCTCTCTTTATATATATATATTTCGTTTCTGAATTTGTTTAGCAAGATTCTTTATCTGAAAACGTGTGTTGAAACCGATATTGTTATACTTTGGGAGGGTCATGTTGCCAATAAGAAACACGCGCACCAGTTGCTTTCACTTCAATTTATTATAAATTAAATTATAAATTTAAAAATTTATAAATTTCTGGTTGGTTGGTTGGTTGGTTCCACAACCGGACGGTTGTTCATATATTGTCAAAGTTCTTTCGTCACACATTCTGTGACCTCATCAATAACTGGGGATTCTTTTCTTTGTTTTGTGCCTCTCCTTTGTTCTGTCCTACGCCATCTTGTTTTTGTGTGTTGTGTGCTTAGTTTGCGCATGTGTTACATCCGGGTGTCTGTGTGTGTTTTTATTTGTTTATTTATTTGTTTATTTACATGTTACTAGTTAGTTGTTTGTTCTATGTGTGTGTTTTCATTTTGTCCTTAATTGTAAGTTGTGATGTTGCTGTTCCATTCATGTTTTCTATTTAATTTTGGTTGGAGTTCATTTATGTTTATTGCCTCTGTGATTTGTCTAAATATTGCGTCTTTTTTGTGTGTAGATTTTATTTTTATTTCTGTTCTCTAATTTGCCCTTATGTTCTATTTTAGCATGTTGGTGGAGTACTGATGAGTCTTTTCTATCTTGGAATTCTTGCCAGTGTTCATTTAATCGTTCTCCTAGGCTACGAGCTGTCTCACCTATGTACATTTTATTCTTATCTTTACATTGTCCCTCAGTACATCTTATGCTATATTAATATAGCATAAGATGTACAAAATGAAAACACACACAGTCGCCGACGACCCAACCATGCGACAGGTTGTACTGGGTTTCATGTTACCAGTAGCACTCAAGAGTGACCCGACATAACATACATACATACATATATACATGCATACATATATAGTCATATTTACTCTCATGTATACACACAGGTTTATATACAGGTTCATGTATACTGACATATATAAAGTCAGATGTATATGTACAGACACATGTACAGAGACAATCATACACACATGTACACAGACATATATGGACAAACGCACATATATGCACATATACATGTATACATGTACAAACACAAACAAACATGCATGTGTACATATTTATACTTAAATATATACACAAACATACAAACATACTCACACACATGCAGACATACACTCAAATATACAAACGCATATATTTAAAAGTAAAAGAATATTAAATACCCTTAACTCTTGGAGGAGTCATAGAAGTGCCATCCTGATACCCAGCAGGTTTGGAGCATTTTATTTCTGGTGGAGTTTATTCCTCTTAGTTGGAACACAGCCAATTTCTTCCACAGAAAGAAAATGATAAAGAGATAGAGAGGAAAAATCAACCCCATTACTGGACTGCTACTTCATTTATCCATCTCGAAAGGATGAAAAGTAAAGTTGACCTCGGTAATATTTAAACTCAGATCATAATAAGCCAGAACAAATACCAAGGGGATGTTACTGTCAATTCACCACATTATATAGACATACACCAAAGCATATATTATGTTCATCCTTGACCCAATAATTCTAATACATTTATAGCGAGAGTAATAGGGTTGCATGAATGTAACAAGGAATACATTGTTTGTGTAGATAATATTTAATTAACAATGGTAGATAGTATAGTTGACATGTCAAAGTAATAGATGATAGAATGAAGCAAAGTTAGTAGTTACCGTTTTGATTGCCAGGCAAACGCGGCTGGCAGAGGACGCCTGGCTAAGGCCAGGCGCCTGTTGGCCAAATGAATGGCAGAGCCAAATGAGAGGCTCTTGACCTGGTGCCGAAAAGGCAATGAGAGAATGAGAGCTTAAAGTTGTTAGTTTTATAGGGTACTGACCGGAAGTTGCAGAAAGGGTTCCACCCCCTGTCCAGACGCCAATCCAAACAAGGGAGACAACCGCTACATAACCTCCCGCCAGAATTTTAGTGTATAAAAATCGAAATGAAAATATGTAGCAAGTTGGCGAGAATGTTGTAACAGGCATGAAAACTACGACAAAAGAATGTTTGCAAAAATCAATGATAGATATCAAGGTAGCCAACCGCTCTTGGCCAGAGAACGACTGGACATCCATCTATCCATCACCCAAAGATACAATGTAATAAAGTAAGAGAAGAGCTCAAAGTTCAAATGTACAAAATATAGTTCACAGGTGTGCAATCACTTGACAGCAGGAAAGAAAGTGTGTTCCAGAGAATGAATGCAGGTGGTCTCTGTTCTGTGGTATATCGTGAAATTTCCAACCTCCGAATGGATTTTCTCACAGGAAGAGTGCTGCAAAAATAAATTCTCTGGCTTTGGTTGTTGGTGAAGCTGTGTTGATGTATTGCTGTTGCTGTTGCTGTTGCTGTTGCTGTTGCTGCTGCTGTTGTCTCGCTGAGTGAGCGTATTCGGTGTTTAAATTCACAGTAAAAAAAAATTTTTTTTTTTTTTAGAAAAAATGAGTTGCGCAAAGTGCTAGAAATAGCAGCCGAAGTTGATGGTCGATGTTGAGAATGCGTTGACCTGGAAGGGTCAAGAGGCCAGCGACCAGAGAAATAAGCATTCTTAATAAATGCGCGGTTATCAACGGTAAATTTACATTGTAAATTTATAAACCGGCAAATAGAAGAATATAGCTTAAGGCTGAAGAATCCTTGGCGAGAAATGTTATCTCTGGCGTGCGGCTATGTCTGTGAGTAGAGACATCTCTGTGAATCGAGAATTTGTGCTGCCTACACGTGCCAATACAAGGTTGAAAAAAATAATATTTCTAACGCGCGAGAAAATGATAGTGCAATTTTGAAAGTGACAATGATGAAAAAGAAAGGCTTCACTCAGCATAATTATTGGTGTGAACTTTGGGGAAAAAAAAACTTGAACGATGAAGAAAACGATGAACAAAAAGGCAATGGTTCATCGAAAATAAATGTTCCTGTTGAAATGTTTTCTTAAAGAATATCAAATTTCTTTTTTTTTTTTTTTTTTTGTTTTGAAAGAGTTCGTTGTAAGAAAGGAGAAACATATATATATATCGTGAAATGTTTTTTTTGTTTTTTTTTGTTTTGAAAGTGTTCGTTGTAAGAAACGAGAAACATATATATATATTGCTGAAATGCGACAGTTAGTTGATGCGTGAGAGAAAAAGTCTGTCTGTGCGAATTCCACATGTGCGTGTGTGCGTGTCCTTGAGTATTTTCATAGTTTGTCGATAAATTTGCTGTGTATTCGTAATGTTACTCACACAAAACCAGATGTGCTATTTTTTTATTTTTTGGGGGTGACCACTTATAGCGATGAACGGCTGCGTGTTCGTATCACGTCAGGGTCACCAATATAGCGAGAGTAATAGGGTTGCATGAATGTAACAAGGAATACATTGTTTGTGTAGATAATATTTAATTAACAATGGTAGATAGTATAGTTGACATGTCAAAGTAATAGATGATAGAATGAAGCAAAGTTAGTAGTTACCGTTTTGATTGTCAGGCAAACGCGGCTGGCAGAGGACGCCTGGCTAAGGCCAGGCGCCTGTTGGCCAAATGAATGGCAGAGCCAAATGAGAGGCTCTTGACCTGGTGCCGAAAAGGCAATGAGAGAATGAGAGCTTAAAGTTGTTAGTTTTATAGGGTACTGACCGGAAGTTGCAGAAAGGGTTCCACCCCCTGTCCAGACGCCAATCCAAACAAGGGAGACAACCGCTACACATTCTTCTTACATTCTCCACTATTTCAATGGCAAAATGTGTTCTTCACAAATTTTCTCATTCAATCCATTTTCCATAGAAAGCCATTTACTCACTTTTTCTCCTCCCCCACATTGATTTAAATATACCAGACACACCCACTTTTCTTTTCACATACTCTCTCTTTCTCAACAATCCTCACACACACTTTTAAATCCCTCTCACATACATACACTAAGTAGAATACACACATATATATATAACATTGAAAGAGATAGAAGGCTAAACAATGCAAAATAGACTAGGATGAGGTAATGAAAAGTAAAAGTTACCTGGTAATCTTTGTTTTGTTTTGTTGTTGTTGTTGCTGTTCTTTTAGCTGTCCAATATTTCGGGATCTAAAAGTCCCTTCATCAGGGTTTAAGGAACCTTCAGTGGATAACGTTTCAATTTCCTCTATTTGGGATAAAATTTTGATTTTGATTAAAAAAATTTTCTAAGTCGTTTTCAAGCGTTTTTCGATGGTTACTTCGCTTTCCACGTAAATGACGCCAATTGCCAATATAGTATTTTGCGAAATCAGTTTCCTTTTTTGTATGAGGTGTTTAGTTTGTGTGCCTGTGGGTGGGTCTTTTATGTCAAGTACTGTGTGCTGAGTTCTAATCTATTATTTATTTATGGGTTGAGTCTACCTATGAGCAAGGCTTCCTCAATTCTTAAGACAATAACAATCAATGTTCGCTGATTAACTTCCCTATCCGCGATACAGGTATGTGCCAGTGGACACATGTGGTATACCAGATTGAATGCAACAAATGTAAGGAGTTCTACATTGGTAGCACAACTCGAGCACTCCACACTCGCATTAAAGAACACCTCAACACACACGCATCCTCATTAAAAAAAACACATCGACAAATGTAGAAACATCAACCAACACATTATCGTTACCATTAAAGCCAGTGATAGAAATATGGACGTTTTGAGTCGCTGTTTTAAATATTAATTTTTTTTAAATTAGCCTTTTGTACCTCCATTTTAGCTAAGTTTTATAAATAAATATTTTTATTCGTTTATACCACAGGTTCTCAACCCATTTAGGCCAAACGCCCCCTTTTGTCCCTCGAAATCACGACCCCCCCCCACACACACACACACCTATTTTTCCATTTTTCAATATACTACTGATTTTTATATCAGTAGATTACTAAAAAATCGATTAACAATATTCCAAAGATGTGTGTATTATCTGATTATGTGTTGTATGTGGTCCTAGATGTGTGTGCTACTCGCTTCTGTTTTTTTTCTTTTCTTTTTTTTATTTGTAATATTATTTATACAATAGGGAATAAAATAGATCTACATAGTGTTAACTCGTTACGGTTGAGTCAATAATTTCAGACATGAAATACATTGTTATCGGTGAAGGAAAGATAAGATTCTAACTGGCTGCACTCAAAGTGTCTTTGACCCAGTTGACTGTGGGTTTTTCCATTTTTAGGATCTCAATTACCAGTTAACAACTCAATTACCGGACATGCCTGCACACCTGCTCACAGCTACAGTCAGACTATAGTTATGCTGTCTGCAAGCTCATTCAAATGCATTCACACTGGCTGTCTCAAAGACATACAAATATGGCTTATAAATAAAGAGCCTTCCAGCGCCCCCCTAACGCGACCTTGCTCCCAAACGCCTCCCTGGAGTTCCGAAACGCCCCCCGGGGGTGCATATGCCCCCCGTTGAGAACCTTTGGTTTATACAATACTGTTTTGAGTTTAAACCTTTTCACTCCAACCCACCCTAAAACAGCTGAGTCTATTAAAGGGTTCCTATCCAAATTAAATCTTCCAACAGCGTTTGATATAAGAACCATTTGTTAAGATATGTTACAAATGCCATCTTAATCATGTATGTATATATGCATGGACCTGTAAGTCCTAATAGAGTAGTAAGGGTACCACAGTGATGTAGGAAATGTTTGGGCATTTTAAACCTGGTGGAATTCATCCCTCTCCTGGTCTGAACACAGCTGATTTCTTCCAGAAAAGGAGAGACTGAGAGAGAGGAAATGAGAAAGATGTATAGAGAAAGAATTGACCGGTACTTTTTTTAACTACCTTGAAAGGATGAAAAGCAAAGTTCACCTTGGAAGGATTTGAACTCAGAGAACGCAGAGAACTGAAATGAATACTTAAATCATTCTATTCTATGTTCTAAAGTTGAAATCTTTACTCTAATACTGCAAAATTTCACAAAGATGCAAAGATGCTGTAAACATCTAAATTAACAAACTGCTTGAAGCTGCATTAGCAAGACATTTTTGAAAAGTATAAAACATACCATGAAATAGCTGACATTAGGAAAAGCATCCGACCATAGAAACCATGCCAAAATGGAACATTATGAGCAAGACACAATGATCTGACCTGTCTAGCCTCAGAATGTGATGATCCATCTAACTCAAGGAAGCATGGAAAAAGATATAAAACAGTGATAATGATGACAACAATGATGTCCTTTGATGGAATTATGACTGGTAACTCGAACAAAGGATATCAGCATGGTCAAGCTTCTGTTCAGAATGTTGTAAATTAACATCCCAGGTGAATGCCAACACAAACACATGTACTGTTTACTAGGAGCTACCTTGTTTTATAATACTCCTCTGCTTTTATTGCCTACCAGTTTTATTATTACTGTAATTAAAATCTAGGTTCATGAGAACTCAGTTGTCACTCTGTATCACTCCTTGCCGTTTCTTACACACCCATAATATTTTCTATTGACCTGTGTTATCTAATCTCTAAGCATTTGGGAAAAATCAAGAAATTGTTGTAATTAGAATTGTTAATGTGTGAATTGAATTCTCAGTTAATATGGTCAAATATACTAGATAATGTAAATTATCTTGTATATTTGATCATAGATACATGGAGAATGTATTTGTGTACATATATAATTTACTAAATAAGTTTAACCTCGTACATGTGACTTCAATTTCTCCCAAATCTCTCTGATGATATACAGATTTTAACTATGCAGTGTGAGATAGTGAATTAAGTAATAATCCAGCTTTCATAGCTGATTGCATAATTGTATTGAATCATGACCACATTACAGTGTGGGCTGGGTGCTTTTTGTTGTGACTCCTACACAACCACTTTACAGTGTGGGCTGGATGTCTTTTTGTGATACCAACATAAATTAACTTTATAGTGCAAGGGTGATGTGGACTGGGGTAGGAGGGTGGGTGTAGGGGCATAGGGGTGTATGGAAGGGAGTAAAGAGGTGCCTACAAGATGTGTGTTTGAATCCATGTACATGGGAAGGAGTGTTTTCTGTATTACTGCATAACACCAAAGATCTGTGTCATTATCTTTGAGCAATGCAATTGCACGAGGTCAGCTTTTATCACCCCGTCCCAGGTCTTCCTACGCCATAGCTTCCATCAATTTGATTACCCTGCACCTTTTTATACACCTGCCGCTCTTCATATGCATCACATGACCGTACCAATGCAACTCCTCTCTAGTGTACTACATCTGATCCTTCTTTCAGTTCAGTTACACTTTGCCATTCATGTATATTACTGTTACATATTCATCGGAGCATGCATGCTTCATTTCTTTCCAGTCTTCTCAGCTCCTCTGCACACAGTGCCCAGGTCTCACTAATATTCAATATTGCTGTTCATATATATGCATCGTACGGTCTTCCCTTCAATTTAAGGGAAAAACAGTGGTAGTAGCTCCCTGAACTTCTTCCATCCCATTTTTACTCTGGTTACTGTACTAGCAGGATATCCCACAGGATACTAGCTCCTTCAAGGCCCTAACGTCTCTATAGAAATAGTCGATAATTTTCATTGCTTGGGTGATGATGTATATGCATAAATATATATATATCATCATCATCATCATCATCATCGTTTAACGTCCGTGTTCCACGCTTGCATGGGTTTGGACGGGGGTTTTCCCACTTGAGGCAAGAGTGATTGTCTTGCTCGCATAGGACTGTCTGGCGGGTTTTCTACAGCTGGATGCCCTTCCTAACACCAACCACATTTACAGTGTGGGGCTGGGAGGTTTTTACCGTGTTGCCTACACGGCCACATTACAGCGTGGACTGTGTGTTTTTTTGTCATGACACCTACACGATCTCATTTGTTTTGGCCTGGATGGTGTGACACCAACATAACTTTACATAGAAGGGGGCGGTGTGGATGGGGTGGGGGTGGTGGGACAGGGGTGTGTTTTGTTAGAGATGCCTACTGACTGTAGTAGGTTTTACTTTGTATTTAGGTAAGGCGGGTCTTCTCTATTACTGAGTACCGCCAAAGGTCTCGGTCCAGTGACATTGTCTTGGAGAGGTGTAAGTGTGTGAGGTCGGAATTTATCAGCTCGTCCCAGGTTTTTTGGGGTCTGCCTACTCCGTGGCTACCGTCTATCTTTATTGCCCTGCACTTTGTTATACAGCTGTCGTCTTTCATGCGCATCACGTGACCATACCAACGTAGCCTTCTCTCGAGTAAACAACATCTGATCCCTCTTATTTCTAATTTTTTTCCTTAGTTCGCTTATGCTTTGCCGTTCACGTATGTTACTATTACACATCCAGTGGAGCATGCAAGCTCTCTAGTCTACGTATATCCTCTGCACACAATGCCCAGGTCTCACTGCCATACAACATTGCTGTTCGTATGCAGGCATCATACAACCTGCCTTTCATTTTTAGGGAGAACCCTTTAGTGGCTAATAGTGGTATAAGCTCTCTGAACTTTTTCCATCCAGTTCTGACTCTAGCTACTGTACTCTCAGAGCACCCTCCCCCACTTCTGATTTTGTCACCCAGGTAATGGAAGCTGTCCACTATTTCTATAGAACCCTCTGCGCAATTGAAAGAGCTAGTATTTTGTGGGCACTTGCTGCTATTTATTGCACCAGAGCACCGGCCACATGTAAAATCTATGTTCTTAGTTAGCTTACCTGTGATCCCACTACATCTTTTATGCACTCATACTTTGCATTTGGGACATAAAATGGAGTTTCTACCTACGCCTTTCCTACACACTGAGCATGGCCATTTCCCGGAAGGGACCGGCGCCTTATTTTCTTTC
The DNA here is from genome assembly GCA_964016885.1 of Eledone cirrhosa. Classification (NCBI taxonomy): domain Eukaryota; kingdom Metazoa; phylum Mollusca; class Cephalopoda; order Octopoda; family Eledonidae; genus Eledone; species Eledone cirrhosa. Next base: position 71,588,335 of record OZ024741.1, on the reverse strand, counting down.
CTACAAACTAGAACTTTAGTCTTAGCCAGGTTAATTTTAAGCCCTTTTGATTCTAGGCCATGCTTCCATGTTTGGAATTTCTTCTCTAGCTCGGCCATTGATTCAGCTATGAGCGTTAGATCATCTGCGTATAGGAGTTCCCATGGGCAGCCGGTCTTGAACTCCACTGTTATAGCCTGAAGGGCAATAATAAATAGTAGGGGGCTAAGAACAGAGCCCTGATGTACACCAACTTTTACACTAAACTCTTCACTATATTCGTTGTTAATTCTAACCTTGCTGACTGTTTCTTTATACATGGCTTGTATAGCTCTCACAAGCCATTCGTCAACACCTAGTTTTCTAAGAGCCCACCATATATATATATATATATATATATATATATATATATATATATATATATATATATATATGTGTGTGTGTGTGTGTGTATATATATATGAATGTATATATAGTGTATTTGGTAATACACTGTATGCTTAATTAAAAGCATTTTGAAGACCTTGCGCTATTGTTTTAAAGTAGTGACCATGTCACTTACTTCTTTTTTCAACAAACAAAGGGAGATAAGCTGACAGATCTCTGTTTCGTACTGTTGGTATTCTCTTGTCATTAATGCATATATATATATCAAGCATATATATATATCCTGAAGTCCTCCAAAAGTAATGGTCGCATTTTGAAAGGGTACGTCAATGCTTATTTGTAAAACTGATATATATTGTATTTTGTCTGATGAAGGCATACCATAATTTAACTTGGTATCCTTGAAATATGTATAATGAAATAAATATGGTTTTATAAATATAGTTTCCATTTATTAATCATCATCATCATCATTTCATTTTACGTCCACTTTTCCCTGCTTGCAAGGGTGGGACGGGAACTGATTCTGGCTTGATTTCTACAGCTGGATGCCCTTCCTAACACCAACCTCATTTACAGTGAGTGCTGGGTGCTTTTTTGCCGTGGCACCTCCACGACCACTTTGCAGTGGAATGATAGGGACCCCAGTCCCTATCATCTCATTTCTACAGCTGAGTAAACTGGAGCAATGTGAAATAAAGTGTCTTGCTCAAGGAAACAACACATTACCCGATCTGAGAATTGAACTCACAACCTTTCGATATATATATATATATATATATATATATATATATATATAGAGAGAGAGAGAGAGAGAGAGAGAGAGAGAAGAAGAAGTTTACGAAATGGAAATGCGGGTATATAGAATTTATTAGGTAACAATTGTTTCTATAGTGTATGGGTTACCTATACCACGCTATTTGAATAATATACAAATATTATCATAAACCGAAGGTACACTGTAAGCACACACACCATGTCTTCAGACCTTTGTATTAGAATGATATGAAAATATTTTATACACTAGATAAAAGATAAAGAAGGATGTAGGAAGAGAAGGGGAAGAGGGAAGTGAGTAAGGTGGAAGGAGTCTTAGGGTTTAAGACTGTCAGACTAGTAGAGATTATGAGGAGAGAATGTTTTGGCAGCAGTTAGCTTAATGAGGCGTGCTAAGGTTGGCGGGGAAGTAGATTCTTCTAGTGGTGTTGTTCGGACAAAATTTAGTTAAAGGGGTCAAAGTGGTACAGTGTCACAGATAAGTTATTAGGGCTATTATAGTAGCAGGTTATTTCTAAAGGGGTCCAGAAAAACAGTGTTTAGTACTATTATTATAGAAAGCCATATCTTGTGTATAAACATATAAGACAGAAATTTGCAAACGGTGGTGTAAAAAGGTAACATTATATGCATTTAAAAAAAGAAAAAGTCGTTTTCAAACGATGGTTACAGTATAGAGAACGTTCAATTTTGCTGTTCAAAAGTTTGTTTACCGACGTTAAAATGCAGTATATCTCTAAATTGCATAACTTGCAGAATCGATGATTTTGCTGATATGCAGGTGCAGCTGCAATAATTTGCCAATCAAGGGAGAACGCTTGATTGTTCCTCCGAAGCTGCCAGGCTTTATTGGCGAGGGTTGTTATGGAGCGCATTTTCTCGTGCCTGATCGAAGATCGATGTTGGTATAGGCGAGCCTTGAAAGAAGTTGCGGTACATCCGACGTAATACCATTTGTTGGTTCCGGAATTTATTGTACATCAGTAGACAATATTGCGTGCTAGGCACTGGTTGTTCAGTGGGCACGTACCTGGTTTGGTGCAGTTACAATTATTTTTATGTTTTGCAGTAGAATCCTGGATAGTTTGGTGGGGTTGTGGTTGCGTGTTAGTGCGTTGTATGTTGCTATGCTGGTGCGCTGAGTCATTAGGGATGTACTTATTCAGTATTGCTGAGTTGAGTTTTCTAATTAGTTGTTCTATGTTTGGTGCAGTGGAGTATGAGAGTCTAATGGTGCGCGAGTTAAAGATTTTATAGTATTTATGTGAAGTTGTAAAGTGTTTATTGATTAGTGTATAGAATTGTGAGATAATCTTAGTGCTAATAGAAGAATTGTACACAGGGTTATACCATATGTACTCTCTACGTCTGACTCTATTTGCTGGTTTGCACCTATTAGTATGCCTATTGATGTGTGTGTGTGGTGCAATACTAGTTCGACTTAGATGTGTTTTATTCATAGTACTTATGTGGTTATCGTCTAGATATTCAATTTTCTCGCAGTAACCAGCTTTTCTAAGTGCGTCATTATAATATTCAGCATGCTCGTTGAAGGTCTGCAAATTAGACGACAGTCGGGAGATCCTTATGGATATATTTTTAGGGATAGATTTAATAATGGAATGAGGATGGTTCGATTTTACATATATATATATATATATATATATGTGTGTGTGTGTATATGTATATATGTATATATATATATATATGCATTACTGACAAGAGACTACTATGGAAAACAATAGCAGAATGGGAGAAACAGGGTACACTACCAGGAAGCTAGGTGAGAAGGTAGGGGAGATGCTAGGCAAGAAGCTAGGTGACAAGTATACTTTGCAAGGAGGGAACCCGAAAAAAAAAAATGTTAGCATGTTTTGCAATATGAGGACCAAAGACATGAGGAGTTCAAATTGTGAGGCAATATGCCAGTAAAAATTGTTATGTTAATGGGGAGGAGTGAGCCCAAGATAATAATGGTGTACTTGCCCTCACTGATAACAAAAAGAAAGTAGCATGGTAGTGCAATTATAAAAAATTACTGAATGAGAAGGATGCATGGGAGAAAGATAGTTTGCCCCAAGTAGACCCAACAGAGGGAGCAGCCATACAAGTCAGCAGCAGTGTAATCTTCTTATTTTTCTTCGTCCACTTATTCCTGAGAGGGTTGTGGGGGAAGAGTCCTCAAACTCTCCTTCCAGCAGGTTCTGTCAGAAGCAGCCATCTCCAACAGACCTGGCTGGATCCTCAGGCAAGACCAGCCAAGCTTATGGATGTTATCCAACTATGTTGCTAGGGGTCTACACCTGGGTTTCCTGCTGGTTGGTTTTGCCCATAAAATCTATCCAGTGATTCTTTCCTGGAGCATTCTAACCACATGCCCATAATATCAGAGTTTTGATCTCTCAATTCAGAGAAGTAGTGGCTCTACCTGTAGTGACTCTCTGATCTACACACTTTATCAAGTAACAGTACTCCAAAAACCCTTCAGAGGTATTCCATTTTGGCCACTTGTATTCGTGCGGTTATTACTCAAGATTCATGACGATAGGTATGGATTGGCACGAATACTAAGTTGAAGACAGTAAGTTTGGCTTTTACACCTACCACTCTTACTGAATTCTGAAGCTGGTGTATTACTGCACCAGCTCCTGCAATTCCTGCATTTAATTCAGTCTCCTGTTTTCCATCCTTGTGAACATGACTCTGAGATACTTGAACTACTCCTCCTGCTTCAATGGAACTCGATTCACATGTAGAGGGAACTGCGCAAGCTTCCTTGAGAGGACAATTGTCTCAGTTTTTGAAACACTGATTTTCATTCCAGCCATACAACATTCAGCATCAAACCTATCAACTGCAATTTGGTGATCCCCTTCTGTTGAGTTAAGTAACACCAAGTCGTCTGCAAATTCCAGCCGACTGATTTTACGCCCACCAGTCATGATACCACTTCCAGCCCAGCTGTGAATGTCAATCCTGTTCATGAAAATAATGAATAGGAGGAGAGGTGACAGTTCACACCCTTGGCAGAGTCTGACTCCCATATTGAATGGTTTCGATTTAGCACCATTTATCCAAATACAAATACTCAGGCATTCATATAGAGACATCAGGGCAGCAAGAAGCTGACCATCGATCACACACTCCTGCAGAACCTTCCACAGCTGGTCCCAAGAAACCTGGTCATATGTCTTTTCAAGGTCTACAAAAATTTGAATATACCTCTTGGCAATTCTTGAAGACCTACCATAGTGTGAATATTTTGTCAGATGTGCTGTGTCCAGCTGGCTTGGACTCAACCATCTCCTTACATCTCTTTGCTAGACACTTAGCATAGACTTTGCCAGGGAATTTTCACTCCTGATTGCCATTGCTTAGGTGCCTTTCCAGAGATCCAGGCCACCCAGCACACACGAGTCAGCCAGAGAATACTCTATTTAAGGCTTTTAACATCTTGAGCTGGATTTTATCTTCCCCAGCAGCCTTACTACATTTGAGCTCTTTAACTGCTCTTGTGACCTCAGCCACCGATAGATTAGTCACCACTCCCGTTCAACATCACAACTAGTAATTAAGGACAAAATGAAGACATACAGAGACACACAGAACAAGCAACCAACAACAAACCAGACACACAGAACAAGCAACCAACTAGTGTCAAGTAAATAACCACATCATCATCACCGTTTTACGTCCGTTCTTCCACGCTAGCATGGGTTAGACGAGTTGTCCTGTTGTGGGCCGTGTGTGGTCGGCTGACCATGCCTTGCTCATACAGGAACTGATTTGGCTTGATTTCTTCAGCTGGATGCCCTTCCTAACACCAACCTCATTTACAGTGAGTGCTGGGTGCTTTTTCGTGGCGCCTACACGTCCACTTTACAGTGTGGGCTGGGTGCTTTTTTGCCGTGGCACCTCCACGACCACCTTGCAGTGGGGGGTGTGGGGGGCATATTGTCTATATGCTTCAGCTTGTACCCATGGGAGGTTGGGTACTCTGTATTACTGCGTGACGCCAGAGGTCACGGTCGTGTGTCATCGCCTTTGAGAGGTGTAATTGGGTAAGGTCGGCTTTTATCACCTCATCCCAGGTCATCTTGGGTCTCCCCACTCCGCGGTTTCCATCGACTTCTAGTGCTCTGCACATAAATAAATTAATAAATAAACACACACACAGATGTAACGCATGCGCAAACCAAGCACACAGCACGCAACACACAAAACAAGATAGTTTAGGATAGAACAAAGGAGAGACACAAAATAAGAAATAGTCACTGAGGAGGTCACAGAGTTTGTGACGAAAGAGCTTTGACAATATATAAACAACCATCCTGTTATTCAACCAACCAATCGAAAATTTATAATAAATTGAAGTGAAAACAAACTGGTGCGTGTGTTTGTATTGGCAGCATGACCCTCCCAAAGTATAACAATATACATATATATTGTAAGACCTGTCCTTTCGTTTCCAACCTCACCACTCTCACAGGCACCAACGGTTCATTCCGTATCTGCCATTCCTTCACCTGCACCTCCACCCACAATGTCTATGCCCTCCGGTGTCCTGTTTCCCCCATAGACTCAACTCCCCTCCCCAACTTATTTAATACTAGCAGAATGGCCTGGCATTGCTCGAGCTTCTAAACATAGATTGGCATGTTTATCCCTCCTTTCTGAAACAGTACTGAGAAGTACGGAATACCTTGGCCTGGGGATGGTGTCTAAATTTTGTGCTTATAAAAAAAATTCATCGTAGATTACCAGGGGTTTAACTTAATTGGGTGCCTGAGAGTAAAATGTTCAACCCACGAAAGCCAAGACAATAGGGTTAAGTAAAAAGGCATTCGACAAACCGAACATGTATTTGTTGTGCTATGGTGCAATGAAAGCTACAGAGCAGTAAGCATGTGGTACTGCAGTGGTGGAGAGCATGAAGGAATTTAGTTGGATAGTTTTAAGGTTACAAAAATCTACCCAATAATTTGATATAGACCGAACTGTTATATCGGATGCCGAACGCTTCGTAGTTACTATTGGGGTCACCATCAACAATTTCAAGGCATGTACGTTTAAGTAGGGATAATATAGTCTATAAAGTGAGGTAACTCTTTCAAAATACTAAAGAGTTGTCTCTCTGAAACATTGTAGACAAAGTTGCCGAACTGAACTGACAAAAAGGGCTTAAAGTTTAGTGAAAAAAACGCCTTTAACAACAGAAAATTGAAAAATAAAAGCTGCAGTTAATATCTTTAGACCCCAAGGACTATATAAATGCAAGTTTGAAGTCAATCGGAGTAGATATGTGGATTTGTATAGACTTTGCCAAAATTAGGACACACACACACAGACAATTTCAGTTTGATATATATATATATATATAGATTACACATTTACACCGTCTGTTATCACACACACGCTTGTACATTCACCCCTAGATTCCTATAGCTCTCTTATGGTTAGAAAAATATACTCTTACAGCTGATACTAAATACGCACACACACCCTCCCTTATATTAACATACTTTTGCTCATAGCTTCGTACTTACAAGCACATACACACTCTTTTACTTACTTATACATACACATATCCTCTTAGCTTTGTACGGACGTATAATAACACATACGCACGCACACACGTATAGCTCTATATACAACACTGTTTTTTTCCATTTCAGATAGACGCGCTACATCATCCACTTTTCTAAAAAAAATATATCATACACAAAACGCCAGCATCAACAGTTTTCCAAGAGATGGCAACAACAATGGACCTGTTATTTTTCTCTAAAAACATTTTTTTCCCGATTCCCCGCTGCCCGTCCCTTCAATCTTTCTAATTTCTCATTCTTTCTTCTGATGAAGGACTAGTATCCGAAACGTTAAGTACCCCCGTCCTGCTATTTCAAGCATTAAACTAATATATTCCTTCCACATACTGTACCGATTGTGTTATTTCTGTTTATCTTTTACACACGCACACGCACGCACGCACGCGCACACACACACACACACACACACACACACACATATATGTGTCCATAGGGATATTTTACCCGAACTTCTAGACAAATATTTATAACCATCTGTTGCTACAGTCTTTCCTGTTTTCTATAAAGAATTTCATATTGCCCAGTGCTTCTATAGTTTTTGGTGTATAAAACTTTTGTCGGTGTACTATATATATTTGTTTAGTTCAAATCTTACTTGACTAATGCGATATCTTTAAGAATAAAGAAAACATTTATGAAATATTTTTTAAAAAGTGTGTCTGTGCATGACTGCTTTGTTAAATTATCCCCCCTTAGTTGTAGTTATTTCCCTTGGACATCTGAGCTCAAACACTGATAAAAAAAACATTTGTGTCGTGAACATCACTTTTTAGTTGACTGAAGGATGTGATTTGCTTATTTCTTATAAGTTAAGCCACCATTTTAGAAGTTCTGCCATCATATAACAAGCCAACAATATCGTCGTCTATTTTCTCAACTCTTGAGAGCTCAGCTTTAAAAGACCATACTTATATCTACTTGCCAATAAATTTGGAAGGCCTTTCACGTAACCACACTGTCATAAGGTATTACATTTCTTCTATACATACATATCTAATTTTATTATTTATTCAAAGAGAGATGGTTGGTGCCTGTGATATTTTAAAGGATTACTACTACGTTTTCATTCCAGAACTAATGGAAGGGAGGAAGTTGAAGGGTTTGGCCCCTTTCGGTCATGGCTGACCATGGGTTTGTACCTAGAAAGTTCCTCCGAGACACAAAAACCATATTTTTTAGTAATGCATGCCATTCCCCCCTGTCTACAATATTGATGATGTTGAAAGGAATGATAAAGACCAATACAGTTTAACACCAGAGACGTTGCAACTGAAAAAAAAATGCTTTTATTAACCAACATAATATTACAAATAGAAAAAGAAAAAAAGGGAAAGGAAAAAAGAAAAAGAAAAAAGAAAAAACACACACAAGCTGGTAATACATACATCTAGGACCACATACAACAAAAGGTAGGAGAAAGAGGTGGACAAAAGAACAGCTGCCAGAGCAAAAGATAACCGTATCGCGAGGAGTACTGGGAAACCTCTCTAATAATTTTTGAGGCAAGCCAGCACGCTCGCAACGTTGCTTCGGGTGATGGCGAGGCTGATGCGCTGGAATAACTTAACGCCCTCACGAGTATCACCAGTTACCTCGGTTAGGCGAGCCGCCAGTGGAGATAAGAACCTCGCAGTCAGTAGCCCGACTCCCACAAACGTCTCGAACGTCACAGGCTGGAAAATGTAGTTGGCCGACAGATCACGGTATTTTAGGATTTTGTTCCGTTAGGCTGCGGAAGCTGTAGCTCTCGCCCTAACCACAGCATCCAGGATGTGGGAAGAAGCAAAAGAGTCATTAACTGTGATGTCCCAGATAAGACACCTGCCTCTTAACCAGGGACACAGGTTAAGACCGCCAGGTCTGTTCCCATAATTCTTGACAACTCAAACGGTTCCAAAATTAAGGGGATGTTTGCCCGGGCCAAAGCTCTCTTGATGATGAGATTTAGCTCCGTGTGACATGCAAAGAGACCGGCATTCAGGCCGCAAGATAGACCATGGAGGCCTGTTGAGTCGAGGATCATGCCACACCGACATTTCAGACTCTTACAGATGTCGGCTCCCACTCTGAGGGCAATGGAGACACGAATCTCGTCCAAGCGGAGGACACCGATGTTAGCCACGGGTCAAGTGAACTAGATAACATGAAATAAAGTGTGTTGCTCAACGTCACAACCTCACGATTTTGAACCCAACACTATATGCACTAAGCTCTGCACCTTCACTAAGGAAGGTATCCATAAACAGGAGACCTAGCCCAAGATAGACTCTACTAAAGATATCCAAGTGCCATCTGGTGGTAGTACTAAATCAGCATCTGATTAAGTTTACCAGCTGAGTAAACTGCAGCAGGATTTGACTTCAGAATGCAAAGAGCCAGAACAGATATCGCAAGCTCTCTCATCCAAAGGCTGCAACAGTCAACCTATATTTTACCAATTTGGGGTAATGGTATTTAAATCTAGAGCGCCGGAACAAACACCACAAGGCATTTTGTCGAATGTTCTAATGATTCTGCCTTAAACATGCTAGATATTCTCCAGCATAATAATTGTTTCTACGTTAGGCACAAGGCCAGCAATTACCCAGTATATTACTAGTACTTTATTTTATCGACCCCGTAAGGATGAAAGGCAAAGTTAACCTCTGCGGGATTTGAACTCAGATTGGAAAGGGCCGTAACTCTATACGTCAAAGCATGGCGTCCGACTACCGATACTGCCAATCCACCAGCATAATAATTGTTTCTACTTTTGGCACAAGGCCAGCAATTACCTCCAATGCATTACTGGTACTTTATTCTATCGACCCCGGAAGGATGAAAGGCAAAGTTAACCTCGGCGGGATTTGAACTCAGATCACCAGCATAATAATAATGATTATCTTCGATATGAATGGACTCCTGATAGAGTTGCAGGGGCGCTGTTAGGATATACGCCATATTCTGGGCACTTTAAACCTAGCGGAATCCAGCCCATTTCTTCCAGAGAAGGAGAGAAAGAATCAACCTTAGTACTTGACTGTTGCTTGTTCTTTTATCTACTTCGAAAGGATGGCAGGCAAGTTGACCTCGGGGTGAATCGAAACGAAGACAGCAGTGTTCTATCTGATGCTCTAACAACTCTACCAATTCACCGCTTTATATATTCACCCCCAGAATAATTATTTTCGATTGATTAATTAGAAGTAGTGGGGAATGCCTAAGTCTATTTTCAGACTGGCGTGGTTGACGTGATTAATGTTTAAAAAAATTAGAAATGCACATTGGATGATGTAACCCTAAGATGGGTTGATCATAACTTGGATGTCTTTCATTCTATGGTCGCTGGATCAATGCAATCTATGCATAATATAAAAGAGAGATGTTTGTTGGTTGGTTCCTTCGCACATCACACAAAAACAATAACTGATAATCGAAAAGTAAGTACAGCATTGGAATAAGGGTATACACAGGAAGGTTTATTGTTACTAATTTTATGAAATCAAAGAAGAAAAGCATCCCGGGTGTGCTAACCAACCTGACTGCTATTTCTAGCAGGCTGGGAATCAACCACAAGGGATTTTCTAAGTGCGTTCATTGTCACTGATGCTCGTGTTTGTGTGTGTGACAAAAAACAAACAAACAAAAGAAAAACAGTAAAAAAAATCTTCCATAAACACCATTCTTTGTTTTACCGTTCGTGATGTATTGAGATAAATAGATATATTGAGAGAGTAAGTTATGTATATTGGATGAGGTGGAGAGAGTAAGTTGGATATAAAGAGAGAGGGGGAAGAGAGTAACTTATGTATATATAGAGAGGGGGAAGAGAGTAAGTTATGTATAGAGAGAGCAAATTAGATATATTGAGAAAGGAGTAAGAAGAGAGTAAGTTTTATATATGGAAAGAGAGGGGGGATCGAATTAATTACGTATATTGAGGGACAGTAAGTTAGATATATTGAGAGACGGCAAGTGAATAAGTTATATATAATTGTTTCTACTATTGGCACAAGGCCAGCAATTACCCAGTACATTACTGGTACTTTATTTTATCGATCCCGTAAGGATGAAAGGCAAAGTTAACCTTGGCAGGATTTGAACTCAGAATGGCAAGGGCCGTAACTCTATGCGTCAAAGCATGACGTCCGACCCTCTACCGATACTGCCAATCCACCGTCACATGTCCAAATCAATGCAGTCTTTTCTCTTGCACATCACCTCGGATTCCTTTTAAACCCAGTTTCTCCCTCAACTCATCCAAGCTCTGTCTCTGAATAAGTTATATATAATGAAAGAGAGAGAGAGAGTTAGATATGTTGATGGAGGAGGAGAGAGTAAGTGTTCATCTTTTTTTATTTAAAGAAAAATGCATGTCAAACAGTGTGGTTAATTCGTAAGGTGAGCAAATGGGGTCCCACATGCTGGCCTCCCCACAGCTCCGGCGGACAGGATGGAGTAGGTGTTTCCCCGGAGGATGGTAAGGGAGATGCGCTGGAAGAGCCATTCTAACTCGCGCGGCTCATACCTGCAGCTGGCCAGCTCAGCGCCTATGGTGGTGAATAGGGAGGTAGCCCTAGGGCCAGGGACTCCAGAAGTCTCCACTGCGAAGGGCACGACCGCGAACCTGTCGGAGAGCAACCGGTACTTGGAGAGTTTGGCCTCCTCAGCCCGATGTGCAGCAATAACTGGGTTAGTCGCAGACTGCACCAGGTTGCGGCTGGAGAAAGTGTCGCTGCAAGTGACATCCCAGACGAGGGGTTTGCCACCATGGAACGGGAAGATGGTCATACCGTCTGACCTTTTGCCGTCTCCTTGGTCCAGCCCCACCGGCTCGAGCTGGAAGGGGAAGCCTACAGCGTCCAAGCCATACTTTATGACTTCGTTGAGGGCAGCATGGCATGGAAGGCCGCCAGCACTGTGGTGACAGGAAAGCGGGTGGAGGCCGAAGAGTCCATAGTGGATACACAGCGACATTTATGTGGCTCGCAGATCCGGAGTCCAAGCCTCAAGGATACGCCGATGCGCAGGCTATCGTTATCCAGTTGCATGCCAGTGGAGGAGGGCAACGCATAGAGCCAGGCACCACTGTGGGGTTTGGAGGCCGCACGAAAGCAGGCAAGGCGGTACTGGTCGAGCTGTCTGAGACCAGGCTACACTGGATGGTATCCCATATGCTTTGGGGCGACTTGACGTTAGCAGGGAGAGGAGGAAGGACATCTGCTGCTCTAAGTCCCAGCATGTCCCACATCTCACAGGTGGCCTCACGTTCCCTGAACACAGAAGGTTCCATTGTGTTTTGGAGAACCCAGCTGATGAGGAGGCGGCATGAAAGAAACGCCAGCGAGATCGGGGACTGGAAGCCAAGGCCGCCATACTGAACAGGTAAAGTGGCCTGTTGCCATCCAATGTCGTCAAAGCTGACGTTGCATATCTCCTCAGCTGCCGCTCGGATTCAAGTATCGAGGAGAGATGCGTGGCTGTAACACAGAGCACTGCGAAGGGTGTAGAGGAGCTTCGGCATGGCGAAGCAGTTCCTCAACAGAAAGAGAACTGGGTGGCCGTCGATCAAGCCCAGTCGGCTCATGAGTGTCTGGAGTTGTTGGAGCCTAGATCTGATGGCAGAGCGGATGGCCGGCGGGTCGATCGGTGACCCGAGGATGAGGACATCCTCTTTGGGAGTCACCTGTATCTGGTGGAGAATGGACCGCACGTCCGAGACGGAGGCTGCAAAGCTCTCAGCATCATGGCTGACATTCACCACCTCCGACAAGGACAAGTTGACCTGGAGGCCGATTCCCGTCAGAGCAAGAACCACCGATTGAAGGTCATGGCAGAGAATCTCCACGGGCCCACCCAGCATAGCATCATCCAGGTACCAAATGTTGAGAAGGGCCGTGACACTCTGGGCAATGTGGTCTTTACCAAGGGCAAACAGGAGGGGGCCCAAAAGGTTGCCCTGTTGGTCCCAGTGACCGAAGGTATAACCGTATCAGCAGCAAGGAGCATGCTCCGGGCTCCATATGACAGGTAGGCCAGCGGGTAGGCGAAGGGGGCTCAGCTGAAGCAGATGATCCCGGCGTATGCAGTTAAAGGCATTCCTCATGTCAAGCTTGACAATGAGGTGCCTGGACTCCCTGAGTGCCGGTTCCGGTGGGCAGCTGTTGAAGAACTGCCTGGTTGCATGTGCAGCCCCCGGACACGCCGATACCCAGTTGCACCAGACTGAACTCCTCACCCAGTTCAGGTGTTATGGACCTGTAGACCACCTTAGCAGCCAACCTCCGGAAGACATTGCCCACGGCGATGGGGCGTTTGCCACCCTCTTTCTTCCTGAAAGTGGTCAGGCTAACCAAAAAAGAGAGGCCTCGGGGCGCCATGGATAAGCCTATTGGTGAGTGTCACAATTGCACTCAGAAGGCGGCGCCCGGCCTCAGCAGAGAGGGGTGATACCAATTCCCCGAGGTGGCCTGGTCGGAGACCATCAGCACCTCCGCTGCTGCTAGCTGAGAATTAGAGGGAGAATATGTTAGATATATTGAGAGAGGGGGAAAAATAAGTTATGCATCTTGAGATATTGGAGAGTAAGTTATACATATTGAGTTAGGGGGAAGAGAACAGGTATATCTACTCTCTTAATATATCTAACTGACTCTCTTGCCCCTGTTTCATTGTATGTAGCTTGCTTTCTTACCCCTCTTTCACTAAATGTAACTTGTTCTCTTCCCCCTTTCTTAATATACGTACTCTTTTCCTCCTCTCTCGCTATATGTGGCTTGCTCTCTTACCCCTCTTTCAATGTATGTTATTCGCTCTGTTCCACCTCTCTCACTATATGTAATTCGCTCTCTTCCCCCTCCCTCAGTATAAGTAACTTGCTCTCTGCCCCCTCTCTCACTGTATGCAACTTACATTCTTCTCTTAATATATGTAACTGACTTTCTTCCACATCTCTCAATATTGGATTGGCAGTATTGGTAGAGAGAGTTGAACACCACGCTTTGTAGCATACAGTTACGGCCCTTTATGATCTGAGTTCAAATCCCGCTGAGGTTAACTTTGCCTTTCATCCTTACGGGGCTGATAAAATAAAGTACCAGTAATGCACTGGGATAATTGCTGGCCTTGTGCCAAAAGTAGAAATAATTATATATAGATAATCTATACATAATATAAAAGAGAGATGTTTGTGGGTTGGTTCCTTTGTGCATCAAATAAAAACGAAAGCTGACAATCAAAAAGTAAGTACAGCAATGGAATAAGGGTATACCCAGGAAGGTTTGATACTAATTTTATAGAATCAAAGAAAAATATCCCGTGCGTGCTAACCAACCTGACTGCTATTTCTAGTAGGTTGGGTATCAGCCATAAGGGATTTTCTCTGCGTGTTTGTTGTCAGTGACGATCGTGTTTCGCGGCAAGTGTCTCCGAACGCTGATTTACACACATATATAATTATCTATATCTATATATAATATAAAAGATTGGAACTCCCATCATTGAGAAACGTGGACCAATCATGTCTATACACACGTCTTACACTCAAGCGGAAGGTGAACTATCTCCTAGAGTTCACTAGGAAAAAATGTATTTATTCCCAAGATTCCTCTTATCCCTTCCTCTACCGAGCTGCTATTCAAATTCTCAAGACTTCAGTTCCCTGTTAGAACCAGTTTTGCCATTACCATAAAGAAATATCAGGCTCAGAGTTTCAAAGTTGTAGGATTGAATACATGAGAATCGCTTTTTATTCATGGACCATTATATGTAAGTTGTTCACGAGTGGGAACGCTTAGAAATCTTCATATACTATGCACGAACAGTAAAACGAAGAACCTAGTGTATCTGGAAGATTTTTGTTAGTTTTTTTTTTGTCACAGACACACTCTATGGTCTCGCCTCATACTGTAAACCAGACAACGCATCCAATAGTCATTTTCTCTTCTACTTGTCTTCTCTTATCATCTGTTTACCCGGGCGAAGCTGGGTATCTCAGCTAGTAATAATATATATATATATATATATATATATATATAATACACACACAACTCAAACGTCAAATGTACGGTGCTGGATTGGCAGTATCAGTAGCACGTCAGAGAAAATGTTCACAATATATAGTTACAACTTTCTACGTTGGGAGTTCAAATTCCCTTGGTGTCAACTTTGCCTTTCATCCTTCCGGGGTCGATAAAATAAAGTACTAGTTAAGGGCCGGGGTCAATATAATTGACTTTCTCCCCCAAAATTGCCAGCTTTGTGCCTCAATTAAAAATAATTTATGTCACCAAACGTATACAAGTCATGCAAATTAGCATTTTTTTATATTCTGTGAGATATATATAGGATATGGAACGATATACAGTATATATTACTATAGGACTGTTATAGTAATATTCCTTTCTATACAGAATCATAGAGGTAGTGATACTCTGAAGACAAGACAAAAATCTCTAAAATGCATAAGGATAATATATTGCTTCGCTATGTAAAGGGGGAAATAGTCTAGGTTTTTTTTTTCCAGCAAAAGCTGCTAATTTTTAAAATAGTAGTTATATCTACTTTAAATTTATCCTAAAATCATGAACCCAGAACACAAAAGAATCAGAACAAATACTTTGTAGTATTTAGTTCAATGTTCCAATAATTCTGCCAATACACCACCACACTGAACTATTATATTTTCTTGACTCCGGAATGAAGTCAAGTTGACCTTGTTGGGATTTGAACTCACAACGTAAAGAGATGGAACAACCACTGCAAGGCATTTTGGCCAACATTCTAATGATTCTCTCAACCCACCACCTACGTCATCATCATCAATTTTCCTGAGAGTTTAAATCCTGCTGAAGTCAACTTTGCAAGTTAATAACTTAAGTACCAATCCAGTACTGAGGTTGATTCTTCTTGTATATCTCTTTCTCGATCTGTAAATTGGTAGTGCTGGTGTTCAATAAAAAACACCAAGTTCACCCTGTAAAGTGGTCATGCTATTGCCACAAAACACACTCAGCTTACCCTGAAAGTTTGTAGAGCTGGTGTCATGAAAAGCACCTAGTCCATACTGTGAAGTGGTTGTGTTGGAGCCACAATAAAAGCACCCAGTCAACATTATAGAGTGGTTGTGCTGGTGCCATGATAAGAAGTACTCAGTGAGGTGGTAGTACTGGTACCACAATAAGAAGCACTCAGTGAGATGGTAGTACTGGTACCACAATAAAAAGTATCCAATTCATCCTGTAAGTGCTGGTACCATGACAACAATTATTTGTCTGCCCAGTAAAGTGGCAGTGATGTTGCCATTACAAAAAAAGCACCCAGTCCACCTATAAAGTTGTAATACTAGTGCCATGACATAACACACTCAACCCATCCAGCTGTCTTGGTACCATAACAAAACCCCACCCAGTCAGTCCTGTAAGGCTGTAGGGCTGGTGCCACAACAAACAAAAAGCACCCAGTTCATCCTCTAAGATGGTTGTGCTGGTGCTATGACAAAAACAGTCCACTTTGTAAGGTGATAAATACAGGGGGCACTATACAATGCTCCTAGTACACACTGTAAAGTGGTTGGCATTCAATCATAGAGACAAAGTCAAAAACTGCGCATGAGCAAGATGACCAGTCTAACTTCAGTACGTGATAGCCCATCTAATCCATGGAAACATGAGAAATAGACATTAAACAGTGTAGATGACGAAACAATAAAACAAAACAAAAATAAATTATTGCTCTTATTTATTTATTGCTTGACTGATCATTAGACATGGTCGCATTAGTTGTGGTCCAGTCATTATGTAACTGGCTATATGGGTAGTCCAGTCACATCATCTGACTGGTCACACAAGTGGTTCAAGCAGTATTTTTTTTTTTTATTACATAGCAGGTTATATCAGTAATCCAGTTACATTTATTATGACTGATCATATTGCTGATCCAATTACATTATGTTACAGATCATTCTAAGAATCCAATCATATTTTAAGTGAACACTCATATTGCTGCTCCAGTCATATTGATGTAATGTAATATATAAAAGAATACAATTCAAAATATATGTTTGTTGGTTATTATCCATAGAGTTGGACTTTCAATGGATTTCATTTATCAGTCAATAGTAAGAGTTCTTCCAGCAGTGTACACATGATAATAATTAGTGTTCACCTGAGTAAATAGTGTACACTTGATAGTAATAAGTGCTCATCTGACAGCAAGTACTATTCACCTGTTAGTAATCTGGTGTTCAACTGATAGAGTTCACCTGACAGCAGGTGAATGTCATCAATCTTTTTGATCAGGACATAAAACAAACAAACAAACAACGAAACCCTTTCGTTGATGTATGTTCATTAGTTTTTGTTTGGGTCTTCTTTCAGTGTTACAGTTTGGTTGAAAAGCAAATGGTCAGGTTTGGAGTCTGGGTCAACACTGAAATAGCCAGTTCTTTCAAATTGGTACTGTTTATAGGTTTCAGCATTCAAGACAGATGTATCTACTAAAGCATTCGATAGAATCTTCAAAGAGTTATTGTTGACATCGCTCAGATATCCATTTGGGACTTCCGATGAATCTTCAGGGTTACGATGGTAGAATAGTTTCTCATACAGTCTAACTTCACAAGAGACAGGTTTTGATACCCAGTGAATGAATGCTTTCGGCTTGTCATCAGTAGTTTTGTGGCACTTGACATGTAATTCAGTGATAAAACCTGTGCTGTCTTTAACTACTTCACTAACTTCTATGGTGAAACCAGCGTGACGTAAACCTACTGGTTGGTTGGATGCAAGTCTCTTGTAGTTTTTGTCAGCAACCTCTTTAAAATCATCCCGTTCAATAAAGATCAGCTCACTGAATGGAACAATATGTTCCCCCTTGTTTGGATCAGCAGGGAAATTTGGAACAGACACTTTCCCATTGTGGTCAGCAGGAAAATTGATGATCTTGACTGTAAGAGGATTGAGAACAGCCATTGCACGAGGAGCTTTCGTATTGAGGACATCACGTACACAGGATTCCAGTAGAGTTGGATCAATGACTGTCTGAGCCATAGTTACACCAACCTTGGCACAGAATAAGTTAATGGCTTCAGGTGGAAAACCACGTCGGCGAAGGGCAGTAAGAGTGAAGAGACGAGGATCATTCCAATCGCTTACATAACCTTTGTCAATTAACTTTGCAATTTTCCTCTTAGATACGACAGCATAATTTAGATTAAGCCTGGCATACTCCCACTGTACTGGACAGTAGAGTTCCAGTGCGTTACACAACCAATAATAGGATGACCGCCTGGCCTGGAATTCTTTGGTACACAATGAATGAGATATGTTTTCAATAGAATCACAAAGACAATGTGTGTAATCATAAGTTGGATATATACACCAATCATTTCCAGTCCGATGATGTGGGGTGAATTTTATTCTGTAGGCCACAGGGTCTTTCTTTCCTTCTTCAAGTGTTGTCTTCATTCGGAGACTGGCATCTCCCTCGTTTATCTTTCCTTTTCTCATGTCTTCAAAGAGAATCAGCGATTCTTCAATTGGTCGATTCCTCCAAGGTGAATCAACAACATTGCGTCCCTTCAGATCTTCAGCTTTCATATGACAAACATATGCATGGCCTCGTTTGATTAGATCAACTGCTAATTCATACAGTTTTTCAAAATTGTCAGATGCATATGTAATTTTCCATGGTTTGTAGCCTAACCACTCAACCATCTCTCGAATGCCACAGAAGAATTTTTCCTCTTCTTTCTCAGGGTTTGTGTCATCATAACGCAAATAGCATTTACCCCCCATTGCTTTAGCAAAACCAAAATTAAAGTTGATTGCTTTGGCATGACCAATATGAAGAATGCCATTAGGTTCTGGAGGGAATCGTGTATACACAGTGTTATTGGTTTCTTTTAAATGTTGTTTCAAAAGATCCATTGTTTTGGGCATGATAACATAACCATCTGTTTTATAATTCTCACCAACTTTATGGAATTTTACTGAACTCCCAACCAACTCCATAAAGCTTTTCACATCTCCATCTGAACCAACGAAGTTCTCTAAGGCATTGACGGCTTTCTTGTTTTCCTGATTTTCTGAGACAGTCGATTTAGTTTTAATATTTTCTGTCTGTTTTGATTGCTTTGCTTTAGAAGGTTTTACCTTATCAGCATCAGTCTTTGGACCCAGAAGATCTAATATCTGCATATCTACTTCGTTTTTTATGGCTTTACCGTCAGCCCATTTCAGCACCTTACGCACTTCAGACATAAGAATACCAGTGTTGAAATGGTAGCGTTTTTCTAATAATTCATCTCGATAGTTGGCAATCACTTTCTCTATAGCAGCTTCCACTTGGTCTGAAGTGACCACCACCTAAAAGAGAATTACAAAAGAGATATAGAATTAAACATTTCAAGAAAGAAAAAAGAAAAGACCAATGAGAGTGATGTTATTCAACAAGAAAGATATGTGCAGGGAAAGAATTCCAGTGGGACAACATTCTGGGGAGGAAGGACTGGAGGCAGTAGTTAGTGCAGGACACAACATAGGTGAGGAGAGACAAGTGAAGTAGGAGTGACTGACTGAATGTGGCACGAGGTTCAGCAAACTCCGAGGAGTCGACGCCATTGTAGTAGTGAAAGAAGATGTAGAGAAAGGAAACAGAACATACTCCATATTCAAAGTTTTAACTTTGAACTCAACATTCAAGTTATGTTATATCTTGAGTGGATGGGATCAACATAGGATGATATGTCAAGGGTAATTTAATTTAGCACAGTAGTTTCCAGCCTGGGTCCATAAACATAGAATTAAGGGTTCATGAGTTAAGTTGAAAATTTTAAGCACACTATTTTCAAAATTATTTGAAAATTATAACAATATCTTAAATTAGAAATCTGGTAATGAAAGTGTTATATAAAAGTGGTCATTAGAAAGTAAAAAGTTTGGGAAACCACTAGTGTAGAGTTATACAGACAAAATAGAAATCTCTTCTTGTTAGGGCACTGAACTTTAGAAGTGCCAAGAGTTCCCAGTGGAAAAGAGCTGCAGTTGAGAGTTGATCTCAAAATGCTGAACTTCTCAGGAGATGACAAAGGAACGCAACAAGTGAGGTAAAGTTAATCATGGAGAAACAAACATAAAATGATGATGATTGAAATGGAATGTTTAGTAGGAATATATACCTACTTTTGCTGATCTACTTCGTGTTTTAGTGTCAGATATGTAAATGTGGTTTTGAATAGGTTAGGGAAATATAGAGCATTTAGTGTCAATGAAGACTCAGTCAGCCATGACTCAGCACACCCATGCCACGTGATATCAATAAACTTTCGGTTGAAAGGCCAGTTTCTAAGTGGCTGAGTACATTTAACATAATTCTCAGGCACAATCAGCTTGACACATTGTGAGACAAAGCTGATCTTTTGAATTATAGGTATAGTCCATCATGTAGTATAGTGTAAGTGGCTGAGTATTCCACAGATGCATCTCCTTAATATAATTCTGAGGCTGATAGTATAACAGAACTGGCTCTTTGAATTACAAGTCATGAGGCTTCCACAGTTTCTGGCTACTCCAATTTCCCTCAAGGGTCTATGGTAAAAGACACATCCAAGATACTATTACACTAAAACACAGATATATGAAAAAATACCATATAAAGCAACATTATTTTATTTAGTTTACAATCTCTATTAGTATTTGGTAGGTTTAATTACCAAACTGAAGTAACGACCAATGTCTGGAATAGAACTATAAATCCTGACGAGTTGGGAACTCAGTTTCCATACCATGTCGTAATTAAACCAAAAGGCTATTCTAGAATAAAGGTGGACTGAAAAGTTCATAGGTTGGCTATAAAGGAATGATGCTAGAGCTGTGAAATCATGGATGCATTAATTTCAACTCTTCTTAATAAATGCATTGTTTATTTCTTGGTAAACTGACATTTGACTGTTCAAAGACTTTAAAAATAACTAGTAGTGACTTCTCTTGAAAATGGACAAAATTTGGCATAGTGGTGTTATCAAATTCCTGCAGAAAAAGGGTTTAGTCCCCAAGTACATTCATGCTGACATGGTTGCTACATTAGGGGATGTTAATGCTCTAGCTTTATCAACAGTGCAAAAGTGAGCAGCTGAATTTAGGAGGGGAAGGGAAGGTCTTGAAGATGACCCAAAGTTTTGATGTCCTACAACTGCCACCACCGAGGAAAACATTGATCATGTTCACCACATGGTGATGGATGACAGGCAATTGACTATAAATCAACTAGCCAATGCTATTAGCATATACCATCAGAAAGTTGAAAGTATTCTGCACAATGAACTTGGCACAACAAAGATTTCTGCTCAGTGAGTGCCACATCTGACACCTAATCAAAAGTGTACCAGGTTGATCACATCACAGGAAAACTGACATTGTTTGAGAGAGATCCAGCTGATTTACTTGAATGTTTCCTAAACCAGGATGAGTGTTGAGTTCATCACTTTGAGCTAGAGACAAAGAAACAATCCATGCAGTGGAAACAGCCCTCCTCACCTACTCCAAAGAAAGCCAAGATCGTTTCATATTCAGGCAAAGTGATGGCCTTAGTTTTGGGGGGATGCAAAAGACATTGTTTTTATTAACTATCTTCAAAAGGGCCACACCATCAATAGAGAGTACTATGCCAACTTGCTGAGGAAGTTATGAAAGGCTATCAAGACCAAATGCCTAGGAAAACCGATGAAAGGGGTCTTTTTTCATCAGGACAATGTTCCAGCACACATGTCCTTCGTTTCAATGGCTGCTGTGCTTGACTGTGGCTTTGAACTAGTTGATCACCCTCCCTAATTCTACTGATTTGGCCCCATCTATCATGTTCCCCAATATGAAAAAACACTTGGTTGGGAACAAGTATCGCAGTGATGATGACACAATATTTGCTGTTGATGACTTTTTTATCAGCAGGATGAAAGCTTCTTCACCAACGGTATCCAAGTACTACAACACCAATGGAAGAAGTGTGTGGACTGCAAGGGGGAAGAGACTATGTTGAAATATAAATCTCATTGAGTCACATTCCATGAAAGTATCTTGGTCAGCCAACCCTTGAAAATACCAATAGAAATCAGCAGCTATCATAGTGTCAATGTGAAAATATGTCGAGACACACACCTCTATGTATATATATATATCATAATCATCATTTAAAGTCTGCTTTCCCTGCTAGCAAGGGTTGGATGGGTTTTCAGAGACCAAGTCAGTACTGAAGAGGGTTTAGTGACCTCCAAGACAGGCTGGGAGTTTGCAGATTGCTTACATACGGTCCCATGTGCATTTTACCATGGCACCAAGACTAGGGAGGTTGATATGTCCTCAACAACTGAATGGGCTTTCCAACCCTTTCTTTGCCAAGCTTTCTATGGCTGGATGTTCTTCCTAGTACCAACGACTTTACAAAGTCTACTGAGTGCATTTATAATTTAGAACACCAACCAAATTTACTATATATCATCATCATCAACGTTATATATATATATATACTAGCAGCGGTACCCGGCGTTGCTCGGATATTAAATAGCAGTTGTGTATACCATTTATGTCAATACTTCAGTGCTGCTTCGAAAACTATACTTTTACAAAATCATCGGCTTTTTCCAAAAGGGGGTTCCTGCCCCCAGGGGTCCCCTACCCAATATGTGCCAATTCTGAGAGTTCACATTTATCTGTAGGACAAACGTAGTCCATGTGTCAAGTTTTGTAAAAATCGGTTGCGAACTCCAGAAGTTATGACGTTTTGTTGCATTGCACTGCAGTACTTCAGTCGATTCCAAGGAAGTGGTTAAAGTGGTTATCTGTCGGGGGGGCCCTATAATCAATATCTGGAAAAATGACAGTGCCCATGACCAACTGGAGTACATAAGTAACTTATGTCTTAAGTTTGGTGAAAATACTGTAGAAATGCATAAGGTTTATACATACGTGTAGCGTTCGTGTGTGTGTGTGTGTGTGTGTGCGTATGTATGTGTATGTCCATCGGGGCATACGTATGTACTGGCCTAAATCTTCACTATTTACTTTTACTATTTTAATAACCTCTGTCATTTTCGTTTTCAATTTTATTTATATCATTCTTAAACTCCGGGGCTGGAAATCATTCTGTTATTTTAAATAGAATATTAGTCTAACGACTCCATTTATACCATAAATTCGGTCTTGTCTTTGCATGAAATTGTTCTTCACGCCCCACATAACGACGTATTATCCTCGCTTTTTTCCCGTTCATTGCCAGGGAACGTCTTCACGAACCAAAATATCGTCTTCCTGTTTTTGTTCGGATTCTAAGTACCTGTCTAATGCAACTGTTGTAACTGATTTTATCATCATCATCATCATTTTACGTCCGCTTTTCCCTGCTTGCATGTATATATAAAGTAAATATTAGTGAATGCTGCTTGTAGTTGTGCATAAACTTATTCAGCTATCATTCATAGTTCTCTGGGAAGTGGAGGGGATCGATAATTAGGTGATGTGATCACCACATAACATTGTGTTTCATCAGTAGAAATCATACTAGATGGGAACAGGCTTTATGCCAGCCTTTGTATCGATAAACTATAAAAGTTGCTCGTCTTTATCTCTGAATATCTGATGAACTTGACCTCAGAGAAATATAACAGCTGAATAAATCTATGCACTACCTCATATGGCATACTGTATGTATACTCTGCCTTGGCATCATCGTTGACTGATTGGAGTACATAACTCTAGTCAGCTAACACCTTATAAAAATGATTTTGAGTGCTGATGAGTGCGAAGATATGGCTGTGTAAACTAGTCTTGTACATCACCTTTCTTTATTTCCTCCTTCCAAGTGTGCAAGCACGCTTCTCCTTGTTCTCCTCCTCTTTCAATCTTTTCTATATTTCATCTGCCTGTCACCTACCTTGTGGATTGTCTCTGTTGGCTGCTTTGGCTGCTGGTCTTTCCTCTGAGGCAATTTTGCCCATCGCTGTCTTCGACAGCATTTAGCTGTTTTAATGGCTGTTCTAGTGATGAATTTTCTCATTTTTATATGTATTCAATTATATATATATATACACTTATTTTTATCTAAAGACATATTTTCCAATTCCATCCTGCCCGTCCCTTCAATCTATTTTATTTCTCATTCTTTCTTCTGATAAAGGACTAGTGTCCAAAAACATTAAGACCCTCTTCCTGCTATTTCAAGTGTTAATCTCATATATTCTTTCCATATACTGTACTGATTGTGTTGTTATTTCTGTTTACCTTTTACACACACACATATATATAAATATATATATATATATATATAAATGAGCGGAACAAGTAAACATTAAACAATCTTTTAAATAAATTAAAATACGATTTAAATATTCACCTGTTCTAGTGCTGTGACCGACGGTTTCGCTTATCAAAAGATTGGAAATTCAGAGAATTTCCAATGGAAAGAATCAGCTCTTCAGACAGCTAATTCCATACCACAGGGCACAAAAGCCTTGTAGTAGTAAATATATTGCTTTCTGCCCAATGTATGAGGTCAGGCCGTTAAAGTGACCTACACATAAATAGGCCGTTAGGAAAAAGCGGGAATTATAGACTTGTTGAAATTTCATGTTACTAGAAATAGCAGCACGATACATTTTTTTCTCTACATAGAAGAATACAAATAAATGATATAAATATTCCAGTAGGTACTAAGTACCCATGGAAATATATACGGGCATGGTGTATGGTAGGGAGATATTTGTGAGGTTGCCACATTGGTCAAACTTCTAAACAGAAGCTCCGAATAAACACAAACCATATCAATGACACAAGTTCCACATTGGTCAAACTTCTAAACAGAAACTCTGAATAAACACAAACCATATCAATGACACAAGTTCCACATCGGTCAAACTTCTAAACAGAAACTCTGAATAAACACAAACCATATCAATGACACAAGTTCCACATCGGTCAAACTTCTAAACAGAAACTCTGAATAAACACAAACCATATCAATGACACAAGTTCCACATCGGTCAAACTTCTAAACAGAAACTCTGAATAAACACAAACCATATCAATGACACAAGTTCCACATCGGTCAAACTTCTAAACAGAAGCTCTGAATAAACACAAACCATATCAATGACACAAGTTCCACATTCCTAAATAAATCACCTAATGAATGGGGAAATGCATAAAATTAAAGGTTGAGAGAACAAATTATAAAACGAATAGCTATAATGTGAGCAATCAATTAATAGTTGATTATAATAGAACGTTGAATGAATGTTCCATCAGGAACAACGAAGGGAAAGGATATTTTGTATATAGCAATAGGAAACAAACAGTTTAATATAGCTTAACTTTCAACAGTAAGTATCAACAATTAAAAATAGAGGAAGAGAGTGATATTTCAATATCAATAATGATATAAGCGGCATTAATGTGGAACTATGTAATTAAGTTTAGCTTCTTAAAATATTTCACTTATGTACGAATTTGTTTAAAAGTAAACTGTTAAAACTTGTAACTTTCAGCTGCGATAGCTAGAAAGTACCATTAGAGAGAAAATACAAAAACAAAAAACCAATACGCACTGTTATGGCATGTAAAAAACTCATGACTGTTTGTGATGAGTTTCTGCACAGTTTTTGTCAACTAAATTTTATTTACAAAGTCATTGTGATTATTATAGTAGGTGCCAAGTAATGAAACAATATGCACATGAAGCAACCTTCTTATCTACACAGCTATTTCTGCATTATAATTTTAAATTGAATGATGAGATAAAATTTAATAAGCTAACTTGTAAAAGTAAATTTGGTATCACTAAGCTGATATATAATCATAAATATAGCCACAAATTCACTTGATAGCACATACATACACACCCAGATACACAGTAGAGTGTATGATGAAATAACCTGTTCAGAAAGAACACTCCTAGATGTCCTTCATATCTGTTATGACTCTCTTTGCATATTTAGCTACAAAACAAAGTGTACAAGCAAGACTTGACTCAGTTAAGTGACAATCTGTTTAACCTTTGCAAGTATGGAAAATAGGTGTTAAACATTGATGATGATGATTGAACTGTTAAGTAATGACATTTATGCTAGTCATAAACAAATGTTACCAGCTGCCCAAGTTGTGTCAATGCAAAGCTAAGCTGTGGGACATTGTTTATAAAAAACATAAACATCAATGGCTGCCAAAGTGGTGTCAACATAAAGACATATACAGAAATAAATACAAACCTACACCCAGTCCATCCTGTGAGAGGGTTATGCTAGTGCAAGAGCAAAAACATCCAGTCAACCTTGTGAGGTGGTGGTATTGGTGCTATGACAAAAGGTACCCAGTCACAGAAAACAAAGCCATAACCAAAGAATATGAGCAAGACATGATCACTTGACTTGTCTAACCTATGCAAGCATGGAAAATAGACATCAAATGGTGATGATTATACACACACACACATACATACTTGATGGTCTTCTGCAGATTTTCTCTCTACCAAATTTCACTCAAAGTATTAGGGCAATAGTCAGTCCAAGGCTCACATAACGAGCCACAGTGAGATTAAACCGGAAACCATGAGACTGCAAAGCGAATTTCTTAGCCATGCTTGTGCTTAATGTTTTTAATGCCTGGGAAAGGCATAATCATCATAAGTCCACCACCACTACCATCACCCGAACAGACATTTACTCTCACTCCTGAGGCTAATTCATCCATTTCGATTCACATTTTTTCAGAACACCTGAACAAGTTTATCTTGTTTGCTATCAAGTCCTACACCTGCTTTGAACTCAAGTAACTAATTATCATCATATTACACTAGCATTCCATACTGGTATAATTCTGACAAGACATTACAATTTGAGCAAGATCTTATTCAGAGTTACTGCCCTCGTGAATATGATAGAAAAAAAAATTGTTTTTTGATGAATGAATGGTTTGCATTTGAGAAACCTTATAGTTTATGTTGATTACTGATATGCTGAAGTGATTAAAAATAAGAATATTTTAATAATTTATTTCTAGAATAATTTCGTGAATGTTTAGCATATATGTATAAATGACATACAGGATTAAATGTATGAATATGTTTGAAGAAATAACTATTTACAGGGACAAATGTAGGGTTAGAACCCAGGATCTTGTGATTGGAAAGCAAACTTCTTTTTGAAGTAACACGAATGAGATAGGAAATGCATTGTGTGTATAATTTTAAAGCATTACAGATGGAGATATATAAATATACAAACACACGGTATATTATAGTAGAGATTGTTTTTTACTGTTTAGTCAGGGAGGAAAAAGCAGAGCCTATATTGCAAGAAATAGTAGCCAAATATTCATTAAACCACACCCTAATGTCTCAAATAGGAATAACACAGAGCAAGGATCCTTGAACTTTAGACCCCCCCCCCCTGGAACCCTTATCGACCCCAGTCATGTAAACAAATAATTCAGGAAACAAGTTATGAACAGGATCGACATGCACAGCTGGGTTGGAAGTGGTATCATGATTGGTGTGTGTAAAACCAGTCGGCTTGAGTTTGCAGGCGACAGAGGGTGATTTCTGACTTGCATTTGATAGCTTTGATGCCGAGTGCTGCATGGCTGGAATGAAAATGAGTGCTGCAAAAACTGAGACACTCATCCTTTCAAGGAAGCCTGCGCAGTGCACTACATGTGAATGGAGTTCCACAGAAGCAGGTTGAGAAGTTCGAGTATCTTGGGGCCGTGTTCACGAGTGATGGAAAGCAGAAGGCTAAATTAAGTGCAAGAGCTGGTACAGTAATGTGCCAGCTCTAGCATTTGGTAATCAGAAGGGAGGTAGGTTTAAAGCTAAACTTGCTATCTTCAATTCAGTATTCACACCAACCAATGGTCGTGAATTTTGGGTAATGACCGAAAGAATACGATCGCTAATATAAGCGCCGAAACGAGAGATCGCAGCTCCAATGTTATGGGCCCGTGGTTAGAATGTCCCAGGGCTAGTCTCGCTTGGGAATCCAGTCGGATCAGTTGGAGACAGTTGCTTTTAACAGGACCCGCTGGAGGGGTGTTTGAGGACTCTGCCCTCAAGACCCTCTCGGAAAGAAAAAGCAGAAAAGCGCAATGTTTCAATTGTTTTTATGATGTGGCATTTCTTCTATCCAAAGTACAATAGATGAGAATACATAATATGAAATCATATTTTTCTGTACGATTTGTTAGAAAATGTTTCGTATTAACAATGGTGGTCATATGACCTGTTGCAAATAGCAACCAAATCTCCCCGAAATTACATAAAAACGATAGCCACAACTGACGTGCACAAATACCGAAAATTGATGTTCACGATTCGTAAGTATGGAAGGCTACCAAAGATATAATCGAGATAATAAATAGTTTCATTATGAGAATGTAAATAAAAATAAAATACATTTATTATTGAAATGCTTTGTAAATACTTTCATTGTGTAAATGTGAAGATAAAAAAAATTTAAAAGAGAAATATTTCCAGTCCTTAAATATTTCAGTTACTGAACGTATTGGATATACTAGATTAGAGTTCAGCATTTATATTAGTCAATTTTCGGTACCAATATTCGCCAGTTGTGGCAAAGGATATAATATATATACAATGAAGCGTGTGTTGGATTCGTTATAATGAGGCCGTCAGTTCGATTCCGTCCTGTGCGGCGAGTTGTGTCCTTGAGCAAGACACTATTTCCCGTTCAAGCAGCTGGCAAAAATAAATTGTACCTGAATTTCTAAGAACCAGCATTTTCACACTGTGTCACGTCGAATTTTCCTGAGAACTACATTAAGGGTGCACGTATCTGTGGAACACTCGTTAATTTCACGAGCAGGCAGTTCCGTTGATTGAAGCAACTGGAGCACTCACCGTCGGAGTTCCGACCAGGCCTATATATACTGCAATTCCCCGTTAATAAATATATAATCATATTTGAACGTAAAGCGACGAAACTAAACAGTTAGGCATTTAGTTCGACGCTCTAGCCTCCACCACTTTATATATGAGAAATGAGGAGGCAGAGTCGATTACCGACATAGTTTATGACTGGTATATATTTTATAAACCTACGGCAGGATGTAAAACAAAGTCAACTAAGACATTGAACACAGAACATAAAACTACGCGCGAATCAGTACGTTGTCGATGTCCTGCTAGAAAAAACAGCCAAATCTACTTCATATCACTCCTGACCACATTAAAAAAGCAGAACACACCGAATATACAAAAAAAGACGAGATGATCACGGCTGGATAAAAGGTGTGCTCATAGGTCAGTTATAGTTAACTTGGGGCTAAACAATAACAAAGCGACGTAATGAAATATCACTTGTGGCTTAAAATTGTAATTTAAGTCAACCATGCCTGGTTGTTGGATGGTCACGGATGGAACAACGCTTTTGCATTATTTCCTTTCATAACACGGTGGATTGGCAGTACCGGGTAGAGGGTCGGACGCCATGCGTTGCAGCGTAGAGTTACGCCTCTTTACGGTCTGAGTTCAAATCCCGCCGAGGTAAACTTTGCCTTTCATCCTTATGAGGTCGATAAAATAAAGCACTAGCAATACACTGGGTTAATTGCTGGCCTTGTGCCAAAAGAAGAAACAATTATTTCCTCTCATAGTGGGTTATTGAATTTTAAGAGATATATATTTTGTAGCATGAACAGAAACAAGTTACCACTTCGATTTGTTCACTTTACTCCGAATCGTTTCGTGTTAAAATAGGAAACAGACACGACCGGCACAATAGCTAAAAGTATATACTTACACCAACACCACACGACTCTTCAAACATTTTGATGTCAACAGAATCTGAAGGGTTCGAGAGAAGATACGACATAGCAGAGTCGAGTTGAAGGTCCGTAGTTATCTTGTTTTTTCCGATGTATTCAACCAACAAAGGAATTCGGCCATAAATTTGGGATTTTAACTTGGTTGACAAGTTGTAGAGTAGTTTGCCAACATCTTTGTCGATCGAAGCATTGCCCACGAATTTCTGGATGTTTTCTATACAGTGCCGGAGAGTATTTGATAGAGCAGCATTTTTACAAGTCTCTTTTGCTTTCTGTTCACTAAGTCCGATGCTAGTGAAGAGAGAATGCAACTCGTCCGAAGCCATGATTAAAAACAATTTGTTATGGAAGACCGACCGGAAGTTGGCACCGCAACTTCTGAAAATCTGATGAAATACCACGTGTACTCGCACTTTTTTCACATATACTTCACGATCTTAATATTTTCATGAAATGTTTTGATAATTTCTCTAACACAGATTGTCCCAGCGTTTATTAATTTCATTATCGAATAATCATAATTAGAGATTTTTTTTGTCATTTATTTATCAATGAGATAAAACGTACGCACTCAGTTACACAGAGAATGTTGGTATTTCGATTGTGATAGCGAAACTAAGGCGCTGGAATAGCCAAGCGCCCTCACCAAGAACAACACTTGATACTGATTTGGTAATTGTTAAAGATCACATAAGCAATTCGAGACGCTCTGACGACATGGGCCGCTAACAACGAAGATTTTTGTCACTGTTGGGACTGGTTTTTGCGAATTCTCATCGCTTATTTACGAGTGGTATACAATTCCATTACTTTTTGGTTTTATTCTCTGTAAATAATTATTTGATTGTCTTTTAATTTTTCTGCCAAGTGATGTGACCGGCAGAGGATATCGGCAACAGAGAAACCAATGGAAACAGTTTTCTTTGTCTAATCTGATGATCTGTTTCGTTCCTTTTAAAATTTTATATTTATTATCAATTAATAAATAGGTGTGAGTTCGTTTCCCTCATGTGAGACTGTACAGTTTTCCCGTCTCTAAGGACTTTATATACCCAACTATTTTCATTGTCTAAAAAAATGTATATATATCTTTTGAACCAGCTGACAAGCTATCATTCTTACAACATTTTAAATTAATGATTTAAAGAGCGAAAATATTCAACAAAGTAAAATTAATTATTTAATACACAATGTACAGTAGTGCAGAGTCATGTCCCTTTAACTGATAACGATCTTTCACATTTCATCCTTGCTTTCCGGGGTATATTTGTTATGTTATTGCACTGTAAATTTATTTATATGCTCTGTTTATATTTTCATTCTGAAAGAATTGCAAACGATTTGTAATGTTATTTATAAATAAAGTTATAAGGGACCAATAAAATACCTGTGATTGTAAACCGAAAAAAAAAAAGATAAAATAAAGTACTGAAGTTGATATAATAAACTACCACCCATTGCAAATGGTTCCTTCCACTGTGGATCGCTTAGTCCTTAATATTATTTACAGTTGAGGCTTATGGATTGGCAGAATTGGTAGATAAAATGCCATTGCGGTATTTTTTCTATCTCTGTCCATGTGGAGTTCAAATGAGATTAACTTAACCTTTCATCCTTCCAGGGTTGATAAAATAGAGTTCCTATCAAGTACTCCGGTCGATATAATCGACTTTCTCTTTCCCCAAAATTTGAAGTCTCCTCTTTATATATATACAGGGTGTATCTGATCATGGCTCTTGCACTATGGAGGCTGCCTTGCATCCCACAAAATATAAGAGCTCTTATTACCTTATGTTGTCTCTGTTCATTTAAAGTAATAAGTGTGAATAAAAGAGAAAGCATTGGCAGAAGAGCCAAAAGAAAGAAAGTGAGAATACGATGGGAAAAACAGACAGATTCGATGGTTTATGATAATTGTTTCTACTTTTGGCACAAGGCCAGTAATTATTCCAGTGCATTACTGGTACTTTATTTTATCGACCCCGTAAGGATGAAAGGCAAAATTAACCTCGGCGGGACTTGAACTCAAACCGTAAAGGGCCGTAACTATGCTGCAAAGCATGTTCGACGCTCTACCGATACTGCCAATCCCATGATAATTGTTTCTACTTTTGGCACAAGGCCAGCAATTACCCAGTGCATTACTGGTACTTTATTTTATCGACCCCCATAAGGATGACAGGCAAAGTTAACCTCAGCGGGATTTGAACTCAGAATGGCAAGGGCCATAACTCTATGCGTCAAAGCATGGCGTTCGACCCTCTACCGATACTTCCAATTCACCGCAATAATATCTAGCATTAAGTGTCATACCCTTTTGTTGTATACCAAGTCACTGATACTTTACTTCAATTAATTAGTTTGAAAGTAAATAAATATGAATGTTGTCCAATGTATCTTCTACACTCTGAATATTTATAATAACAGGGTGGTGGATTTGTAGAATTAGCAGAATCATCATCCATGGGAGCATGCAAGCTTCGTTTCTTTGTAATCTACGCAAGTCTTCTACACACAGCGCCCAGATCTCACTACCATGTAACATTGCTGTTCATATGCACGCATCATACAGTCTGCCTTTCATTTTGAAGGAAAAGCCTTTCGCAGCTAGCAGTGGTAGTAGCTCCCTGAACTTCTTCCATCCCGTTCTTACTCTGGTTACTGTACTTTCATAACATCCGTGGATCTTTACATTCTGAGTTTAAATCCCATTAAGGTCAACTGTGTTTTTCATCATTCAGGGGGCAATAAACTAAAGTATCAGTTAAGTACTGAAGTTGATTTAATCAACTTTGTCCTTTCCCAAAATTTCCTGGTCTTGTGCCTAAATTAGAAATCAATATTCATACTAAGAAAATAGTGGATACAGTATGGACAAACAGTTAAGAAGTTCGCTTTACAATGATGAGGTTCAATCCCACTTTGTGAAATCTTGAACAAGTGTTATATACCATTACCTTGGGTTGACCCATGTCTTGAATGTGAAATTTGCTGAGACAGAAACTGAAAGCCCATTGGATGGACTGTACTTGTAATCCAAAGGGCCAGTATTGTCACACTGTGTCATGCTGAATCTCGTTGAGAATCACATTAAGATTACATGTATCTGTGGAATGCTCGGCCACTTACACGTTAATTTCATGAGCATGGTGTTCTGTCAATCGAACAACTGGATAACTCATTGTCAGAGCTGATGGAGGAAAAAGTCTCATTCCTATTTATATTCTACGCCCTTTATGTTCCATCTTTTAAGTCTGTTAATAAAGTAAGTTCTAATCAAGTAATGGAATTGATACAATCTGCTAGAACCTCATCTTCCAAGATTTGTGTTGAGATCTTAGTTCCTATGCTAGAAATCATTATTAACATTGATACAAGAAGATTGATGGAAAGTACCTTAGGAGTATATTCTGCATACAAATACACATAGAGAAAGTTGTGGCCAGATGAAGTTTGTCCTCATAGTATGAGTATAGTGGGCTGGTTTATTTTACATTATCATCTTTCTTTGAGGTGTTTAAATTTGATTTAGATTTATTTCTTGGTTATGGGTTTCAGATTTTGTTGATTAGACATGAAATAGTTGGTGGTTAATTTGCTTGTGAATGTTGTTTTATTGTGTTAAAAGTTGTATTTTGTGGCTGAGTAATTATAGTTGTATGGTGAGTTTTGAGTGGTTTGGGTTTGTTGTATTCATTCTCTATTATTCTGTTGTTGGGGGTGGTTGTGAACAAATATATATACATATATACAGTGAAATTCTGTTATAACAAAATTCATGGCGTATAAAAAAAAACTTGTAACGGAAAATTCTTTATAACGAGATCGATCGGTACACATCGAGCGTGTGGCTGGGGGTAGAAAAAGTTTTTGTTATAGTGAAAAATTAGTTATAACGGAATTTTACGTGTATATATATACACAGTGGGATCTAACGCATGGAATCTCCTATGAATATGTTTTGCTAAGAAAATCATGCTAAGTATGTCTATTATTTTCACCAGTTGAGATTAGAGTCAAGAACAACTCCCATTTGTATGCATTGTCTTTATATCTGTGGTCCTTAAGTGCCCAGTCCAAATTTTACCCTATCACCAGAAAATATCCCCATGTGTCCCCTACACACAGAGTAAAAAAACCTCTGTCTATTGTTGATCAAAGAGAAAAAGAAAAGTCCACGATACTGCTCCTGTCATCACAGTTCCCGGCTACTTCTGTCAAAGCCCTCAGACCCCATGGCCTTTATACTACCAGCCTGACACCAAAAATCACCTCATCACTTCACTCCATGTGAAAATCTGCCATCCTCCGGGTACCTGACGCTACCCCTGTGATCTGCAGAGGTGGGTACTGGATTTTCACACCATCACTAAAGAGGTTGTTGGTCATAGCCCCAACTGAAGAGCCCTCTCTGATCAAAGAGCTAACAATTGGGGATGGAGATAGGTATGAAGTTATCGGTGTGTGTGGGGATTTGGCAGGGTGATGAGTGTAAGGAGTAGGAGTGGCTGATAGTGTATGGGGAGAGGGAATATAATGATGTATGTGTGGGTGGATGGAGAAATAACTAAGAGGTGGTAGTAGGAGTATGCACAAGGAGTAGAGAGGAACTACTCGGGTGCAATAGTGAGGGTATCTAAGGGTTTTAGAGGGGTTAGTAGTAGACTTTGCTAAGTTTACTTTTAGGCCTTTTAACTCTAGGTTCTTCCATGTTTGAAATTTTGTCTCTATCTCTGTTATGGATTCAGCTATGAGGATTAGGTCATCAGCATATAAGAGCTCCCATGGAGTGCTAGTTTTAAACTCCTCAGTGATGGCCTGAAGGACTGATAAACTGGAGTGGACTGAGGACTGAGCCCTGGTGGACCGCTACCTGCACTTCTAATTCATTGCCAACTCTTCTTTATACATAGCCTGCACAACCCTCACAAGCCATTCATCTAAACTTAGGTTCCTAAGTGCCCATGAGATTATAGAGCATGAGACCCTCTCAAAGGCCTTCTCCATATCTACAAAAGCCAGATATTAGGAATTCATTTTCATCAGCACTATCTGAAAGCAACATGACCTGACAAATCCAGGATGGCCTGATCAGCACTCTATGATAGATGGAAGTAATCCGTTTTTTCGGAATGGAAACTATTAATTCGATTTTGAAAATGCTTTGTACAGGAAGCATAGACAATGTGATAAAATCAGACAGAGAGAGGCAACAATATATATGTATGTATATATATATATATATATGTATATACATATATGTGTGTGTATGTATGTATCTCTCTCTCTATATATATATATATAACTAAGACAAAAGTGTTGATGAGTAGAAAAGAGGACAAAACCCTGATTCCGTCAGGGAAATGGCCATGTTCGATATGCAGAAAAGGAACTGGCATAAATTCTATAAAATGCACACAATGCAGATCCTGGGTACACAAGAGATGTAGCGGGATAGCAGGCAAACTAACAGGTAGGGAGAAATATGTATGCAGTAGATGTACAGGGAAATTAGACAGTAGAAGTCGCATTGATAGACACATTTTTCAAATGCAGGAGGGCGCTATAGAAGTGGTGGATAGCTTCCGGTACCTAGAAGATCAGATTAGCATGGGAGGAGGGTGTTCTGAGGCCATAGTATCTAGAATAAGGACGGGTTGGAAGAAGTTTAGGGAGCTGCTTCTTCTGTTGACGAAGAAGGGTTTCTCCCTGCGTACGAAAGGCCAGTTGTATGATGCCTGTGTGAGGAGTGCGATGCTGCATGGGCAGCAACTGCAGAGGATATGCGACGGCTGGAGAGAAATGAGGCAAGCATGCTCCGTTGAATGTGCAGTATAAATGTGCGTGAACGACGCAGCATAAATGTGTTGAGAGAGAAACTGTGTCTGAGAGGGATAGAATGTAGTGTACGGGAGAGGAGACTGAGGTGGTATGGACATGTGATGCGCATGGAGGATGACCGATGGGTGAAGAAGTGCCAGGAAATGCCAGTTGAAGGAAGACGTGGTAGAGGTAGACCACGAAAAACATGGGTGGAGGTGGTGAGAATAGACCTCAGATCATTGAAGCTCATGGTGGAGATGACGAGGGACCGTGACGAGTGGAGAGATGCTGTGCTGAATAAGACCCTCCCCACCCTTGCAAGCAGGGAAAAGCGGACGTAAAATGATGATGATGATGTGTGTATGTATGTATATATATATATATATACATACACACATATGTGCTCAAGGAAACAACACATCACTCAATTCTCAGACCGGGTGATGTGTTGTTTCCTTGAGCAAGACACTTTATTTCACATTGCTCCAGTTACTCAGCTGTAGAAATTAGATGATAGGGACTGGGGTCCCTATCATTCCACTGTAAAGTGGTCCTGGCAGTGCGACGGTAAAAAAGCACCCAGCTCACACTGTAAAGTTGGACGTGTAGGCACCATGGAAAAAAAGCACCCAGCACTCACTGTAAATGAGGTTGGTGTTGGGAAGGGCATCCAGCTGTAGAAATCAAGCCAGAATCAGTTCCCGTCCCACCCTTGCAAGCAGGGAAAAGCGGACGTAAAATGATGAAAAAAAAAAAGAAATTATGAAATATGTGTGTGTGTGTGTATCATCATCATTTAACTCTTTAGCATTCACATTACTCTATATATACTATTATATTTTCATGGTAAATGCTTTATCTCACATAATATCGAATCTATGAGATTTTGAAAGTGTTTATTTTGAGAACAATACCTTAACATCAGTTTGAGTGACCAGTTACAGCCAGTTTCAACAGAAAAAGGTAGAGAATTCTGGCCGGTTTGAACATTAAAGGGTTAATGTCTGCTTTCCTTGCTAGCAGGGGTTGGATGGGTCCACATATTTCTATATGCTATATGGCTCCACAACAGTAGTTGACTGTGACAGTTAACACAGAAGAAGAGATGAAATTATGATGGTTCTCTCCTCACCACCACCAATAAGAGGAAAAGGGGAGAGAGAGAAGACAAGGGGGTAAAGTGAATAGTTACTGAAATTGTAAAATGACTCCCACACCATGATTTTCTATTTTCTGAAAAATACCAACATGACTTAAATTTTGTATTTCATATATTTTCATAGACAGATGAGATGAATACAGATGGCAGGATAAAACAACAACAATTAAACAGACAGGCTGAAAATAAACAAGCTTGGTTTACATATTTTCAATTGGAACCATTTCAATACATAGATATATATAAATACCATTTTTTCCCAATTATTAAGTTAATGACTCTTATAAGACTGTTCCCTTCTCTGAGAAATCATCTCTAGGAATAATTCATAGAGAAGGAAACAGAGCTAGTCATGTAAGAAACATTAATAAATGAATATATATCCACTCATGCATTAAGTACTTTTAATGGTGCTTTTAATCATTTTAAAATGAGAATATATCATCATCATCATCGTTTTTACATCATATATATAACAAAATTTGACTTGACTTAGATCCATCATTAACAGAAAAATTTTAAATGTTTAGATAAATAATAGTGACATTGGAAGCTACAAGCAAAATATGGAAGAAAGTCTCATAAAGCTACACTTTTTCATCAACTGGAGTAGATGTAATTGCAATATGAAGGGATTCATAGAACGTCATAATACTTTCTTCACTGGCCTGAAGAGTTGGAGCATAAACTAACAAAATTGTAGCACATCACCCACATGCAAGTGGAATGCTCAGCTTCATTATTCAATCTCTGATTCTAGAGGGAGACTAAACATTGTACTAGAGTATTTCAAACTGCAAAACATGTACCACCATTTTCCTTTTGGTTTCCCTGTCCAGAAAAGTATGAAACCTGGTGATGCTTCAGTCAGCTGATCAGACCCTGAGAGACATGCTTCTGACTAGGCTGCAATGTCTATATTTAGTCTTTAGAGTTAGTTCTTTTGTTACCAGTGCAGTTCTTCTTTCTGGCCAGTTTGGTGAATTTTGGTCCAAAAGGGTTTTAACATTCCAGCAGCAAATATTGAGTTTAACTCGATTTTTTATAGATGCTTTATTGTGTCTTTCATTTTTTTTTCTTTTCCTGCTTGAATGAATGACCGATAGTCTCAGTAAACTACCCAGAGTTGATGTGACAGGCAATGTTCAGTGTACCTTCCAAGGAATTTTAGTGAGTAGTGCTCTCCCTTATAGGGCAGCTCAGACACAGGAGCTTTCACTGGAGTTAGCCCCTATCACAGAAATACACAACATTAATGTTATGATAAAACCCCTGCGACCTTTGTGCAGATTTGTAATTGTGTGTTTCCAACTGGTCAGGTCTGCACATGTCACCACTCCTCCATCACCATAAGACTTTCAGCTGATAAAATGACAGATGAGATCACAAAAGAGACATCTGTACATCATTGGATTATAGTGGCAAACGCTTGTATTACACAAGTACTACTCTCTAAATTTCAGAGATTATTGTCTGGTGACAAGCCTAAGCCAGATGACCAGTAATCACATCAACTACAGCTTATATTTCAAAGTTACTCTCTCTTAGAAGGATACTGAAACAACAGTTTGGGTCCTTCACTCCCAGTGGATTTTCTTCAATTCCCATCTGTGGCCACCATAGCCATAAATGAGATGCAGCAGTTCACTGACTTATTTCCATATTCATAGGCCAGGGTTTCTATCCCATTAAACAATTTTTTGAATTTTAAAAGGTTAAAAAAAAGGAATAGTAAAATAAAAAAATATAAAAAATATATACATATAAAAAAGTATGCACATATAAAGACATTTGTATATATAAAAGATATATACACATGCAAATGTACATGCTATTGGATGGCCGTTGACTCTCCTGAGTTCATCTGCCCTTTGAT
This sequence comes from Eledone cirrhosa, assembly GCA_964016885.1. Taxonomy (NCBI): domain Eukaryota; kingdom Metazoa; phylum Mollusca; class Cephalopoda; order Octopoda; family Eledonidae; genus Eledone; species Eledone cirrhosa. The sequence continues at coordinate 71,549,923 of OZ024741.1, read as the reverse complement.
GGGGTTTGGTTTTCATTCTGCGAGGTGTCCAAAACCACCTTCCTCACTAAGCAGGCTTGGTGGGGTTGCCAGTTTAGTCACTAATGACTCAACCATGCAACAGGTTGTACTGGGTTGCATGTTACCAGTAGTGCCAAATAATGACCTGAAATAAAAAATATATATATATACATCCATCATGTAGGTGTCATGAGGAAAAAAACACAGTCCATGCTGTAATGTGGCCGTGTAGGTAACACGGTAAAAAGTTCCCAGTTCCACACTGTAAATGTCGTTGGAAACCTGCCAGATAGTCCTATATGAGCGAGACAGGGTCACCCGACCAACCTTGCCTCAAGTGGGACAACTCCCGTCTAACCCATGCTAGCGTGGAAGATGGACGTTAAACAAAGATGATGATGATGACACCACACATACTGGTGTCATGACAAAAAGCTACCAGTACACACTATAATGTGGTCGGTGTTAGGAAAGGCATCCAGCCATTGAAAACCAAGCCAAAAATGAAGTTTATAAGGTGGTTGTGTTGGGAACACGTAAAAAAAGCACCCAGTCCATCCTGTGAGGTGGTCATGCTGGTGACACAAAAAGCGGCCAGTCCACCTTGTAAGGTGGTTGTACAGGTAACATAATGAAAAAGTACCCAATCCACCCTGATTTGATGGATGTGCAGTGTTAATATATATGAGCTGAAAGAGAGACTGGATATAAGAGGAATTGGATGTCATGTGCAGGAGAGAAGACTGCACTAGTATAACGATGTGATGCATATGGATGATGAGTGTTAGGTGAAGAAGTGCCAAGAAATCCAAGTGGAAGGGAGCACTGGTAGAGGGAAACCAAGGAAGACCTGGGCAGAGGTTGTCAAAATTGATCTCAAATCACTGAATCTCACAGAGGTAATGACGAAGGACTGAGATGATTGGAGAGATGCTGGGCTGGAAAGAAGCCATCCAACCCATGCAAGGATGGAAAAGCAGATGTAAAACTGTGATGATGATACATATATATACATAGCGAAATCTGTCCATGCCTTGAACCTTGGGTGACACCTAAAAGTCAAATTCTGGGTCACCATCCTTTTCGGCGTGGACAGGTTCATGCGTAGGCGATCCCTCGAGGCAGGGAGACAGAAAGCGACATGTATATAAAGCCTATATTTTCCCATGTTTTACGCAGAGAGATTGGAGCCGTACTCTATATTACAAGCTATGTAAAGATTCACCGTCTACTACAGGCTGCAGAGATCTACAGACCATTACTCTCTCTCTCTCTCCTGGTCGCAGACTACACCAGCCTTATGAATCAACAACAAAATAACATCGTCAACCTTCGCAACTGGTGGTAACTTGTTTATTGTTCTTTTTGACTGAAGTGAAGTAAACCTTTTTATATATAAAGTAAATCAGCTATTCTATTTCATCTAACAACCATATTTATTCACATCTAACAACCACTACTAATACCCTTCGTTACATATATATATATATAGGAAAAAAGTCAGAACCCCAACGGCTGAGCTCCAGCTGTTTCAACAGCTAGATCCGAACTAAGCCACCACTGGTGTTAAAATGGCCGGAGCTCAGCTGTCAGGGTCCTGACTTTTTTCCTATTATCCACTCTACTACCCTAAGTATTGAGTACTCTGGTGCGTTATGGTCCACCTGGTACCTTATCACACCCTCTTTGTTTATATATATATATATCAATCAGCCAGGATAAACAAATAGCTTAATTTAACGAGAAAAATTGGTCAGTTTTACCCTATTGTAATTGTAGCACAGAGGCATAGTATAAGGCAAGTGAGACCCACAAAATATAAAACTTGTTCATTCCCTTGTATTGTATCAGCAACATTACCTGAGATGCTGTCTGATGAAGTTGCATTGGTGGTTGCGTGATCACAGCATCACATAATCATGAATGCCATAGAAATATGTATCACGGCTGATTATGAATATTTACATCTGACCATTGCAATTATCATTGTTGTATGTATACTCCATCGTTGAGTGCTTAAATCTAATTGTATCAGCGTTTAATGATTGGTGAGTTGCATACACAACAGCCTTTCCCTTGGACAACATTGGTGGCGTGGAGAGGGGAGACTGGTATGCATGGGTAACTGCTGGTCTTCCACAAAAACACATTGCTATGGCTTGTGCCTTGGAGGGAAACTTTCTAGGTTCAAACCATATGGTCATTCGTGACCAAGCGGGGTGTGTGTGTATGTGGGGGGTTACTACTACTATTGCTACTACAGGACAATATAAGATAGATTATCCACTTCATGACCGATTCTTTTCTAAAAAAAAAAAGGGAGTCCTTTCCGATGGTTTTAGAAGTTAGAATAGTTGTAAAAAGAAAAAAAAGGAGGAAAGAATTTTCCATCGAATGCGAGGCAAGTGTAGATTTAGAAATTCACCCCTACACCTATCTACATGTAAATTAGTATTAACATATTTAATGTATGATGGGTCATTAAAATGTTATCTGGAAATGAATATGTGGTATACTATTTTGTCTGGCTAATACGGGAGACAACTCTCGACTGAGTACATGAAGCTTTGAACGGTAGCAATCTTTCACACTTGTCAGTACGTAGATAATTAGGTATAAATATCCTAAATTTATTACTTTTGGTCTTATATTACTCTGATCTCGTCGGCAAAGTGCGATGTTAGCCATTTGTATTTATGTTAAGATATGATACTGAAAGCCAAGGCCACTCTTCATCCTCCTAGAGTTTTCCGTTTCAGTTTTTCACAATCACAACTTTGAATAAACTCAACGTGTGATGGAGTATTTTTTCTATAGTTTGTAAATTCAAATACATGTTTGTGTATGTGTTTCAACAAATATTCAAGTATTTTCTTTCTCCTGTTTCTAAATGTAAACATTCATATATTGCAAGCATATTATAGTTAATAATTGTTTCCACCTTTGGCACAAGGCCAGCAATTATCCCAGTGCATTACTGGTGCTTTATAGTTAATAATACGAGCTGTTAGTAAGTAAAATCTATTGTATGTCTAACTAATTAATTTACTTTACTTTGGTTTCACAGTGAACAAAAAAAATATTTTAAATTAAAGTACATCACAACGAGTTGTTGCTAGTCTAAATGCTCAAGGGGGACAAATCAAGTTGAGGACAGTAGATTATTTTTTTGTTAAAAGTATTTCTATTGGTTAGTCATATAAACAGCATCCAATGAAAATTCTCAAAACGTTTTCCGCTATTTTGAAGGAAGAGCCGGTCTTAATTTACCAAGCATATTTGATTATATCACAGTGGCAGAATAAGGTATGATATCTGAATTATAAAAATTATATGTTTGGATATTTACATCTACTTACTTTAGTTATGACAGTCTTCTATCACAGAATTAATTACCCCTCTGACTGAGTTCCACGTGTGTAACTAAATAATTATGTTATGTTATGTGTGAACGAAGTCATAAGTTAATGTTTTTGTTGTACATTCTCTGTTGTCTGACTATATATATAATGTGTGTGTTGTGTACATATATTTATATTCGGAGATATAAATAAAATATGTATTTATATAGTTTGTCGGTATTTACAATTCAATTAGTCAGAAACTCTTTTATTGACGATGACTCGACTTTTGTCCACATGTCACAACGATTTTCTCTCCTTTCTCTCTTATCCTTATTTATCTGCTTCTTTTGTTCCACACTCACACAAATTAATATCTATCTATATGTATTTGTACGTCTCTTTAAAAATACAAATGGGGAACAATTTAACGCAAAGCACTGATTATATAAACTAGAGTGAATGCATTTCTTATCTTACTTCAGAATTCTCCGAGGACTGGGTATTTGCGTCTCTGAATAATAAACCTCATTGGTTCTTGTTATAAGTTTGAGGATAACTATTTGCAATAAAAAAAAAGTCTTCGGTTGCTAATGAAAAAAAAAACAAAAAAACATTAGCCACTAAACATGTAGATTTAAAGGAATCATTTCGTTTTAAGTGAACTGTAATCGTCGTGCACAATGAAAACGTTATCTGATGAATCTGTATGTCTAAATTACGAATTAATTTGGTAAATTTATAGAAAAACACTCACCGATTTCAGTGGGAAATAATTTTTATTTCTTTGTTTTCTTTTCGTGTGCTATCAATTAAACTTACTTCTTAACATGGCCCTAAGGGACTTTTTTTTATCGAGAAAGGGAATGAGAAAGCCCTCCGATTTTTCATTCCCCTTCCCGATGTGTGCTAGCAACTTATCTTGCCTCTGAACATGCTGCAAAGCATGAGGGAGTTTTCTTTACCACTTGACAGTAACTGAGTGTCTTACCTTTTTTCGCCCCTTCAGAGAAAAAAGTCTTTAAGACCACATTAGGAAGTAAGTTTAATTCGTAGCACACGTAATAAACCAAAGAAAAAACTATTTTCCACTGAAATTGTTGGGGGTGTCTTTCTATATTAATGTCCTAATTTTTTTAGTAAAATATGTCTATACGAATGCCCGAGTATTTGTGTTCTGATAAATGGTGCTAAATCGAAACCATTCAATGTGGGAGTCTGACTCCGCCAAGAGCGCATACTGTCACTTCTGTTCATTATTTTCGCGAACAGGATTGGCATGCACAGCTGGGTTGGAAGTGGTATTACGACTGGCAAGTGTAATATCAATCGGCTGGAGTTTGCAGACGACATGGTATTACTTAACTCGACAAAGGGGATCTCTGACTTGCACTTGATAGGCTTGATGCTGAGTGCTGCGAAAACTGAGACCCTCGCCCTTTCAAGGATGCCTGCGCAGTACAATCTACATGTGGTATTCCACTGAAGTAGGTGAAGTTCAAGTATCTGTTCATGAGTGATGGAAAACAGGAGGATGAATTAAGTGCAAGAATTGCAGGAGCTGTTGCAGTAATATGCGAGCTTCAACATTCGGTAACCAGAAGAAGGGAGGTAGGTGTAAAAGCCAAACTTGCTATCTTCAATTCGATATTCATGCCAAACCTTACCTATGGTTATGAATCTTGGGTAATAACAGAAAGAATATGATCGCGAAATACAACTGGCAGAAATGTGGTTCCTCTGAATGGTCTTTGGAGTTATGTTACTTGATAAAGTGCGTAGCTCGGAGATCAGAGAGTCACTCCACTACTTCTTCGAATTAAGAGATCACAGCTTCAAAAGTACGGGTATGTGGTTAGAATGTCTCAGGAAAGAATCACTGGACAGATTTTACGAGCAAAACTAACTGGTAGGAGACCCAGGGGTAGACCCTGAGGAAGATGGTTGAATAACAACCATGAACTTGGCTGGTCTTGATTGGGGATTCAGTTGGAGATGGTTGTTTTTGACAGGACCCACTGGAAAGAGTGTTTGAGGGCTCTGTCACCGTGACTCCCAGGAATAAGTGGGTGAAAAAAAGTAGGCTGCTTGCTAACCTTTTGAACATAAACCAGACATTTTGTATTATATCCATTATACTTCTATAAACAAAGATCTTGTAAACATATTTCTGTGGTTACATGACAGCCTAGTTTCATTCAACAGCGCCAAGACACAAATTCTCTACCCATGGACAACTGAAGTAGCTTATGGCATTCTATATACTTTGTATATAAATTAGCGATAAGTAATACGGTGATTCAGAAATAAAGGCTGTAAGAATTTTAAGCTGTGATCGTATCACAGCTATCTCAGAGCCCATCCATGTAAGAGCACCGTATAGATGTACTTCAGGACTTTTTATCCTTCATCTGCAATGCTTACTTTCTCTGATACTGGGTTATGGAAGATTTGAAAGTCTTAGATTTTGTAAACATGTATAGACTGGTATTAACATAGCTGTGATATGATAGCAGCTTAAAATACAGCAAGGGTAAGAGTAAAGACCCCCTTCAATCACGAATGACCATGGGATTTGCACCTAGAAAAGAAGTTTCCTTCCCAAGGTACAAGTTTGGGCAAGGTGTTTTTGTAGAAGCCATGCATGTGAGTCACCCCTCCCCATGCCACCAATGTTGTCCAAGGGAAAAGGTAAAGACCAATACAGCTTGGCATCGGTGATGTCACAACTCATTTTTACAACCTAGTGAACTGGAACAAAGTGAAAAGTGTCTTGCTCAAGAACACAGCGCATCTCCAGTACAGGAATTGAACTCACAACTTCACGATTGTGAATCCAATGGTCTAACCACTAAGCTACACCCCTTCCCAGCAAGACTATATGTATTGTTAATTTCCATAAACATATTGTATTAATATATGGGTTTGTCGACAGTGCAGTTGAATGGTTAAGAAGTTTGCTTTGTAATAATTAGGTCCTGGGTTTGATCCCACTCTATGGCATCTTGGGCAAGTGTCATTTATCATAACCTTATGTCAACCCATACTTTGAGTGAAATTGGGTAGGCAGAAACAATTTAGAAGTGCATTGGATTAACTATATTTGTCATGCATATGTCTGTAGAATGCTCAACCACTTGCATGTTAATTTCAGGAGCAAATTGATCAAACGACAAGAACATTCACCATTGAAACTAATGGAGGCCCATTCCAAATTGTTTATAGGCCCATATACACCTGTATACTGAACATAAATATATATATTTCTGTATTTTGACAGATTTGGATATCCATGACTAATATCAGTTCATCAAAAAAATAATTTTAATGCATATATTTACATAATTGTTTCTACTTTTTGGCACAAGGCCAACAATTACTCAGTACAATACTGGTATTTTATTTTATCGACCCCGTAAGGATGAAAGGCAAAGTTAACCACGGCGGGATTTGAACTCAGATCATAAAGGGACATAACTATGCTAGAAAGCATGGCATCTGACCCTCTACCGATACTGCCAATTCACCACCCTATGCATATATTTACATAATATTTTGAATGCATATACTTACATAATTTAATTCATTTCAATTTTATTACCACATGTTTCTGTTGCAACATTACAGATCAGTACAAAATGGCTTTGTCTCGCAAAGAGCTGGAAGATATGAAAGGGATTATGGACAAAACTGTTCAAAAATTTCTTGGCTTCAGTGAACCTGCAGTTGTGACGGCAGCGTTAAATTGTATAGACAAAGGTTATGACAAGCGGAAAACTATGGGTAAGTATCAAGACATTTTCGTTTACCATATTTGCCTTTGTTTCTTGGTATTGTCTTTTTTCTTATTTTATTTGATACTTTCATGGAGGCACATGGCTTAGTGGTTAGAGCATTGGCCTTGCAATCGAAAGGTTGTGAGTTCAATTCTCAGACCGGGTGATGTGTTGTTTCCTTGAGCAAGACACTTTATTTCACATTGCTCCAGTTTACTCAGCTGTAGAAATGAGATGATACGGACTGGGGTCCCTATCATTCCACTGCAAAGTGGAATGATAGGGACCCCAGTCGTGGAGGTGCCATGGCAAAAAAGCACCCACCACTCACTATAAATGAGGTTGGTGTTAGGAAGGGCATCCAGCTGTAGAAATCAAGCCAGAATCAGTTCCCGTCCCACCCTTGCAAGCAAGGAAAAAGTGGACGTAAAATGAAATGAAAATGATGATGACTTTCACTCTTTCTCACTTCATAGATAAGTTATCAACCATCCTTGATGATCAGGCACCGCGATTTACGGAGAGGCTTTTTGAGGCATGGGATGACTATAAAGCCAACAGCAAACAGTTGAAAACTAAGAAACGCAAGGTGACTAATGTGAATATATATTTTTAATTATCTAATATAACTAATCATCATCATCATCACTGTTTTACAGCTCTTGATTAAACATAAATATTCTTATATATAAGTAATATATAGCTTATTTTAAAATTCACTTCTTTCTGCTTAGCATCCGTTATATCACAACACTTATAGCCATACGCTATATCACATTGCCTATATAAACATTCATATATTTGCAACATAACATTTATATTTCCGTTGCTAATTTTCTCCTTTTTCGTTTTCATAACATTTCTCCATAATGAAGTTTATATATAATATCGTCTTTTTTAAATGTATCATGGATTACTTTGCTGATTACAGAAGAGAGTGTAACACAGTCTCTCTTCAATTTCTGTGCATATTCTCAATTATGATTTTATTTGACGTATCATATCTACATGCATGTATATTTGCATATAATATCAATATGCACACTACACATGCTAGTTTTAAATAATTATCTACCTGTATTTTTGACCAAAATTTCATCATCATCATGTTCATTGTTATTTTTTCTTATATTTGTCCATTTTTCAGGAAGTTGAAAAAGAAGAAAATATTACAGAAACAGTCATGAGGAAGCGCAGACGCTTTATTGATGATGAGAATATAAATATTCCAGGACCAGGGAACCCAAGTCCTGGACAACTTACTGCAGACAAGGTAAAGTGGTTTAATGTACAACCTAATACCAAGCTTTATATATATATATATATATATATATATATGTGGATGGAGGCACATGGCTTAGTGGTTAGAGCATTGGCCTTGCAATCAAACGGTTGTGAGTTTAATTCTCAGACCGGGTGATGTGTTGTTTCCCTGAGCAAGACACTTTATTTCACATTGCTCCAGTTTACTCAGCTGTAGAAATGAGATGATAGGGACTGGGGTCCCTATCATTCCACTGCAAAGTGGTTGTGGAGGTGCCACGGCAAAAAAGCTACCAGCACTCACTGTAAATGAGGTTGGTGTTAGGAAGGGCATCCAGCTGTAGAAATCAAGCCAGAATCAGTTCCCGTCCCACCCTTGCAAGCAGGGAAAAGCGGACGTAAAATGAAATGATGATGATGATGATATATATATAAATAAATCATCATCATCATCAGTGTTTAACATCTATTCTTGATGCTTGCATGGGTTAGATGGGCTATCAAGCTATGAGACAAGATAGGTCAAGTTACCATGTCTTGCCAATATGATCTGTTGCTCATATGATCCATTTGTGGCTTGGTTTTTTATGGCTAGATGCTCTTCTGAATGCATGAGATATATGTGTGTCATCATCATCATCTTCGTTTAACGTCCATCTTCCACGCTAGCATGGGTTAGACGGGAGTTGTCCCTCTTGAGGCAAGGTTGGTTGGGTGACCCTGTCGCGCTCAGGTTTTCTGGCAGGTTTTCTACGGCTGGATGCCCTTCCTAACACCAACCACATTTACAGTGTGGACTGGGAACTTTTTACCGTGTTACCTACATGGCCACATTACAGCGTGGACTGTGTGTTTTTTTGTAGTGACACCTACACGATCTCGATCTCATTATCTCATTTATTTGGACTGAATGTTGTGGTACCAACTTTACAGAAAGGGGGTGGTGTTGGTGGGAGTGGGAGGATAGAGTAGGGGTAGTGAATTGGGGTGTATATTTGGTTGAGAGGTGCCTACTGACTGTAGGTTTCGCTTTGTACATAGGCAAGGTGGGTCTTCTCTATTACTGCGATCCAGTGACATTGTCTTAGAGAGGTGCAAGTGTGTAAGGTCGGAATTTATCAAATCGTCCCAGGTTTTTCTGGGTCTACCTACTCCGTAACTTCCATCAGTTTTGATCGCCCTGCACTTTTTTATACAGCTGTCGTGACCATACCAACGAAGTCTTCTCTGAAGTAAACAACATCTGATCCCTCTTATTCCTAGTTCATTTATGCTTTGCTGTTCACGTATATTACTATTACACATCCAACAGAGCATGCATGCTTCGTTCCTTTCCAGGCTGCGCTGTTCCTCTGCACGCAATGCCCATGTCTCACTGCCATGTAGCATTGCTGTTCGTATACAGGCATCGTACAATCTGCCTTTCATTTTTAGAGAGAAACCTTTTGTGGCCAACAGCGGTATAAGCTCTCTGAACTTTTCCATCCCGTACACATCCAATGGAGCCAGCATGCTTCGTTCCTTTCCAGGCTGCGCAGTTCCTCTGCACGCAATGCCCATGTCTCACTGCCATGTAGCATTGCTGTTTGTATACAGGCATCGTACAGTCTGCCTTTCATTTTTAGAGAGAAACCTTTTGTGGCCAACAGCGGTATAAGCTCTTTGAACTTTTCCATCCCGTTCTGACTCTGGCTACTATACTTTCAGAGCACCCTCCACCACTGCTGATTTTGTCACCCAGGTAACGGAAAGTGTCCACTATTTCTATAGAACCATCTGGGCAATAGAAGGAGCTAGTATCCTTTGGACACTTGCTACTTATTGCACCTGAGCATCGGCCACATATAAAATCTACGTTCTTAGATAGTTTACCTGTGATCCCACTACATCTTTTATGTACCCATAGTTTGCATTTGGGACATAAAATCGAATTTCTACCTACTCATTCCCTACACACTGAGCATGGCCATTTCCCTGAGGGCACCTGTGCCCTATTTTCCTTTCTACAAACTAGAACTTTAGTCTTTGACAAGTTAACTTTAAGGCCTTTTGATTCTAGGCCATGCTTCCATGTTTGGAATTTCTTCTCTAGTTCAGCCATAGATTCAACTATGAGAGTTAGATCATCTGCATATAGGAGTTCCCATGAGCAGCCGGTCTTAAACTCCTCTGTTATAGCCTGAAGGGCAATAATAAATAGAAGGGGGCTAAGGACAGAGCCTTGATGAACACCAACTTTTACACTAAATTCTTCACTATGTTCGTTGTTAATTCTAACCTTACTGACTGATTCTTTATACATGGCTTGTATAGCTCTCACAAGCCATTCATCTACACCTAGTTTTCTAAGAGCCCACTGGATAATGGAGCGGGGGACTCTGTCAAAGGCTTTCTCCAGGTCTACAATAGCTAAGTAGAGGGGTTTACTTTTAGCTAGGTACTTCTCCTGTAGTTGTCGTACAATGAAGAGAGCTGTCTGTTGTACTTTTACCAGACACAAGCCCAAACTGAATTTCATCTAGATCAATTCATTCCTTGATCAGTTGCGCTATAACTCTTTCTGTGACCTTCATGACCTGGTCAACTAACTTAATGCCTTAGATAGTTTCCCCTATCTAGAGCATCCCCTTTACCCTTGTAGCAGTTAATGATGATGCTGCTACGCCAGTCTTTTGGTATGACCCCATTCTGTATTACTTGGTTTACTATACGGGTGACCATAGTATGTCCCACCATTCCAGATGCCTTCAACATCTCTGCAACTATCTCCGAAGGCCCAGCTGCCTTGCCTGTCTTCATATCTTTGATTGCCTTACTTATACTACCTTTAACTTGCACCGCTGGTCCTTCTATTGGATTGATTTGGGGCAGACTATCTTTTTCCCATTTATTCTTCTCATTTAATAGTCTCTCGTAGTGACACTTCCAAGCTACCTTCTTATCAGTATCAGTGAGGGCAAGTACACCATTATCATTACGGACACACTTCTCCCCGACAATATCACGGTTTTCCTTGTGTGTATATATATATATCATCATCATTTCATTTTACGTCCGCTTTTTCCCTGCTTGCAAGGGTGGGACGGAAACTGATGCTGGCTTGATTTCTACAGCTGGATGCCCTTCCTAACCCCAACCTCATTTACAGTGAGTGCTGGGTGCTTTTTTTGCCGTGGCACCTCCACGACCACTTTGCAGTGGAATGATATGGACCCCAGTTCCTATCATCTCATTTCTACACTTGAGTAAACTGGAGCAATGTGAAATAAAGTGTCTTGCTCAAGGAAACAACACATCACCCGGTCTGAGAATTGAACTCACAACCTTTCGATTGCAAGGCCAATGCTCTAACCACTAAGCCATGTGCCTTCATATATATATATATGTGTGTGTGTGTGTAATTAAAGTTATATCTGTATACATACTGAGAATGTACCAATGTGGATATCAATATACACATATTTAATATGTAGGCATGTAAATATGCCAGAAAGTATGAATTTGAAAAAATGATAAAACTCTTTGATCAATTTTTGGACATATGTTGGGCCATCATCAGAAGGTGTATACAGCATCCAAACAACCACATGCATTTGATGGGCTTATATACCCATTCACTAATAATATCATTTTAAAATGGATGTACTGATTTGCATATATTTAGTGCTTGTTGGTTTATTTGGCAAGCTTATATATGTATATATGATGGTTGCAAACTCATGTTAAGAGTATTGCAATCACTTGTACAAACCTGTAATAGATCCTGAACAAAAATGCCCGGTTTTGCCTCTCTTAGAACAGTGTTGTTAGAGAAGATAAAAAAAACAGTACTATTCGGATGGCTGTTGACTCTGCTGAGTTCCTTTGCTGGGTTTTGTATTTCATCCCGCAGGGTGTCCAAATGTCACCCTCCTAATGAAGCTAGCTTGGTGGGGTTGCTGGTTTAGTTGCCAACGACCCGACCATGAGACAGGTTGTACTGCGTTACATATTACTAGTAGCACTTAATGAATGTATATATATATATATATATATGTATATGTATATAATGAAAGTAACATTTAGCATGGTTATGAATATATATATATAGTTATTTTATACAGTATGTTTAATAAACATATATTTAGTCTTGCTGTGCGATGAACACCAGAAACTGAGAATTTGAAGTGAGGGTTTGACAGGTTTCAAATTTATGCGAAATTCTTCTTTTTTGTTTCTTCCATTAACTCTTAGCATGATCTTTTGCCACATGAAACTGCATTTTTAAAATACATTTTTTAAAAATACAAAATAGCATTAAGATTGTATCACATTAAAAGAGTATATTCTTTACACTAATTCTGCAAATTTTCACAACAAATGTCCTTCAGATACACCAACTCATTTAAGCATATTTCTAAATAATTGCAGGATATTAAGAATTAATATTTCAACATCACAGTTTTTAAATCTAAAAGATTATTATTTTTCTCTTCTTTTCCCCTTTTTTGTTTTCAGATTAAAGAAATGATGGTGAATGCACAAAGGATGATACAAGAGAGAAAAGCACAACACAGTATACATACTCTTACTTTACCGACAGGAGTAATGGGAAGTATAGTATGTACATTTCACACATTTGTGCGTAAACTGATATATATATAATGAAATGTAGTTTGCTTGAAGCATTATATTTGTATATAATTTGTAACGTGGAAAGAGATAGAAGGCACTAAACAGTGCAAAATGTAAGATGAGGTAAAGTAAGTTACCTGGTAATCTTTTTTTTTTCTTTTTTCTGTCCAATATTTCGGGACCTAAAAGTCCCTTCTTCAGGGTTTAAGGAACTTTCAGAGGATAATGTTCCAATTTCCTCTCTTTGGGATAACATTTTTATTTAAATTTTTTAATTCGTTTTCAAGCATTTTTTATAATTATTTCGCTATTCATGAGAATGATGTAGTAAAAAAAAAAAGTGCTTAAAAACGACTTGAAAAATTTTATAAAAGTTTAATCCCAAAGAGAGGAAATTGGAACATTATCCTCTAAAAGTTCCTTAAACCCTGAAGAAGGGACTTTTAGGTCCCGAAATATTGGACAGAAAAAAGAACAGCAGCAAAAAACAAAACAAAGACTACCAAGTAACTTAGTTTTCGTTACCTCATCTTACAGTCCATTTTGTATTGTTTAGCCTTCTATCTCTTTCCATGTTTTATATATATATCATCATCATCTTGCATGGGCTAAACTAGTTAGGTGAACACATCTTGCTTGTATGCTCTGTTTTGGTTTAGTTTCTATGGCTGGGTACCCTTCCTAATGCCAACAAATTTACAGTGAGTCCTGGGAGCATTTTTCATGCCTCCAACACAACCAACATTAAGGGTGGACTAATGCATATATCATCATCATCATTAATGACCGTTAGATGATAATATATATATATATCATCATATGTCCACTTTCCTTGCTAGCAAGGATTGAATGGGTCTTCACAGACAAATCTGTACTGAAGTAAGGGATTTGCATCACTTTTACATATGGTTCCACGTTTTAACAAGTGCATTTTATTATGGCACTAGCAATAGAGAGGTTGTCATGTCTTTGACACAACTGAACGGTCTTCCCAACCCATTATTTAAGCTTTCTGTGGCTTGATGCCCTTTCTATCACCAACCACTTCATAGCATGTACTGGGTGCATTTATCATGTCGATCATGAGCACCAAGGAGGTTCTCATGTCCTTGACACAACTGAAGGGTCCTCCCAACCCTTTGTTTGTAAAGCTTTCTATGACTAGATGCCCTTCCTGTCATTGACCACTTTACAGTGTGTACTGGGTGTGTTTATCATGTAGATCTCTTACACTAGAGAAGTTGTTGTGCTGTTGACACAACTGAGGGATCCTCTTAACTATTTTTAGGTTTGGTTTCTACAACAGAATGCCCTTCCTATCACCAACCACCAGAATGTACCGGGTACATTTTCATGACACCGTCATTAGAGATGTTATTGATCATTGTCCCGACTGAAAAGCCCTCTTTGCTTTTAGTATGTTAGACTTTTGGACCTCATACTCATTTTTTTCTTTTTAATACTTCAATGTTTTAAATTCAGCTAATGTTTTGTATTTGTATATCTCTAACTTGTTTTGAGCTCAGTTACAATTTTGGAAATTATACATACTAATCTAATTTATTTTTAATCAATTTAAAAAAATATTTATTTCTGTTTCTTTGCCTGTATAGCCATCACCATCACAGACTCAACAGTTGATGAATGATGCTGTGGAGAAAGCTAAACGTGCTGCTGAACTCCAAGCTCGGATTCAAGCTCAATTGACAGGTCTTTCTGCAGGAGGGACTAATATAACACTTCCAGTTACACAGTGAGTATGATTACTTCATCATCATCACTGTTTTATATCTATTTTCCACATGAGTTAGATGTGTTGTCATGCTCTGCAGTTAGATAGGCAGGTCAGATGACTGTGTCTTGTTCATATGTCCCATTGTGGCTTGGTTTCTACACCTGGATGCCCTTCTTTATCACAATCACTTCATGGTATGTACCGGGTGTTTTCTTGTGGCATCACCACCACTACCACTTTACAGTGTGGGCCACATATTTTTTTAACAACTGTATATGGTTGGTGATAGGAAGGTCATCCAGCCATAGAAAACTAGTCAAACAAATGGTAGAAAGGATTCTTCAGTTGTGTCAAGGACAACACAACCTTTATAGTGCTGATGCCATGATAAAGTGCACAACATACTCTGTAAAGTGTAATATTTGTAAAGATGAGGGGCCCCTCCCCATCTGAGAGAACAGTGGTCCTGATTAAATACTAAGTTGGTCTTTAACGACAATGATTGTGAGCCTTAGCCACCAGTCTGCATGCATTAATAACTTGTGAGATGTCCACAAGCTTGTGACATGCTGGCATCCTACCCAGAGGAAATTATATACTTGTCAGGTTCAGCGTTTTGAGAATGGCTCTAACCATCTCTCTATGGTTTTCTAGGTCTTCCTCTACTGCAGCTTTCTTCCACTAGCATCACTTGATATTTCTTCAGCCAGCATTGCTCAACCATTGACAAATTCCCATGCTTACCAAAAGATGGAACTCTCTAGATGCTTTGATATACACTAGCTCAAATACTTGAATCACAGTATCATAGTTAGTAGCCTCAGTTATGTAGATATAAGGCTGTTAGGGGAAGATAATTGAGTGCAAATCCTGTTTAGTGAATAAGATGCAATCATTATCTTCATCATCATCATTAATGTTTACTTTTCATGCTTGCATGGATTAGACAGGTGCCACATTCTGAGGCTAGACCAACCAGGTGACCTCATCCTGCTCATATGTTCCATTTTTGGCATGGTTTCTACTGCTGGATGCTCTTCCTAATACCAATCACCTTACAGAATGTAGTGTGTGCATTTTATCTGAGAAATGTTTTGTGGTATTGCTCTTTGCTACCAATGAAAGAAGCTGGAATTAGCACCAACTCTTTCACATTTGAGAAATCTTTCCAGCTTCTGCTCAGGTCATTCTGCAAGAAGTTTCTAGAAGTAGTGAATCATGTTTGGAAAGCAGATGTAAGAGGATGATGTTAAAATTTCTATATAGGTGTGTTGAGAGTCAATCACTGATTAGCAGCTATATCGATATGTAGTAAGCTAACCATTCAGGATCAAAGAAAGTTGTTTAGATACTGTACAGGTGTGAAGTGGGCCAATCAGTCAGTCACAGGAAGGTGATTAAAGGCTATACTATTCAGAGTCAAATAGAGATGATTAGATGCTTCACAAGACTATTTCTCTTTAACGTAGGTTTTCAGATATTGTTTATTTTGCTTTAATATTGTAATTCATATTTGTTGGACATTCTTTTATATTTTATTTCAACGTTTTTCTTTTCAGGAAAAATATCCAAGCTTCCAAGTAAGTCAACTACATCACTCCCTTAAAATTTATGGTATTGTGCTTGTGTTAAAACAATCATTGTTATCTGTATATATATAAAATTATGTATGTGTGTGTGTCTGTGTATTACCTTATAGGGACCTACATCTTACGACCGATTTTCATGAAACTTTACAGGCTCATAGATTAGTCATCGGGGGAGTGTTTTCTATACATCAGCGTATCGTTTTTTTTATTCCGGGGTCATTCTGCAGATAAAAATCGATAGGGGGGGGGGGGGGGTCACCTTTTTTTTAGGTATCGAAAAATAAGATTTTTGGCTCTAGCTCCCACATTTTACCACCGATTTCGTTCAAATTTTAAAGCAAAATAGAATTTATCATTGCACATCCTGTAATGGCTTTATATTTTGCATTTGTTGTTCAGGGACGGCGTGGCAGCCACTTAAATATTCAAAAATACCACTTTTAGACTCAAATTTCCACTTTTTCGGCTCTAGCTCCCACATTAATCAACCTACTTTGTTCAAATTTTACACTACGTTAGATCTGATTATTTCACGTCTTAAAGTGGCTTTACATTTTGGATTTTTTGTTCAGGAACGGCGTGGCAGCCGCTTAAATATTCGAAAATACCACCTTTTCGCTCAAATTTCGCCCTTTTGGCTCTAGCTCCTACATTTGCCATTGCGTTCACCATTGTGACATTGCCATCTGTCAACTTCAATCCTCAGATAGAACTTTCCATTACACATCTAATTGCTTCACATTTCGTATTTGTTGGTCAGGGACGGCGTGGCAGCCACTTCAATCTTTAATACGACTTCTTCTAAATTCTCAGCAGTTGCAGCAAATCATCTTAACTTTTCACCATTTGCTGCAAATGATGTTTACAATTCTATAATTCCATCCAATTATCCAGTTGATGGTCAAAGGCAAAACGATGGCCACTGACGTCGTCTGAGCTTTTAGTTGTGTATTTGAGAATTCATCGGTTTCCAATCAAGTAACGTGAGGAAATTTGGCTTAGTGTTAGAGGTCATTACCTCCTTCCGCCAGCATGCCCCTTCGTCAGTCACCCGCGTTTCTCAGTGATAGAGGTCATCACCACCCTCCCCCGCATGGCCTGTGTGTGTGGCCATAGATGAGTCATCGAGAAGCAGTCGCTAAGATCAACACCTTTTCATCAAAGCAGATATTATTTTACCTACCCAGGCAATGCTGGGTACTGCTGCTAGTTATTTATAGATACAAAGTAGGTACAGGTATGGCTATGTGGTTAAGAAGTATGCTACATCAACATCATTATTAATAGTAGATTGGCAGAATCATTAGAGTGGCAGATAGAATACTTTGCAGTATTTATTCTGCTATGGTCAACTTTGCCTTTCATCTTTCTAGGGCCAATAAAATAAAGCACCAGTTAAATACTGGGGTTGATATAATTGGCTTTCCCCCTTTTCCCCAAATTGCTGGCCTATGCGAGAAAGAATTATTGTCATTAATAGGCCTGGCTGTGTAGTGAAGGAGTTCGCTTCATCATCATTATTATTGTTATTTATAGATATGAAATAGTATTCGCATGGCTGTGTGGTTAAGAAGTTCACTTCAAAACCCTTAATTTGGGGCTCTGTCCCAATGCCTTGAGAATGAATTTGGTAAACAGAAACTGTGTGGAAGTCCATTGTATATATCTATGTGTCGATTTTTGTATGCTTTATATCAACACTGTTTACAGCAAATGGTGATATTTGTTTGTGTCCTGCAGCATGCTGGTTCAATGATGATCAGCAGTATATATCATACTTAAAATTTAAGTATGGATTGGCATCAGGAAAGGTGTCCTGCCATAGAAAAACTGCTTTAAAAAGTCTTGTCCGACTCCTGCCAATATTGAAAAGTGTGCATAAATGTGATAATGATGTTTCAACAGTCGTCACTTCAGCAGTAGCTTACACACATAATAAATGTTTAAATGCTTGAGAGAGGTTTTTGTTAGCAAGATTTTTTTTATTATTAACCTCAACATTAGAGATAAAACAGTTGTTAAACTATATGAAACTGCATGGCTCTATGATGCAAATCTGTTTTAAAGTTTTTATATTTATCTAAAAACCTTCCATCATAATTTTATGTAAGAACATTTTAAATTATGTTCAAGAACTTGCTTGTAGCTAGTTATATTACTAAATCCCTTCAAATTCTTGATTCTTTTCAAAACTATTTAGAAATCATGGCCAATGTCTTTCATTAGAAATATAAAAGAGTTTATATAGAAGTTAAAGTGTTTATATTTATCAAAACACTTCCCATCATAATTTTATGTTCTCAACACCATCTAAATAATGAGACAGCTGTATATCTATATCATTCTAAATTCTTCATTATTTTCAAAATTATTTTGAAATCATATACCGTGTTCTTCATTAGAAATATTGTAACAAAAGAGTTAAAATGTTTATATTTATCAAAAGCTTCCCATCATAATTTTCTGTAAGAATCTTTTATGTTCCAAATGCCATCTAAATAATGAGAAAGTTAGCCATATTTACTAAATCCGCCCCATGGTCATAATCATCATCATTTTTACGTCTGCTTTTCCTTGCTTGCAAGGGTGGGACGGGAACTGATTCTGGCTTGATTTCTACAGCTGGATGCCCTTCCTAACACCAACCTCATTTACAGTGAGTGCTGGGTGCTCTTTTGCTGTGGCACCTCCACGACCACTTTGCAGTGGAATGATAGGGACCCCAGTCCTATCATCTTATTTCTACAGCTGAGTAAACTGGAGCAATGTGAAATAAAGTGTCTTGCTCAAGGAAACAACACATCACCCTGTCTGAGAATTGAACTCACAACCTTTCGATTGCAAGGCCAATTATTAAAATTATTCAGAAATCATAGACAGTATCTTACGTTAGAAATATTGTAACGAAAGAGTTAAAAAATTTACTGTTTTGATTAGTTTGATCTTTGACTATCTTTCAGTGTCTTATTCCTGGTTATGTCCTCAGTACCTGACTGGATTCAAACTAGGAACCTTTACTTCTAAACTAAGAATATTAATGCTCTTATCTTCCAAGAGAACAAAAATATTGAAACATAATGTTGATGTAAATATTTTTCAATGTTGTTCATCTCCAAAGCAAAGTCATTAGAATGCTTTGCAGTATTTGTTCCAACTCAATCCTGCCAAGGTCAACTTTGCCTTTCATCCTTTTGAAGGTTGATAAAAAAAAAAGTACCAATCCAGTACTTGGGTCGATTATTCCTCTCTATTCCTTTCATTTCCTCTCTACCACTCTTTCGTTTTCTCTTTGGAACCTAGAGAGGGGATGTGCTCAGCCAGGTTTTTAAAATGTCATTACAGTGCCCTTACAACTCCATCAGGAGCTACAGGCTCATTCATACATACATCTCCAAAGATGTGGTTAATAGTAACAAAAATTATATTATATGTAGTCATGGCTGTGGGGTTAATGACACTTTACAACCATGTGGTTCTAGGTTTGATTTTAGTGTATGTATGATGCTTAGGCAAGTGTTTTCTATCAAAGCTTGGATTGATCAAATCTCTGTGAGTGGAATTTGATAGATAAAAACTATTCAGAAGCCCATTACACTTATGCATATATAACCCCTCTACTTAGCTTTTGTCGACCTGGAGAAAGCCTTCGACAGAGTCCCCCGCTCCATTATCTGGTGGGCTCTTAGAAAACTAGGCATTGACGAATGGCTTGTGAGGGCTATACAAGCCATGTATAAAGAAACAGTCAGCAAGGTTAGAATTAACAACGAATATAGTGAAGAGTTTAGCGTAAAAGTTGGCGTCCATCAGGGCTCTGTTCTCAGCCCCCTACTATTTATTATTGCCCTTCAGGCTATAACAGAGGAGTTCAAGACAGGCTGCCCATGGGAACTCCTATACGCAGACGACCTGACACTCATAGCGGAATCAATGGCCGAGCTAAAGAAGAAATTCCAAACATGGAAGCACGGCCTAGAGTCAAAAGGACTTAAAATTAACCTGGCTAAGACCAAAGTTCTAGTTTGTAGGAAAGAAAACAAGGCGGGGGTCCCTTCTGGGAAATGGTCGTGCTCGGTGTGTAGGAAAGGCGTAGGTAGAAACTCCATTTTATGTCCTAAATGCAAAGCATGGGTGCATAAAAGATGTAGTGGGATCACAGGTAAGCTAACTAAGAACATAGATTTTACATGTGGCCGGTGTTCTGGTGCAATAAGTAGCAGCAAGTGCCCACAAAATACTAGCTCTTTCAATTGCGCAGAGGTCTCTATAGAAATAGTGGACAGCTTCCGTTACCTGGGCGATAAAATCAGCAGTGGGGAAGGGTGCTCTGAAAGTACAGTAGCTAGAGTCAGAACTGGTTGGAAAAAGTTCAGAGAGCTTCTACCACTATTAGCTGCTAAAGGGTTCTCCCTAAAAATGAAAGGCAGGTTGTACGATGCCTGCATACGAACAGCAATGTTGCATGGCAGTGAGACCTGGGCATTGTGTGCAGAGGATATACGCAGACTAGAGAGGAACGAAGCTTGCATGCTCCGCTGGATGTGTAACAGTAATATACGTGAACGGCAAAGCATAAACGAACTAAGGAAAAAATTAGAGATAAGAGGGATCAGATGTTGTTTACTCGAGAGAAGGCTACGTTGGTATGGACACGTGATGCGCATGAAAGTCGATAGCTGTATAACAAAGTGCAGGGCAATAAAGATAGACGGTAGCCACGGAATAGGCAGACCTAGAAAAACCTGGGACGAGCTGATAAACTCCGACCTCACACACTTACATCTCTCCAAGACAATGTCACTGGACCGAGACCTTTGGCGGTACTCAGTAACAGAGAAGACCCGCCTTGCCAGTAGGCATCTCTAACAAAATACACCCCGTCCCGCCACCACCCCCACCCCATCCACACCACCCCGTTCTATGTAAAGTTATGTTGGTGCCGCGCCATCCAGGCCGAAACAAATGAGATCGTGTAGGTGTCACGACAAAAAAACACACAGTCCACGCTGTAATGTGGCCGTGTAGGCAACACGGTAAAAACCTCCCAGACCCACACTGTAAATGTGGTTGGTGTTAGGAAGGGCATCCAACTGTAGAAAACCTGCCAGACAGTCCTATGCAAGCAAGACAATCACTCTTGCCTCAAGTGAGACTACCCCCGTCCAAACCCATGCAAGCGTGGAACACGGACGTTAAACGTTGATGATGATGATATGTGTGTCTAGATATCGGTGTGGAGTGGCAAAATAAGTGTCAAACAAAACAAATTATCTTGTGGTATTTGGTTCCACATAGTTATATCTCTTTATACCGAGATCAACTTCACTATTTCATCTTTTGTCTGATTTTTCCAGGGTTGCATGATTTGGGCAGTGTGTGTATAAGTTGTGCAGTCTTATTTAGAGTAACTGCCTTCTCTAAGGCTTATGGAGCCCACATGTACCCTGTGCAAGTCTTATTTATTAAAAGTGACTATTCTCAGTCATAAGAATGACTAAGTCCTTTAAAGGCAGTGCTCCAGCATGGCTGCAGTCCAATAAATGTTGTTTTGAATAAAATGTTTATTTGAGCTGTCTTTCCTCAGCTGTAACTGTAGAATGACCTCTCTAATTCCAGACCTACACCCCTCATTCTTGATGAAGAAGGCCGTACAATTGATGCCAAAACAGGCCAAGCCATCCAGCTAAAGCATCACACACCAACTTTAAAGGTAAGTTTTCTTGTTATTTTGTTAATTTTTATCCTGATCTATATTTAATTTGCCATTAAATTCTGTTGTAGTCACAGCTTTGGTTGAAATAGTTCCCATTAAATTCTGTTGTAGTCACAGCTTTGGTTGAAATAGTTCCCATTAAATTTGGTTGTAGTCACAGGTTTGGTTGAAATAGTTCTCATTAAATTCTATTGTAGTCACAGTTTGCTTCCTCTCACTTGGAATTTCATCTTCATATTCTGGTAGTCCACTAACCAGTCTAGTCACAGATAACCCATCCAACCTGTACCAAGATGTAAAATAGATGTAAAATTGTGATGATGACGACGATGATGATTTCTGTATGTCTTTAAATAATAGAAAAAAAATTATAGAAATCATTTTTATCATCACCATTTTATGACCATTGTCTATGCTTGCATGGATTGGATGCATTGTCATAATCTGAGAATAGGCTGCTTTGAGGACTATGTCTTGCTCATACGTTCCATTTAGACATGGTTTCTACAGCTGAATGCCCATTCTAATGCCAACCACTTTACAGATTGTACTGTATTGTGGCACCAGCACTAACACTGTACAGAGTGTACTGAGTGTACTTATCGTGGCACCAGCACTAACATTTTATAGTGTGTACTGGATGTATTTATCATGCCACCGGCACTACCATGCTGGGTGTATTTATCGTCGTACTAGTGCTAACATTTTACAAAGTGTAAGCGACTATTTATCGTGGCGCTAGCGCTACATGAAGTATGAGTCTCTCCAGCAGATAATCGGATCCATGACTCTCGCATGACAGTATACTTCCCACTATACTACCAAGGAATCATCATCATTGTTTTACATCTATTTTCCATGCTTGCATGGCTTGTCATGCTTTGAGGTGAGACAAGCAGGCCAGACAACTGTGTCTTGTTGGTATGTTCCATTTTGACAGTTTCTATGGCTGGATGTCCTTCCTAAAGCCAACTACTCCATGGCATGTACTGAGTTTGTTTTCTTATGGCATTACCTCTACCACTTTACAGTGTAGGCTTGATTACATTTTAATTTGACACCAGAACTACCATTTTATAAAGTGGGCTGGGTGCATTTTATTGTGGAACCAAGAAAAGCCTCTTTTTTCTCAAGACAAACTACAGTTAAAGGAATGATATACATTGAAAGTCTAATGATGTAAAAGTACAGAAACTATAAGAATAATGTTTTTAGTGAAATAATTATATGTATATATATAGGTGTGTGTGCCGTAAGTGATTAAAAGGGTTGGCCTCTGGAAATGCCTCCGGCTGTAAAATATTGTCTCAAACCATTCCTTGGAATCCATGTCAGTATGGAAGAGTGGATGTAAAGACAATGATGATGAATCTTTGAACTATTTTGCTATTCTTTTTCTACCAGGCTAACATCCGAGCGAAGCGGCGGGAACAGTTTAAAGGCTTAATAGAGAAACCTCCGGAAGAGATCAGTGAGAGCAGATTTTTTGATGGACGATTAAGGTAATCATCATTTTAATATCCATTTTTCATGTTGGCATGGTTTGGATGGATTGTTATGACCTGAATTCTTATTCAGAGGCACTGTCCTAAACAGATCAGAGGGCCATGTCATGCTCGTAGGTTCCATATTTTGGCATGGTTTGTACAGTTGGACGCCCTTCCTAACACCAACCACTTTACAGTGTACTGAATGCAGTAGAGAGTTTGTCATGTCTTCTACAATGTTAATGAGACCTCTCTTTATGCAGTCTCTATTCTTTCAAGGCAAATGTGACTGAGATGTTGTTGGTAGTAGATAGAAAGTTGAGTAGAAAAGCAGCATGCACATCATTATCATTATTGTTTTAACCCTTTTGTTACCAAACTGTCCCTGGCTCTACAATACAAAACTGTTTACGTTAAATTCTTAATATTTATCTAAAAACTTTCTATCATGATTTTATGTAAGAACCTTTATGTTCCAAACATCAGCTATATAACGAGAAAGTTAGTTATTTTACTGAATCCCTTGAAATTCATGATTATTTAAAAAGAAATATTTGAAAGTGATAGCTAGTGTCTTTCAAAAGAAATATTGTAATGAAAGTACTACTGTCTGCTTTTTCATGCTCATGTAGGTTAGACAGGTGTATCTCCTCACTATTGTAAACAGTAGGAGCACTTCAAGTTGCTCAAATGGTACCATGAAATCAACAACTAATATCCCTTTTGAGGGAGATAAATCTGGTCATCACAAGTCATATGACTATTATTTCTATCACACTGTGAGAGATTAATATTAACTCTTAATGCCCTGTACCTCATGAAACCACAATTGCAAGACATTTTGAAAAGTAAAATGCAGTTCTATGATTGTATCACATGAAAAAGTCCTTTAGATTACTGCAAATCTTTTAAATAATCTATAAACATTTGAATTTTAGACCCATTTTTAGATATTTTCAGCTAAATCATTACAAGATAAGAGTTAATTAATGTGTGATTGTAAAGAATATATTTGACCATCATCATCATCATCAATCTGTTTTTTCTACTGGCAAAGGTTGGACAGATTGGTCAGTACTGAAGCTGAGCGACTGAGTTCTCAGATGGGTTGGGTGCCTACATCACACTTACATACTGTCCTGCGCTTTCCTGAGTGTATTTTGTGACGCCAATACTAGAAAATTGTTTTTGACATGTGGCAGATGTTCTGTGGTTGAATGCTCTTCCTGTCACCAACCCCTTTACTAAGTATATTGAGTGCATTTATCATGTAAATCACCAACACTAGGGAGGTTGTCGTGTCTTTGACACTGCTGGAGAGTCTTCCTGACCCTTTGTTTGGCAGGTTTTCTACAGCTAGATACCCTTCCTATCACCAACCATTTTAGAGTGTACTAAGTGCAACATTAGGGAGATTATCATATCTTTGATGCATCTCAAGAGTCCTGGTTTTTAGAAATTTCAGCTAAATCATTACTAGATGTTAAGAATTAATTAATGAGTGATTGTAAAGAGTGCATTTCGCTATGTGTAATGATGAATGAAATTTTTCATTTTCCACTCTATTCCAGTTCAAAAGCAGCACAACGACCAAAGCGAGGTTTCAAGTTCCATGAGCGGGGTAAATTTGAGCAGTTGGCTCAGAGATTGCGTACCAAGGTAGGTATATATGTGTGTTTCCTTGAAGATTGGGCCCTTAAATGTCTGTTGACTTTCATGCCTACACTTGAATCTACTCACCACTGTAACCAGTGGGAGCACTCTATTTACATTTACTTGCAAAATTGAGCGCAGATGAAGTCAATAGAACTAATGTTCCCTTTTGATGGATAAATCTGGTTAGAAGTTATCCTGCATGCTGGACTACTTAACCCTCACTTGCTCATGTCACCCATACTTATAAAACCTTTTACGTTGTTTTTTTCTTCAACGTACCAACATCTTCTTTCTCCTAACTTCACTCTTTCCTGATGAAGGGCGAATGTCTGATATGTTTAGACATTCCTTTTTCTTTTCCAATAAGCATGAAACTCAGGGTGACAGGTTAAGGTTTGTGTGTGAATATATGTGTGAATGACGAGGAAAGAGAGAGATAACTATATTTTGGAGACTTAAAGAAGCAAACTATTCTGCCAACCCTACACACTAACCTACCCCAAAACTACCCCGATGAAAGTGTTCAAATATTAATTCAAACCTTGAACAAAAATTCCATTTTTTCATAGGAGATAACATCAAATTTCAGTAGTTAAATATTGAAAGTTAATTATCTTACTAAAATTCTCATGATTGTGATTTATTTTGATAATTAAAACAATGCAGTAGAGTCTTGTTAGAAATGTTGTAATGGAAGGGTTAAAACATGAGTAGAATATATATTATATCTTTTATATTTTTTTAATTTTGTTTCCAGGCACAGTTAGAGAAATTACAAAATGAGATTGCACAAGCAGCTAAGAAAACTGGTATTGCTTCAGCTGCTCGATTAGCTACCATAGCACCAAAAAAAGAAACCGTAAGTCATCATCATCATGTTTAACATCCATTTTCTATGCTTGCAAATGTTAGGCAGGTTGTCATGTTATGAGACAAGTCGGGTCAGGAGACCACATCATACTCATAAGGCTCTGTATTTTGGCATGGTTTCTACGATTGGATGCCCTTTCTAACACCAACCATGTTACAGTGTGGACCGAGTACTTTCTATCGTGGCACCTAAATGACCATCTATCAGGGTGGTCTGAGTGCTTTTTGTCATGTCACCAGTATTACAACATTACAGGGGTGGGCTGGACATTTTTTGTTGTGTCTCCAGCATGACCAACTTTCAGGGATGACTGGATGCTTTTGGTCATATCACAGGCATAACCACCATTACAAGGTGAACTGGGTGCTTATTATTGTGTCACCAGCATGATCACCGTTACAGGGTGGATGGCTTGCATAACTTAAAACTGCTAATGAATTTACCTTCATAAATACTTACTAAATTATTAACACATTGGGCTACCAAGCCATGTTTCTCCTTTTGTCCCAGAGTCACAATATGATTTCATAATTTGTTTTAATATGTGCCGTAATATATTTTTGCTATATGTGAAGCAAAGATCACACAAAGAATAGTGTTTTACTCATGACTTACTGGTAAGTCATTTGGTATATATGGTCCCACAAAGTCATAAAAAAATGGAACAATCCACTATATGGTTGTGAAGATCTCTCAGAGATATCACCATGACTCTGTAGTGGATGCAGCATGGTCAAATGGTTATGGTGATTGCTTCGCAATCATTAGGTCCCAGTTTCAATCCAACTGCTCAGCATCTTGGGCAAATGTCATTTGCTTTAGCCTTGGATTGACCCATATATTGTGAGTGAAATTGGTTTTGTGGAAACTGTTTCGAAGCACATTGGATGGACTGTAACTGTAATTCAAAGAGCCAGCCTTGTCACACTGAATCTCCCTAAGAATTACAATATAGGTACATGTGTTTTGGGAGTGTTCAGCCACTTACATGCTCATTTCCTGAGCAAGTTGTTCCATTGTTTTAACAACTGGAACACTCATTACCAACACTGACAGAGATCCATTAATTTGAAACTACAGTGTGTGTATGTATGTGTTTGTATTCCAGTATAATGTTTGCCGAGAGTCTTTCTAGAACATTGCGGAGCTGGAAGGTGCCTCCCAGCACAGTGTGTTTTGGGGTGTATAACAATACTTTGTTCATTGGGTGTTTATCCCAGTGTAGTATTAAAGGAAAGAGAAAGAAATTAGCAACATTAATGTCTATATCTCTTGTAGTCATGTGTAGAGTTAAAGGGATGTCTGTCAAGGAATTATTTGGTGCTGTGAAATTACTACGACTCATAATAACAATGGTTTTTGATTTAAGCATACAGCCAACAATTTGGGGGAAGGGAAATTTAGTTAAATTGACTCTGTAGACAGAAACTGTTTGGGAACCTATCAGATGGCGTGGATCTATAATTCAAAGGGCCAGCTTTGTCATACAATGTGTCATGCTGAACCTACCTGAAAATTATATCAAGGGTACACATCTGGAATGCTCAGCCACTTATTCTATAATAGATGGACTGTACCTGTAATTCAAAGGGCCAACCAGCCATGTCAAATACTAGGGCATGTTAAATCTTCCTGAGAATTGTGCTAAGAGGTATGTATGCGGAGTGCTAAGTCACTTCTTCGTGGGGGAAGAGTCCCCAAGTACACCTTCCAGTAGATCCTGTCAGAAGCAACTATCTGCAATTGATCCGGCTGGATCCTGATCTCTTGGATGTTATCCAGCCATCTTGTTCAGGATCTACCCCTGGGTCTCCTGTCAGTTGGTTTTGCCCATAAAATCTGTCCAGCAATTCTTTCTTTAGACATTCTAACCACATGCCTTTAGTATCAGAGCTGTGCTCTCTCTCAATTTGGAGTATCAGCATCACTACCTGGAGCAACTCTCTGATCTCTGAGCTACACACTAATTTCATGAGCAGGCTGTTCCGTTGATTGCACTATAGGAAGGGTGAAAGGCAAAGTTGTCTTTGATGGGATTTGAACTCAGGCAGTTTTAAATAATAATAATAATGGTTTCTAATTTAGGCACAAGGACAGCAGTTTTAGGAGTAGGAAAGTTGATTAACCCTTTTGATGCCAACCCAACGAAAACCAACTCTGGTCCAGAACCACATATTTAAAGTAAAATCTTTTAACATAATATTTTATAAGAACCATGTTACTATCCTACCAATTAAATAATTAATATTTTTAGTATATCCCTCCAAAGTCTTCATTAGTTTACTGAAATGGAATATATTTTATGAGGAATATAGTCACAAAAGTGTTTAAACCGACTCCAGTACTTGTTTAGTACTTCATTTTATGAACCCCAAAATGATGGGAGGCAAAGTTGACCATGGTAGGATTTGAACTCAAAATGTGAATTACCAGAGCAGATGTCACAAAGCATTTTGTCTGATACTCTAATGAGACAAGAACTTTATTTTATCGGCCTCTGAAGGATGGAAGGCAAAGTTGACTTTGGCGGTATTTGAACTCTGTTACATTAAAACTTAACATTTCTTTGTTTTTCTAGCGTGAAGGTGACATCCCTGATGTTGAATGGTGGGATGAATATATTCTTGTCAATAGCAGGTCAGTTGAATAGTTTGTGTTTATATATTGTATGTATGTTAGTATTCCATTTGAAATGTGTGTTCATATCATCATCATTTAGCGTCTATTTTCCATGCTTGCATGGGTTAGATGGATTATTGTGTTGTGAGACTAGTCAGTTCAGGTGAATGTGTCTTGCTCATACAGAACTATTTCTAGCCTGATTTCTATGGTTTGATACCCTTCCTAATGCTAACCACATGAGAGTGTGGATTGGTTGCTTTTTATCGTGACACCAGCACGATTACTTTACAGAGTGGGCTGGATGCTTTTTGTCGTGTCATCAACATGACCACCTTACAGGTTGGATTGGGCACTTTTTATCATACCACCAGCACAAGCATATTATAGAGTGGACTGGGTACTTTTTGTCTTGGCAGCAGCATGTGGAAGAACAGGTGTGGAACATGCTGAGCTTTCCATGCTTGGGTTGGACAGAAGAGGTGTATGTCGAAGGTGGGGGGTTTGGTGCATGCATGCAGAATGGAAATTGGAATTGTGAGTGAGGGATCTCTGAGGTGGGATACTTAGCTGGTGAGGGGTGGTTAAGATGTGAGAGGCTTCTGGGCAAGGGAGAGGAGAAGATTTGATGCCGACTAGTGTTCTAGATGGAGTTTCTATTGCTGGATGCCCTCCCTAACACCAACCACTCTACAAGATGTACTGGATACATTTTATCATGGCATGAATATAAACATCTAAAATGAAATATTGTATATTGTTAGCTGATATCTCTATGAATTGTATCTTTATAGCTATGACTGTATCACTTCGACAGTGGATGACTTGAGTGAAAACTGGAAAGATGAGTTTGATGGAATTACAAATCTTGTGGAACATCCAACAATGATGAAACCTCCAGGTAAGCAAATAACTGTAATCATCATCATCATGATCACAATGCAGTTGGTAATTCTCATTTAATTCTTTGTCCTATACTTATGTTTTTTCTTCTATTTCTTCTTTTACTGGTTTCAGTCAGACTGCAGTACTTTTTTCAAGACATACTTATTTTATCAATCTCTATTTGTCAAATTGCTAAGTTATGGGACATCAACATAGACACACACACTCATATATATACATGCCTACAACTATGCATCACTATCATTATTCCCACAATCCTACACATCTAACAGTTGAAGAATTATGTGCTTCAGTTTTCCTCTTATATGTTTGCTTGTTTGATTACATGAGACTCCATCACTCTTGTATCTTGGAAACTTCTCCAATTACAAAGTTGAAGTTTTCTAATGAAATAATTTTTAAGCAAAATTTCAACTATAATAATTAGTAATATAAAATATATTGAAATACTGACTATATGTATAGAGAGAAATATGTTTACATAGATATATAGTAGCATTATTTATACAAGATATTTGGGGTTGTAATAGTAGTTTAACACTTTTGTTACCATATTTCTAATGGAAAATACTGCCTATAATTTTAAATAATTTTGAAAATAAGAATTTAGAGGGATTTGGTATAATAACTAATTTTCTCTTTATGTAGCTGGTGTTTGGAACATAATTTAACAAATGTTTTTACATAAAATTATGATATAAGGCACATGTGGTTAGTGGTTAGAGCATTGGCCTTGCAATTGAAAGGTTGTGAGTTCAATTCTCAGACCGGGTGATGTGTTGTTTCCTTGAGCAAGACACTTTATTTCACATTGCTCCAGTTTACTCATCTGTAGAAACGAGATGATAGGACTGGGGTCCCTATCATTCCACTGCAAAGTGGACGTGTATGCACCACGAAAAAAAAGCACCCAGCACTCACTGTAAAGTAGACGTGTAGACGCCACGGAAAAAAAGCACCCAACACTCACTGTAAATGAGGTTGGTGTTAGGAAGGGCATCCAGCTGTAGAAATCAAGCCAGAATCAGTTCCCGTCCCACCCTTGCAAGCAGGGAAAAGCAGACGTAAAATGATGATGATCATGATGAAGGTTTTTAGATAAACATAAACACATTAAAACAAACAGCTTTGTATCATAGACTCGGGGAAAGTTTCAGGTGGTTTTGTATCAAAAGGGATGAAATATATTGAAATCTAATCATGCATTTATGGGATGTGTTTTATTTTGTTTTTATTTTCAGCTGAACCTGAAAAAGAAATAGCCATTCCTGTTTACCTCACAAAGAAAGAACGTAAGAAATTACGACGCCAAAACCAAACTGAAACACAGAAAGAACTACAGGAAAAAATTCGATTGGGTCTTGTCCCACCTCCTGAACCAAAAGGTATTTATATATTTAGAGCCCATGCTACTGTGTTTTAATTTTGTAGAGGTGTTGTGAGTTGTTAGTGGAATGTAGACGTAATGGAAGTGGGACAAGATAAACTTGGTAAAACATTTTATTCAGTCTTTAGAATGCCAAGCCTAGATCTATTACTGAGACTCTGGCAGGCCACGGTAAAGAGCCTATTGTTGATCTCACCTAAGAAACCCTGCTTGCAAAGGTCTTATTTATTGGTGGCTCCCAAAAAGTTGAAAGACAAAGTCGACAGAATTGTTAGAGCAGTGGATAAAATGCCTGGTGATATTTGTACCTGCACTCTGTGTTCAAATCCCACTTTGGTCAGCTGTGACGTGTTCAGTTCAAGACGGTGGATTGGCAGAATGTTAGAGCATCAGACCGGATATTTGGCAGTATCGGTTTAGACTTTGTGTATTCTTAGTTCAAATTCGACCACCTTTCAATGTAAAAGACTGGGCGTTCAGAAACTTGCAAAATGGTGATAAGCTTGGAAAGTTCTTAAATGTGAGCTGAAATATTTTCACTTTATCCTTCTCAATATCAGCACCTCAGCTTGCTCTCTGATTAAAAAAAATAAATAACAATTTGTTCAGTAAACTGTCTTTATTCTTTTACCTGTTCCAACCGACTGGCTGAAACCTTGCTGGGGCACTGTCATTAAAAAAAAAAATTACAATTTGTTCAGTAAACTGTCTTTATTCTTTTACCTGTTCCAACCGACTGGCTGAAGCTTTGCTGGAGCACTGTCATTGCCACTACACTTACCATAGCCAACCTTCCTTGGTTGGCTATTGATATTAGAAAGATGTGTCGCTGTTGTCCTTATTTGTACTTTGTCTTGCTGTGGGTTCACCTGGGATCTTGGTTAGCAGAATGTCAAGATTTTTCTTGAAAACATCTACATCCACACCATGTGGATCTCTCAAGTCTTTTGGAAGATGGGGGCCCTTGAACCCCAGGCTATTGCAGTATCTGGTCCTTAGTCTAGATGTGCAGGATAGGGTCTTTGGCACTATACAGTGGTGTCGTGCTTGAGGGTTGGATCAGCTCTCAAAGCCAAAGTTTGGTGTTTGTCCTTCCAGGATCTTTCATGTGTATATCACTGCATATCTCTCCCATCTTCGTTCCAAGGAGAGGAGCTTTAGTTCTTTCAACCTCTCCCAGTAGCTCATTCTCCTACATTGAAGCAATTTTCTTGGTGTAGCTTTGGATTGCTTCAAGTTCTGCAGTTAGTTTGACACGGGGTGGAAGCAACCACAGCTGAGAGCAATAGTTCAGTCAGTTGAGGATCAATGTCTTCCAGAGGACCCACATGGTTTCCTGATCTTTTGTCCCTAAAGTCTTCAAAATCCAACCAGCCAGTTGTCTGCACATTGCTGCTATTTTGGTGATGTGTGCTTGAAACAATGCATCATTGTTCATGTCAATACCCAGGTCCTGTATTGACTTTGACTTGAGGATTTCAATTCCTCTTTGTCCACTGTAGTTTTGTTTTAGTGACCTTGTGTTTGCAAATTGATAGGGGAAGTGGGTGATATCTAATAATGTGGCAGGTACTGTAATGAGAGCAGTTACTAGAGAACTATGACTAATGTGTCTGGATTCAAGAGAGGGTCATCATCATCATCATCATCATCATCATCACTGTTTTGCGTCCATTCTCCCATGCTAGCATGGAAGAATGAATGTAAAACGGCGATGATGATGAAGGGCTTGAAATTTTTCAGCATTAATTTTGCATATTTTTGTCCTCAGCCCATTTGTATATGGCATCCAGCCAGTTTCTTTATTGTGTGTACTACTTTCATGTCTTCAGCATAGCTAGTGTGGGAGTCTGTCTTTATTACAGAGGGCATGTCTGAGAGAGAGACCACAAACAGCTGTGGTCCTAAGACAGCTTCCTGGGGTACACCGCTTGTTATTGATGTTTCCTTTGAGAGGACTGTTGGCTGCAAGTCTGACTTCTATGATTTTCAAATTATTTTGAAAATATTCAAGATTTCGGAGTGATTTAGTAATATAACTAATTTTCTCATTATTAAACTGATGTTTGGAACATAATTTATCAAGGGTTTCTTCATTATATTATGACAGAAAGTTTTTTAGATAAATCTAAACACTTTAAAACAAACAGTTTTGTATTGTAGAACCAGGAGTAGTTTCAATTGGTTTGTTTTCAAACGGTTTCAGTTATTAAATTGTCTGTGATAAAAATGACTTTATTAAACATAACTTTAAACCTACTTTTTTTTTTTTTTTTTTGTAAGAGGTGACTAAAAGGGTTGGTGTTAGGAAGGGAATCTGACTGTAAAAAAACTACCTCAAAAAGTCTGTCCAACCCTTGCTAACAAGGAAAAGTTGATATAAAAACGATGATGAACTTTGATTATATATTTTCCTTCTCCCTTACAGTACGGATGGCAAATTTGATGCGAGTGTTAGGAACTGAAGCTGTTCAAGATCCAACCAAAGTTGAAGCTCATGTCCGTGCTCAAATGGTAAAACGGCAAAAGTGAGTAACTTGAAAGTTTTTTTTTTTTTTAGTATTACAGTCTAACAACAACAACCATTTTAAAGCAGAGGTTAACCTTTCAGGTCGATTCTCATCATGTGGTCCGTGAGGAGGCAATATTTTACAATCAAATGCACTTCCTCGCACCAAAGAAGTAGTCACGGTTCTAGGACAGCATTCTTCACCATATGAGATGTCGTCTGGTGTACCACAGGGATCTGTTCTTGGTCCTCTTTTGTTTGTGGCATATATTAATGACATAGATGCCAACTTACAGAATGCCACGGTACTGAAATATGCAGATGTAATATGCAGCTGTACCTTGAAATCAAAAGGACTGATCCTGAAATTTACAACTCTTTCCTACAATCAGACCTGGACACAATGCAGCAATGGATCACAGACTGGCAACTGAAGCTGGGTGTGGACAAGTGTACCACCATGCATTTTGGAAGGAAAAATCCAGCGTCCACATACTCCCTCCACAACACTGATATCAAAAAGTCCTCTTGTGAACGTGACCTGGGCATTACTGTCAGCAACGATTTGCGTTGGACAAAGCATGTCTCTAAGATTGTCAAGAAGGCCAAGGGTGTCTTGGCATCACTCAGCAAGACCTTTGTTAGCCGCTCTCCAGCCATCTATTTAAAACTGTATACAGCTATGGTACGACCACACTTGGAATTTGCATCATCAGTCTGGAACCCCTATCTTGCTCAGAAACATTGACCTCCTGGAAACTGTTCAGAGACGTGCAACCAAGCGCATACCCTCCATCAGACACCTACCATACTCTGAACGCCTTGCTTCCCTGGGCATGGATTCATTGAAGCTCCGATGTCTGGCAATGGACTTGGTGAATACCCACAAAGTTTTTAACCATCTCGCCTCTTTGATCTCCATGTGTCTAACACACGTGGACATGCCTACAAGATCAGAAAACAGCACAGCTCCCATGACTTTCGTAGACATTTTTTCACGCTCAGAGTTGCTGAAGCATGGAACAAACTGCCTGCGTCAGTTGTTAGCTGCCGAGACACTGCATCCTTTAAGACACTCATGCTTCCCGAAATACGCCAAAACTGCACCTGATGTACCCCTTCCATACACATGCACACATGTGTGTATCATGACTCGTGCACTGTTCATTTTACTGTTGTTTGTGCATTGCCCTATGTACTGTACATGCACTTTTTTGATGAGTTGTGGTGCACCTGGGCACTGTACACAATATTTCATTATTGTTATTATTATTATATCATGACTCATACACTGTTCATTTTCCTGACATTTGTACATTATTCTATGTACTATACATGCACCTTTGATGAGTTGTAGTGCACCTGAGCACTGTACACAATAATTTCATTATTATTATCATTATTAAAATATTCTCACCTGTGATATCAAGTGTCTTAAAACATTCTCACTTGTGAGGCCCAATGTCTTGAGATATTTTTGCCTGCGAGACCCAGTATCATGAGAGATTCTCACCTGTAAGGCCCTGTATCATAAGATATTCTCACCTGTAAGGTATAATGTCTTTAAATATTCTCACCTCTGAGGCCCTATGAAGTGTTTGGTATCCATAAGAAAAACAAGGCTGAAAAGAGAGAGAATAGCTGAAGGTTGTTGCTCTGGAGAGGAAGAATTGAGACAAACTGTTACTGTGGGTTTTCTGGATGTTTGAAGAGAGACAAAGGACTGGTGAAAAGAAGAAGGGGTCTGGAACTAACTAGTTCTGAAGATCGGAATATATTGTAGTAGTGAGAGAGACAGACCAAGGAAACTGTGTGTTGGTAAGTGGAGCCCCCTCTGTGGATGAGAGGTTGATGAATGGAATCTGATCTGTGGGTGAGAGGTTTTTGAGTGGAGTAGTCTGAGTGCATGGTTAGAATGTGTTGGGGAGTGGAGTCCTGTGTGAGTATGAGGCTTGAGTGTCTTATATGTGAGTGGAGCCCTGTCTGCGGGCTGGAGGTTGATGTTGAGTAGAGCTCTGTCTGAGTGAGAGGCTGAAGTGTGTTGGTGTGTGGAGCCCTGTCTGCGAGTGAGATGGCCTTCTTTTAGCTGTGATCTATGATGATACAAAGGTGGTTGGTGATTTAAAATTGTGTTTTTGAATCAATGACTGTTTCTTGCAGAGCTCATGAAGAAGCAAATGCTGCCCGTAAACTAACTGCTGAACAGCGGAGGGAGAAGAAAATGAGAAAGATCAAAGAAGATACAAGTTTAGGTGTTCACGTGTCTGTTTTTAGGTGAGTTGCTTCATTATTGCTTTCATCTTTTCCAAGTTAATATGTTGATCATAGATGATCTATATGTCAGTTGTATGTGATTGATTGATATATTGATTATCATATGTGGTGAATATGTCAATTATGTGATTAATATGTCAATTATGTGATTAATATGTAGATTATGTGATTAATATATCGATTATGTGTTTAATATGTCGATTATGTGATCAATATGTTGATTATATTTGATTAGTATGTTGATTATGATATGTGATCTATGTTGGTTGGTAAATTTATTGAATGAGAACTCAAGCAAATAATAATGCATTTAACTCTTGATAACAACCTGACCAAAACTGGTTCTAGTTCTATGATACCTACCTGACAAAACTGGCTTTGGTTCTATGAAACAAAGAATTCATTTTAAAGGGTTCTTATTTAAATGTGTATCATTCAACATTATTTTATATAAGAAATAGGGCGGTGAATTGGCAGTATCGGTAGAGGGTTGGACGCCATGCTTTGACGCATAGAGTTACGGCCCTTGCCATTCTGAGTTCAAATCCCGCCGAGGTTAACTTTGCCTTTCATCCTTACGGGGTCGATAAAATAAAGTACCAGTAATGTACTGGGTAATTGCTGGCCTTGTGCCAAAAGTAGAAACAATTATTTTATATAAGAAATGTATGTTCAGTTACTATCTTATTAATGAAATTGTAATTTTAGTAAATCCTTAGAAATTCTTCATTAATTGAAATAGTGAGTTTCATTAGGAATCATTATCATCATCATCTTCGTTTAACGTCCATTTTCCACGCTAGCATGAGTTAGAATATGGTCATAAAAAGTTTAAAGGGTTCCTATTTAAATTGATATCTTCCAACATAAATTTATATAAAATCCATATGTTAAGTTAATGTCTTAGTAATAAAAAATGATTAATAATTTAGTAAATCTCTCAAATTTCTCCATTTAATTAATTGAAATGGAGTGTATTTGATTAGAAATACAGTCACGAAAGGGTTAACATAAGGTAACTATCAAGTCCATTCTTAATCTTAAATTATTTTTGTTAATCTTTTTCAGAATACGAGATCTCAGTAATCCAGCTCGAAAGTTCAAGATAGAAACAAATGCTGCTCAGTTGTTTATGACTGGTATTGTGGTTCTGTACAAAGATTGCAATGTGGTTGTTGTGGAAGGAGGTAAGAGTTAGTTCTCTTGTTCTTTATATCAACAGAGGCCTGGTAGTGTGGTTCTCAATTCAATCGCACTGCACCTTACTTTGGACAAATGTTTCTTACCATAGTCTCTAGATGAGCAATGCCTTCTGATTGGAATTTGATAGAAGGAATCTGTGTGTAAGATCGTTTGTATATGTGATTGGTGTTAGGAAGGGCACTGAGTTGTAAAAACCATGCCAAACAAAGGGTTAAGAGAACTTTTTAATTGTTTCAAGAATATGGCAACCACCCTAGTGCTAGTGCTGCAATAAAATGCACCTGATACACTCTGTAAAGTGGTTGGTTATATAAAGGGCTCTTAGCTGTAAAAATCATGTCAAAACATGTATTTAAGCATGACGTATCTTTACTGCGCATCTAGGACAAGGTCCGATTAAGTACTTGATGTTTGATGAACTGTCCAACCCATGCCAGTATGCAAAAACGGATGTTAAGTGATGATGTGTGTATCTTTTAATGATTTATGTCAGAGATGTAAACATTTGTGAGAAAGCTGATAAACTGGTGCTTTCAAGCAAAAAGACCTATATATATTGAAGTATTTATTAAACTGATTTCCCTTTTCATCAAAAATCTTTTTCCTTATCCTCTATTAGAAATCGTTATTATCATGATCATGGGCTGTGGATTGGCAGAATTGTTCGTGTCAGACAAATGCTTGCCAATATTTGTTCTGGGTCTTTATTTTATGAGTTCAAATCCTGCCGAAGTCCACTTTGTCTCTCATTCTTCCAAGGTTGATAAAATAAAGTACCAGTCAAGCATTAGGGCCGATATAATTGCCTCGCCCACTTCAAAAAATTTACTGGCTTTGTGTTTGGATTAGAAAGAATTATTACCATGATTAGGGGACGTAGGCACTAAACTGGTTGCACGCATCATCAATCAGGCTACATATGGTGGTGTCATACCCAAAGACTGGTGCAGCAGTATTCTCATAAATTGCTACAAAGGTAAAGGGGATGCTTTGGAGAGGAGCAATTATAAAACTGATAGATCAGGTTATGAAAGTGGCAGAAAGGATTTTAGCACAACTAATTAGAGAAAGGGTCAAACTAGATGAGATGCAGTTTGGTTTTGTGCCTGGGAAGAGTACAACAGATGCCCTCTTCTTGGTGAGACAATTGCAAGAGAGGTTCTTAGAGAAGAATAAGCCACTATACTTAGCCTTTGTTGACCTAGAGAAGGCCTTTGATAGGGTACCCCGATCTGTCATCTGGTGGTCCCTAAGGAAGCTAGGTGTTGAGGAATGGCTTGTGAGGACAGTGCAAACTTTGTACAGAGGTATTCTCAGTAAAGTGAGGGTAGGAATGGAGTTTAGTGAGGAATTCCAGATACAAGTAGGAGTACATCAGGGTTCGGTCCTCAGCCCGCTCTTATTCATTATAGTCCTCCAAGCCATAACAGAGGAGTTTAAGACTGGCTGTCCATGGGAACGTCTCTATGCTGACGATCTGGTTCTTATAGCAGAATCAGTAGAGGAGCTAGAGAATAAATTCTGGCTATGGAAACAGCAGTTGGAAGCAAGAAGACTGAGAGTGAATCTAGCTAAGACAAAAGTGTTGATGAGTAGAAAAGAGGACAAAACCCTGATTCCGTCAGGGAAATGGCCATGTTCGATATGCAGAAAAGGAACTGGCATAAATTCTATAAAATGCACACAATGCAGATCCTGGGTACACAAGAGATGTAGCGGGATAGCAGGCAAACTAACAGGTAGGGAGAAATATGTATGCAGTAGATGTACAGGGAAATTAGACAGTAGAAGTCGCATTGATAGACACATTTTTCAAATGCAGGAGGGCGCTATAGAAGTGGTGGATAGCTTCCGGTACCTAGAAGATCAGATTAGCATGGGAGGAGGGTGTTCTGAGGCCATAGTATCTAGAATAAGGACGGGTTGGAAGAAGTTTAGGGAGCTGCTTCCTCTGTTGACGAAGAAGGGTTTCTCCCTGTGTACGAAAAGCCGGTTGTATGATGCCTGTGTGAGGAGCGCGATGCTGCATGGTAGTGAGACATGGGCAGCAACTGCAGAGGATATGCGACGGCTGGAGAGAAATGAGGCAAGCATGCTCCGTTGGATGTGCAGTGTAAATGTGCGTGAACGACCCAGCATAAATGTGTTGAGAGAGAAACTGCGTCTGAGAGGGATAGAATATAGTGTACGGGAGAGGAGACAGGTGGTATGGACATGTGATGCGCATGGAGGATGACCGATAGGTGAAGAAGTGCCAGGAATTGCCAGTTGAAGGAAGACGTGGTAGAGGTAGACCACGAAAAACATGGGCGGAGGTGGTGAGAACAGACCTCAGATCATTGAAGCTCACGGTGGAGATGACGAGGGACCGTGACGAGTGGAGAGATGCTGTGCTGAATAAGACCCGTCTCACCCTTGCAAGCAGGGAAAAGCGGACGTAAAATGATGATGATCATGATGATCATCATTGCCAGACCAGTTTTATTCACTAATCCTGATCATTTTTCTTCCAACAGGGCCAAAACAGCAAAGAAAATTCAAACGTTTGATACTACATCGGATAAAATGGGCAGAAACTCAGCAGCACACTAAAGATGAAGGTAAAGTTATATATCTTTTCTCTTATTTCAAGCTGCAGCCAATGAGAGCTCTTTTTTAATGAGATTCTCTTCCTAATATAAATATTTTCAGGACCCTTTCAGTCATGAATGACCACAGGTTTGCACCTGGAAAGGAACTTTTCAGGTGTTAGCCTGGCCAGGGTGTTTTTGTGGAAGATCAGCAGTTGCCTATGCATTTCTGATTACCATCTTAACATCATTGATGTTTTCCAAGTAAAAGGCAAAGTCTGATACAGCTTGGCACCAGTGTTGTTGCAACTTATATATACACTATATGGTGTTGTCCAAGGAAGAGGTAAAGGGCAGTACAGCTTAACACAAATGATATCCCAAGCAAACTCAGAATTAATTCCTTTTGTGTTGGTAGCTATCGGGACCTCAATCTCCAGACTACTGTTTTCTTCCTCCAAATTGGTGAAACATCTTCACACCTGACAAAGGATACCTGTGAATTAGATTGGTTTATGTTGTGGGCATCACTGGTTGTTCTCCATGGCAATGTTTTCGCCATCTTGTCATTGGGCACAGCTGAGATATACTGTCCAGCCAAAAGCAGCTGGTTGCCCCACCCACCCCTCTTTTTCTTTCAAAATACATTTTTAGAAAATGTATTTTAAATAAAGTTTAAATAAAATTGAAACTTTATTTAAAATACATTTATTTTCTTAAAACAACAACAAAACCTAAATCAGCAAAAAGTGTGTTGACCAGTGCTATCTATAAAGAGTCTCCATTCATGAGGATCATACTGTAGAGCTCTCATCGCTTTTAACAGTCCTGCCACATGATAGAAAAATTGTCATTTTTAAATTCGGTGGCCCCAAATTACTCAAGAACAGGTCTTAAACTTAGGTCAGCAGAAAAAAAAGTAAAATTTTGTTGACCAGTGTTATGTACTTTTGAAATAATAAATTTCTGTTTGTTGTTGTTTAGATGACAGTGACTCTGAAGAGGAATCTGCTAAGACCAACAAATGTACACTAGTGTGGGAGGTAAGTATTATTTTCTGTATCATCTATGTGTTGATTCACATAACAAATGTAGTTGACTGTTTTTGTGGCCAAACCACCAGAAACCGACTCTCGTGCTAGGATACAAAGCTGTTCATTTTAAAAGTGTTTACATTATTAGTATAATTGAAAAAAACCATGAATATTACAACTTCATTATTTCTACATCTTTCCTTCTGAACATCTATCTTTATATTCTTAATTCTTTTGATATCAAACCATCATAGATTGTTCCTCAATCTATGATACAAAGATGTTCATTTTAAAGTGTTTGTCAGATTTTATTTTATTTTTTTTTTAATGTTATATTATTTACCATCAGGGAACAACAAAGACACGTGGCTTTGGTGAAATGAAGTTCAAGGCTTGTCCAACAGAAAGTTTTGCTCGAGAACAGTTCCGCAAATGTGGAGTGGAATTTTACTGGGACTTGGCTTATAGTAGCAATGTATTTGAAGCTGCTGGTGAAGAGTTATGACACTGTAAATACAGTCATCTAGTACTACCATTACTACTACTACTGGCAATTCATACTGTTCCAAAGTTGTTGATGCTGTAACAGTTTAGGCCACTGACTATCAAAGTCACCATCTTGCAAACTCAGTGCTTTAGAAGAAGAGAGACCAAGCAGTATGTCTTGTTCTCAAATCTGCTTTCAGAAAATCTAGTGTCTCTCTTCTTTTACCAACCAAAAAATAAGAAGAATAACAATGATGACGATAATATAATAGTAATAATAAAAAGCTATTAGAAAATTTAAAGTAAAATGAAAGCAATAATTTTCTTTAAAAAAATAAAATGAAGCAGATGTTATCAAGTCTGTTCAGGTTTGTTTTGTTTAAAATTATAAATGTATAATGTTTTGGAATTGGAGACTGAGTTGCAAGGAAGGAAAGGAAAAGGAGACAAAAAATTGAATGGAAACAACTGGCCAAGCAGCAAATGTATTCCAGAGTTAAGAGTTTGGGTGTGATTCTGGAAAGAAATGTCAAGAAAAGAGTTAATGAATTTGGAAGACTTAAATGACAAAGTGATTTGACTTGAATGAATGCAACGAAAAACCTTTGTATTAAAAGTAGGGAAAAAAGAGGGAAACAAACAAAAAGCTGAAAAAAAATCTTCATTGAAACACAAAATAAATTTTTATTAAAAGTTGTGAGATTTGTTTTTATTCTTATTTTTCCTTGTATTTTACCTTAATATTATAGTGTATACAAACATACATATCATCATTATCATTTTCCTTTCTTGCACATGGGTTGTCACGTTTTGAGGTTAGACAGGCAGCTCATGTGTCCCATTTTAGCATGCTTTCTACAACTGGATGCCCTCTCGGCATGTACCAAGGTCATTTTCTTGTGACATCACTACCACCACCTGACGGGTTGGACTGGGTGTATTTTATTGACACATGCAATATCACATTTCAGTGTGGGCTGAATACTGAGCTTAATGTATACATACTTATGTACATATGTTCTTTTACTTATTTTAGTAATTAGACTGCAATCATGCTGGGGAGCCACCAAAAGATGATCATATCAACCCTTATTTTTTTCAAGCCTGGTACTTATT
Source organism: Eledone cirrhosa (assembly GCA_964016885.1). Taxonomy (NCBI): domain Eukaryota; kingdom Metazoa; phylum Mollusca; class Cephalopoda; order Octopoda; family Eledonidae; genus Eledone; species Eledone cirrhosa. The sequence continues at coordinate 71,507,774 of OZ024741.1, read as the reverse complement.
TATCCATCTCTTTTCATTGAGCTGCTAAGCTACAGGATATAAACAATGACACAAACACGGGACATACTTATATTGCCCTGCCACACACACAAATATATAAATATATATATAGTATGTCCATGGTGATGACCCATCTAACCCATGCCAGCATGGAAATATTGATGTTAAGAAAAAACACCCATTTTAAAAGGTTCCTATTTAAATGAAAATTTTCCAACATAAGTATGTTACATTACTTGCTTACTAATAAAAGGTCAGTAGTTCTGCTTGAATACTGACTCAGTCTGTGAAGACCCATCCAACTTTTTCTTGAAGGAAACCAAACGTTAAATGATTATGTATCATTTTATATCCACTTTCCATGCTGGTATAAGTTTCACGAGTTGTCACAGTCCAAGACCAGACAAGTCAGAGTGACCCATATTGCATATACATTCCATATTTGTCATGGTTTCTATGAGTGGATGCCCTCCCTAATACCAACCATCTTACAGAGTGTACTGGGTGCATTTTTTCGTGGCATCACTGCTACTACTTTACAGAATGTACTGGACGCATTCTTCATAGCCCCACCACTAACCCGTGCAGGGTTTACTGAGTGTACTTTACTGTAGCACCAGAACTAGAGAGGTTGCTCATCTAAACTGAATAATCCTCAGAAACCCTATATTATCTCCAATTGCCAACATTTACTTTTGTGTTACAGTGCTTGTATAGGTGGACAGGATTTTTGTATTAGGGCATATCGCTAATCAACTTGGTCCTGTGTCAATCTGGGATGCAACTGAGATATACTGCACAGACGAGTATAGTCTGCCTCACCCTCCCTTGTACCCTTACTTTCATCCTTTTTCATTTTTATATATTTATTGATTTTCAATAAACTTTTCTATTTAGTGGAATAGATTTTACAACAGATGCTGGTCCAGCCTCTAATACCCCCCCCCCCCTATTTTCAAATAGCTTCATAGAGAGTATTCAATATGTTATGTAGAATACTATTCCGTATCTTCGTTTCATGCTTCACACTCACTATAGTTTGTAAAATTGTTGGTAGTAGGAAGGACATCCAGCTGTAGAAAACTTTCCAAACAAGGGTTGGGAAGACACTTCAGCTATGCCAAAAACATGACAACTTCCATAGTGTTGGTGCCATGGTAATAAGCACTTGGTTGAGCGGGAAATCAGAAGCTCTGCTTGAGTACTGACCAGTTTGTGACACGTCTAAACCTTGCTAACAGGGAAAAAACATGTTAAATGATGAGGATAACAGATGCTTCTCTGTCACTGCCACCATTAGAAAGGCAATGAACCAAGGATTGTCCGAATGAAAGCCTGTAACCAGAATACATTCCATCAGATGGTCTCTTAGTAAAAGAATTATGGTTATGGAATAGCATCATTTATGTTGTTGGACCTCCGTTGTTTCCGACAATGAGTGTTCCAGTTGATTGAATCAATGGAACTGCCTTCTCATGAAATTAACATGCAAGTGGCTGAGCATTCCACAGACATGTGCATCCTTAATGTAGTTTTCAAGGGGATTCAGTGACAAAACTGGCTTTTTGAATTACAGGTACAATTCATTTTTGCAAGCTGAGTACACTGGAGCAATGTGAAATAAAATGTCTTGCTCAAGGATATGTGTCATTGGGAATTGAACTCACAACCTTATGACGGGCTTCTACTACCAGATTATGTATATTTATATGCTCCATTATACATTTAGTTAGCACTTTGAGTACGGTTGACTTGTGTATGCATTCAAACTATTTCTTGTTGAGTGAGTAATTCAAGAGCAGCCAAACTATAGAAAATATTTTTCAAATCTTCTCGGTAAATATAATGCAGGTAAAATTCTGTTATGACGAATACCATTATAACAAATTTTTGCAGTTTAACGGAATGTTTTTCAATCCCCGAGTTAGTAACAAACAAATGCTTGATTTGTTTCCGTCGATCTTGTTATAAAGAATTCTTCGTTACAGCAAATTTTTTTTATACCCGTGAATTTTGTTATAACGGAATTTCACTGCATATATATATCATTGTCATTTTAATGTCCGATTTCCCTGCTAGCAAGGGTTATATATATATATATATAGAGTGAGAGAGAGAGAAGATACAGAATGGTTAAAATGTTTGCTTCACAATCATTTGGTTCCAGGTTCGATCCCACTGCATGTCATCTTGAGCAAGTATCATTTACCATAGTCTCGGCCAGACCCATTTCTTGTGAGTGAAATTGTGTGGAACCCTGTAAGATAATATAAAGTATCATTTAACTACTGGGGTTGATATAATCAACATTCCCCTTCCCCAAACTACTGGCCTTGTGTCTGTGTTAAAACAAATTATATGTATATGCACACCTGTTTAACTAACAAAATATTATTTTGCAGAAATCTGACTGAAGGTGAAATGTTATCAGTAATTTATTCAAAATTTGAAAGTTACTGATAATGATAAAGACTTAGTTATGAGTATCCATAAATATCCTTTAAAAATCTGGTCCATTTATACGCAACAGCTTATTCTATTGTTGGAAGTGGAAGTCATTTTGTAGGCTATCTGTTTTATGGTTCCTTATATGGGAGTGTCACTATCTGGGACACTAGGAGAGCAGTTCATGTGTTGTAATTGCTATCAAATGCCATACTAAATCAGCTACAAATACGTAGCAGTTTGTACCTTCTCAGTAAGGTCATTTTTTTCCTATTTTTATCAGGGACACAAATGTCTTTTTGTTTTTTATTGGTTTTACTCATTGGACTACGCCCGTGGTGGACAGACACTTTCAAGGCTTTCAATATTTTGTTTAGTGCACAGGTCTCCAAGTGGCTAAGTTACCCACAAAGTCATGTCCCTTTAAAGATCAACTTTATATATATATAATTGTTTCTACTATTGGCACAAGGCCAGCAATTACCCAGTACATTACTGGTACTTTATTTAATCGACCCCCATAAGGAAGAAAGGCAAAGTTAACCTCGGCGGGATTTGAACTCAGAATGTAACTCTATGCGTCAAAGCATGGTGTCCGACCCTCTACCGATACTGCCAATTCACCGCCTAACTTTATATATATATAATGACAATAAGAATTGCAGCTTCTTGTAAACTTTATTACATACTAGCTGAGCTACCCGGTGATACCTGGGTATTTTATGAAAGTTACAAAATATTTGACCATTCAAATATGATTGCTGTATTTTAACCAAAGTAGGAATTATAGCAGAATATTTATTGCCGTTTGGTCAAAGTAAATCATCTAGATAAAAATATTAATTTTTTCCAGTGGTGATTTTTTGAATACTGCTCCCTATTACAGTCAGTATAGATAATGCTTTACTCATAGATGAATCATTACGTATGTTGTCAGTGAAAAGGGCATGACCAAAAAAATACATTTAGATTTTTTTTATTTATCCTTTTCTTTCTTTCTTTTTTTTTTTTTTTTTTGCTCATTCTGAACCTCTGAAATTCAAACAACATGTAAAGACTATTTTAAAAACCATAAATAAAATAAGATAATAAATTTAGCATTGGTTTATGATTGAATGAAGCATTTACTTACTCATTTCTGTAATTCGGGGAAAGTGTATTTAAATTTGTACACTGTAGCTTTCACCAATCTTTGCCTCTATGTTTGAGAGAGATGTGTTTTCTATTTCTATTAGCTATACCAACAGTTATAGTGTCTCACATGACATACATAGATACATACACACACATGTATGTGTGTAAGACAGTTGTTTGTGATTTGAAATGGATTTTGCTAATATTTCTAGTAGATCGAGTTATCACATAGAACCATTCCTTTTTGCTTCATACATATATACATACCTGAGAAAGTAAGGTGGGATTTGAAGGAAATTTGGCTGTTATTTCTACCCAACAAAGTCCTCACTTATACTACTTTATATAGCAGAGGTACCCAGGAATGCCTGCATATTCTTCCAAAATAACACCATGCAGTAAATTTGCGGCTTCAGAATTCCTTGCAAACTACATGACTAAGGAATTAGGATGTGTGTGTATTGTCATTGAATGAGGAATTACGACATTGCTCATTCCAAAGCCTCTGGATAAACAACATTCTTGGTTTTGCCCTGTGGTGCCACAATGAGGAGACAATCAGGATTCCCAACCCTTGTTGTGCCAACATAGAGTTGACTATGTGAATAGACAGGATCTGCCAGCATCAATGAAGAAAAGTCCTCCCCTGTCATTTTGAATGTTTTCGATGAGGATGTGGTAGGCGTATTTCTGGTTTTCCATCAATTGGGGTTCATTTTCATCCACAAACTTACGCAATGCTTGAATATCGTAGTTTGTCTCCTGAAAAATGTCTTGTGCTACCTCCATTTCTACATCTGGCATCCCGCAGTTAGCTAATGTGCTATTCATTGCGTGAACTCGATGGGACAGGTCACAGAGAGCTTGATTGTAAATCCTGGGGGTATATTCCATATACATATTGCCATGATGTCTTCGGGCTAGGTGTAGATAGTCGTCCGACATATTGTTTTTGTAATCCTGCCAGAGTAGATGAGCTTCATCAATTCCACATGCTGTGAGCATAATAGCAAATAATTGTCTTATTTGACTGGCTACTTGAGTGATTGCTGCTTCTTCGAGGCACTTCTTCCATTGTCCATTGTCATGCAGGAATCCATGCTGTTTGCATGCTTCTTGGTATGTTGTGCACTCCCTTCCTCTGAAACACCTAAGATCCTCCAATGACATTGGTCCTCGAACAGTATGCAGAAGTAGCCGTAAATAAAAACATTCTCTGTTGGGATGGACATTGTAAACGCGCCCAATAGCATCACTTGACTTGACTTCATGATCTTCCACTAAATAACCCTGCTTTCTTCGATTCCAGGTCTTGCAATTGGTCCAGGTGTAGTATGTTGGGACCTCAGCATATAGGAGGGATCGAGCAAATTCATCATTCTGGCAGAGTTTAAAGAATGCAGTTAGTGTAGTGTCATGTGATGCTTGTGCCAACTGATGAGCAGTGATCTCAGTAAAGTACACTCTCTGTCCATGTTCCAGATGGACTGCGAGGTTGACCACTGTTGGGTGGCGTTGGTGGATATAAAATCCAAAGATTCGCCAGATAGCTTCATTGCTGGAGATGTATCAACCTGTTTGATACAGTTTGACCTCATCCAGCCCACCATTGAGTTCTTTGTCAGTAATAAATGTAGCCATGTCACTGCCCTTGTTGATATATTTTGTGACATATAGGATTGCCTTGATGGAGCTGCAATACTCAACATTGATATGAGCTTTTAAAAGTTTACACAACAATTTGTTGTGTGGGACGACCCACTGATTATTTATGGTCAGCTCCTCTCCTCGAACTGTTAGGCTTGCAGTATTGCCTCCATGTTCTGGTCTACACCTACGATAAAGGGGGTATCCATTATTGTCAGTCCGAGTTTCCCGAATAAAAGCTCTAGGATAATGTATGCTGCATTTTTGATCTTTCATGCAGGGAGAGGCTGGATTGATGACTCCACATGGACCATGAATGAGTTTGGACTTGATTGTTTCAAAGAGCTCTGGATCACCACCTTTATCAGGCAACTCTGCTGAAATGATCTTAACATCATCTGGTCTTATCTTCTTGCACCAGATTAGTGTGTGAGAGTGAGGAAGACCTCTCTTCTGCCACTCAATAGTGGTCATCCAAGCACTAAGCTCACCAAAGATTCTTCCTTCTTTTAGGAGCCAGATGAGGTTTTTTTTGCTTTTCATGGAAAACCCGAGCAATGAGATCATGTCGATCCTTTGGTTTTTGATTTTGAAATAATTCATTTGATATTTCTGACCAGTTTGAATTGCATGTAAATGTAATGAAGAGATCTGGCCGACCAAATTTTCTGACATCGGCCATTGCATCTTGCGTACGTTCATGCATGTAACGTGGTCCTCCCGTGAAGCTTAATGGTAGTATGACTGGTTGGCCAATATTTCTTGGGTCAACATCAGAATTGCTGGCATCTCTAAGGTGGATGTAGTTAACTGCCGCCAACTTAGTTTGATTCCTTCGCAGAAAACCCAATCTTTCTGTTTCAATTTTGGCATACATGTCCACCATGAACTGGCTGGTTACTTCTTTGAATCGCAGAACTTGGTTGAAGTGGTCACGTACCATGAAATGATAAGCATAGAATTCTTTGCAGCAGATTGATCGGCCAGTTTCTTGTCCTGTTCCTGAGCTGATATGCCGTAGCTGAAAATGATATCCATCTTGACTATTCCAAAAGATGAGCAGATATTGGAGTGAATCATAGGCTCTATGAGTTTCACAAATTCGCTCCAAATGTCTACTTTGTTTTTGCAAAACAATGTCACGTCGTTCATGCTGTTCATCAACAATTATGATTGCAACTTCATCAGTGACAGGTGCATTGAATCTGCGTTCATGTTCTGAATCTGGGCGTTTGTCTGCCCTAATGATAATTTTACGATCTCTGGTGATGTTCATATGCTCCAGTGCATATTTAAATACATTGACATACATGTGATGTTGGTGAAGCATTTCTTGTAACTTTATGACTATGTAGAACTGCAATCCACCATGGACATTGGTACATCTTTGTTGTGCCTGTGTTTCATTTGCACCCATGAAGTAAACCTGCACAAATTTGTGAGGCTCCTGTGAAAGTAGCAGAAGGCCACCCATTAAGTGGTAACACTGTCCCTGAATTTTACAAGTTGTACAGAATCTAAAGTCAGTCACATTCCTGTCAGCCCCAAAAGATGTCATTTGAAAAGCAGAATTCTATTTTATGATGTATTTATTGAAGTGTCGTGCTTCTGGTGTATTCTGAAGGAGCAGATTTTTCAGAAATTCAGGAGGTTCTTGTATTGTTTTAAGGCTCACTTTGCCTTTTGAGCAGCATAGACTTGGTGTTTCTGCTTCCCACTTCTTGGCACCACAATACTGGCAGCATTTGTTCATTTTCTCAATGTTGATTTGTGGATTACTGGTGTAGTCCTTTTGGGGGTCATAAGAAAAAGCACCCATTAGCCAGTTCATTTTACTTGTGGCTTGTTCTCCTGCTCAGGCAGTAGAACGATGTGCTTGATTATCATTTCGTCTGATTTGCTGCTGTTCCTTAATTTGTTGTTCTCGTGTAGCAGCAGTCCTTTGTTCCCTTTCATCCAAATGGTGTGCTCGTGCTAAAGCTGTTTGGGCTCTGTTAGCAGCTAGACAAGCATGCCGAACTTCTTCACTTTCTTCAGATCGCTGTGTTTTCTTTCTCTTAGCCTCTGAAGATGACCTTCCATATAATGATCTGGAACATTTTCTAGGCATTTGAAGTGATATTATTACATACCACACGATAAAATAAAGTACCAGTAATGCACTGGAATAATTGCTGGCCTTGTACCAAAAGTAGAAACAATTATTACACACCACACTCTTTCCGAAATAGAAACAACTATAGAATGTATTGTTCACTCAGTAAAGTTGTTTTAAATGATCTCTTTATATGAATGTATATTAGGTGTAATTAATTTTAGACATATGTAGAAAATATTGGGATTTCAGATTGTATTAAAACAAAACGACAAACACTACATATGTAGACATATGTAAAAAATAAGCTTTGATGGTAACATATATCGTCTGCTAAAGAACGCCCCCACCCCCTCCCCCATAACACACGTGTGTGTAAATATATATATAAACGCAGACACACGTTATATAAAGAATCCCTCCAATCACCCTCCCTCTCTCCTGCCTCTTTACTTTTTTTCTCTCTCCCATCTTTTCTCTTTTCTTATTGTCTTTTTCTCCCCATCCGCCTCACTCCCTTTCTCTTTCTCATCTCTCTTTCTTTCTCTCTCTCATCCTTACACAATAGCAAACAAAAAATAAATAAAAGATAAATAACATTGGGAGAGTTAAGAAGTGTGTAAAAAATAAAAAATAAATAAAAGTTAATGAACCCTTGCTACTTTCCCTCTCTCTCTCCCATCCCATTACTCTCTCTCTCACCCCCCCCTCTTTCTACGGAATAGAGAACAAAAAATAAAGAAAAGATAAATAACGTTAAGGAAGCAGGTGAGTTAAAAAGTGTGTAAAAGTAATCTATATATATAAAACTGTGGTTGTCTGTCTGTCTATCGATTTTTGGCACACATCTCCTCTTAGAATCTCTCACGGAATTGCACCGAAATTGCTATACTTGTACATTGAGCCCTAGCGAAGACACCGGAAAAAAAATATTTCAAATTGACCCGCCCTATCTGACGAAATCGAATATAATGTATCGATTTTTGAGCGTAAGTGATCAGTTATTTCCCTTTGTTCTGTTTACATTGAGCGTCTGCGTGTAAAAATTAAAAAAATTACGCTGGCTTTCTCAGCGTTTAAAATGACATTAACACAATAATTTTTACTTGAAAACAAGTCTATTTAAAGACTACGTAAAACAAGCAAATATTTCGTAAAAAAAAGCAAAAATTATATAAGTTTATTTAAAATATATGTATCTGTAAATTTCGTTACGCGTGCAGTCAGTTTTATATATATAGATGATAAACAATAATATCCTCTATGAGGTCACTAAACCTGCTAGAAACAGCAGCTAACTCTCCCTCATATCACACCACTCCCTACTGTCTTAAATTTAGAAAACACATATCCTCTATGAGGTTACTAAACCTGCTAGAAACAGCAGCTAACTCTCCCCCATATCATACCCCTCCCTACTGTCTTAAATTTAGAAAACATATCTTCTATGAGGTCACTAAACCTGCTAGAAACAGCAGCTAACTCTCCCTCATATCACACCCCTCCCTACTGTCTTAAATTTAGAAAACATATCCTCTATGAGGTCACTAAACCTGCTAGAAACAGCAGCTAACTCTCCCCCATATCACACCCCTCTCTACTGTCTTAAATTTAGAAAACATATCTTCTATGAGGTCACTAAACCTGCTAGAAACAGCAGCTAACTCTCCCTCATATCACACCACTCCCTACTGTCTTAAATTTAGAAAACACATATCCTCTATGAGGTCACTAAACCTGTTAGAAACAGCAGCTAACTCTCCCCCATATCATACCCCTCCCTACTGTCTTAAATTTAGAAAACATATCTTCTATGAGGTCACTAAACCTGCTAGAAACAGCAGCTAACTCTCCCTCATATCACACCCCTCCCTACTGTCTTAAATTTAGAAAACATATCCTCTATGAGGTCACTAAACCTGTTAGAAACAGCAGCTAACTCTCCCCCATATCACACCCCTCTCTACTGTCTTAAATTTAGAAAACATATCTTCTATGAGGTCACTAAACCTGCTAGAAACAGCAGCTAACTCTCCCTCATATCACACCACTCCCTACTGTCTTAAATTTAGAAAACATATCTTCTATGAGGTCACTAAACCTGCTAGAAACAGCAGCTAACTCTCCCTCATATCACACCACTCCCTACTGTCTTAAATTTAGAAAACACATATCCTCTATGAGGTCACTAAACCTGCTAGAAACAACAGCCAACTCTCCCTCATATCACAACCCTCCCTACTGTCTTAAATTTAGAAAACACACAGACAACCATGCAGAACAACTCCATCGCAGCTCTGTTGTTCGGCTGGCATCGTCTACTCGCGTGTTGCGCAAGTACTGTGAAACAGTAAATTTCAACACTTTTTTGCACAGAGATAATATCCATAGGCGAAACTACAATTGTCACTGCTGGCGCAGCTCATGCTTCCAGGTCTGCAATTCATTCACCCAGTGCCTGGCAGACAAAAAAGTGCTGCAACCTAACTTTGGTAACTTAATGACCCCGAGCAACGCCGGGCTTTAATGCTAGTAAATAAATAAAAGTTAAGAACGCTGGTTACTTTCCCCCTCTCTCTCTCATCCCCCCTCTCTCTACGGAATAGAGAACAAAAAATAATGAAAAGATAAATAACTGTTTCTACTATTGGCACAAGGCCAGCTAAACACCAGTACATTACTGGTACTTTATTTTATCGAAAAGATAAATAACTGTTTCTACTTTTGGCACAAGGCCAGAAATCACACAGTGCATTACTGGTACTTTATTTTATCGACCCCGGAAGGATGAAAGGCAAAGTTAACCTCGGCGGGATTTGAACTCAGATCATACAGAGAGGTAACTCTATGCTTCAACGCATGGCATCCGACCCTCTACCGATACTGCCAATCCAAAGATTAATAACGTTAAGGAAGCGGGAGAGTTAAAAAGTGTGTAAAAATAATAAATAAATAAAAGTTAAGAACGCTGGTTACTTTCTCTCTCTCTCTTTCATCGTCATTCTCTCCCATCCCCTTACTCTCTTTCTTTCTCTCTCACATCCCCTTACTCTCTCTCTCTCCCATCTCCCACTCTCTCTCTCATCTCTTACTCTCTTTCTTTCTCTCTCACATCCCCTTACTCTCTCTCCCACTCACACTATCTCTCATCGCCTTACTCTCTCTCCCATCTGCCACTCTCTCCCTTTCTCTCTCATCCCATCCCTCACTCTCTTATCTATAGACGAGAACATAAAAAAGCAAAATGGATGATCTCTTTTGATATTCATTAGAAAATAAGATAAATTGAATTTAAATGAATTCCTTGCTTTGCAAAGTAAAACTTTTTCGACTGTTACCTGTCCGAGTGTATAGTGAATATGTACATGTAATTTTGAGGAGTTTGGTCCGGTAGTTTGCTAGTTTTAGGCATATACACAGAATCGTAAACTTGCATTTATATAGATATAGATTACAATTTGTTTCCATATCGATCAGCTCGGGTTTGATCATGTGATCGGCTCCCAACTCTTAATTGATACTTCTTCAGATATGAGAGTTTATATGGGTGGTCCCATCCAAACTCTCTCTCTATATATAATAATTGTTTCTACTATTGGCACAAGGCCAGTAATTACGCAGTACCTTATTTTATCGATCCCATAAGAATGAAAGGCAAAGTTAACCTCATGGGATTTGAACTCGGAACGTAAAGGGGCACGTTCTGTCACTCACTCAATGCTTTAATTAAGCCTGCATCATTAGGATACCAACCAAAAAGGAAAGCAGAGTGCACACTTATACGTGAGAGAAACAATTTCGTGTGGGTATATATATATATATATATCATTATCATCATCGTTTTACGTCCCTTTTTCCACGTTAGCACAAGGTTAGACGAAATGTCTTGTGGGCAATACTAGGTCAGGTGACCATGTCTTACTCATATAGAACTGATTTTGGCCTTATTTCTACAGCTGCATGCCCTTCCTCACGCCAACCACATTTACAGTGAGTACTGGGTGCTTTTTATTTTGTGACACCTACATGACCACTTTATAGTGTAGATGCTTTTTACTGTGTCACCATCATGACCACTACAGTGTGGGTTGGTGTCTTCACAGGATATATATTTCGGCATGACCTCATGGTGGGTGTATAGGAGGGTGGGGTTGTACATACTGTATATATGCTTCAGCTTCGGCCTGTGTGAAAAGTAAATGGAAAAAAAAACACAACAGATGAAGTACAATGAAGATATATATTAGTTTCATGATTAATATAGTAGAAGTCTTAACGTTTAAGATGCCAGTGCTTCATCTGAAAATAGAATGAGAAAGTAAAGAAGAAATAGAAAGATAGAGGAGAGAGAGAGCAGAGGCAGAAATGTAAGATTCTTTGAGAAAAAGCTGACCGGTTTATTTTGCCATCTCTTATATATAGGGTGTCTCAAAAAATATATGCACACTTCAACAGCATTCTAATAGATATTGCCTGTACAGGTAACCAAAGTGTGTATACATTTTGGGGGGGACACTATATATATATATATATATATACTGCAAAGTGGACGTGGAGGTGCCACAGCAAAAAAGCACCCAGCACTCACTGTAAATGAGGTTGGTGTTAGGAAGGGCATCCAGCTGTAGAAATCAAGCCAGAATCAGTTCTTGTCCCACCCTTGCAAGCAGGGAAAAAGTGGACGTAAAATGAATGAATGAAAAATGAATATATGTATATATATATATATATATATGCGACTTAGTGCTATTGAATTAGCTGTGGCTTGGGCCACAGCTAATTCAATAGCACTAAGTCGCATATAATAATAATAATGAAATTATTGTGTACAGTGCTCAGGTGCACTACAACTCATCAAAGGTGCATGTATAGTACGTAGAATAATGTAATGTACAAATGTCAGGAAAATGAACAGTGTATGAGTCATGATATATATATATATAACTTTGAAATGTATCAATGTTATATATATATATATATATATATATATAATTTATATTATTATCATCGTTTTATGGTCACTTATTTCTAGCAGATTGAGTAACCACATCGAGGCTGTCTTATTGGCTCATGGTGGAATATTTTATATTCCATAGGTGACAAAATTTCAGTCAACATGTCTCCTATCCTGTCTACCAGAGAAGAAGATAACAATAAACGTCTCATCATATCTATTGGGGTTAATGTCCTTATTTTGAATAGGTTCACCTTATCTCAAAGCTATTATACTTTAAAAGTGATTATACACACGCAGATAAATGCACATATGTATACATATATATTTATTCCTCATTTAATTATTTGAATTCTTCCTTTAAGGAAGGAGCTGGTATCTAATAAAGAATAAAGCTCTGTTGTTAGAATTTGGATAACAAAAACGGTGAGTGTCACATGTTGAATTTTAGAAAAGTCTTGTATATTTTTACTGTTCTGCTTACAGATTGTATTTAATAAGGTGTATGTGAGCTGGTCGATTTTTGGTGCTCCTACTACTAATTACTCCTGTGCATTTGTCATACGCAAATCCTTTTTCTCTGTTAGCCTTCCTATAATCCTGCTACATCTCTTGTGCACCCAGAATTTACACTGGGGGCACTGTATGAAGTTTCTACCTAAATTGAGCATGGCTATTTCCTTGATGACAGCATCATCTTGTCTTTTTTTTTACTTACTACAACTTAGTTCTTTGCTAAGTTTTCTCTGAAGCCTTTCAATTCTAGGTTTCATTTCCATATCTAGAATTTCTTTTCTAAATCTTCCACAGATTTAACTATAAGTAATAGGTCATTTGCATACAGGATCTAACATATATACCCAGTCATAAGGTACTCTGTAACAGCCTGTAGAACTATAATAAACAGAAATGTGTTGAGAACTGAGCCTTGATAAACATCCACTTGCACATTAATTCCACATTAAACTCATTGCCTACTCTTTCTCTCTGTCTGTATATGTATGTGTGTCTATGTATACGCACACTCTTTCTCATACACACACATACATATATATATATATATATCATCATCATCATTTACCATGTTAGCATAGGTTAGATGAGTTGCCCCATTTGAGACAAGTCAGGTCAGGTAACTGCGTCTTGCTCATACAGAACTGTACTTTTGTGTTAAATGAGATAATGAGATTGAGATCGTGTAGGTGTCACTACAAAAAAACACACAGTCCACGCTGTAATGTGGCCATGTAGGTAACACGGTAAAAAGTTCCCAGTCCACACTGTAAATGTGGTTGGTGTTAGGAAGGGCATCCAGCCGTAGAAAACCTGCCAGATAGTCCTATATGAGCAAGACACGGTCACCTGACCAACCTTGCTTCAAGTGGGACAACTCCCGTCTAACCCATGTAGCGTGGAAGATGGATGTTAAACGATGATGATGATATATATACACATACGTGTGTGCATACAACAGGTTTCCATACAGTTTCTGTCTAACAATTTCCTTAGCAACGTATTGCTCTGTCTGAGGCTATAATAAAAGACACTTGGCCAAAACAGTAGGATAGAACCTGGAACCTTATGGTTGCAATGCAGACATCTTAATCCCACAACTAAAAATAATAGAAATAAAAAGCCAAAAAAGACCCCTGAGTTATTAATAAGTCAATGTTGAACACATAAAATCTATACATACATATGTGTATTGAAGCTGAACAATGTAAAATCAAATACTGTGAGTCATTATAACAAATACAGTGACATTATATCAAGGGTATTGAACCTTTATAGCAAATACAGTGCAGTGAAACTTGAAATATAGCAAGCTGTTTCATAATAATTTCTGATTTAGGCACAAGACCAGCAATTAGGAGGGAAGGATAAGCCAATGTTGACACCTGGCTATTGGCACTTCCATGCCTGTAGAGTTTATCTGGAACTGGCAAAGCTCCCAGGTCGGAATTTCTGGAAATAATCCATGGGCCCTAGACATAAATTTTCCAGAAAAGAGTGGCTAGATGATTTTCGTCAATACCTAGTTTCCCCAGGAAAATTGTTGCTTTTATCCGCCACTAAATCTCTATAGAACGCAAATGTGGAGTTTCCACCGATTGCACTGCCCAATTGGTAGAGGGTTGTGTGCACATTCCAGTGACCAAGTGCTCCGTCTTGTTCTCTACATGACCCAGGACTGTTGTCCTGTTAAGGAGATGAACTGAGTAATCTAGTGACCAATGACCACACTTGTTCACTGTTAAGTAAAAGATGGAAATTTCATAACCTCTGCGCATGTTTGTGCATCATCAGCCACAGCACTCCCAGTCCTCCATGCAGTGGGTATTGAGAGCAGGTGGACTTCCTGACCATCAGAATGTGTCCCTTCCACAAGAAGCGAAAGAGTAGACTCTCTTTTCCAGTCAGACAGAGCTTAGGACAAGAGATAGTGATCAGGTGGTAGAGATGATTGACACGATATATGCATTTGCCACCTCTGCTCGACCTTTCAGGGATAGCTTCCTCTCAGCCTATTTCTGGGTGAGATTGGCGACTCTGTTCATCACCTCTTTCCAGTTTTTGTCCATCTGGAGGTTCAGACCAAACCAGACCCTGATCAATTTAACCCGCCTGTCTGTCGAGCTCCTGCTGATGCTATTGGACAGCATCAACCTGCCTCTCCAGCTGCTGAGCTGCAGGCCCATCAACATTTCCTGGTTAATTTTTGCTACTGTCAGCACTTTGTATTCCCTCAGAGCAGTGCTGATCACCTAATTGGGTTTGATACTGAATACTACTATGGTGACATCATCAACATAAGCTGACATGGATCTCCCATGTCTTAGTTTGCACAGGATGCCCGTAAATGTCTCCAATTTGTGCAGTAGTGGCTCAAGATTCAATACATACAACAAGGATGAAAAGGGACAACTTTGGCAGGCCGAATGCAAGATGTTGAATGGTTCTGAGAGGTGACCATTCACTCTAACCACAGAGCAGACGTCGCTGTGCATAGCAGCTATCCATCCTCTGAAAATGGGCCCAAAGCCAGCTGCTTTGAGGACCACCAGTGCTCCACCTGAGCCAGGTTCCTTAACCACCTTTCTATGATGTATCACATAAGGTGAAGGTTATTGTGCATAGATCTCTTTGGAATGGCACATGTTTGCACCTCCTCTACCAGACCACTGACAACCTCGTCACTAAAAGCTTGGCCAAAATTTTGAACTCAGTAGAGTTATGGGCTTAAAGTTATCAGTATAATCCCCTTTGTTTGGGTCTTTTCTCAGCAGTGACAGTGCTTCTTGGCTCATAGAATTGGGAATTCTCCTTTCTGCTGCCAGTTGCATTAGACAGTACCCCTCATGCAGGTAGTCAATGCCTCCCATATTTCAGTGGCTGTTATTGGCTTTTTGCAACACTGCCTCAATAGTGTTAGTGCCTGGATCAAATGCATCTATTGCACTCTGTAAAGTGATAGTCTTAGTGCTATGATAAAATGCACTCAGTACACTCTATAAAGTGGTAGTGCTGGTGTCATGATAAAATGCAATCTGTATATTCTGTGATGTGGTAGTATTGGTGCCTGGATAAAATGCACCCAATACACTCTGTAATATGGACGTCCTGGTGCCACAATAAAATTCACCCAGTAAACTCTGTAAAGTGATAGGGCAAATTCCATGATAGGAAGCAACCAGTGCATTCTGTAAAATGGTAATATAGTTGACTTGATAAAATGCACCCAGTACATTCTGTAAAGCTGTTGGCATTAGAAAGGGTATCCAGTTGCAGAGGTGAACTTTGCTTTTCATCCTTTGAAGGTTGATAAAGTATCAGTTTAGTACTGGGCTCTATTCTCTCTTTCACTTGCTCTTTTTCTTCTTTGGAAGAAATCGACTGTGATCAAACCTGGAGAGGAATAGGCTCAGGATAGCGCCCCTATGACTCTATCAGGAGTTAAGGGCCTTCTACTTTCTTTTTTACTAACGGTGGTGGCAGCGTTAGCGATGATGATGATGATGATTTTGGTGATAGTGGTGGTGATAGTGGTGATGATAGTTGCTGTGTTTATGATGATGGTGGTGGTAATGGTGATAATTGTTACACTAGTAATAAATGTGGTAGTGTTTGTTATTTAACCCAGGTCGACCCTGATCAGTCAGACTTATGATAAAAAGTGTTCTAGCCATTATCATTCCAACTTTTTATATCTAGGTTGTCTAATGTGTCCTTTTTTAGACTTAGGTGTCACAACAAAAAGCGCCTAGTCCCCATTGTATAGTGATTGAGTAGGGGTCACGACAAAAAACACCCAGTCCACACCAGCCATAGAAACCAAGCCAGAAACAGTTCTATATAAACAAGACACGGTCGTGGAAAAAATGGACATTAAACAGTGATGATGATGATGACTCTATGATGTGATTTGTGGGATATGGCTGCTATTTCTAGCAATTCAAATGACCACATAGAGGTTTCTTTGGTAGTGTTGATGAAGGTGAACTTGAGAGAGCAAAACAGCTGTTTGTTTGTATTAAATACAAGGGAGGTAATTCATGTAAATAAAGGGAAATAGCTACAACCAGGAATAGTTTTTTTTTAATTTTAATTTTTCAAAACTCATCCCCCAACCCACCAAAAAACTCTACACCGTTATTTGATCTTGGCTGACGTGGTCCTAAACAACACGAAGTCAATATTCACTCGCCCTGTTAAAAAGAGTAAACAAATCTCTCTCAAATCATATCCAACGTACTTAAAAATAAGGAAAGACACTTTACATAATGTAGCTATATATACATACATATACACATACATACACACACACACACATATATATAGAAGTGGTTACACAACAGTTAGTTCACCATACCGAGAACAATTGTTTCACCTTAGCGGAGGTGAAACAATTGTTCTCGGTATAGTGAACTAACTGTTGTGTAACCACTTCTACCTAACTCGTCCCTTGGACTGAGTGCTCTACCACTACGGATATTACCTTCCAGATTTCTACCACTATATATATATATATATATATATATGTGCGTGTGTGTGTGTGTGTGGTGTGTGTGTGTGTGTGTGTGTGTGTGTACATTTATTATGGCTAAGTGGTGAAACTCCAGAGTAACAAAACTCAATATTTAGTCATAATAAATAAATATTTAAACTCTACTCCGATACTGAGTACTCATTCTCGCAATCATCAATATCATATATATACACACGTGTGTTATTTATGGACGGCCGTGAAAATGCTTACTCAATACCGAAGTAGAGTTAAATATTCTTCATTATGGCTATGTGATAAGTCATGTTTACTCTGGAGTTTTACCTCACACACACACACACACACACACACACACACACACACACACACACACACACACACACACACACACACACACATTCAAGAAGAAACAAAACAAACATGCCTCAATGTATCGGACATAAGTCTTTCATCAGGAAAGAGCAAAGTTCAGAGAGGAGGTTGGAGGGTTGGAGAGAATATATGTGTTGTGTGTGTGTATATATATATATACGTGTGTGTGTGTGTATAGGGTTTGAATTTTTCTATACTTCTTTTATATATTTTATTCACTTTGTATAAAAAGAGATATAATAATACAATGCTTACAGAACGAAAGCACAAACAAATATAATATAAAGGAGAGGGAGAGAGAAAACAGAAAAAAAAGAAAAGAAAAGAAAGACCCCCCCCCCCCTCAAAAGCTCAAAAGGCAGACGAAAGGGGTAGACAACCGAGCCGCTACCAGAGTAAAAGATAACCGTATCGTGAGAAGCACTGGGAAACCACTATAATGATTTCTGAGGCAAGCCAGCATGTTCGCAGCGTTACCTCGAGTGATGGCGAGGATGATGCGCTGGAACAACCAAGCGCCCTCGTGAGCTTCACCAGTTACCTGTTAGGCGAGCGGTATTTTAGGATTTTGTTCCGTTCGGCTGTGGAAGCTGTGGCTCTCGCCCTAACCGCAGCATCCAGGATGTGTGAAGAAGCAAATGAGTAATTAACTGTGATGTCCCAGACAAGTCATCTGCCTCTCGACCAGGGGCACAGAGTAAGGCCGTCAGTTATGTTCCCATCACTTCTGGACAACCTAGATGGTTCCAAGATTGAGAGGATGTTTGCCCGGGCTAAAGCTCTCTTGAGAATAAGGTTTAGCTCTGCGTGACGCATGATGCGACCGGCATTCAGGCGGCAAGAAAGACCGTGGAGTCGAGGAGTTTGCCAAACCCGTACAGACGTTAGCTCCCACTCTGGGGGCAATGGAGACACGTTGTTCGTCCAAGCTGAGTAGGCCACCAACGTTAGCCACGGGTAGGGCATCAACCCAGTCACCTAAGGCTGCGGCATCTCCAGATATTCTGCCTAAATGGTGAACAGGTGTGGTCGCTGTTTATCAGATGGGCCTTTTCGCAGCTCGTCTCATTGACTGAGCTGCATTCGTGGGTCAAGAAGAGACCGAGACTGGGTGACTGGCATCTGGAATGTTGCCAGGCAACTGCCCTCTACCACGCGGGCAATGCGGTCTGTAACGGAATTAATTATCCTATGTTTTACCAGCGAAGATTCGAAACCGAATCTGAGGGTTCTCGCCTCTAAAATCACCTATTGTTGGGAGTTTCCCACCATTGTCCTGTCAAGAGACAAGTATGGAAGTTTGTTAAGGCTGGCGAATCATGGAAAAGAGACACCAGCTGGTCTGAAAACAGTGTACCCACAACAACTGACAATAAAGAAACTGAAAAAACTCTGGGAAACTAAATCAGAACAACCTGCCATCCCCTGCACATAATCATAGACTGGAATCAAAGTACAAACTGTTGTCCTTGAATGCACGTAGTCTATGCAATAAGATTCATCTTTTTGACTCCTACGTCAAAAGTATCAACCCGGACTTCATTACAGTCACGGAAACTTGGGCACATCCCTTACTCTGTGATGGGGTTTTCAGCATGACTGGCTACAACCTGTTTCGTAAAGACCGTATTAATCGTCGTGGTGGTGGTGTAATGGTCTACGTTCGGTCAAATCTGTCGGCAATTCCTTGTGCTGATTTGAACCAATCACAGCAGGAAGTTTTTTTCTGCGATATACGTATGACCATGTCAACACTGCTACTTGGAGTCGTTTACCGTCCCCCAAATTACCATCAGGACACTCAACTTTGTGATATCCTCAGAGCTGCTGCCAGGAAGACAGCCACTTATGTTTTCATTGCAGGTGACTTCAATCACCCTGAGATTGACTGGGAGACCTTTCGTTGGCCGCCAAGTGCAAATGACTTCCTTGAGCTGGTGCTGGACTCGAGTTGGTCCCAGGTGGTCACCTCCCCAACGAGAGGTGACAACACTTTGGACCTACTCTTCACCACTACTCCTGAAACGGTCATTAGTGTTACTGCTGAGGAACCTTTAGGTGACTCTGATCATGCTATGATCATTGCCAATCTATCCCTCATGGGCAGTAACAAGAACCACAACCATCTCCAAACTGCTCACTTTGACTAGAATAAAGCAGACTGGAACTGTTACTGCACCGAGTTGCAACGGCCAAACTGGCTTGAGTTCTATGACTCTGGAGATGTCAACACTGTACTCCAGAACATCCTGAGCTCAATATGGACAGCATGTGCAGCATCGGTGCCACGTAAGCGGAAAAAACATCCTAAAAGCGCAATTTGGGAGACTGCAGCAGTCCGTCTTGCCAGAAAAGAACGGCGCAATGCTGAACGTGAGTACAAACTTCACAAATCAGACATTAATAGGAAGAGGCGAAATAGATCGTCCAACCACCTCAAACAGGTGACAAAAAAGGCAGTGCTTCAATTTGAGCAGCGCATAGCAACTAGCCCTGACAGTAAGGTGTTCTGGAAGTATGTTCACTCAAAGCAGAGGCCTCACTCTCCAGTTGGTCCTCTTCGCAATCCCCACACAAGCCAGGTTACTGACGACCCCAAGGAATGCGCAGAGCTCATTGCTGAATGCTATGCAGGCATTTTCACCATTGAAGACCAGAATGTACCATCTCCACCACCTATGACACCGGACTCTATTACAACCATGGAATTTACACCTGCAATGCTGCGACGTCACCTAAAATAAACGCAACCATGCCTCTCCTGGTCTTGATGGTGTTACGTACCTGCTTCTTAAACGTGGTGGGTACTTCCTTCTGCACCAGCTATCATGCTTCTTCCAATTCTGTCTGAACAACAGTGCTACTCCAGAACAGTGGAAAACTGCCAGTGTAATTCCTCTGTTCAAAAAGGGTGACCGCACATCACCTGTGAACTATCGTCCAGTCAGTCTTACTAGTTGCATCGCCAAACTGATGGAATCCTGTGTCAGAGAAACACTTTGGAACTTCTGGAGCTCTCACAGTCTTATCCGGCCCTCGCAATTTGGATTTATCCCCAACTCCAGCTGCTGTGATCAACTTATAGAGTTTCTTGAGGACATCACCCGGATCACTGATGGCGGCTCATGGGTGGATGTTGTTTACCTTGACTTTGCGAAGGCCTTCAATTCTGTGCCACACAAAAGGCTTATGGCAAAACTCTCTGCAATGGGTGTGAAGGATGATCTTTTTAACTGGTTGAAGTCCTTCATTCTCAGTCGAAGAGAGGTAGTCACGGTTCTGGGACAGCATTCCTCACCATATGAGATGTCATCTGGTGTACCTCAGGGATCTGTTCTTGGCCCCCTTTTGTTTGTGGCATATATTAATGACATAGATGCCAACTTAAGGAATGCCACAGTACTAAAGTACGCAGACGACATCAAGCTGTACCTTGAGATAAAAAGGACAGATCCTGAACACTATAGATCTTGCTTGCAGTCTGACCTGGACACAATGCAACAGTGGATCTCAAACTGGCAACTCAAGCTAGCTGTGGACAAGTGCACCACCATGCATTTTGGGAGTAAAAACCCAGCGTCCACATACTCCCTCCACAGCACTAATATCAAGAAGTCTTCCTGTGAACGTGACCTGGGCATTACGGTCAGCAGCGATTTGCGTTGGACGAGGCACGTCTCTAAAATTGTCAAGAGGGTCGAGGGTGTCTTAGCATCACTCAGCAAGACCTTTGTCAGCCGCTCTCCAGATATCTATTTAAGGCTGTATACAGCTATGGTGCGACCACACTTAGAATTTGCATCACCAGTCTGGAACCCCTATCTTGCTCAGGACATTGACCGCCTGGAAACTGTTCAGAGACGTGCAACCAAGCGAATACCCTCCATCAGGCATCTACCATACTCTGAGCGCCTTGCTTCCCTGGGCATGGATTCATTGAAGTTCCGACGCCTGGCAACTGACTTGGTAAACACCCACAAAATTGTTAACCATGTTGCCAACAACAACCCTGAGTGCCTTTTCGATTTCCATGTGTCTAACACACGTGGACATGCCCACAAAGTAAGAAAACAGCACAGTTCCCATGACTTTCGGAAACATTTTTCACGCTCAGAGTTGCTGAAGCATGGAACAAACTACCTGCATCAGTTGTTAGCTGTCGAGACACTGCATCCTTTAAGGCCTCCATGCTTCCCGAGATCCGCCAACACTACAGCTAACACATACAAACATGTACTTCCCTGGCATTTGTGTATTATTCTATGTACTATATTGACGAGTTGTAGTGCACCTGAGCACTTTACACAATAATTTCATTATTATTTTATGATAAACGTACATACCACTTGACCTGTGACCCCAGGTTCTTGACAGATGAAACACACATGGCTACTCATAAATCAACCCTTATACACACTCTTCTAGCTATAGTGTTATTATAAATTCAAGTACTTAGGGAATCCACCGGAGAGACCACGAAGCAACAGTCTGTGAAGTTAACGATGTAGCATACCTTTTACTCTTTATCTCTCCTAGCCTTACAGGCTCTCACATACCTGCTCGGTAGATCGGCCAACTACAGGATAGACAAACACAAACACACACACAGTAGGTTTACTTATGTTTTTCACTAATCTTTCGTCTTCCTGTTATTTCACTTCTATTATATCGTTGTATTGATACATGCATACACGCTAACTCGAAGTAGCTAGTCAGCAAATAATGTAGTGATAATTGCTACCACAAGTTTATTACTCGTTATTCAATGTACCAACAAGTGAATATTGTTATTGTAAAATAAACATTGTCAACATCACAATTCTGCATTATTCTTTTTATCATTCATCCTGAAAAAAAATGCATTTATCCACTACAGGTCAGTGGAACATCCACTCTCGAGTTCTATAGAGGATTAGTGGTGGGAAAGTGCGATGATGCACTCGGAGAGGCTCTGGGCGTCGACGAAGTCGAACTGACCAGTCTGTTCCGGAGGACTTTCGAGCCGGGGACGATGGATAACCTCCAGAAATCCCTCGCTTGGCAGTGCTACCGGGGGGCACTGCCGGTTCGAGATAAACATTACAGTCACGGAAGTGCTGTCAGACGGACCTGCTCGAGATGCGCACAGAGCGACGAAACCTTTCTGCACGCACTTGTCCAATGTCTGTGCATTACTGACTTGTGGAGTTATGTCGAACAGCTGTTGTCGCGTGTAGAACGGATCCGGCTATCGGCCGAGTCCATAGTGAAGATCGACCCGCCGCCTTCTTTTGGCCAGAAAGGGCAGGCAATATTCCTCTGTCTGGTGGCAGTTGCGAAAGAGGTTGTACCAAGTTGAAAGGACTGAAGACAGACACTTTTCTCTTCGGCCAATCCCTCATCAACTTCTTCAAGTTTCACATGGAGAGGTAAGTGCTGCCCCCCCCCCCCCCCAGTACATTTGCTAAAAACGTGGATGAATGTGGCGAGAATGGTCCGTGTGAATGGGCCTACTCTGACCATGCGCTTATAGGCTAGCTAACTTGAGGAGAGGGGTGATCTCCCTGGGTGCCCTAGAAGCGCAGGGTGGTTCAGGATTGGTGGGGTACCTGAGTCACCCTTGGGTCGTCCACCCCCGATAGGGGAATTTATGTATTTTGTTATATTTATACATAGTTTATTTTATATTTGTGTACCTTCATTGTTAAATTAGTCGTGCCATTGTGCACTTTTATTCAACCTTATTGTAAACCCCCACTGTCCTTGTCTTTGTATTGTCCCCTACATGTCGGCCCTTGTGGCCAATAAATGAAATCATTATTATCGTGAATTGGCAATATCGATAGAGGGTCGGACATGCTTTCTAGCATAGTTACGTCCCCTTACGATCTGAATTCAAATCCTGCCGAGGTTAACTTTGCCTTTTATCCTTACGGGGTCGATAAAATAAAGTACCAGTAACGTACTGAATAATTGCTGGCCTTGTGCCAAATGTAGAAACAATTATTATCATTATTAGGTTGTTTATTTGGCAGTATCGGCAGAGGGTCGGACGCCATGCTTTGAGCATAGATTACGGCCCTTGCCATTCTCAATTCAAATCCTGCCGACGTTAACTTTGCCTTTCATCCTTACGGGGTCGATAAAATAAAGTACCAGTAATGCACTGGAATAATTGCCGGCCTTGTGCCAAAAGTAGAAACAATTATTATCATTATTACTGTTGGCGCACATGTGTGAAGACATTACAAGTCTGCGTGAGAAAACGTTCGTAATTTTAAGTTGTTTTAAAGTTTTATTTTGTGCTTTTTTTGTTGTTGATAACAGGGCATAAGGTACCCCTCTTGGCCCAGAGAAGGGAGACCCTTCAACATTAGGGCTTTAAGCCTGAATATTCAGATTTATTTTCAAAAAATTTTGAAAGATTATTTTCCAAAACATGGACCCTGAATCTCTAAACAACTTGCGGTTCAAAAGATCAAAAACAGCCTCTACTACTACTACTACTACTACCACCACTACCATTACTACCACAGACGTGTGATATGACTGTGGTTAATGCTGCTGTATGTGAGAGAATGGTACAAGGGAAGGGAATTATAAACAGTAAACGTATCACTTTACCACCTCCAGCCACCGTCACCACCACTGCTGCTACCACCACAACAACATCAACAGCCTCAATATAAACATTAGTAACGATAGCAACGGCAACAACAAACAACACAACAATAACAACAACAGCAACACCAACAACAGCTGCAATTATGACAACACCACCACCAACAACAGCAAGAATGACAACACCAACAACAAGAGCAACAGTGAGAGCAGCAACAAACTAAACAACAACAGCACATTCGCGGCGGCGGCGAAAACAAAACGATTTTTTAACGTCGATATTACAGACAGTTGACCCAGGCGTGGAAATTAATTAAACACGAGAAATCCCTGGCCAACCTGGCCATCCAGGACGAAGCAATAGCGGTTATGCAGAGGAAGACATTTTCGATGTATTTCGGTGCAAACTCGCAATGTGGAATTCGCCAGCCAGGCAGAGGTCGAGGCTTCTTTGGAATGCATCAAAGATGATATTGAATACAAAGCAAAGGCCAGACAGTTCGGCACCATCTCGATGCTGTTCAAAACCGAAGCCTTTGCTATTAAACACTCCGTGGCACCCTGCAGAACGGAACGCATCATCATGCACCCGTCCTACATGAGCAAAAGAACAGCGAAGGTCCGCATTCCTAGGATCCAACCAGGAATGAACCTATGGTGGCTCCTGGGATGCGTAATCGTGGAGGGTACCGACACTACCCTCGTAGATATCAAAAAGACTGACAGAGAGGACTGGTCCGGCATGGATTTGGAGATTCTTCTCCAAATAAAACTAGAAGACCTAAATAACATTCCGGACTTTATCCGCCTGCAGGACGGGTCAACGATTCAGTTGATTACTGAGGGGAGAAGGCCTCATTGCTTCGTCTCCGGTGAAGCAACGCATTTGCGAGCCTTCTGCCCTCGGCTCAAAAATGCAGGGGGCCGTAAACCTCCTTTGCTGCCAACGCCAGTGCCGGGATGGAAAGCTCCACCAACACTGACACCGGCAGCCCCATCAACAGCAAAAACTGTCGAACCACCACCACCAACACCAAAACCAATCCAGGGGGAAAACGAGGAACGCTCTCCCATTCCCCCTCCCCCTTAAAATATACACATGGACAAAAACATAAACGCACACACAGACACAGATACACTTACAGCCACAGACCTGTTATCTTCCAGTAGTGAAGATGAGGGAAAACCCAAATCCGCCAAAAAGCAAAAAAAAAAAAGAAAACACACAAAGAAAAAACTCCCACAACAAAAAATACAGACCCCCACCAATGTAAACACTTCCCCCAACAACACCAACACTAACACCCCTCCCCCCACAATCCCCCAAACGCAAACAACCT
This sequence comes from Eledone cirrhosa, assembly GCA_964016885.1. Classification (NCBI taxonomy): domain Eukaryota; kingdom Metazoa; phylum Mollusca; class Cephalopoda; order Octopoda; family Eledonidae; genus Eledone; species Eledone cirrhosa. The sequence continues at coordinate 71,482,182 of OZ024741.1, read as the reverse complement.
AAACAGACACCAAACCTGCAACAAACACAGACATACCCGAAACAACACCAACAAAACCATCACTACTACAGTCACTCAAACGAAAACAAATAAAACCGCACCAACAAAACAAAAAACTTCGTGCTTGTCAGAAGGGCCAACGAAAAATTGATGGCCCTCATAACACGAAGCGAAGAAATTCAAACAGAGGGGGAGATTTTTTAATCGAGCACATTTCGCGTGCCAGAAGATTTTTGTTTGGTGCGAATGTCGCTCGATTCCTACAAAGGAATTCGAGAGAGCTTTCCTCAGGACGTGGGAACCCCGAACGTGAAACCCACATAGAGACTTTTAAAGGGGTTCCCAAAAGAAACCCCCACCAACTATGGAGGTAGAACCACCCGACCTTCACAAGACCCCGGGAGGTAAGTAAATCTTTCCTCTCTCTTTTGGCCTGCCAACATGGCCATATTAAGGGTAGGAAGTTTAAATGTGCGTGGCCTGGGGTTGCCCTGGATGCAGTCACCTGCTCAATGACCTCAGGTCTCTAGAAAAAAAAAATGGATGTAATTGCCGTCAGCGAGACCAGGATTTCCGACACGCGCGCACTAGCTCTCATTTTCGACGACTATCAAATCTTCGCATCTGTTAATCGGCCGAGAATGGGAGGTGGAGGTGGCAGTGCTGTTTAAGAAAGGCCTTGACCTCGAGGTAAGGTCGATCATCCGGGACCTGGACCGTAAGTTGGTGGTCCTGGACGTGAACAATAGCGAAGGTAGTGCCTTTAGACTGGTGGCCCTCTACACCCATACCGTGGCCGGCTAGCCGGACTCCTTTAGGCGCCTGGAAGCCTTTCTGGGTACGTCTCGCCCTTTACTTTTAGCGGGGCACTGGAACGGCATCTTAGACGCACGCTGAGATTGTGTGGGAGTAGATGATTGGAGCAGGGGGTGCAAATACCTCAAATACCTGATCAGCCAGTTCCAACTGTCTGACAGGTATCGACTAGATTTCTGTAATGCGCCAGTGTGGACCTGGAGCAACCGCATAGGGTCATCTAGATCGTATATAGACAGGATTTTCATTAGGAAAATAAATAGAAATAGTGTAGGCTGTCCACGTTTTAAAACGGTCGCCTATTCAGATCACAAGGTTGTGATCTGTATGGTCGACCTAGATAAAACGCGTAGGTTAGGACCTGGTTACTGGAAGATGAACATGTCCTTTCCGACAAAAATGGGCAGAGACTGTAGAGGACATGCGAAGCTGGAGAGAAATAAAGCAACCATGCTTCGTTGGATGTGGAATGTAAATTTGAGAGAAAGGCAAAGCTTGGACGAACTGAAGAAGAAGCTGGGTTTAAGTGGGATCCGAAGTGGTGTGCAGTAGAGAAGACTGCGTTTGTATGGATAATGACCGATGGGTGAAGAAATGCTAGGAAATCCAAGTGGAAGGCAGCCGCAGTAGAGGACGACCAAAAAAGACCTGGGCAGAGGTTGTGAGAGTTGACCTGAAATCGATAAGACTGGCAGAAGTAACGAAGGAACGCGACAAAAGAAGAGATGCCGTGCTGAGAAGGATCCGTCAAACCCATGCAAGCATGGAAAAGCGGACGTAAAACGATATGTGTGTGTGTATATATATATATATATATATATATATATATATATATATAATATATAAGAACAAAAGATGGTTAAAGGAGTTCCATGTATTTTATTATGCGCATTTCAAAAACAAACATCATCATGCAATAATATTTGTGTTTTCATCAGATAAAACAGGAGGACATGATATGAAGGCTAAAAAACACTTGTGGATAGTGCAGTTTTAAATCAACATATATATATATATATATGCGTGTGTAAAAAATAAAAGTGAAAAATATTCGACAGAATGAATACTTTTATAATTGTAACATTTAATACACACATATATATATATATTAGGATGGTTACAACAGGAAGACGTTTGTTTATTTAATTGGCCGGATGTTAGTAAGATAGTAAGTTCAAATTCCTGGACCACGTGCTGCGTTGTGTTCTTGAGCCAGACGCTTCATCATAAGGCTGGGTCCCAAATCATTAAAATACTTGAGAAATCTCCCAATGATGTAACCCCGTAAGAGGCCAGCTAAACTTGTATATGTGTAAGCTGTGATTTTCCATTTTTTTCATTTTTGTTGTATCAAGAACACAACGCATTATATAATCAGCCCCAAGGGCGGTGGATTGTCAGTATCGCTTAGAGTTACGACCCTTTACAGTCTGAGTTCAAACCCCGCCGAGGTTAGCTTTGCCTTTTATCCTTACGGGGTCGATAAAATAGTACCAGTAATGCACTGGGTTCGATTTAATCGACTTTTCCCCTCCCGAAATATTGCTGGCCTTGTGCCTATAGTAGAAATCATTATATAATCAGTCCCTAATCAGGTGTAATATTGATAAACATAAATAAAGTTGAAGGCCAGCCCAGGAGCAGGTGTACTCCGCTCAAGCATGCGTAATGATAACCTCGCAACATCGACTGTTTGTCTCACCCTCATCCTCTTTTGTTTTTCTCTTATTATGTTGCTTCTCCCCTTCCTCCACTTCCTTCTGTTGTACCTTCTTCTTTCACATGAGAGGTCATTAATTAAAGGGAGATAACTTCATCATCCTAGTATTATTGTATAATTTCGTCGCTGATCGAACGGCTTCTGTGTGCAGTTCTATATTATTTTTTAGAACCCCTTTACCTAAGAAGAACGTAACATGAATTGTTGCTTGTCTTATCATTCGATTGTTTGTCAATCTACTGCTGCTCTTTGAATGAATGTAAAAAGCCATTAAAACAACAAACAAGAACAACCGCTACATTATTATCGGCATTATCAAAATAATGTTGACGAATAGTGAGTCGGCGGAAAAAAAGTGAGAAGCGAGGAATAAACATAACAGAGGTGACACACGCAACAGCAAGTTTCTTATATAAATAACATGACATGCAGAAAAACATTTTCGTAATATAATATAGTGATATATAGATAGATAGATATTTTCCTTTTCATTATAGATTATCATTTGCATAAAACTAACACAAATTATTCAGTTTAATAGTTACGAAACGGAAAAAGATAGACAGCGAGACAAGACGGTGAAAGAAGGAGAAAGTGAGAGAAACTGATATAAAGAAAGACAGAAAGAAACGTGAAGATATATATATATATAGAGAGAGAGATATATAAACACATGTAGAGAGAAAGAGAGAGTCCTGGTGTCTGCTTTCGTCGAAGTATCTTTTGAGGTGGAACCACGATAAATTTAACCCAAATAATCGTATTTAAAAGAGAAAAAAGACTGGTAAATGTTCTTTGAAGATATTGGATAAATAACGGATTTGATCCTTTAAAAATGTAAGTTACATTGTTTAATTCATTTTGTTTGTTGAAAAAAAAAAGGTGGAGAAATATGGGAGATCAATTATTTACTCTCACACACAGACACTCCCACACACACACAGACAAACAAACACACACACACACACACACACACACACACACACACACACACACACACACACACACACACACACACACACATTGTATTTCAATTCTATGTAAGAATGTATGTAGTATACACAAATACTTTTTTTTATTGGTTTCAGTTATTCGATTACGGTCATGCTGGGGCACAACCTTCAGTATGTATAATATATAATTCATTTCAATGTGTGTGTATATATATATATATATATATATATATACATACATACACACACATGTGTGTGCGTGTATGTATAAATATATGTATGTCTACTTCGTTTTATACACCACAGCCAAGGCCATACTGCAATATTGCTTACACACACACACATATATATTGCCCCTGTATGACCGCAGTCTGGCAGAGACTAGTAAAAGAAAGAAGAAATGATATATATGTGTGTGTGTACACACACACACACACACACACACACAAACACACACACACACACACACTATAAAGACATATGCATATATAATATGCATGCGCTTGTAAAATATATATCTACGCATGCCACATACATATGCGTATACATAATATATATATATATATATATATATATATATATATATATATAAATAGTATGTTAGCATATATGTATGTGTGTGCGTGTGTATGGAAACATACATATGCACATCCGCTAGCTCACACAGTCACACATATAATACACATACATTACATATATATATATATATACACACAGATTACATACATAATATATATTGTGTTAATATAGTACTTGTAGTTATGTTTATATATGTAATATGCCTATATTGTGCTTGTTGATTTATGTGTGTGCTAAAATGTAGGTGTGTATGACAGAAATATAGTTTTTGATTATACATATACTATTTAATAATAATAATAATAATAATGGTGATGATGATTTCAATAATAATGTTAGTATTGTTATCCTTGTGTTAATGACAGCTCTGACATTGTGGTTAGAAGTACAATTGTTATGTTTATTGTATGTTCGATTGCTGTTGTTATTTGTTATATCCTATCTTCTATGTTATACATTTGACGACAGAGGAGAGAGAAAGAAAAAAAAAAGAGGCTCACATATACATACACATTGAATGAGCGAGAAAGGGGCACACACATATTCTAACGCGAACATGCATTGACACACTGACGCACACACACATACACACACGCTCTGATGCACACTCACGCATACACACTAAACGAGAGTGGGAGGGTGAGAAAGAGTGATAGAAATGAGAGAGGATGTCAGGCAGAAAGAGCGAGTGCGTTTCTAAGTGACCTTTGTATTTCGGTAGAGTTTTAGTATTTGCCCTTGTGGTTAATAAAGAAAGTCCTATTCCGCGCGGTGGTAAACTAGCAATGCCGGTAGAATATTATCGAAATGACGTGTGCTAATTAGTTTCGTTTCTCTATGTTCCCAGTTCGAATCCTGCTCTGGTTCGACGTTGCTTTTTATTGTTCTGTAAGCGATAAAATGAACTGGTGTCGATACAATTCTGGATTAACCGTTAAGCAAAATAAGAACATGTTTATTCAGATTACCCCAATATCTTTTGCTGACTTAAATCTTTTAAATGCTTAGGGGCTCAAAAGGACTTAATCCGCGCTTGGCTCGATATAATCAATTATGCTCATCCTCTTAAAATACCTGTACCCCTTTGGTGAATTAAAAACACATTATCAATGGTAGAGGGTAGTGGGTTGGCAGTAGCGGTAGAACGTCGAACAAAATGTTTTGCAGTATTTAGTTACGGCTTTCTACGTTGAGTTCAAATCCCACCGTGGTCAACTTTGCCCTTCAAACTTTTGTGGTCGCTATAATAAACTACCAGTATAAGGTTGAAAAATAAAGTTAATGTCTGTCCCAAGCCCAGAGGCTCATCAGGCTGTCACTTATCCTAGTTTCATTGACATTAAGCAACTGAAAAAGTACAATACTGCCGGTAGAATATTATCGATATGACGTGTGCTATTTAGTTTCGTTTCTCTATGTTCCCAGTTCGAATCCTGCTCTGGTTCGACGTTGCTTTTCATCGTTCTGTGCCAATCCATTTCATGCCCCCCCCCCCGACTTCCGAGCTATTGCTGGTACTCATTTGCAGCCTAGTTGACTAGAGCAATGAGAAATGGTGTGCTTTGCTTGAAGAACACACCTCGCCACCACCCAGTCCAAAAATTGAACCTATGACGTAGTCTTCGTAAGTCGATTACTTCGTAACCTGACCACTGGGCCATACACCACCTCCAGTTAAGTACTGGGGTCAATATAATCGACTTTTCCCTTCCCCTAAATTGTTGGCCATGTGCAAATGTTAGAAATTATTATTATTAATGGTAGGTGCAGGCAGTGGATTGTCAGTATCGGTAGAGCGTCAGATAAACTGCTTTGTGGTATTTAGATATGACTTTCTGCGTTCTGAGTTCAAACCCCACCGAAGTCAACTTTGTCTTTCATCCTCTGGGAGTAGATGAAATAAAGTAACAGTTAAGTACTGGGGCTGATAATGACTTTAACCTCCCCCCAAATTGCTGGCCTTATACCAACGTTAGAAAGAATTATTATTAATGGTAAATGCAGTAGAATGTCAGACAAAATACCTTGGTATATTGGACATTTTTTAAAAACAACTAATTAGATGGTTTGATTCGTTGTTTTTTTGGGGGGGCTCATGCTGTAATTTTCAATAACATTTAGTAAAATTTATGATACGTATTATTGGTTAAGGATCAGGGTTGTGGCAGTGGTTGCTTTTAGGGTTAGTGCAAAGTTTATGGTTAGGAGTTATAGGATGGTCATAGATGGAAAGTTCCAGGTATTTTGAAACCTCTTTGTGCTCTGGTGTATGGACAAAAACCTAAATCAGAATGTTTACTATTTACCCTTTTACTGGTTTCAGACATTTGACTTTTGTCATGCTGAGGTACTGCCTTATTGGGATTTTAGGCAATAGGTACTTATTTGTGAAGCTTTGTACTTATTTTATTGATCTCTTTTTGTCGAATCACTCATTTACAGGACATAAACACAGACACAGATAAAAATGTAAACACACACACACACACACACATGTATGTATATCTGTGTGTGTGTGTGTGTGTGTGTATATATTTTTTAAATTTGTATATATATATATATATATATAATATTATAAAGCTGAGTGTCGTGTGTATTATGGTATGTATGTATCCTACACACCTCCCTATAGTTTGTTAGCTTTACTCTCTCCGTCGCTCTTCCCTCTCTCTATAATAGATCATTCCCCCTCTATAATTTAACTGCTTTACTCTCTCTGTCGCTCTTCACTCTCAAATATTATAAAGTTGAGCGTCGTCTCTCTCTCTTTCACCCTCTCTATAATTTAACTGCTTTACTCTCTCTGTCGCTCTTCACTCTCTCTCTATATGACAACACTGTTTTAGTTTCCGCATCTCCCTTCAATATATACAGAGAGAGAGAAAGATTAGGAAAACCACACACACACATCTACAGAGAGAGACAGAAAAACAGAGGGAGGGGAAAAGAGATAGGCCGTTATACAGAGAGAGAGATACAATTAAAGTGTTAGTTATTCAGAGAGAGAGAGTCGGAAGGACAATGTGACACGGGAGGGTGTGTGGTATCTTTGGAGTGGTGGGGGCAGGTATACCTACCGGGCGCCAGCCGGACGGGTCAGCTAGTATGTATATATATATATATATATATATAAATATCTACATACCTATGTTCTGCTGGCAGGACTGTAAAGAAGAAAAAAGGCAGGTTCCATGAAGAATTTTACAGACAACTTAGGTACTGACGAAAGAGACTTCATCATTCTAGCAGGCGACTTCAATGGACATGTTGGACAGTATCAGGATGGATTCAGCAGAGTTTATGGCAGCTATGGTTATGGCTCAAGGAATGAAGAAGGGCTGAGACTCTTGGAATTCTGTGATGCTAATGAACTAACCATTTGCAACACAAACTTCAGAAAACCAGCCAACCACCTGATCTCATATCAATCAAGTGAACAGACAAACAGACTGTAATAAATACTAAGGCCCTCCTTGGGGAAGAATGCACTGCCTAGCACAAGTTAGTTATTAGTGACATCAAAATAAACAAAAAACAGAATAAGACACACAGGAAAATATGGATGGAGGGTTTGGAAGCTAAAGGATGTCTCGATTAAATATAGGTTTAGAAAGGCTCCCATAGGATGCACTTGATGAGAGGGATGATGAGCTAGATACATATAATGTAGAGGACAACTGGAAATTCTTTACTGGTGAGACTTCCGGCTGGAACAGCTCAGTAGAAAGAGCCAGTAAAACCATGAGACAGGCATGGAAAGACTGGAAAAATGGGGGGTAGCAGAGACCGGTACCAATTAGTTAAGAAAGAAACTTGGCGACAGGTATACACAGCTTGGACAGGTATACAGAGCTCTGGGTGAGTCTGAAGAAAGTAAATTTGCCAATGTCTTGAGGCATGAAGTTTTCCATATTGCAAGGTAGTGTGTTAGTTTGAATTGAGATGTTGGAGAAAAATGTGTTAGAAATTATGCTGGTGTACTTAGCACCACTGATGCCCAAAAGAAAGAGGCCTGGAAATGTTACTATGAGAGATTGATGAATGTAGAGAATGAATGGTAGGAAGAGAAACTACCCCCAACTTACCCAAAGGAAGGACCAGCTATTGGAAGTTAAGTTTTAGGGTCAAAGTCACAATCAAGGAGATGAAGAATGGTAAAGCTAAAAGCATCTGGAGAGGTAGGAGTCAAACTAGTAACTCCTACAGTAAATCAAGTAATACAAGAGTCATACCCAATGACTGGTGCAGCAGTACAATCTCTGTGATTCTCTTGAAAAAAGCAACTATAGAAGAATAAAACTAATGGATCAAATTATGTAAGTAACAGAAAGAGTTACAGCGCAGCTAATTAGGGAAAGAGTCAAAATAGATGAGATGCAGTTTTTTTTTCATGCCTGGAAAAAGTACTACAGATACCCTCTTCTTAGTGAGGCAACTACAAGAAAGGTTCCTAGCCAAAAATAAGCCACTATATTTAGGTTTTGTTGATCTAAAGAAGGCTTTTGACAGATATATATATATGTTTGTGTGTGTATGTAAGCATGCATCGCTGTATGTATGTATATGTGTCTGTATGTAAATATGTCTGTATGTGCATATGTTGGATGACTGATTGCGTATATCATCATCATCATTTTATGTCCGTTCTTCCACGCTAGCATGGGTTAGAGGGGTTGTCCTGTTGTGGGCAGTGTCCAGTCGGCTGTCCTTGTCTTGCTCATACAAGAACTGATTCTGGCTTGATTTCTACAAGGATTTCTAAGGATAATATATATATATATAAAAACCGTAGAGCAAATATTTATTAAAATAACAGATTAAAGTTTAAGCAAAGAATCACTAATTTCACCCTTAACGGGATCTTCTGAAACGTTTCAGAAGATCCAGATAAGGGTGAAAGCAGCGATTCTTTGCTTAAACTTTAATCTGTTATTTTAATAAATATATATATATATTTAATATAGAAATGGCTTCTACAGGACTAGAACTGTTTCATTCGAAGGAAATCATCAGGCTTTCCTGATGATTTCCTTTGAATGAGACAGTTCTAGATCTGTAGGAGCCATTTCTATATTAAATATTTATACTCTATGTATTGAGTACCTTTCTTACTGGGGTTACTCCCGATTGAACCTGGGATACACATATGTATATATATATGTATGTATATATAAAGAAGAAATTAAAAGATGGTTAAAAAAGTTCCATATATTTTATTATGCGCATTTCGAAAACATCATCATCCCGGGACAAAAATTGTGTTCTCATCAGATAAAATAAGGTAACATGATATGAGGCCTAAAAACACTTGTGAACAAGAAAGTGTCCAGTCAACATATTTAATTTCTTCTTTATATATACTCCAATTCTACCAATTGTTGAGTGCTACTTATCTGATATATGCATAGTTTTATTGTTCTACAATATTACTCACCTCCTACATATATGTATATATATATATATATATATGTATGTATGTATGTATGTATATATATATATATATATATACGTATATATATATATATATATATGTGTGTATGTGTGTATGTATGTATGTATGTATGTATGTATGTATGGTCAGGTCAGGTCACCAGTTGGTGCTACTGGTAACATGTATCCCAGTACAACCTGTCTCATGGTCAGGTCGTTGGCGACTAAACTGGCAACCCCACCAAGGTTTCTTGGTGAGAAGGGTGACTTTGGACATCCTGCAGGACTAAAAACAAAACCTGTCAAAGGGCAAAGGAGCTCTTAAGAGTCAATGGCCATCCAAAATCACCGGGAGAGATGACCCCTTAGCCTTTGTCAAGGCAGAATTCTAGGAGAAGGAAAACTCTGATATAACACCTGCAACTCTGATGGTACCCAATGATGTTAACTTGTTCTTCTTTTTGGTAAATATCATCTTGGTTAAGAGAGTGGGACTGGCTTTGTGCAGTGCCTTTTCTCACTATAAAAGCTTCACGGCACAGGCATTGCTTTATATCTGGAGATCTCTCTGCACTTGCTGTCACATGGTACCATGGGTCCAGCACTGTCAATAATTGTCACAAGTGTAGTGTTTGTACCAGAGTTTTCAAGTATCAGGTTGGACTAAAAAGTCACGCTTGTTCAGCGCATCGGTAGGGGTTCTCCTAGATGGATATAAAGTAGTGGCCGTACTCGAAAACGAGTTGGCAGCCACCATATATATATATATATATGTATATGAATATATATATATACATGTGTGTGTGTTTATATATGTGTGTGTGTGTGTGTGTGTTTATATATATATATATGTGTGTGTGTGTGTGTTTATATGTTTATATGTATATATGTGTGTGTGTGTGTTTATATGTTTATGTATATATATGTGTGTGTGTGTGTGTGTGTGTTTATATGTTTATGTATATATATGTGTGTGTGTGTGTGTGTGTGTTTATATGTTTATATGTATATATATGTGTGTGTGCGTATATATATATATATATATATATATATATATATATATATATATATATATATATATATATATAGAGAGAGAGAAAGGGTCTCAAAGTCAACCTGACAAAGACTAAGGTCCTTGTAAGTAGATGAGAAAACAGAACCCAGATCCCCTCAGGGAAATGGCCTTGCTCAGTATGTAGGAAAGGTGTAGGTAGGAATTATATCCTCTACCCCAAATGCAAACTATGGGTACACGAGATGTAGTGGGGTCTCAGGAAGCTTAGTTAGGAATGTAGACTTTACATGTAGCAGCTGCACTGGGACAGTATGCTGCAAACAGCCACAGGAAACAAGCACTACCAAACTCTGGGAGGGCTCTGTAGAAACGGTAGACAGTATAGCTGAAATCCCAAGAACTAGAAAATAAATTCTGATTATGGAAACAGATTTTGGAATCAAAAGGTCTGAGAGTAAATTTAGCCAAAACTAAAGTGCTTGTGAGTAGGAGGACCCAGATTCCCCCAGGGAAGTGGCCATGCTCAATATGTAAAGAAGTAAGCATAAACTCCATACAATGTACACAATATAAATCTTGGTTACACAAAAGATGTAGTGGGATGAGTAGACTAAAAGAAAGGGAGAACTTTGACCATAGAAAATGCGCAGGAGAAATTGAGGGGAAGAGTGCTTATATAAACTTTTGCTAGTGACAGGAAAGATCCATAGACGTGGTTGATTGCTTTTGCTATCTAGGTGACCTAATTAGCAGTGGAGGAGGGTGCAGCGAGAGTATAATAGCTAGAATAAGAATAGGATAGAAGAAGTTTATAGAACTACTCCCACTGCTGACAACAAAAGGTTTCTCCCTACATAAAAAAGGAAGGCTGTATGACGCCTGTGTGCAGTGCACGATGCTGCATGGTAGTGAAACATGGGCTGTGACTGCAGAGGACATGCATAGACTGGAGAGAAATGAAACAACCATGTTTTGTTGGATGTGGAATGTAATGGTACTGTATTTACCTTGAAAGTTGAATTTGATGAGATTTGGACTCAAAACCCAGAGAGCTGGAACATATGTCAGAAGGCATTCAATCCAATGATCTAACAACTCTACCAATTTGTGGCCATTGTGTGTGTATTTATGTGAGTGTATAGTTATATATGTATCTGTGAAAGCATGTAGCTTAGTGGTTAAGGTGTTTGGCTCATTTGTCCTTTCCTTTCTACAGAACTGGTTAGGAGGAAGAGGGAGTGTACAAAAATGGCTTGCTATAAGAACAAGTTGAGAGCTGACAGAAGGGCGAGCAGAGGAAAAACAGGAGTATAATAGAAGAGAGAGAGAGAGAGAGTGTGTATGTGAATATATGGCTATAAAATGGTTGTCGGTAGTTGATATGAAAAGAAAGTACATGACAGACAGCTACATGATGCTTGTTGTTAAGATTTAAGAGAAGCTACATGATAGAGAGTGATAGAGGAGAGAACAACAGGAGAGCTGATGATAGAAGAGAGCCAGTGATATGAATGAGAGAATGAGATAGATGAGTCTCAGTGAGTGAAAGAGTTGGGAGAAAAATGTCAACCAGTTTTATTCTGTCCACAAGAGAAGATACTACAGTCATTTGAATGAATAAACAATAGAAACTATATTAGCAAGACATTCTTGAAAAGCATAAAACAAATCTACAATTGTGTCGCATAAAAAAATAGTCTTTATAAATGTTCAGTGATCTATCCACTGGCAATAATACTAAGATACTATAAACATTTGAATTACCAAACCACATGAAGCCACATTAGCAAGATATTCTTGAACAGTCCTTACTTTGATATTACAAGTTTTCACCAAATCTGTCAACTAGTAAAGATGCTACAAACATTTGAATACACAAACCCATTTTTAGATATTTTCTGCTAAACCATTACTAGTTGTTAAGAGTTAACACCACCACCCAGTCATTGGGTGCTTTTCACAAAGTCTATTTTGTTGCAAACATTCAGGCCAGGCTTCTAGTTTGGGCATACTTTTCTCTTTCCTCCCCCCCTATAATGAAAGTCTCCAAAGAAGAATCATAAGTACTGCACTTTGTACTCTGATTAAGAGATAAAAAAAAAAAAGTCAGATAATGTTGAGTGCATTTCACTCACTAAAATTAGGTATGTTAACTAAGATATAGTTTATAATATTGTCCGAGACAGTGAATTGGCTGAGTCATTAGAATGTCAGTGTGTTTTCGTGGTCCTATATTTGTACCAGTCACTAATTTGGTACTTTTTTCAGAACTGCGAAGCCTAGGCTTTTTTATTTTAGAGGTGACCTTTACTGGCCTTGCCATAGCTATATCACTGGGTTGTGAGAATTTTCGTCAGAGCTAACAGGTATATGCTTGTTTCATAGACCTCTGAAAAGACATATGACTGCATTCCATGAAACCTGTTGTGGAAGGTTCTGCAGGAGTATGGACAGCTTCTTGTTGCTCTGATGTCTTTATACAAATGCCTTACTATTTGTGTTTGAATAAATGGTGCTAAGTCAAAACAATTCAATGTGAGTGTTGGTCTCTGCCAAGGGTGCATACTGTCACCTCTCCAGTTCATAATCTTCATGGACAGGATTGACATGTGCAGCTGGGTTGAAAATGGTATCATGATTGGCAGGTGTAGGATTAGTCGGCTGGTATTTGCAGACATGGGATTATTGAACTCGTTAGGAGAAAGTCTCCAACATGCACTTGATAGGTTTGATGCTGAGTGCTGTATGTCAGGAATGAAAATCAGTGCTGCAAAAACTGAGACTCGTCCTCTCAAGGAAGCCTTCGCAGTGAACTCTACATGTGAATGTAGGTGGAGAAGTTCAATTATCTTAGGGCCGTGTTGATGAGTGATGGAAGGCAGATCGCTGAATTGAATGCAAGAATTGCAGAAGCTAGTGTAGTAATGGGCCAGCTTCTGCATTTGGTCATAAAAAGAAATGAGGTAGGTGTAAAAGCCAAACTTGCTAACTTCAATTTGGTGGTCATGCCATCCCTTATCTATGGTCATGAATCTTGGGTAATGATGAAAAGAATACAAATGCAAGCAGCTGAAATTGGGTTCCTCTGAAGGGTCTTGGGAGTAATGTTACTCAATAATAAATAACTCAAAGAGTCACTCGAGGTTGAGCCGCTCCTTCACTGAATTTGGAGATCACAGTTCTGCTACTATGGACATGGTTAGAATGTCTAAGGAAAGAATCACTAAAATGTGGACAAAGAAGATGATTAGAATGTCAGATTGAATGCTTTGCAGTAAGGCTGTTTGAGTTCAAATCTCGGTGAGGTCAACTTTGCCTTTAATCCTTTTGAGGTTGATAAAAAAACATACCAGCCCAGTATTGGGGTTGATTCTCCCATTATGTCTCTTTCTCACCCTCACCCTCTCCTTCTTTGGAAGAAATCGGTTGTGTTCAAACCTGGAGAGGGATTGGCTCTGCTAGGAGTTATGGTTCTATACGTTCATATATTGTACCTTCTAGATTTTTATATAATTGAGTTTTAGTTTTCAGCATGGTAAAATTTAGTAGGAAAAAATACTACTGAAATTGTCTGATATCCAGTATCATTTTTTGTTTTTTTTCTTTTCTTTTTTTTTTCTTTACAACCCATCATGTATTTGTGATTCTCTTTTTGTTAGAGATGTCTTTATTTTTTAAAATTGTTTTTTTTTTTTTATGCTGGTAATTTTGCTAGGGTCATGTTGGTGAAGGTGACCTTCTTATATTAATAATATATATATATATATATACTCACACACACAGACAAGAGGGAAAAGTATTCAATACCAAGTTCAAGTGTAATATTTTTTGTATTACATTGCTGAAGTTACTATCTGTTGCTACTCCTACGTTTTATATATATATATATATATATATATATATATATATATATATATATATACATATATATATATCATTATCATCGTTTTTATGTTGATTTTTCCCTGCTGGATGGGGTTTTTGGAGGTAATGTTTTACAACCAAATACGCATCCTAACCTAACCATGTTAATTGCTTCTTATGACACGCAGTGACATGGTGAACCTATTCTAAACTGGATACACATGATTATATTTAGGTCACCAAATTATAATTAATGAGTCTCATGACTGCGAGTTAGCCAAAATGAAGAGTGACCTCCTTTGGAATTTTAACCATATTTCCATATTGTGTATATATATATATATATATATATATATATAATGTGTAGACTGATGGGAAAAATGCCTTGTGGTATTTGTTTACTTTTACATTCAGTGTTTGAATCTTACTGAGGTCAACTTTATCATCTTTCCAGAGTCGATAAAATACATACCAGTAAAATACTGTGGTTGATCTAATTGACTGTTTTCTCCCCTCCCCAAATGTGTGACTGTGTACCAATGCCAGAAATCATCTTATTTATTATTATTATGATCATGATGATTATCATTTTACATTCACCTTCTGTGTTGGCATAAGTTGGTGTATTAGACATGTTGTCAAATTTATAGATGGGCCAGAGAGATGCATCTCACTTGTATCCTCCACTTTTAGCTTGATTTACTTAGTGTACTTGGTGCATTTTTTTCATAGCAGCGACACCAGTGATATTGTTATACCATTAACAAGACGAAGGAGTCCTAGTAATCCTACATTGTCTCTGTTTAATCACTGATCACCTTATAGAGTGTGTGCTAGGTGTACTTTATCATGGCACCAGCATTAGTTAGGCTGCGTGAACCTCTTAAGACTAAAAAGGTACTTTCTACCCTTCATTGTTTTCCTTCAATCAAAGCACCATGACCATGAGAGTGAACAGAAAAGAGGAAAATAACAAATGTTAGGAAACATTCAAGTAAATCAGCTGGATCTCTCTCAAACAATGTCAGTTTTCCTGTGATGTGATCAACCTGGTACACTTTTGATTAGGTGTCAGATGTGGCACTCATTGAGCAGAAATCTTTGTTGTGCCAAGTTCATTGTGCAGAATATTTTCAACTTTCTGATGGTATATGCTAATAGCATTGGCAAGTTGATTTATAGTCAATTGCCTGTCATCCATCTCAATGTTTTCCTCGGTGGTGGCAGTTGTAGGACATCAAAACTTTGGGTCATCTTCCAGACCTTCCCTTCCTCTCCTAAATTCAGCTGCTCACTTTTG
This sequence comes from Eledone cirrhosa, assembly GCA_964016885.1. NCBI lineage: Eukaryota > Metazoa > Mollusca > Cephalopoda > Octopoda > Eledonidae > Eledone > Eledone cirrhosa. Next base: position 71,466,505 of record OZ024741.1, on the reverse strand, counting down.
CACTGTTGATAAAGCTAGAGCATTAACATCCCCTAATGTAGCAACCATGTCAGCATGAATGTACTTGGGGACTAAACCCTTTTTCTGCAGGGACTTGATAACACCACTATGCCAAATTTTGTCCATTTTCAAGAGCAGCCACTACTAGTTAGTTTTGAAGTCTTCTTTGAACAGTCACTTTTCCTGAAAAGAAACGATGCAGTTATTGAGAAGAGTTGAAATTAATGCATGCAAAATTTCACAGCTCTAGCATCACTCCTTCATAGTATGCCTATGAACTTTTCAACCCACTCTCATATATTGCTATGATAAAAATGTCTCTTTTTCAAATTCTACACCTTAGTCTTCTCTTGTCTTTGTTTTTTTTTTGTTTTTTTTCTTCTTCCACTTGCAACATTATTGCTGTAATTGTTAGGTTTACAGCAGCAGCTTCTGATCTTAAATAAATGATATTTAGTACACTGGTGCTTGTTAGTGTTTACAAAATAGCATCAATTATTGTGCAGTGGTACTTAACATATTGTTCATACTTCACATCTTTTTGTTCAAAGGACATAAGTTTCACCATTATTTCTCATGGATTGGCAGTATCAGTAGAGGTTCGGACGCCATGCTTTCTAGCATAGAGTTACGTCCCTTTACGGACTGGGTTCAAATCCCTCCAAGGTTAACTTTGCCTTTCATCCTTACGGGGTCGATAAAATAAAGTACCAGTAATGTACTGGGTAATTGCTGGCCTTGTGTCAAAAGTAGAAACAATTATTTCTCAAGAATGGCAGGAAACTAATGCAAAGCGAATCCTGTTGTTGTGCCATGTTGAAATGTCTCATTTTCTTTGAGAACCCCACTTAATTATTTTCTTGTGGGACAATAAACATAAAATAAACATAGAAGTTGATAGATTGGTAAGTGTGTAGGTGAGATAGAATAGATATGTCTGATATTAATTAAATAAAGACTCGGTTATAGCTGACCGTAATATTAATTTTGGCAGGGTCTCTTCATGCAGATTGCTAACCCTTTAACTCTTTTGTTATCATGTTCCCAATGAAATATATTGTATTTAATTAATAAATGAAGAATTTGGATGGAATTACTAAAAATATTATTTTATTACTAAAGTGGTCAAGGTAATATAACTTAAAAGGTTATTATATCAAATAATGTTGGAAGATTTTAATTCAAGTAGGAACCCTTTAAACTTGGTGGTTTTGGGTAGGTTCATATTAAAAGGGTTACAACCCAAACCATATAAAACTACCTTTTTTTAAAATGTTCAGAGTTAAATTCAAATCTTGGACTGATATCATATTATTTCATAATAGATAATATAAGGTTTCAGTAATTAAATATTTGTCTTTAATTAAGTTGAAAGTTGAGTGTGGTTGATTAGCAAAATTTGTAGAAAGTCAGACAAAAGAGTTTGTGGCATTTGGTTATGGCCCTTTACATTCTGAGTTCAAATCCTATAGAGCTCAACTTTGCCTTTTATCATTCTGGGGTTGATAAAATAAAGTATACCAGTTAAATACTGGAATCTATATAATCAACTTTCCCTAAAATGGCTGGCTTTGTGCCAATCTTGGAAAGAGTACTGTTGGTGCTCCTACCATGCACCCTAACATTATTGGTCCTGACTTATCATGTCAGCTTTAATCACTATCACACTGTTGAAATGTTGCTTCTCTTTGCCTTTTTAATAAATATTTTCATAGGAATTGTTCTGGTGAAGCACCAGATTGGTGGTTAGGTTTTATCTATTTACAGTTGAAATTCCTAAATGCACATCTTATACATCTCTTCCAGCTTCTTGCTTTCCTGATTACTACAATTTGCAAAAAAATCAAAAGCAACAGCATCTGTCATCTCTCTCCTTGAATTATGTTCTCTCTGTCTTGTCCTTTTCCATTCTCAGTAATCCTTTCTATTTTAGTGGCTTACTTAGGGTAAGGAAAATAAATTACTGAGTTGAAAGTGTTATTTCACAAAACTTTTCATAATTCTGAATTATTTTGGTATTTAAAACACAAAGGCAGTATATTCTTATTAGAAATCCTGGCACAAAAAGGGGTTAAATATGGACCTGTCATGTCACTTAAGAAAACCTATTATGTTGTAGTATGGATGTATAACTTATTCCAGTTGAGACATAGGTAGATTGTTTGCTTTTATTATTAAATATATTCCAGTCTTGACTATCATGAGGATATCATTTGTGTAGAGGTATCCCATGATATTTAATTAAATGTGCCCTGGTAAAGCAGTATACTGGGGCCACTACATACACAACCACAGCATACATAAATTAGTATTGGACAATTGTTCAGTGTACACGTCTTAAGACGGCACTGGCTGTTGTATACTGTTCTATAATATTTACACTTTATGAGTGTCACTAGTTGAGATAACATCATCACTGTTAAACGTCTATTTTTCATGCTTGCATTGTTTAGACAGGCTGTCCTGTTTTGAGGCCAGACACGTCAAATGAATACATCTTGTTCATACGCTCAGTTTTTAGCTTGGTTATCTATAGTTAGAATACCCTGCCTCACGACAACCACCTTACAGAGTGTACTAGGTGCATTTTGTCATGATGGCAGTTTGACTACTTTACTGGGTGGACTGGGTGCTTTTTTTCGTGGCACCAGTACTACCACCTTACAGAGTGGACTGGGCGTTTATTGTTGTGACACCAGTACGACTACCTTCAATTTTCTTAATTTCTCTTTATTAGAATCTTTACATTGCCCCTTTGGGGTTGTTCCATAAAATGAACAAGGTTAGCAAAAATGCCCCAATAATCTAAGCTTATATCTGATTATTTAAAAGTAAATAGATCATTGTTGATTTCAACGCTGAGTATCCTAGTTCAATCAATGGCATGGCTTATTTGTAATATTCACAAGTGGTTGAATATTCCACATACATGTATATTCTGCTCTTAATATAATTCTCAGGGAGATTCATTATAACAAAGGCTAGACCTTTGAGTTACTGGTATAATCTATCCAACGAGTCTCTACAGTTTCCGTCTACCCAGTTTTATTTACAAGGCGTGGGTTAATCCAAAGGCACAGATGGATTGAACATACAGGCATTTGGTCAGTATCTGGCGGGTTGGGCCGCTAGGGTGAACCCCCCCCCCCCCCCCCCCCCCAAAAAAAAATTTGAAGCATAGCCGCTGCACAAAGATTGAACGAAAATTAAAACTTAGCTGAATAGTGAAAACATTTCTGTCGCTCAGCATTTGGCAGTCTCCTAGTGTCGCCCGGATTCCCCAGGCTGGCTGGATTAAAAACTCTGCCTGCTTCAGCTCAAGGCCATGGTAAAAGCCAAATGGTCCAAGATGCTACGCACTATTATTGTGAAGCGAACTTCTTAACGATTCGACCATGCTGTATTTGATTGTTTAAGAATGTGTGTGTGTGTGTGAGGATGACAGCTGCATAAAAAGGTGCAGAGCACTAGAAGTCGATAGAAACCGTGGAGTGAGGGGACCCAAGAAGACCTGGCATGAGGTGATAAAAGCCGACCTTGCCCAATTGCACCTCTCAACGACCGTGACCTCTGGCGTCACGCAGTAATACAGAAGACCCGACTTCCCACGGGTACAAGCCGAATCTGAAGCATATAGACAATATGCCCCACCCCCTCCCACTGCAAAGTGGTCGTAGAGGTGCCACGGCAAAAAAGCACCCAGCCCACACTGTAAATTGGTCGTGTATGTGCCACGGAAAAAAGCACCCAGCACTCACTGTAAATGAGGTTGGTGTTAGCAATGGCATCCTAACTAGAAATCAAGCCAGAATCAGTTCCAGTATGAGCAAGACATGGTCAGCCGACCAGCTACTGCCCACAACAGGACAACCCTTCTAACCCATGCTAGCGTGGAAGAATGGACGTAAAACGGTGATGATGATATATGTATATATATATCAGTGATTGAATGTATCTGAGGCGTCATCGAATTAAAACATACTACAGATATTGCATATACGTAGCTAAGTTGGCATAACTACAACCTAGTGTCCCTCCCTCAAATTTATTTCCTCATAACTTTGTGAATAATTCATATTTTTAATGCAATTTTGCACAGATGCATTTCCATGCGAATTACAGTTATGGTGATAATTATTTAAATATATTAAAATATATATATATATTTCCATTATTATGTTCAGTTTCGTTCGTTAATGCTTTCATTTACTGAATACTTTTGATTTGTGTAGTACTCGGAGATTAGTTCATTATGTCTTCCAGTTTTATGATGTTAATGAATAATATCAATCAGGATAATGCCATACATTTTATACAGACATGCATAAACATTTCTACAACAGTAAATTGAAAAAAAAAAAAAAATGTTTTAAAATTTCATCAACATAATTGTAAGTTAAACTTTCGTAAACGTATCCCTGCAAAATGCCAGAATACAATATTAAGAAAATTATGAAGAGAACAAAATCGGTGGGGTACTAAATTGTAGTTATGTCGTTTAGTTGAAATTTATTATCATCCTACTTGTTTCACCAATTTTTGTCCCTGGTCTAGCAGACCTATCATTGAAAGTGTTCCAGCCTCGAACATCCCGTCCTTCTCGGGAATATTATGTATCTTGGATTATCTATCTACATTATTCATTATGTTGTTCCATTTTTAGGACAGTTGGGTGTGGTTTAGCTGCTATTTCTAACAAATCGAATGATCACATAAATACCTCTCTTTTGGCTATTAAGCATGAACGTGTCACAGATTTACATTACTGAGTATATGTGTGTGTGCGTGCGTCAGTGGGTGTATGTGTATCCGTGTGTATACGTGCGTCTGTGGGTGTCTGTGATTACGTGCGTGTGTGTGTGTGCATTTGTGTACATGCATCTATGTGCGCAGCAATAAAGAGGGAGGGAAAAGTGGAGTGTGTGAAGAATGCAATTTGAGTTACGACAAAACATGTTACGTGAGGTAAGATGAAGAGAGGAAGAGAGAACGAGAGATGGAGATAAATGAGGAGAAAGAGGAAGATGGAGGGAGAGAGAAACAGAGGGAGGAGAGAGGAGGAGGGTTGCTGCTAACAGAAGTACATTGAAATTAGCGTATCGGCTGTTCAATATACCACGTGATCAAAATGAAAGAGCAGACGATACACATTTCGTGACCAACAGACATTTATTTATGTCGGTTATTGATACTTGTAATGTAGTGTGACTTAGATGAGTGTGTGTGTATCTGTTATATATATATATATATATATATATATATATATATAAAAACATCGAGTGCTCATCCGAGTGAACCTACACTCCCTGGATGGATGGATATATATATATATTAGTGGTTAGAGCATTGGCCTTGCAATCGAAAGGTTGTGAGTTCAATTCTCAGACCGGGTGATGTGTTGTTTCCTTGAGCAAGACACTTTATTTCACATTGCTACAGTTTACTCAGCTGTAGAAATGAGATGATCGGGACTGGGGTCCCTATCATTCCACTGCAAAGTGGACGTGTAGGTGCCACGGAAAAAAAAGCACCCAGCACTCACTGTAAATGAGGTTGGTGTTAGGAAGGGCATCCAGCTGTAGAAATCAAGCCAAAATCAGTTCCCATCCCACCCTTGCAAGAGGGACAAAGATAGCTCACCTATACATTTGTTCATAAGAGATTGGTATATAAGTTCCTGGGGCAATGGTAAATAGTTGATTGATAGCATCTATCAACTGCGGTAAATACTGAGTCTCGTATTCTTCATCTGTTATTGTCATCATCACTACAATAGCAAAAACAAAACTAATTATGTTTATACACATACACACACATATATATCATACACACACATATATATCATACACACACATATTATACATACACACATTATACACAGATACATCGTCATCGTTTTAGGCCCGCTTTTCCATGCTTGCATGAGTTGGACATATGTTATACACACACATATACAGGGTGTGGCAAAAATACCTCCCACATTTTAAGGGTTGATCGTGTAAAATATGGGAGGTTTTTATGCCGCACCCTATATATATATATATATATATATATGCGTGTTGTTTCCTTGAGCAAGACACTTTATTTTACATTGCTCCAGTTTACTCAGCTGTAGAAATGAGATGATAGTGACTGGGATCCCTATCAATCCACTGCAAAGTGGTCGTGGAGGTGCCACGGCAAAAAAGCACCCAGCCCACACTGTAAAGTGGACGTGTAGGCACCACGGAAAAAAAGCACCCAGCACTCACTGTAAATGAGGTTGGTGTTAGGAAGGGCATCCAGCTGTAGAAATCAAGCCAGAATCAGTTCCCGTCCCACCCTTGCAAGCAGGGAAAAGCGGACGTAAAATGATGATGATGATATATATATTTGTTTCGCAAGGTTTTTGATATGAAATCGTGTGTTGAAACAAATATTGTTATAATATCGCTGGAAATAATAAAACACAGTAACTGTTTGGTTTGGATTGGTTTTCGCTTATGTATATTATATATCCTTATAGTTAATTTAGCTAACAATCAATGTTTTTCATTGATTGACCATCAGTTAAAAATATACTAAACACACACCCTACTACCACCACTAACCCTCACCCCCACACCTCCATCCCACCACCCCGCAACTAACATCACTAACACCCCCTGACCCCAAGCACACGAACACATGCACCCACTTACAGCCCCTCCCCCACACGCAACTAACATCACTAACACCCCCAACCCCACACACACGTACCCACACACCCTCGTACACCACCAACTCTACACACCCTACCACCACTAACCCCCACTCACACCTGCATTCAACCCTTTCTCCACCTCCCGTATACTAACACCCACTAACACCCCCTTCATCAAACTACACACACCAGTACACCACCCTCCCTCCATCGACCCCCACACCCTTCTCTCCCCGCTCCACCCACACCCTTTCTCCACACTCACTCATCCCACTAACACCTCTACTAATACACACACACACCCTCCTCACTCCAACTTTCACACCTACCCATCCTCGCCCCTTTACCATTCCACCCGACTGCTGCTATGCCCTCTGACCACCTCCCAGCACAAACAGACACACAGCACTCCCACCGCCTTGACCACTTCCTGTTGCGCGCGCACCCCACATCTCTCCCCTTCCGACCATCTCTTCATGGAATACTCGTATGTGGAACTTGACCACTGTGGAATCTACTACCATCATAGGAGTTTACCAACATTTCAACCACATCCTTTTACGGAATCACCTATATAACTCACACACACCCCAAAAAAATTTTTTTCTCCCACACGCCACCTACACCCACAACACGCTTAAACCCCACACACAAGTGCTTTCCACCACATATTTACACCTTCAGCCTCCGGATTCCTCTCCCCCACCCCTCTATCCACACACGCACACACACTCCGACCTACACCCCACCCCACACACACCTCTTCCTGAACATGCAACCCCGTTCTTCCCCCAACCCTTGCTTTCACATACACATACACGTACCACCTTCAGCCCTCCCTGCTCGGACACCCCGTCTCCCTCTCCCCACTCCACCCGCCACCACCCCTACACACCCCACACCCTTCCACCACCTGTTTTACCCCTTTTTAATTTCATTTTATTTTGATCATGCTTTATTTTTATTTTTATTTTTAATTTCATTCGCACCGTTTCCTCCCACCCCCTTTTTGCTATATGTCTCTCCACCACTCCCCTACACACCCTTTGAACTCTCTTCCCACACACTTCTCACCTGAGGAAGGGCTTATGCCCGAAACGTCGTTCCCCACCACCACCCCACTCTCCAGAGCGTGAAATTAATAAACATTCGTTGTACTGCCTGTTTTGTTCCTGTTCAAATTTTCCATTATATATATATATATATATATATATAAATGTAAGTATGTATGTATACGTACATACATATATGTATACAGACGTACAGTAGCATGCATATATATATATATATATACATATATATACACATATGCATACAGGTACACATACATATATGCACGCATCAGTTTAGCCGACGTTTATTATAACGCCTGCTTTGTTCGTTTGTTTGTCAACAAATCGAACAGCCTGAATTTATGCCATACGGTGTTAAGGCAACCACGTCACCTTTTTGTTCAACACTGACACAGGAACGATGTACTAGTTTCAAGCTTGTTAGCTACCATCAGCACCGTTTACCCATCTGCCAGATAGTTGAACGTTCGAAAGTATATACTTTCCTTATGAAAATTAACGGCTGAGCAGCCTAATTTGCATATTGAGTGAGTTAAATCGGTCAGGCATACCGAAAACGATAAGTTGAAAAAAATGAAAACGAAATTTCATTTCTCACTCTTAGTATGGCACTTACTTAAATGTAAGTATGTATGTATACGTACATACATATATGTATACAGACGTACAGTAGCATGCATATATATATATTCCTTATGAAAATTAACGGCTGAGCAGCCTAATTTGCATATTGAGTGAGTTAAATCGGTCAGGCATACCGAAAACGAACACCATATGGCATAAATTCAGGCTGTTCGATTTGTTGACAAACAAACGAACAAAGCAGGCGTTATAATAAACGTCGGCTAAACTGATGCGTGCATATATGTATGTGTACCTGTATGCATATGTGTATATATATGTATATATATATATATATATATATATATGCATGCTACTGTACGTCTGTATACATATATGTATGTACGTATACATACATACTTACATTTAAGTAAGTGCCATACTAAGAGTGAGAAATGAAATTTCGTTTTCATTTTTTTCAACTTATCGTTTTCGGTATGCCTGACCGATTTAACTCACTCAATATGCAAATTAGGCTGCTCAGCCGTTAATTTTCATAAGGAAAGTATATACTTTCGAACGTTCAACTATCTGGCAGATGGGTAAACGGTGCTGATGATAGCTAACAAGCTTGAAACTAGTACATCGTTCCTGTGTCAGTGTTGAACAAAAAGGTGACGTGGTTGCCTTAACACCGTATGGCATAAATTCAGGCTGTTCGATTTGTTGACAAACAAACGAACAAAGCAGGCGTTATAATAAACGTCGGCTAAACTGATGCGTGCATATATGTATGTGTACCTGTATGCATATGTGTATATATATGTATATATATATATATATATATATATATATATATGCATGCTACTGTACGTCTGTATACATATATGTATGTACGTATACATACATACTTACATTTAAGTAAGTGCCATACTAAGAGTGAGAAATGAAATTTCGTTTTCATTTTTTTCAACTTATCGTTTTCGGTATGCCTGACCGATTTAACTCACTCAATATGCAAATTAGGCTGCTCAGCCGTTAATTTTCATAAGGAAAGTATATACTTTCGAACGTTCAACTATCTGGCAGATGGGTAAACGGTGCTGATGATAGCTAACAAGCTTGAAACTAGTACATCGTTCCTGTGTCAGTGTTGAACAAAAAGGTGACGTGGTTGCCTTAACACCGTATGGCATAAATTCAGGCTGTTTGATTTGTTGACAAACAAACGAACAAAGCAGGCGTTATAATAAACGTCGGCTAAACTGATGCGTGCATATATGTATGTGTACCTGTATGCATATGTGTATATATATGTATATATATATATATATATATATATATATATATGCATGCTACTGTACGTCTGTATACATATATGTATGTACGTATACATACATACTTACATTTAAGTAAGTGCCATACTAAGAGTGAGAAATGAAATTTCGTTTTCATTTTTTTCAACTTATATATATATATATATATATATATTATATTTATATCAAAGTTCTTTCATCACACACCTGTGACATCATCAGTGGTACTATTATGTTCTCTCCCATTGTATTGTAATGTCTATTCCATTTTTATTTATTTATTTATTCTTGTCTCTGTTTGCGCATGCGTTTGTGTGTGTGTTTGTATTCTATCTTTGCTCACTAGTATGTGTTTATGTGTGGTTGTTGTTATTATACCTGTGTATATTTATTTACATTTCTTAGGTCACTATTGTGTTTATGTATGGTTGTTGTTATTCCCTTCATTTTTTCTGTTCAACTTCAGTTTTCTTAGTTCTATTTCAGTTGCTTAATGAAACCCTTTGATTGCTTAGAACAAATGAACCTTGAATATTAGGAGTGCCTGCATTTGTATCATTCTGTATCGCTGTATTTTTCTCTAAATATAGATTTTTATTTATTTTTTTTTTTTAATTTTATTTTTTTTTTTTTTTAAAAAGAATCCCTATTCTTTAAATTCACCTGCCGATGATCTCCATCCATCCCAATCACCACCATCCCCTACCAACAGAAAATGTATAAATACCACCATATCACATGGCTTAGTGGTTAGAGCATTGAGCTTGCAATCGAAAGGTTGTGAGTTCAATTCTCAGACCGGGTGATGTGTTGTTTCCTTGAGCAAGATACTTTATTTCACATTGCTCCAGTTTACTCAGCTGTAGAAATGAGATGATAGAACTGAAGTCCCTATCATTCCACTGTAAAGTGGGCAAGTAGGTGCCATGGAAAAAAAACACCCAGCACTCACTGTAAATGAGGTTGGTGTTGGGAAGGGCATCCAGCTGTAGAAATCAAGCCAGAATCAGTTCCCATCCCACCCGTGCAAGCAGGGAAAAGCGGACGTAAAATGATGATGATGATATCACATTGACAGTCGGCTTTCCTGGTGATTTCCTTCGAATGAAATAGTTCTAGTCCTGTAGAAGCCATTTCTATATTAAATATTTATACTCAATGTATTGAGTACCTCACTTACTGTGGTTACCCCCGATTGAACCCAGAATACACATAAGTGTGTGTGTGTGTGTGAATCATTCTTCAATTACTGTTGCAGCAGAACTTGTCTTACTGCTATATTTTCATTGTCATTACAATACAATGGTAAATGTACTTATTGTTCTCTTGCTGCTGCAGACTTTCAGACAGTTCCCAGTAACCTGATTGTCTGCAAACTCTGCAAGAGTTAAACTGGTCATTATTAGTGAGTTAGATATACTATCATCACCACAAACATCATTCCAAACATCACCAACACAACTTTTGATGATAATGATTTTATAAAGTGGTCGCGTATGTGTCGTGACAAAAAGCACCCAGCCTTCACTATAAAATGGTCATGTAGGAGACACGGCAAAAAGCACCCAGCACACACTGTAAATGTGGTTGACATTAGAAAGGACATCCAGCCGTAGAAAACCAGCCAGAACAGTCCTATATTAGCGGGACACAGTCACCTGACCCAACTTGCCTCTAATGGGACAAACCCATCTAACCCATGCTAGCATGGAAGATAGATGTTAAATGATGATGATGATATATACATGCACAAAATTTATTTAAATTCACATTTTCATCTGTTGAATACACGTGTTTCGCTTGGGAAATTTTTATGGATGTTAGGATTAAAGTTCTACTAGAGAGTCCTAATGGAAGGGGAGAGGACTTGGATAGATTCGATTGTTAGTTGTGTAAAGGGGGATAACCCTAACTTATATTTGTGCAAAATAGAAAAAATTTGTTTGTACTTAGGGCTGGAGAATTTATGTGGGATGGAAGAAGTGGCCAGTGGTCGCCATGAAGAATCACACTTTGTATCTTTCAGATACCAGCTGACCACTCTAACTATTGAGCTAAACAACCTCTGACAACAAGCTCCATCCAAATTAGAATACCAATGCATACAGCTTTTTAATGTAAGCAACATTGTATAAAGCATCAAACTTTCAAAGCACTGAGAGGTTATGAAATTCATAGAAAATGTAAGAAACTCAGATGCAGAAATAACTGTAAATACAGTTGATTGCTATATATATTGTTGCATTGGTTTGTGCAGGCAGGTCGGGAAACGTTTTGAGAGTTCGTTCAGGATGGAGCCCTTGGCAAATAATATCTTATAGCTCTTTGAGACACATAAACCACAGCCTTTATGTCTGCTTATGCCTTCTGGAGTATTTTCCTTGAGGGTGAAGTCGATGGACTTCTTCTTGAGCTCACATACATGGGCAGCCAGTGCTCTTTGGTTGGCATTGTCCGGTCTTCTAAATGAGTAAGTGTAGTTGAACCACCAAGTCTTAAAGTTGTTAGAAGTCATACCGATGTATGCTTTTTGTTATTGCTTGATATGACATCGCATTTGTATACTCGGATGGAAATTACCTCAGAGACATGCTCATACACTGGTGGACATAAGGGCTGTAGTTTATGTATCCCAGAAAGCTAAGAGATATTATTTGCCAACCGGCTGCCCATGGGAACTTCTCTATGCAGATGATCTAATGCTCATAGCTGAATCGATGGCTGAACTAGAGAAGACATTCGAAACATGGAAGCATGGCCTAGAATCAAAAGGCTTTAAAGTTAACTTAAAGTTCTAGTATGTAGGAAGGAAAATAGGGTACAGGTCCCCTCTGGGAAATGGCCATGCTCAGTGTGTAGTAAAGGAGTAGGCAGAAATTCCATTTTATGTCCCAAATGCAAAGTGTGGGTGCATAAAAGATGTAGTGGGATCACAGGTAAGCTATCTTAGAACGTAGATTTTATATGTGGCCGATGCTCAGGTGCAATAAGTAGCAAGTGCCCACAGGATACTAGCTCCTTCTATTGCCCAGATGGCTCTATAGAAATAGTGGACACCTTCCGTTACCTGGGTGACAAAATCAGCAGTGGTGGAGGGTGCTCAGAAAGTACAGTAGCCAGAGTTGGAACAGGATGGAAAAAGTTCAGAGAGCTTATACCGCTATTGGCAGCTAAAGGATTCTCTCTAAAAATGAAAAGTAGACTGTATAATGCCTGCATAGGAACAGCGATGTTACATGGCAGTGAAACATGGGCCTTGTGTGCAGAGGATCTGCGCAGACTGGAGAGGAACAAAGCATGCATGCTCCGCTTGATGTGTGACAGTAATATACGTGAACAGAAAAGCATAAATGAACTGAGAAATTAGGTATAAGAGGGATCAGATGATGCTTACTCGAGAGAAGACTACATTGGTATGGTCATGTGATGCGCATGAAAGACGACAGCTGTATAAAAAAGTGTAGGGTCGATCAAAATTGACAGAAGTTACAGAGTAGGTAGACCCAGAAAAACCTGGGACAATTTGATAAATTCTGACCTTACACACTTACACCTCTCTAAGACAATGTTACTGGACCGAGATCTTTGGCGCTACGCAGTAATACAGAAAACCCGCCTTGCCTAAGTACAAAGCGAAACCTACAGTCAGTAGGCACCTCTTAATCAAATATACTCCCCCATCCCACTACCCCAACTCCCCCACCGCACCCCCATCAACACCACCCCTTTCTCTGTAAAGTTATGTTGGTACCACAACATCCAGTCCTAAATAAATGAGGCTGTGTAGGTGTCACGACAAAAAAACACAGTCCACGCTGTAATGTGGCCGTGTAGGTAACATGGTAAAAACCTCCCAGGCCACACTGTAAAAGTGGTTGGTGTTAGGAAGGGCATCCAGCCTTAGAAAACCTCCCAGACTGTCCCATATGAGCGAGACGACCAATCTTGCCTCAAGTGGGACAATTCCCGTCTAAACCCATGCTAACGTGGAAGATAGACGTTAAACGATGATGATGATGAATGGCTTCATCTTGAACAAACTATTTATACGAGGTCTGTCTGAAAAGTAATGGGACTGGTATCACAAACAATTTATTTCAATTCCAAACAACAAACTACATGGTTTTCCCTTCAAAGTAATCCTTGCTATGCTTCTATGCTATGCTTCTATGCACTGCTGGAACGATTCTTCTGGGATGCCCCTCAGTTCCTTCATTATGGCCTTTTTGATGGTCTCCACACCTTCAAAACAGGTCTCCTTGATGACCCCCTTGAGCTTGGGGATAATCTTCCAAATCTTTGGTGATAATCTTCCAAACGCTGTTGCACTTCATACCCAGATCACTTGCATTCAGTTAAACAGTCGGCTGACGATCGCCACTCAGCACCAGCCTCACGCACTCAATGTTGGCCTCAGTCATGCTCGTCGAAGTCCTCTTGCTTTTTGTGCCACTTGAAAACTCGCGTGCGCGACATCATCTCATCTCCATACACTTGCTGCAATATTCCATGTGCTTGTAACTCCCACCCACTGTTCAACAAAATGGATGGAAGGCAATACTTCCATCTTCTCCTTGATTTTTCTCTTCAATTGAAACTTGAAGAAGTTGATGAGAAATTTGCCAAAGAGGAAAGTGTTTGTCTTCAGCCCCTTCAATTGTGTCCACCATGCAACCTCTTTCAGCATGGCCACCAAGCATATAAAAACTATGTGCCCTTCTCAGTTAAAGGAAGGCGACATGTGTTCTTCACGATGGATTCAGTTGCTAGTCAGATCCGCCCTACATTTGACAACAGGTGTTTGACATAAACTGACAGGTCAGCAAAGCTTGGACACTGAATATGTGCAGGACAGTTGGCTGATGGCACTTCCATGTCTGTAAAGTTTCTCTCACACCAGCAATGCTCCTCGGTAGCACTGCCAGGCCAGGGATTTCTAGAAGTTATCCATCAGCTCTGAGCCAAAAGTTCTGGATTTATGATAGAAAACTGTTCATTTTTACATGTTTATCCTTATATTAAACCTTCCATGATAATTTTATTTTATAACATTGTTAGTAATGTTCTAAATATTAGCTTACTAATGAAAAACTTAGTTATTTAATTCGTTGGTCCAAATTTTCATTAGAAACACTGTAATGAAAGTGTTAACAAAAGTGAAACACAAAACATCAGCAGGAAGAGGGGTTATGATAAAAATAATGGATTCTGATTTAGGCCCAAGGCCAACAATTTTTTGGGGAAGGGAAAGTCGGTTAAATTGATCCCATTACGTTACTGGTGCTTTATTTTATCAACCCCTGTAAAGATGACAGGCAAAGCTAACCTTGGTAGGATATGAACTCAGAACATAAAGGGCCATAATATTATGCTGTAAAGCATGTTATCTGATACTCTACTGATACTGCCAATCCCAATAATAATAATAATAATTCAAGTTGTTATAGGAGCTTTGGATTACAAGAAACTGTGAGGATATTTTGAGCAAATTGACCTCGAAACACAAATTGCTCTTCTACAAAAGACTACTTAGGCATTCCACATATACTGAGAAAAGTACTGTCTGTCTAAGCTCCCTGTTAAGGCACAACAAACAGAAGATTCAGTAATCATTGTATTTATTGTGCAAACCATTAATAATAATGATGAAAATGATTTCTTATACTGATTATTTTGTAATGATCTTTTTGGCACAAGACCAGAACTGGGGGTAGGGGCAGGGAGTACTCTACTAGTACTTAATATTCTATTTTATCTACTCCAGTAGGGTGTAAGGCACAGTCAAGGGCAAGGTATTTGATAATAATAAGTGGGAATGAAGATGATTGTAATGATGACAGTTGTGATGATGGTGTGAATGGGGATGATGGTAATGGTAGTGGTGATGATGGTAATGATGGTGGTAAATAGTAATAATGATAATGATGATAATTTCTTAAGATTGGCACAACTCCAGAGAGGCATCTCTAAATGGTTTGTTGTCGTGTAGAAGAGAGTCTAAATGAGTGAGTATAGATCAATAGAGATGTCAAGTGGATTGATTTTTGTTCTGTTTGTTTTTGTGATGACAAAGGTCCTCCCTCCCCTTCTCATTGATAAAGCCCACAACAACAATAGCAGGGACAAAAATGAATAACAAACAAAAGTTAGATATTTATTTAATATTGCTTTACAAACCTGTTGTGTTGTTATTTAACAGCTATTTAGCATTATTCTCTCTCTCTCGTACCACATGAAGCTACATTAGCAAAACATACTTGGAAAAAACACAGCACTATGATTGCTTCACAATAGAAATTAAAGTCTACTCTAATACTAATAATAATTTCCACAACAATCTGTTCTTTACTATAAAAATTTGAATTAACAGGTCCTCCTCCTTCACCCACTTATTCCTGAGAGGGTCATGGGGGAAGAGTCCTCACACGCTCCTTCTAGCGGGTCCTGTCAGAAACGACCATTTTCAACTGATCCAGCTGGATCCCCAAGTGAGACCAGCCGACTTATGGATGTTATCCAACTATCTTGCTCAGGGTCAACTCATGGGTCTGCTGCCGGTTGGTTTTGCTTTTAAAATCTGACCAGCGATTCTTTCTTGAGATATTCTAACCACATGCCCATAGTATTGGAGCTGTGGTCTCTCAATTTGGAAAAGTAGTATCTCCACCTGGAGCGATTCTCTGATTGCCAATCTACACACTATTGAGTAATGTTACTCTAAAAACCCTTCAGAGAACACTATTTTAGTCACTTGTATTCACTATTGTATTCTTTCAGCCATTACCCCAAATTCATGGTTTTATTTGTGTCAGTCACCAATCTGGTACTTTTCTCAAACTTGCAATGTTAACATGTTAGCAGACCCTGTTTTTATATATATCTTCTACCAAATCATTAAATGATCTTAAGAGCTAAATAGTGTAGTAGGTTTTGGGGTTACTTCCTATCGTGGTATCGTGGGAAAGTTTCTTTTATTGTACTATCAGGCCTTGGACATAGTATGGTGAAATGGCTACGAGGTTTGCTTCATAATCATTAATCCCTGAGTTTCGTCTTATTACATGTTATCTTGGGCAAGTGTCATTTACTTACCATAGCCTTGGGTAGATCCATGCCTTGCGAGTGAGAATGTTAGGAAGCAAGTTGGTTTGACTGTACCTACAATTTAAAGGGCCAGTTTTGTTGCACACTGTCATATTGGGTCTCCCTGAGAATTACATTAAAGGTATATGCATCTGTGGAATGCTCAGCCACTTACACTTTAATTTCATGACCAGGCTGTACCATTGATTGAACAATGGGCATACTCATTGTTGAAACCAACTGAGGTCCATTTCATTCTATCCTCGGACCAAACTTTACCTCATGAATAAAATTTGGTCGACATAAACTAAGGTAGCCCATTTTGTATGTTGGTCATGTGTGTCATCATATTCATAAAGTTTAAAGTAAACAGTGTCACTTATCTATGTCCCATGTAAACAATACTTCTCACAGCATACCAGCCAGTGAAGATGAGTGATATACCTTACTTCTAAAAATAATTGTTTCTACTTTTGGCACAAGGCCAGCAATTACCCAGTGCATTACTGGTACTTTATTTTATTGGCCCCGTAAGGATGAAAGGCAAAGTTAACCTCGGCGGGATTTGAACTATGATCGTAAAGGCCTGTAACTCCATGCTGCAAACCATGGCGTCTGACCCTCTAACGATATTGCCAATCCACTGCCTTTACTCCTAAAAATAATAAAGTATGGTTGGCATTGGAGAGGGTATTTGATTGTAGCGAAAATTTTCTTCAAAAACTTTTATCCAATCTATGCCAGCCTATAAAAAGTGGATGTCAAAACGATTTTGATGGGGATAATGATTTTTTTCACAATCTTTTTGATTTTGTGGCGTGATGGGTTAATATCATAGAAAAGTAAGTGAAATGTTAATAGCTAAGGGTTAACAGGACAGAATAGTGGGATAAGTGTTAATATTACAGAACGGTGGGGAAAGGGTTAACATGATAGAGCAGTGGGGGAAGGATTAAGATAACATAACAATAGGAGAAGAGTTAATATTATGAACATTGGTAGGTTTTGTTAGTAAATGTTAGAGAGTGTGAAACAGCTGTATACTGTGATAACATAGTTATTGTCATTAAATAATTCTATAGATAGATAAATCTTGTCTATATATGTCTATAGGTATCTTACCTAGGTGCGGTCATTATTTAGATCATGTTGACCTACTAAAAAAAAAAAATACCCCCTCTTCCCCCAAGATATTTCACCTGAAATGCAACCATAAATAACACAAACAAACTAATGGAAAAGAAAACAAAACAATATAGCTTGTACTTCTGATTGTTTATCTGACCTAAAAAGATAAGTGATTTCTGACCCAGAAAAATTCTGTGGTTTCAAGAAGGTTCATTCTTTTAGTCTTTTACATGTTTTCAGTTACTAGAGTGTGGTCATGCTGGTGCAGTGACTTTTTTTTTTTTTTTTTGAACTTCAAATAGAGAAAGTATTTTCTGGCTGACTTGTGGAGGCCGAGTGGTTTGGATCTATGGAAAGGTGCGGGAGTGATACTTCCGATTTTCAAAGAGAGAGAGACAAGAGAAGTTGCTCTAATCATAGAAGAATACCATAAGTGTATGGCAAAGAGAAGTAGAGAAGTTGTTGAGTCTAACCTAGCTGACGAACTGTGGATTTTGCTCCAGATGCAGCACAGCTGACTAAATATTCACACTACAACAGGTCTTCAAGAAATTGTGGGTTCAACCCTGCGATAAACTGGTGTCCTGTCCAGTGGGGTGTCTTGGAAACCAGGTTAAGTACCGGCCCGATGAGCCTCCAGGCTTGAGACTTTAGACTTTAAATAACTGCAAAACCCACCACATAAACATGTTTCTTGAAATATATAATTCATTATAGATTGTTAAATATATCAGTTAGTGTCTAGCTTACTCCTATAACTACATTTCTATTGCAATACACTATTAAATTAACTCTTTAACACCCTGTAATGATTTACCAGAAAACATCTAAAATTAATGGACTTGTTAATTCAAATATATATTGTATCTTTACTATGAAAATTTGTTGTATTTTGTTTTTGCGATGCAGTTTTGTACTTTTCAAGAATGTTTTACAAATGTGCTTTTATGTGGTTTGTTAATTCAAATGTTTATATTATCTTTACTAGTGGACAGATCATTCAGAGCATTTGCAGTATTAAAGTAGACTTTAGTTTTCATTGCGATGCAGTCATAATGATATTATATACTTTTAAAAGATATCTTACTAATATAGTACAGGATCTTAAGAGTTAATGAATTCAGAATTTGGGTGGATTTACAAAATTTATTGTTTCATTATAAAGATGATACATGTAACATAACACAAACAAATGTTTCATATATAAAATAGTGTTGGAAGGTTTGAATTTAAATAAGAATATTTTAAATGGGCACTTCTGTTACATAGAACAAGGGCCAGTTTTAGCCAAATCTCCTTCAACAAAACTTATACCACCTTTAGAATATCGTTCCTAGGTTTGGGTGGCAAATCTTATCAATTTCTTGGTTTAACACCACTACCTGGCACTTGAGTGCTTTTGATAGTTCTCTCATTTATATAAGCATTTGTGCCAAGTCTCTAGTTTCAAGATACACGAACCACCCCTCAAAAGTCCCTAAGGCCATACAAAGAGCATTATTCTTCCCTCTTTGACTAAAGAGTGGGGGGAAATAGCAGATTGATGAAACTGTTGAAAATTAGCATCCTTGTCAGGATGATAGACCAACATCATATTTAGATGATAAGCCAATCTCCTGTCAGTTTACAATTACTTGCTTGAACCTTCAATTCCTGAACAGAAGTGTAGAAGTGCCATTGTGGCATGCTGTGTACCAGTCCCCTCCATCTGTCATGATTGCATGCCAGATCTTGGGTGTCTGTTAAAGATTTTCCTGTCCCTTCTTTGATGTTGTCTGTCTATATTTTCCTCTGACCATGTTTCCTTCTCCACAGTTCTTTGTGGAATGGTCTTGGAAAGGTCACTGTTGTAAGAAGGTTTTCATGGGAGCCAATGTGATGCTGGATAGTTTTGCAGATCTGTTTATTTGTGATTTGGTCTGTTTATGAGATAGCTAAGATGTTGCAGTAGCATCTAATTTTCAGTGCCTGTATATTTGTATCTCTGCTATGAAGGTCCATATCTTGTGTGATGTAGTCTGTTTATGAGATAGCTAAGATGTTGCAGTAGCATCTCTTTTCAAGTGCCTATATCTTTCTCTGTATCTCTACAGTGAGGGTCCACTGATAGTTGATGATTGTTCCATGTCCATGTGCATGCATACATATATACACATACATACATACATACACATATACACACACACATCCATACATAATTACATATACATATGTATCATGAAATAACTGCATATACGCATGTATAGATACCAAATATATGTACATGTACACATATAACTGAAAGCATACAGATCCATACATACAATAACATCCATATCTGCACTGCACACATGCATGCATGCAGACATATTTACCTAGTTGATGCTGTCTAAATCCCAATGTAAGTGTCTTCTGTTTATGTTAGGAACTGGCTCTCTCTCTCTATTGGTAACACATTATAAAGTAATGAAACCAGAAGAACACACACACAGACACACAGACACACAGAGACACACACACACACACACACACTGTTCTAAATATCAGCTTGCTATTGAAAAAGTTATATTAAATTCCTCCAAATTTCTAAAAGTTATTTTCAAAATAATTGAAACCCATAATACAATGTATTTAATTAGAAACGGTTAAATTATCTCTTAATTCGTTTATCTTTGTCTTCAGTAACAGGTGGTTCATTGCTAAGTACTTGCAGCTGCCTGTGATGTATATGTGTCGTTTGACATGAGCACTAAGGTGACAGAGGCTCCAACTGTTAACCTCTTAAACCGTCCAGAAATCCAGCTGGTGGCCGCATCAATGGATGGCAGAGCAAAAGGTCCTCCTGTGCCTAATTCTGTTGACGTGGAGGAACCGTACCACCATGAACTTGCCATTAACAACAAGGTAAGACAATCTTTAGATTCTCTTTCTCACATTTTACACTTCTTGTTAACCATCAATTCCATTGGCAGTAGTATTGGTGGTGGTAGTGTTGGTGGTGGTGAAGAATGGGGATGGTGGTGTTGATGGTAGTGGTGGTGATGGTGGTGATGTTAATGGTGGAAGTATTGGTGGTAACAATGGTGGTGTTGGTGGTATTAGTGCTAAAAGTATTGATGGCAGTACTGATGGTAATAGTGTTGGTGGTGGTATTGATTGATTATGGTAGTATTTGTTGGTGACAGTGTTGATTGGTAATGATAATGATGGTGGTGGTGTTGATGATAATGATAGTGGCAGTGATGATGATGGTGGTGAGAATGGTAGTTGTGATAGTGGCAGTGATGGTGGTGGTGGTGAGAATGGTACTTGTGATAGTGGCAGTGATGGTGGTGGTGGTGAGAATGGTTGTTGTGATAGTGGCAGTGGTGGTGGTGGTGGTGGTGAGAATGGTAGTTGTGATAGCGGCAGTGGTGGTGGTGAGAATGGTAGTTGTGATAGCGGCAGTGATGGTGGTGGTGGTGGAGAGAATGCTAGTTGTGATGGTGGCAGTGGTGGTGGTGGTGGTGAGAATGGTTGTTGTGATAGTGGCAGTGGTGGTGGTGGTGGTGGTGAGAATGGTAGTTGTGATAGCGGCAGTGGTGGTGGTGAGAATGGTAGTTGTGATAGCGGCAGTGATGGTGGTGGTGGTGGTGAGAATGGTAGTTGTGATAGTGGCTGTGGTGGTGGTGAGAATGGTTGTTGTGATAGTGGCAGTGATGTTTGTGGTTGTGAGAATGGTAGTTGTGATAGTGGCAGTGATGGTGGTGGTGGTGAGAATGGTAGTTGTGATAGTGGCAGTGATGGTGGTGGTGGTGAGAATGGTAGTTGTGATAGTGGCAATGATGGTGGTGGTGAGAATGGTAGTTGTGATAGTGGCAGTGATGGTGGTGGTGGTGAGAATGGTAGTAGTTGTGATAGTGGCAGTGATGGTGGTGGTGGTGAGAATAGTAGTTGTGATAGGGGCAGTGGTGGTGGTGGTAAGAATGGTAGTTTATTATAGTGGCAGTGATGGTGGTGAGAATGGTAGTTGTGATAGTGGTAGTGATGGTGGTGGTGGTGAGAATGGTAGTTGTGATAGTGGCAGTGATGGTGCTGGTTGTGAGAGTGGTAGTTGTGATAGTGGCAGTGATGATGGTGGTGGTGAGAATGGTAGTTGTGATAGTGGCAGTCGTGGTGGTAAGAATGGTAGTTGTCATAGCGGCAGTGATGGTGGTGGTGGTGGTGAGAATGGTAGTTGTGATAGTGGCAGTGATGGTGGTGGTGGTGAGAATGGTAGTTGTGATAGTGGCAGTGATGGTGGTGGTGGTGAGAATGGTAGTTGTGATAGGGGCAGTGGTGGTGGTGGTAAGAATGGTAGTTGTGATAGTGGCAGTGATGGTGGTGGTGGTGGTGAGAATGGTAGTTGTGATGGTGGTGGTGGTGAGAATGGTAGTTGTGATAGTGGTAGTGATGGTGGTGGTGGTGAGAATGGTAGTTGTGATAGTGGCAGTGATGGTGCTGGTTGTGAGAGTGGTAGTTGTGATAGTGGCAGTGATGATGGTGGTGGTGAGAATGGTAGTTGTGATAGTGGCAGTCGTGGTGGTAAGAATGGTAGTTGTCATAGCGGCAGTGATGGTGGTGGTGGTGAGAATGGTAGTTGTGATAGTGGCAGTGATGGTGGTGGTGGTGAGAATGGTAGTTGTGATAGTGGCAGTGATGGTGGTGGTGGTGAGAATGGTAGTTGTGATAGGGGCAGTGGTGGTGGTGGTAAGAATGGTAGTTGTGATAGTGGCAGTGATGGTGGTGGTGGTGGTGAGAATGGTAGTTGTGATGGTGGTGGTGGTGAGAATGGTAGTTGTGATAGTGGCAGTGATGGTGGTGGTTGTAAGAATGGTAGTTGTGATAGTGGCAGTGATGATGGTGGTGGTGAGAATGGTTATTGTGATGGTGGTGGTTGTGAGAATGGAAGTTGTGATAGTGGCAGTGATGGTGGTGAGAATGGTAGTTGTGTTAGTGGCAGTGATGGTGGTGGTTGTAAGAATGGTAGTTGTGATAGTGGCAGTGATGATGGTGGTGGTGAGAATGGTAGTTGTGATAGTGGCAGTGATGGTGGTGGTGAGAATGGTAGTAGTTGTGGCAGTGATGGTGGTGGTGGTGAGAATGGTTATTGTGATGGTGGTGGTTGTGATGGTGGTGGTGGTGAGAATGGTAGTGATGATGGTGGTGGTTGTGAGAGTAGTAGTTGTGATAGTGGCAGTGATGGTGGTGGTGGTGAGAATGGTAATTGTGATAGTGGCAGTCATGGTGGTGGTGGTGAGAATGGTAGTTGTGGCAGTGGTGGTGGTGAGAATGGTAGTTTTGATAGTGGCAGTGATGGTGGTGGTGGTGAGAATGGTAGTTGTGATAGTGGCAGTGATGATGGTGGTGGTGAGAATGGTAGTTGTGATAGTGGCAGTGATGGGTTGGTTGTGAGAATGGTTATTGTGATAGTGGCAGTGGTGGTGGTGGTAGTGAGAATGGTAGTGTTGATAGTGGCAGTGGTGGTGGTGGTGAGAATGGTAGTTGTGATAGTGGCAGTTGTGGTGATGGTGAGAATGGTTATTGTGATAGTGGCAGTGGTGCTGGTGGTGAGAATGGTAGTTGTGATAGTGGCAGTGGTGGTGGTGAGAATGGTAGTTGTGATGGTGGTGGTGGTGAGAATGGTAGTTGTGATAGTGGCAGTGATGGTGGTGGTGGTGAGAATGGTAGTTGTGATAGTGGCTGTGATGGTGGTGAGAATGGTAGTTGTGATAGGGGCAGTGATGGTGGTGGTAAGAATGGTAGTTGTGATAGTGGCAGTGATGGTGGTGAGAATGGTAGTTGTGATGGTGGTGGTGGTGAGAATGGTAGTTGTGATAGTGGCTGTGGTGGTGGTGAGAATGGTAGTTGTGATAGTGGCAGTGATGATGGTGGTGGTAAGAATGGTAGTTGTGATAGTGGCAGTGATGGTGGTGGTGGTGGTGAGAATGGTACTTGTGATAGTGGCAGTGGTGGTGGTGAGAATGGTAGTTCTGACAGTGGCAGTAATGGTGGTGGTGGTGAGAATGGTAGTTGTGATAGTGGCAGTAATGGTGGTGGTGGTGAGAATGGTAGTTGTGATAGTGGCAGTGGTGGTGGTGGTGGTGAGAATGGTAGTTGTGATAGTGGCAGTGGTGGTGGTGGTGGTGAGAATGGTAGTTGTGATGGTGGTGGTGGTAAGAATGGTAGTTGTGATAGTGGCAGTGGTGGTGGTGGTGGTGGTGAGAATGGTACTTGTGATAGTGGCAATGATGTTTGTGGTTGTGAGAATGGTAGTTGTGATAGTGGCAGTGATGGTGGTGGTGGTGAGAATGGTAGTTGTGATAGTGGCAGTGATGGTGGTGGTGGTGGTGAGAATGGTACTTGTGATAGTGGCAGTGATGTTTGTGGTTGTGAGAATGGTAGTTGTGATGGTGGTGGTGGTGAGAATGGTAGTTGTGATAGTGGCAGTGATGGTGGTGGTGGTGGTGAGAATGGTACTTGTGATAGTGGCAGTGATGTTTGTGGTTGTGAGAATGGTAGTTGTGATGGTGGTGGTGGTGAGAATGGTAGTTGTGATAGTGGCAGTGGTGGTGGTGGTGAGAATGGTACTTGTGATAGTGGCAGTGATGGTGGTGGTGGTGAGAATGGTAGTTGTGATAGTGGCAGTGATGGTGGTGGTGGTGAGAATGGTAGTTGTGATAGTGGCAGTGATGGTGGTGGTGGTGAGAATGGTAGTTGTGATAGTGGCAGTGATGGTGGTGGTGGTGAGAATGGTAGTAGTTGTGATAGTGGCTGTGATGGTGGTGGTGGTGAGAATGGTAGTTGTGATAGTGGCAGTGATGGTGGTGGTTGTGAGACGGGTAGTTGTGGTGGTGGTGAGACGGGTAGTTGTGGCAGTGGTGGTGGTGGTTTGAATGGTAGTTGTGATAGTGGCAGTGGTGGTGGTGGTGGTGAGAATGGTAGTTGTGATAGTGGCAGTGATGGTGGTGGTGGTGAGAATGGTAGTTGTGATAGTGGCAGTGATGGTGGTGGTGGTGAGAATGGTAGTTGTGATAGTGGCAGTGATGGTGGTGGTGGTAAGAATGGTAGTTGTGATAGGGGCAGTGGTGGTGGTGGTAAGAATGGTAGTTGTGATAGTGGCAGTGATGGTGGTGGTGGTGGTGAGAATGGTAGTTGTGATGGTGGTGGTGGTGAGAATGGTAGTTGTGATAGTGGCAGTGATGGTGGTGGTTGTAAGAATGGTAGTTGTGATAGTGGCAGTGATGATGGTGGTGGTGAGAATGGTTATTGTGATGGTGGTGGTTGTGAGAATGGAAGTTGTGATAGTGGCAGTGATGGTGGTGAGAATGGTAGTTGTGTTAGTGGCAGTGATGGTGGTGGTTGTAAGAATGGTAGTTGTGATAGTGGCAGTGATGATGGTGGTGGTGAGAATGGTAGTTGTGATAGTGGCAGTGATGGTGGTGGTGAGAATGGTAGTAGTTGTGGCAGTGATGGTGGTGGTGGTGAGAATGGTTATTGTGATGGTGGTGGTTGTGATGGTGGTGGTGGTGAGAATGGTAGTGATGATGGTGGTGGTTGTGAGAGTAGTAGTTGTGATAGTGGCAGTGATGGTGGTGGTGGTGAGAATGGTAATTGTGATAGTGGCAGTCATGGTGGTGGTGGTGAGAATGGTAGTTGTGGCAGTGGTGGTGGTGAGAATGGTAGTTTTGATAGTGGCAGTGATGGTGGTGGTGGTGAGAATGGTAGTTGTGATAGTGGCAGTGATGATGGTGGTGGTGAGAATGGTAGTTGTGATAGTGGCAGTGATGGGTTGGTTGTGAGAATGGTTATTGTGATAGTGGCAGTGGTGGTGGTGGTAGTGAGAATGGTAGTGTTGATAGTGGCAGTGGTGGTGGTGGTGAGAATGGTAGTTGTGATAGTGGCAGTTGTGGTGATGGTGAGAATGGTTATTGTGATAGTGGCAGTGGTGCTGGTGGTGAGAATGGTAGTTGTGATAGTGGCAGTGGTGGTGGTGAGAATGGTAGTTGTGATGGTGGTGGTGGTGAGAATGGTAGTTGTGATAGTGGCAGTGATGGTGGTGGTGGTGAGAATGGTAGTTGTGATAGTGGCTGTGATGGTGGTGGTGGTGAGAATGGTAGTTGTGATAGGGGCAGTGATGGTGGTGGTAAGAATGGTAGTTGTGATAGTGGCAGTGATGGTGGTGAGAATGGTAGTTGTGATGGTGGTGGTGGTGAGAATGGTAGTTGTGATAGTGGCTGTGGTGGTGGTGAGAATGGTAGTTGTGATAGTGGCAGTGATGATGGTGGTGGTAAGAATGGTAGTTGTGATAGTGGCAGTGATGGTGGTGGTGGTGGTGAGAATGGTACTTGTGATAGTGGCAGTGGTGGTGGTGAGAATGGTAGTTGTGGCAGTAATGGTGGTGGTGGTGAGAATGGTAGTTGTGATAGTGGCAGTAATGGTGGTGGTGGTGAGAATGGTAGTTGTGATAGTGGCAGTGGTGGTGGTGGTGGTGAGAATGGTAGTTGTGATAGTGGCAGTGGTGGTGGTGGTGGTGAGAATGGTAGTTGTGATGGTGGTGGTGGTAAGAATGGTAGTTGTGATAGTGGCAGTGGTGGTGGTGGTGGTGGTGAGAATGGTACTTGTGATAGTGGCAATGATGTTTGTGGTTGTGAGAATGGTAGTTGTGATAGTGGCAGTGATGGTGGTGGTGGTGAGAATGGTAGTTGTGATAGTGGCAGTGATGGTGGTGGTGGTGGTGAGAATGGTACTTGTGATAGTGGCAGTGATGTTTGTGGTTGTGAGAATGGTAGTTGTGATGGTGGTGGTGGTGAGAATGGTAGTTGTGATAGTGGCAGTGATGGTGGTGGTGGTGGTGAGAATGGTACTTGTGATAGTGGCAGTGATGTTTGTGGTTGTGAGAATGGTAGTTGTGATGGTGGTGGTGGTGAGAATGGTAGTTGTGATAGTGGCAGTGGTGGTGGTGGTGAGAATGGTACTTGTGATAGTGGCAGTGATGGTGGTGGTGGTGAGAATGGTAGTTGTGATAGTGGCAGTGATGGTGGTGGTGGTGAGAATGGTAGTTGTGATAGTGGCAGTGATGGTGATGGTGGTGAGAATGGTAGTTGTGATAGTGGCAGTGATGGTGGTGGTGGTGAGAATGGTAGTAGTTGTGATAGTGGCTGTGATGGTGGTGGTGGTGAGAATGGTAGTTGTGATAGTGGCAGTGATGGTGGTGGTTGTGAGACGGGTAGTTGTGGTGGTGGTGAGACGGGTAGTTGTGGCAGTGGTGGTGGTGGTTTGAATGGTAGTTGTGATAGTGGCAGTGGTGGTGGTGGTGGTGAGAATGGTAGTTGTGATAGTGGCAGTAATGGTGGTGAGAATGGTAGTTGTGATAGTGGTGGTGGTGATGGTGGTGGTGAGAATGGTAGTTGTGATAGTGGCAGTGATGGTGGTGAGAATGGTAGTTGTGATAGTGGCAGTGATGGTGGTGGTGGTAAGAATGGTAGTTGTGATAGTGGCAGTGGTGGTGGTGGTGGTGAGAATGGTAGTTGTGATAGTGGCAGTGATGTTTGTGGTTGTGAGAATGGTAGTTGTGATAGTGGCAGTGATGGTGCTGAGAATGGTAGTTGTGATAGTGGCAGTGATGGTGGTGGTGGTGAGAATGGTAGTTGTGATAGTGGCAGTGATGGTGGTGGTGGTGAGAATGGTAGTTGTGATGGTGGTGGTGAGAATAGTAGTTGTGATAGTGGCAGTGATGGTGGTGGTGGTGAGAATGGTAGTAGTTGTGATGGTGGTGGTGGTGAGAATGGTAGTTGTGATAGTGGCAGTGATGGTGGTGGTTGTGAGACGGGTAGTTGTGATAGTGGCAGTGGTGGTGGTGTGACGGGTAGTTGTGATAGAGGCAGTGGTGGTGGTGGTGGTGAGAATGGTAGTTGTGATAGTGGCAGTGGTAGTGGTGGTGGTGATAATGGAAGTTGTGATAGTGGCAGTGATGGTGGTGAGAATGGGAGTTGTGATAGTGGCAGTGATGGGGTTGAGAATGGTAGTTGTGATAGTGGCAGTGGTGGTGGTGGTGGTGAGAATGGTAGTTGTGGCAGTGATGGTGGTGAGAATGGTAGTTGTGATAGTGGCAGTGATGATGGGGGTGGTGGTGAGAATGGTTGTTGTGATAGTGGCAGTGATGATGGTGGTGGTGGTGGTGAGAATGGTAGTTGTGATAGTGGCAGTGGTGGTGGTGGTGAGAATGGTAGTTGTGATAGTGGCAGTGATGGTGGTGGTGGTGGTAATGGGAGTGATGATGGTGGTGGTGGTGAGAATGGTAGTTGTGATAGTGGCAGTGATGGTGCTGGTGGTAATGGGAGTGATGATGGTGGTGGTGGTGAGAATGGTAGTTGTGATAGTGGCGGTGGTGGTGAGAATGGTAGTTGCGGCAGTGGTGATGGTGGTGGTGAGAATGGTAGTTGTGATAGTGGCAGTGATGGTGGTGGTTGTGAGAATGGTTATTGTGGGAGTGGTGGTGGTGAGAATGGTAGTTGTGATAGTGGCAGTGATGGTGGTGAGAATGGTAGTTGTGATAGTGGCAGTGATGGTGGTGGTGGTAAGAATGGTAGATGTGATAGTGGCAGTGATGGCGATGGTGAGAATGGTAGTTGTGATAGTGGCAGTGGTGGTGGTGGTGGTGAGAATGGTAGTTGTGATAGCGGCAGTGGTGGTGGTGAGAATGGTAGTTGTGATAGTGGCAGTGGTGGTGGTGAGAATGGTACTTGCGATAGTGGCAGTGGTGGTGGTGAGAATGGTAGTTGTGGCAGTGATGGTGGTGGTGGTGAGAATGGTAGTTGTGATAGTGGCAGTAATGGTGGTGGTGGTGAGAATGGTCGTTGTGATAGTGGCAGTGGTGGTGGTGGTGGTGGTGAGAATGGTAGTTGTGATAGTGGCAGTGGTGGTGGTGGTGGTGAGAATGGTAGTTGTGATGGTGGTGGTGGTAAGAATGGTAGTTGTGATAGTGGCAGTGGTGGTGGTGGTGGTGGTGAGAATGGTACTTGTGATAGTGGCAGTGATGTTTGTGGTTGTGAGAATGGTAGTTGTGATAGTGGCAGTGATGGTGGTGGTGGTGAGAATGGTAGTTGTGATAGTGGCAGTGATGGTGGTGGTGGTGGTGAGAATGGTAGTTGTGATAGTGGCAGTGATGGTGGTGGTGAGAATGGTACGTGTGATAGTGGCAGTAATGTTTGTGGTTGTGAGAATGGTAGTTGTGATAGTGGCGGTGGTGAGAATGGTAGTTGTGATAGTGGCAGTGGTGGTGGTGGTGGTGAGAATGGTACTTGTGATAGTGGCAGTGATGGTGGTGGTGGTGAGAATGGTAGTTGTGATAGTGGCAGTGATGGTGGTGGTGGTGAGAATGGTAGTTGTGATAGTGGCAGTGATGGTGGTGGTGGTGAGAATGGTAGTTGTGATAGTGGCAGTGATGGTGGTGGTGGTGAGAATGGTAGTAGTTGTGATAGTGGCTGTGATGGTGGTGGTGGTGAGAATGGTAGTTGTGATAGTGGCAGTGATGGTGGTGGTTGTGAGACGGGTAGTTGTGGCAGTGGTGGTGGTGAGACGGGTAGTTGTGGTGGTGGTGGTTTGAATGGTAGTTGTGATAGTGGCAGTGGTGGTGGTGGTGGTGAGAATGGTAGTTGTGATAGTGGCAGTGATGGTGGTGGTGGTGAGAATGGTAGTTGTGGCAGTGATGGTGGTGAGAATGGTAGTTGTGATAGTGGTGGTGGTGAGAATGGTAGTTGTGATAGTGGCAGTGATGGTGGTGAGAATGGTAGTTGTGGCAGTGGTGGTGGTGGTGAGAATGGTAGTTGTGATAGTGGCAGTGATGGTGGTGGTGGTAAGAATGGTAGTTGTGATAGTGGCAGTGGTGGTGGTGGTGGTGAGAATGGTAGTTGTGATAGTGGCAGTGATGTTTGTGGTTGTGAGAATGGTAGTTGTGATAGTGGCAGTGATGGTGGTGAGAATGGTAGTTGTGATAGTGGCAGTGATGGTGGTGGTGGTGAGAATGGTAGTAGTTGTGATGGTGGTGGTGGTGAGAATGGTAGTTGTGATAGTGGCAGTGATGGTGGTGGTTGTGAGACGGGTAGTTGTGATAGTGGCAGTGGTGGTGGTGAGACGGGTAGTTGTGATAGAGGCAGTGGTGGTGGTGGTGGTGAGAATGGTAGTTGTGATAGTGGCAGTGGTGGTGGTGGTGGTGGTGAGAATGGTAGTTGTGGTGGTGGTGGTGATAATGGAAGTTGTGATAGTGGCAGTGGTGGTGAGAATGGTAGTTGTGATAGTGGTGGTGGTGAGAATGGTAGTTGTGATAGTGGCAGTGATGGTGGTGAGAATGGTAGTTGTGATAGTGGTGGTGGTGGTGGTGGTGAGAATGGTAGTTGTGATAGTGGCAGTGATCGGGTTGAGAATGGTAGTTGTGATAGTGGCAGTGGTGGTGGTGGTGGTGAGAATGGTAGTTGTGATAGTGGCTGTGATGGTGGTGGTGGTGAGAATGGTAGTTGTGATAGTGGCAGTGCTGGTGGTGGTGGTGAGAATGGTAGTTGTGATAGTGGCAGTGATGGTGGTGGTGGTGAGAATGGTAGTTGAGATAGTGGCAGTGGTGGTGGTGAGAAGAGTAGTTGTGATAGGGGCAGTGAAGGTGGTGGTGGTGGTGAGAATGGTAGTTGTGATAGTGGCAGTGATGGTGGTGGTGAGAATGGTAGTTGTGATAGTGGCAGTGGTGGTGGTGGTGGTGAGAATGGAAGTTGTGGCAGTGATGGTGGTGAGAATGGTAGTTGTGTTAGTGGCAGTGATGGTGGTGGTGAGAATGGTAGTTGTGATAGTGGCAGTGATGGTGGTGGTTGTAAGAATGGTAGTTGTGGCAGTGATGATGGTGGTGGTGAGAATGGTAGTTGTGATAGTGGCAGTGATGGTGGTGGTGAGAATGGTAGCAGTTGTGGCAGTGATGGTGGTGGTGGTGAGAATGGTAGTTGTTAGTGTCAGTGATGGTGGTGGTGGTGAGAATGGTAGTTGTGGCAGTGATGGTGGTGAGAATGGTAGTTATGATAGTTGCAGTGATGGTGGTGGTGAGATGGTAGTTGTGATAGTGGCAGTGGTGGTGGTGGTGGTGGTGAGAATGGTAGTTGTGATAGTGGCAGTGGTGGTGGTGATGAGAATGGTAGTTGTGGCAGTGATGATGGTGGTGAGAATGGTAGTTGTGATAGTTGTGGTGGTGGTGAGAATGGTAGTTGTGATAGTGGCAGTGATGGTGGTAGTGGTGAGAATGGTAGTTGTGATAGTGGCAGTGGTGGTGGTGAGAATGGTAGTTGTGATAGTGGCAGTGATGGTGGTGGTGGTGAGAATGGTTGTTGTGATAGTGGTAGCGATGGTGGTGGTGGTGAGAATGGTAGTTGTGATAGTGGCAGTGGTGGTGGTGAGAATGGTAGCTGTGATAGTGGTAGTGATGGTGGTGGTGGTGAGAATGGTAGTTGTGATAGTGGCAGTGATGGTGGTGGTGGTGAGAATGGTAGTAGTTGTGGTGGTGGTGAGAATGGTAGTTGTGATAGTGGCAGTGATGGTGGTGGTGGTGAGAATGGTAGCTGTGATAGTGGTAGTGATGTTGGTGGTGGTGAGAATGGTAGTTGTGATAGTGGCAGTGATGGTGGTGGTGGTGAGAATGGTAGCTGTGATAGTGGTAGTGATGGTGGTGGTGGTGAGAATGGTAGTTGTGATAGTGGCAGTGATGGTGGTGGTGGTGAGAATGGTAGTAGTTGTGGTGGTGGTGAGAATGGTAGTTGTGATAGTGGCAGTGATGGTGGTGGTTGTGAGATGGGTAGTTGTGATATTGGCAGTGGTGGTGGTGGTGGTGAGAATGGTAGTTGTGATAGTGGCATTGGTGGTGGTGGTGGTGAGAATGGTAGTTGTGAAAGTGGCAGTGGTGGTGGTGGTGGTGAGAATGGTAGTTGTGATAGTGGCAGTGGTGGTGGTGGTGGTGAGAATGGTAGTTGTGATAGTGGCAGTGGTGGCGGTGGTGAGAATGGTAGTTGTGATAGTGGCAGTGGTGGTGGTGGTGGTGAGAATGGTTATTGTGATAGTGGCAGTGGTGGTGGTGGTGAGAATGGTAGTTGTGATAGTGGTGGTGGTGAGAATGATAGTTGTGATGGTGGTGAGAATGGTAGTTGTGATAGTGGCAGTGATGGTGGTGGTGGTGAGAATGGTAGTTGTGATAGTGGCTGTGATGGTGGTGGTGGTGAGAATGGTAGTTGTGATAGTGGCAGTGATGGTGGTGGTGGTGAGAATGGTAGTTGTGATAGTGGCAGTGATGGTGGTGGTGGTGAGCATGGTAGTTGTGATAGGGGCAGTGATGGTGGTGGTAAGAATGGTAGTTGTGATAGTGGCAGTGATGATGGTGGTGGTAAGAATGGTAGTTGTGATAGTGGCAGTGATGATGGTGGTGGTGAGAATGGTAGTTGTGATAGTGGCAGTGATGATGGTGGTGGTGAGAATGGTAGTTGTGGCAGTGATGGTGGTGGTGGTGAGAATGGTAGTTGTGGCAGTGATGGTGGTGAGAATGGTAGCTGTGATAGTGGCAGTGATGGTGGTGGTTGTGAGAGTGGTAGTTGTGATAGTGGCAGTGATGGTGGTGGTGGTGAGAATGGTACTTGTGATAGTGGCAGTGGTGGTGGTGGTGGTAAGAATGGCAGTTGTGATAGTGGCAGTGATGGTGGTGGTGGTGAGAATGGTAGTTGTGATAGTGGCAGTGGTGGTGGTGGTGGTGAGAATGGTAGTTGTGATAGTGGCAGTGATGGTGGTGGTGGTGAGAATGGTACTTGTGATAGTGGTGGTGGTGGTGGTGAGAATGGTAGTTGTGATAGTGGCAGTGATGGTGGTGGTGGTGAGAATGGTAGTTGTGATATTGGCAGTGATGGTGGTGGTGGTGAGAATGGTAGTTGTGATAGTGGCAGTGATGGTGGTGGTGGTGAGAATGGTAGTTGTGATAGTTGCAGTGATGGTGGTGGTGGTGAGAATGGTAGTTGTGATAGTGGCAGTGGTGGTGGTGGTGGTGAGAATGGTAGTTGTGATAGTAGCAGTGATGGTGGTGGTGGTGGTGAGAATGGTAGTTGTGATAGTGGCAGTGATGGTGGTGGTGGTGGTGAGAATGGTAGTTGTGGCAGTGGTGGTGGTGGTGAGAATGGTAGTTGTGATAGTGGCAGTGATGTTTGTGGTTGTGAGAATGGTAGTTGTGATAGTGGCAGTGATGGTGGTGGTGGTGAGAATGGTAGTTGTGGCAGTGATGTTTGTGGTTGTGATAGTGGCAGTGATGGTGGTGGTGGTGAGAATGGTAGTTGTTAGTGTCAGTGATGGTGGTGGTGGTGAGAATAGTAGTTGTGGCAGTGATGGTGGTGAGAATGGTAGTTATGATAGTTGCAGTGATGGTGGTGGTGAGAATGGTAGTTGTGTTAGTGGCAGTGGTGGTGGTGGTGAGAATGGTAGTTGTGATAGTGGCAGTGGTCGTGGTGATGAGAATGGTAGTTGTGGCAGTGATGATGGTGGTGAGAATGGTAGTTGTGATAGTTATGGTGGTGGTGGTGGTGAGAATGGTAGTTGTGATAGTGGCAGTGATGGTGGTGGTGGTGAGAATGGTAGTTGTGATAGTGGCAGTGATGGTGGTGGTGGTGAGAATGGTAGTTGTGATAGTGGCAGTGATGGTGGTGGTGGTGAGAATGGTTGTTGTGATAGTGGTGGTGGTGAGAATGGTAGTTGTGATAGTGGCAGTGATGGTGGTGGTGGTGAGAATGGTAGCTGTGATAGTGGTAGTGATGGTGGTGGTGGTGAGAATGGTAGTTGTGATAGTGGCAGTGATGGTGGTGGTGGTGAGAATGGTAGTAGTTGTGGTGGTGGTGAGAATGGTAGTTGTGATAGTGGCAGTGATGGTGGTGGTGGTGAGAATGGTAGCTGTGATAGTGGTAGTGATGGTGGTGGTGGTGAGAATGGCAGTTGTGATAGTGGCAGTGATGGTGGTGGTGGTGAGAATGGTAGCTGTGATAGTGGTAGTGATGGTGGTGGTGGTGAGAATGCTAGTTGTGATAGTGGCAGTGATGGTGGTGGTGGTGAGAATGGTAGCTGTGATAGTGGTAGTGATGGTGGTGGTGGTGAGAATGGTAGTTGTGATAGTGGCAGTGATGGTGGTGGTGGTGAGAATGGTAGTAGTTGTGGTGGTGGTGAGAATGGTAGTTGTGATAGTGGCAGTGATGGTGGTGGTTGTGAGATGGGTAGTTGTGATATTGGCAGTGGTGGTGGTGGTGGTGAGATTGGTAGTTGTGATAGTGGCAGTGGTGGTGGTGGTGGTGAGAATGGTAGTTGTGAAAGTGGCAGTGGTGGTGGTGGTGGTGAGAATGGTAGTTGTGATAGTGGCAGTGGTGGTGGTGGTGGTGAGAATGGTAGTTGTGATAGTGGCAGTGGTGGCGGTGGTGAGAATGGTAGTTGTGATAGTGGCAGTGGTGGTGGTGGTGGTGAGAATGGTTATTGTGATAGTGGCAGTGGTGGTGGTGGTGAGAATGGTAGTTGTGATAGTGGCAGTGGTGGTGGTGGTGGTGAGACTGGTAGTTGTGAAAGTGGCAGTGGTGGTGGTGGTGGTGAGAATGGTAGTTGTGATAGTGGCAGTGATGGTGGTGGTGGTGAGAATGGTAGTTGTGATAGGGGCAGTGATGGTGGTGGTAAGAATGGTAGTTGTGATAGTGGCAGTGATGGTGGTGGTAAGAATGGTAGTTGTGATAGTGGCAGTGATGATGGTGGTGGTGAGAATGGTAGTTGTGATAGTGGCAGTGATGATGGTGGTGGTGTGAATGGTAGTTGTGATAGTGGCAGTGATGATGGTGGTGGTGAGAATGGTAGTTGTGGCAGTGATGGTGGTGGTGGTGAGAATGGTAGTTGTGGCAGTGATGGTGGTGAGAATGGTAGCTGTGATAGTGGCAGTGATGGTGGTGGTTGTGAGAGTGGTAGTTGTGATAGTGGCAGTGATGGTGGTGGTGGTGAGAATGGTACTTGTGATAGTGGCAGTGGTGGTGGTGGTGGTAAGAATGGTAGTTGTGATAGTGGCAGTGATGGTGGTGGTGGTGAGAATGGTAGTTGTGATAGTGGCAGTGGTGGTGGTGGTGGTGAGAATGGTAGTTGTGATATTGGCAGTGATGGTGGTGGTGGTGAGAATGGTACTTGTGATAGTGGTGGTGGTGGTGGTGAGAATGGTAGTTGTGATAGTGGCAGTGATGGTGGTGGTGGTGGTGAGAATGGTAGTTGTGATAGTGGCAGTGGTGGTGGTGGTGGTGAGAATGGTAGTTGTTAGTGTCAGTGATGGTGGTGGTGGTAAGAATGGTAGTTGTGATAGTTGCAGTGATGGTGGTGGTGGTGAGAATGGTAGTTGTGATAGTGGCAGTGGTGGTGGTGGTGGTGAGAATGGTAGTTGTGATAGTGGCAGTGATGGTGGTGGTGGTGAGAATGGTAGTTGTGATAGTGGCAGTGATGGTG
The DNA here is from genome assembly GCA_964016885.1 of Eledone cirrhosa. Taxonomy (NCBI): domain Eukaryota; kingdom Metazoa; phylum Mollusca; class Cephalopoda; order Octopoda; family Eledonidae; genus Eledone; species Eledone cirrhosa. The sequence goes on along the minus strand of OZ024741.1, from coordinate 71,431,145 downwards.
GTGGTGGTGGTGAGAATGGTAGTTGTGATAGTGGCAGTGATGGTGGTGGTGGTGAGAATGGTAGTAGTTGTGGTGGTGGTGAGAATGGTAGTTGTGATAGTGGCAGTGATGGTGGTGGTTGTGAGACGGGTAGTTGTGATATTGGCAGTGGTGGTGGTGAGACGGGTAGTTGTGATAGTGGCAGTGGTGGTGGTGGTGGTGGTGAGAATGGTAGTTGTGATAGTGGCAGTGGTGGTGGTGGTGGTGAGAATGGTAGTTGTGATAGTGGCAGTGGTGGTGAGAATGGTAGTTGTGATAGTGGCAGTGATGGTGGTGAGAATGGTAGTTGTGATAGTGGTGGTGGTGATGGTGGTGGTGAGAATGGTAGTTGTGATAGTGGCAGTGATGGTGGTGAGAATGGTAGTTGTGATAGTGGCAGTGGTGGTGGTGGTGGTGGTGAGAATGGTAGTTGTGATAGTGGCAGTGATGGGGTTGAGAATGGTAGTTGTGATAGTGGCAGTGGTGGTGGTGGTGGTGAGAATGGTAGTTGTGATAGTGGCAGTGATGGTGGTGAGAATGGTAGTTGTGGTGGTGGTGAGAATGGTAGTTGTGATAGTGGCAGTGATGATGGTGGTGGTGGTGAGAATGGTACTTGTGATAGTGGCAGTGATGGTGGTGAGAATGGTAGTTGTGATAGTGGCAGTGATGGTGGTGAGAATGGTAGTTGTGATAGTGGCAGTGGTGGTGGTGGTGGTGAGAATGGTAGTTGCGTTAGTGGCAGTGATGATGGTGGTGGTGGTGAGAATTGTAGTTGTGATAGTTGCAGTGATGGTGGTGGTGAGAATGGTAGTTGTGATAGTGGCAGTGGTGGTAGTGGTGGTGGTGAGAATGGTAGTTGTGATAGTGGCAGTGATGGTGGTGGTGAGAATGGTAGTTGTGATAGTGGCAGTGGTGGTGGTGGTGGTGATGAGAATGGTAGTTGTGATAGTGGCAGTGGTGGTGGTGGTGATGATGAGAATGGTAGTTGTGATAGTGGCAGTGATGATGGTGGTGAGAATGGTAGTTGTGATAGTTGCAGTGATGGTGATGGTGGTGGTGGTGGTGGTGAGAATGGTAGTTGTGATAGTGGCAGTGATGGTGGTGGTGGTGAGAATGGTAGTTGTGATAGTGGCAGTGATGGTGGTGGTGAGAATGGTAGCTGTGATAGTGGTCGTGATGGTGGTGGTGGTGAGAATGGTAGCTGTGATAGTGGTAGTGATGGTGGTGAGAATGGTAGTTGTGATAGTGGCAGTGGTGGTAGTTATGAGTATGTTAACTATGAAATAAATTTCAATGTTTACTGTTTCAGATATCGAACAAGAACAAAATAATTACATCGCTGATTGCTGGTGCCTTGGCAGGGGCAGTGGCAAAAACAGTCATTGCTCCTCTCGACAGGACTAAAATTAATTTCCAAAGTATGTCTTCAAATTATTCTTTATTTTTACTTCTTCTTATCCTCCTTGTTTATTTTTGCTAGTTCAATATTTCCATTGTTTCTGAGAATAGACAGTAGATTAGATGTGTTTTTTCAGGGTTGATGGCTTGGAGTTGCGTAACTGCCATTGATTAGTCTGCATATTGATCATAAAACAATGGATTAATTACTGTATATAGTTGTATATAAGCCGATTCCCTATTCTAAATCTGGGAAATGGGCAACAATCTAAACCCTGTGTATAATCCATAACAGCTAATCAACACATGTTTAGATGGCACGGCTTTTAAATTTTAATGAGTCATCATCATTTCATTTTACATCTGCTTTTCCCTGCTTGCAAAGGTGGGACGGGAACTGATTCTGGCTTGATTTCTACAGCTGGATGCCCTTCCTAACACCAACCTCATTTACAGTGAGTGCTGGGTGCTTTTTTTTTCACAACTACACGACCACTTTGCAGTGGAACGATAGGGACCCCAGTCCCTATCATCTCATTTCTACAGCTGAGTAAACTGGAGCAATGTGAAATAAAGTGTCTTGCTCAAGGAAACAACACATCACCCAGTCTGAGAATTGAACTCACAACCTTTCGATTGCAAGCCCAATGCTCTAACCACTAAGCCATGTGCCTTCATCACGAAGCCATGTGCCTTCATGTGGAGAATATAATTATGAAGTTTTAATATTTTGATATTTAATATGTTTTAAGTACCATTTAGAGAATAGTTTTTGTTTCACAACTCCATTACATATGGATTTTTTATCATTTCATTTGTTTTATAAAGTTTCAACAAGCTTCTCAAATTTTTGTTTACTTCCAGCCATTTATATGCTGGGAGTACTTTGCATTTTTTTTTATAGCAGACAACAGCAGTGCCATCTCCTGAATGCAACAGATTTTTTATTTAATATCACATCAAATGAAATGTGTGTCTTAAAAAGCTTGGAAACCATTTAACATCATACAAGTATTAAAGCTTTAGATACATTTTTATAATGTCTCGTGCCAGCATGCCCCCTAACTCATTAAACTAAAACACAAATAATTTCCAAACATTTTGAACAGCATATTCATTCAAAACCTATAAAAAACAATAGGAAAAACAGATTTCACCTCCAAAGCAAAACCGATTTAATAGTCACCTCCAAAACCTTAGAACTCCGTGGCTGCCCCAACACCACTGTTAACTAAAATATGAATAGTTTCTGATGATTTTGAAGGCTAAATTTGTTTAAAACACAACAAAAAGCCATAGGTAAAAGACAAATTTCATCTTTAATGTAAGACAGGTGTAATTGTAAAAATTTATCAAGACTTTATATAGTGAACTTGATATAGTAGTACCTTATTTACATAGAATTTGAAGTTGGTAAAAATTGGCAAAATATTGACCTCGTATATAAGCTCACACCCATTTTACCATGTGTTTTTTTTGGCCACTTTTTTTTTGCCTATATACGAGTATATAAAATAGCAACTACTTTACCTTGCTTTATCTTTTGAAAAGGTCTGAGGTCAACAGAACACTTCAATTCCCCCACCCCCAGGTCTAGTAGATAGGTATCATTAGGAGTAAAAATTGAAAGACATACACAGTGTTCTCTTCCTCAACAGCTAACACTGTTTTTTTGTGAGTGTGTGTATGTCTGTTCAGCTGTGTTTGTTTGTGTGTTCATGCATGGCTCTTCAACTCTGTGTGTGTATGTCTTCAACTATGTATGTATGTATGCATGTCTGCTCAACTGAGTGTGTGTGTATGTGTACATGGCAGTTTAACTGTCTGTGCATGTTGTGTGTGTGTGTGAATCTGTCCAACTCTGTATGTGGATCTGTCTGCTCAACTGTGTGTATGTGTGTGGGAATGTGTATGTGTGCTTGTCAATTTAACTGTTTGTGTATGTATATGTATTTGTGTTGAAGTGGGTGTAATAATGCTCAATTCTTCTATTCCTCACCAGGTAAGAACATGCGATTCTCAGCTCGTGAAGCTGTCCGTTTCCTCTATTCCTGCTTTAAACATGATGGTTTCCTAAGTTTGTGGCGTGGCAACACTGCTACAATGGCTCGGATTATCCCTTATGCTTCCATGCAATATGCTGCCCATGAACAGTACAAACAGCTGCTTAATCGAGACAAGAGGAAACTGTAAGTAATTTGTCACTTTCAGTATGGCACAGTGGTAGAATGGTTAAAGTCTTAAGTTCCCTTTTAATAAGTTAGTTTTCCAAAATGGCTGACATGTGTATTCTTCCTGAAAATGATTTTTTTCTCTATTTTCTTTCTTTTCTTACTCTTGTCTATCTTTCTATTTCTTCTTCTCGCTCTCACTTTATCTTCCAATGAAGGACTAACATCTGAAACGTTAAGACTCTTTTCTTACTATATCAAGCATTAAAGTAATATATATCATGGAACTGTATTGTTCTCCCATGCTTGTTCACGTTTCTCATTTAACAGGTATGGTTGTGTTACAGCCAGTCATTACAGCTGTCATGTGTTACAGCCAGTCATTCCTGTACATATCAGCTCACCTAATAAATAGAGAATAAGTTCCAAATTTTCTGAGAACAAGTTGGCATCCTATCCTATTTTATTGACTATTTTACCTCTGCTTAGTAAGTTGTTAATTGTTAGGATTAATTAGTGACTAAATGGATAAGTTGTTATGGCTGTATGATTAAGATGTTTGTTTCACAACTACATAATATTGGGTTTGATCTCACTGTATTGTACCTTGGCTATGTGTCTTCTACCATAACCCCAGGTCAACTAGAGTCTTGTGAGTGAAATTTGAGAGATGGAAACTGGGTGGAGGCCCGTAAAGTGGTCAACTTAATCTGACAATATACTTAAAACTACCACCTAGACCTTGAGCAAACCTAAATTAACCATTAAACAAAATAAGCATGTGCTTCAGGCTTCAAATAAAGAGAGATTATACAGTTTTTTTCTATTACAGTATAATTGTGTATCTAGTTTAGAATAGGTACACTGCATCCCTGTTTATCATAAGAAGCAACTAAAAGGGTTAGTGTCAGGAAGAGCATTTGGCTGTAAAACATTACCTTAAAAAGTCTCTTCCAACTCATGCCAGTATAGAAAAGTTAATATAAGAATGATGATGATGAGTATATGGGAGGTATGCAATATATGCAGCTACCATAATCTTTTCAGTACTAAGGGCTCCTAAAGGTCATAGTTGTGTTATAAGCAATTCTAAGATATGATACCTCAAGTAGAAATGTTAGTCAGTTACAACTGTGCATAATCTTAATACTCAACTTTTGTATGAAGTGGTGTTCAAATTTTTTTTAGTAATAATTTATAGAGAAACCTACTCCCAGCATATTATGACTATTGATTAATCTGAAAGAGAAGTTGTTTGTCAACCCAGCTATTTCCTTGAACACACAAATTTTAGATTTAAAGACTAGTTTCATAAATAATATGGCATTGTGTTATGTTTATATACAGAAAATAAACAAAGTAAAACTAGTTGACAGCTGATGTTGCTTGTACCTGGTATTTTTGTGTACTATTGACGGCTGAGTGTACCTCATTTTTCTGTGTACCAGCACGTTCTCTGTACTATTGACAACAGGTGGCTACCAAATAAAAATGTTTTTTGTTTCAATAACTGTATTCAAGGCACTCGTAAAATGGGCAATATCTTAACCCATTTGATACCAAACCTTCTAAAACTGCCCCTTGTTCTATGATACAAAACTGTTTATTTTAAAGTGTATATTTTTAACTAAAAATCTTCTATCATAATTTTATGTAAAAACCTTTATCTTCCAAATACCAGCATAATGATTAAAAAGTTAACTTGCTAAATTCTTCCAAATTCTTCATTATTTTCAAAATTATTTGAAAATCTTTCATTACAAATATGGTAACAAAGAGGTTAAAACATATTTGTCTACTTTCATAACAAATTAAAACTAGAGATGAAATATATTTCTTACACACTATATTAAACACAGGCATGACTGTGTAGTTAGGATGTTCACTTTGGAACCACAAATCATGTGGTTCAATCCAACTGCATGACAATCGGTGCAATTTGTCTTCTACTACAACCTTTGACCAATCAATGCTTTTTAAGTGAATTTGGTTGATGGAAACTGTTAGGAAGCCCATTATAAATGTGTGTGTATGTGTCAGTTACTACATGTATCTTCATATCAAAAGCAAGCAGTGATGTTTGTTTATGTTACTCTGCAACAATGTTTCTCAGCTTAGTTCAAACTCATACTTTAAAAATTATAAAGTATGAGTTGGCATCAAGAAAAGTATCTGGCTGCAGAAATACTGCCCCAAAGTCCCTTCTAACCCATGCAAGCATGGAAAATAGACATTAAACGATGATGACGTTGATCTTGTACTAAAGTTAAAAGTTAGTGTAATGAATGCCTCATCAATTTATTTTCATGCTCGACTTTTATAAATCTAATTTTCTATATCTGATGAATGGATATTTTCAATGTTTCTCAGTCCATTGTTGTTGGTGTTGTTGCCTTCCTTCCCAAAAAGTAAAGTTGATCATGGCAGGATTTAGACTTAGAATGCAAAGAGTCAGAACAAATACTGCAAGAAATTTTATCCACATTCTAATGATTCTGCCAATCAACTTTACATCAATTTCTAATTTAGTTAGGTTCAAGGCTAACAGATTTGGGCAAAGTGCAAAGTTGATTAAATCAACCCCAGTATTTGCCTAGCTCTTTATTTTTTCAGCCCAGGAAAGATAAAAAGCAAAGTTAACCTCAGCTAGATTTGAACTCTGAATGTAAAGAGCCACAACAAATATCGTAATGGCATTTTATCTGATGCTTTACTAATTCTGCCAAACCCCTGTCCTCTTTATGTATTTGTATATGTAATGAAATTGTACTTTGTATTTTTCAGACATTTGACTCCTGGTAATAGATTTTTAGCTGGAGCTCTTGCTGGTATGACTGCAGTTGCCTTTACATACCCATTAGATATGGTCCGCGCTCGGATGGCTGTCACAGCGAGGGAGAGGTGATTGTAAACAATCTTCTATCTAAATCGTTCTTTTATTATTTTACTCGTTTGTCATTAGGCTGCAACCATGCTGGGGTTACTACCTTAGAGATTTAGTTGATCGTATTAACCCAAGTACTTAGCTCTTTCAAGTCTGCTACATATTTTATTGATCTCTTTTTGTCAAACCACTAAGTTACAGGATATTATTAACACACACAAACGTAAACATGGACACGGATATACACACAGACATACACACATATATAATAAGCTTCTGTAATTTCTGTTTGCTAAATTTTACCCACAAGGAATTGTACAATTCAAGACTATAGTAAAAGACACTTGTCCCAATTGTCATGCAGTGGAACTGAACTTGAAACCAAGTGGTTGCAAAACACTCCTTAACTACAGTCACATTATACATGTTGCAGTTTTATGACCGTAGGATTAAGAAGTTTGCTTCACAATCACAGACTTTCAGTTTCAATTCTATTACATGAAACTGTGGTCTTTATACCATAGCCCCAGCTCAGCCTGAACCTTGGGAGTGGAATTGGGTTGATGAAAACTGGAAGCTCTTTAGACAAGCTGCACCTCTTTTTGAGTGGTAATCTTCACCCATTGCCCAGTGTAAGGCTACATGTTTGACCTGGTCTGAAAGTTAATTCATGAATCAAGGGTCCTTCCTTTCTTCATCAGTTTTAGAGTCCTACAAAAAAGGTCATGAGAAATTTCCTTCCCCCATGTGACTAAACTAAAAAAAAATTCTAACATAAGCACAAGACCAGATGTTTGAGGGGAAAAGGCTATTTTGTTAAAAAGAACCCTTAGAAATATAACTGGTACTTTAGTGACCATGGAAAGATTAAAGGCAATGTTGACCTCAGCTTGATTTTAAACCTTTTATTCACAAATTAACCTTCAAACTTTAGTAATATAAACACACATGCATACACAGATAGTTTTCTTTTTCTTATTTCTCCCTGTCTCTTATTCTTTCTTCTAAGCCTCTCTCTTCCTTAACCCCACTCTTCTATAATCTTTTCTCCCTCCTCTCCCTACCTCCTCATTTTCTATTTTCCACTTTCTATCTCCTGTCTCTCTTCTTTTTCTATATTCCCTCTCTCTCTTCCTTAACCTCTCTCCACTTCTTTTCCTTTACCCCCATACAAATATGCCTCTGTTCTCTGGACCAGACAGATGGGTAGATGGATTAATAGGTAGACAGATAGATGGCAGGATAGATAGGTAAATGGATAGATAGATAGGTGGGAGGATGGATGGATAAATAGATGAGTGGGTGATAAATAAATGGATGGATAGATAGATAGATAAATAGATAAATGAATGGGTGGATAGATAAACGAATAGGTATGTAGGTGGGTGGATGGATGGATAGATAGATCTGTGGTGTGATAGATAATCAATCTATAATCTTTAATTACTGTAGGTACCACAATTTACCAGAAGTGGTTGTAAAAATTTACCGAGAAGAAGGCTTACGGACACTATATCGAGGGTTTACACCAACAATGCTTGGTAGCATACCGTATTCTGGGACTGGTTTCTTTACCTATGAGTCACTCAAGAAACTTCATGCTGGTGAGTTTTCAATATTTCTTTTCTTCAGAGTTTCATCACCTTTGATGAAATCCTTTAGTTTGAATATTTCCAGGTACATACAAATAAGATTTGTTGGCATATCTTTGGTGTTGCTTACATGTTTTCTGTGTTAGAGGGAGTGTCTTTGATGCTGGAGGTGTCTCTATTATGCCAGAAAAGTGTGTCTTTGGTGCTGCAGAGGTTTGTCTTTGGTGTTGTAAAGCTGTGTCTTTGATGTCAGAGTGGTGTATCTTTGGAGTTGACGGTTAACTATGTTTCAAATTAATCCTTGTGACTAAACTTCCAGAAACAGTCCCTGATTTTAGGATACAGCTGTTTACTTTAAAGAGTTGATATTTATCTAAAAGCCTTTCATCATAATTCTATTTAAGAATCTTTAAGTTATGTTTCAAACTCTAACTTAATAAGGAGAAAGTTAGTTACATTACTAAACCTTTCTAAATTTGTGATTAATTTCAACATTATTTGAAAATTATAGGCAGTACTTTTCATTGAAAATCATCATTGTCACTGCATCTTGCTCATATGGATTTGCTTTTAGCTTGGTTTTCTATGGTTGGATACCCTTCATAATGCCAACCCCATTACAGTGTACTGCAGCTTTTCTTGAGGCACCATCAGTACCACTTTGCAGGTTCAACTAAGTGCTCTTCATTGTGACACCAGTTCAACCACTTTACAGGGTGGACTGGATGCTTTTTTGTCATGGTACAAGCACAACCAAGGGTGGACAGTGCTTTTTGTTGTGGCACTAGTATGACCCCCCCACCCCATCCTATAGGGTGAACTTTGTTGTGGGACCAGAACAACCACAGTGCAGGGTGAACTGAGTGCTTTTTGTCATGGCATCAGCACAGAGGAGAGCAGGTGTGGAACAAGTCTGGCTTTCCATACCAATTAAAAGGTTAATGTGATTATATTTATCTAAAACTCTTCTTCTTCACTTATCTCTGGGAGGGTTGTGGAAGCAGTCATCAAGCACGCCTTGCAGTGGGTCCTGCTAGAAGCAACCATCTCTAAGTGATCCAGCTGGAACCCCGATCAAGACCATCGGAGCTCATGGATGTTATCCAACCATCTTGCTTGAGGTCTACCCAAGGGTCTACCGCCAGTTGGTTTTGCCCATAAAATCTGTCCAGCGATTCTTTCCTGAGACATTCTAACCATATGTCTGTAGAATTGGAGCTGTGATCTCTCAATTTAAAGAAGTAGTGGCTCTATCTGGAGTAACTCTTGGATTTCTATGCTACACACTCTATTGAGACCTTTTGGAGGAACAACATCGGCTGCTTGTATTCACGATCATATTCTTTCGGTCATTACCCAAGATTCATGACCATAGCAAGTTTGGCTTTTACATAAACCTCCCTTCTGCTGAGGACTGAATGTTGAAGCTGGTGCATTACTGCACCAGCTCCTGCAATTATTGCATTTAAATCAGCCTCCTGTCTGCCATCACTCATAATATTGACCTTGAAATATTTGAACTTCACAATCTGCTTCAGTGGAACTCCACTCACATGTAGAGTGCACTGTGCAAGCTTCCTTGAGAGGATAAGTGTCTGAGTCTTTTCAGCACTGATTTTCATTATAGCTGTGCAGTACTCAGCAGCAAACCTATCAAGTGCATGTCAGTGATCAACTTCTGACGGGTTAGGTAATACCATGTCATCTGCAAATTCCAGCTGACTAATCTTATACCCACCAGTCTTGATACCACTTCCAACCTGGCTGTGCATATGTCGAGGTGACAATATGAACCCTTGGCAGAGTCTGACTCTCACATTGAATGGTTTTGACTTAGAACCATTTATCCGAACATAAATACTAAAGCATTCTTATAGGAACATCAGAGCAACAAGAAACTGTCCATCAATCCCATACTCCTACAGAACCTTCTACAACAGGTCCTGTGGAACACAGTCATATACCTTTTCAAGATCTACAAAACAATCATAAAGTTCAACAATACTCCCACGGTTTCCCCAAAACTTCACTGTTTATCAGCTAGCTTGGACTCGACAATATCTCTACATCACAGCATAGACTTTTCTTTGGAAACTTAATAAGGAGATCCCTCAATAATTGAAGCATTTTCTGTCTCCCATTTTGAAAATTGGGATTATCATTCCCAGTTGTCATTGCTTAGGTGCCTTTCCAGAGATCCAGGCCACCCAACACACATGAGTCAGCTGGAGAATACTTTGTCTATTTAAGGTATTAACATCTTGGGTCAAATTTTATCCTCTCCAGCGGCCTTGCCACATTTGAGCTCTATAATTGCTCTTGTGACCTCACCCTCTGAGAGATTAGTCATTGCTCCCAGATGCACCTTGTGTACATCAGAAGATGCTGTTGTGACTGGGTTTAGGAGATCAGCAAAGTATTCTCTCCATCTCGCAAGGATGCACCTCTCCAAAGAGAGGAGAAACCCGGACACATACCTGATAGCAGGTGTGGAGGAGGACTTCTAATTACAAGATCAGCGGATTGTCTGCCAGAACACTTTATTTGCTGATCTGTAGTCAGATTCCAGTCTTAACTTTTCATGCCTGCTTGTACCACAAGTGCAAGAAAGAGGACTTTTTTTCAATGCCAATCTTTATAAGCCTCCTTCTTTGCTCAGAAGGTATCTTTGACCACTTGATTGAACCAAGGGGTTCTCATTACACTCGGCACCATGCCAAGCCGCCTTTGTCTGCAGCATTTAACAGCTGAATCTGAAAATGATGAATTAAACAGTCTCCACTCTGTCAATGTCCTCAGTTTTTTTCAGGGAGTTCTCGGAATTTGCATGTAATAGTATCCACATATCTCTTCCTGACTTTCTTATCTGCCAGTGCTTCTCACTTTATGCTGTAGGTTGAGCTGGACCTACAAGTTTTGTGGGCTTTCTTGGCTTTAGGTCGTCTCAGTTTGCAGATAACTTTATGGGTGATTAGTTGACAGCTCATCCTCTCTCTTAACACAAATGTCTAGCACAGAATCGAAGAGATCAAAGACCATAACAAAATCAATTCTTGATCTCTGTCCCCGATTCCCCTTATACCATATGTATTTATGGATGTCTTTGTGCTGGAAGGTGTTCATAATAGAAAGCCTATTACTAAAACAGAAGTCTAATAAGGCCTCTCCATTCATTCTTAGATTGAGATTGCCATTCCTTCCAATCACTCCTTTCAATGTCAGGTAGTCAGTGCCAACAAGTGCATTGAAGTCTCCCATTAGGATATACAACTCAGTCTTAACTACATCTAATGCTGCAGTGACTTCATCAAGGAAGGATCTATATAAGACTCTCTGTTTGGCACATAAACTTGCACTAACCACAGAGACCATTCATTCAGCCTAAGCTTCAAGAGTCAAATCCTCCCTCCCAATGGGATCCAGTCTATAACACATTCTGACTGCCAGTGCAGTCTTTTCTGGCACCACACCTGATTAGTGGAGTTTCCATCCTCCATCAAAATTTACAGTACCAAAGCCACAGAACTTTGTAGAGGAAACCCTGACTATATCTAGTTGGTAGCATCTAGCCTTCTCCATTACTTCCTGCTCCTTGCCTATAATGGTTGTAATACCCCGTTACCATTTGTTAAAGTTTGTTCCCTTCTGAACCCTCTTTGGGGTCTTGGAATATGTAAATATGTAACCTTTGTACATCCATGCCACATCTCCCCATGACAAGTCACAGGCTCATTGCCAGTTCTTGCAGCATTGGATGGAAACTGCAATATATATTTTTAACAGGCCCCTCTACCTAAGGCCTGAATGCATCCCTTGTTATCCTGAGTGAAGGACGATACCTTCTCTGTTTCTGTTTCTTATTGCAGTTTTTTAGTGGACTTATTCATGTCAGTCACCAATTTGGTACTTATCTCAGATCTGTGACTGCTTTTTTAGAGGTGGACTTTATTCGCCTTTTTGTAGCTACATCCCTGGGTTGTGAGTGTTTTCTTGGGAGCTAATAATGTCACCCGTTGCTCCATCTTCCCTACTAGTTTACTGCTGTTGGTCCAGGCTTGCTTGTTCATCTGGCAGGAGCCTGCTTATATCACAACAAACTATTATATCTAGTGTAGTGAGTGCATTGCTATCTGCCACCTGCAATATGTTCTCTATCAGAACAGCTCTGCTGAGAAACTGAAAACCGTCCATCATAATTTAATGTATGAATCTTTGTTAAGGTATGTTTCAAACACCAACTTAATAATAAGAAAGTTTGTTATATTACTATCTTCCTCTAAATGTTTTTGATTTCAACATCATTTGAAAATTATTGGCATTATCTTTCATTAGAAATCATCATCATCGTTTAACGTCTATCTTCCACGCTAGCATGTGTTTAGATGGTAATGAAAAGTTTAAATGCCACTATATGTGCGTTTGACAAATTCACTGATCTGTTTATTATTATTTCAGAGTATGGACCTGGTGTGGAACCTCAGCCTATAGATAGATTATGTTTTGGAGCAATAGCCGGCCTCATCGCCCAGTCAGCATCTTATCCTTTGGATATCATTCGCAGAAGAATGCAAACTGCAGGTACATATCATGGTTCTCCTTTGTTTATCTTTTTCTTTGTGTTGTTTAACTCCTGGTCAGCCCTGATTGAGCAAACTTATGATCAAATGTCTTCAGACTGAGATTACTCTTTCTTTAACACTTTTGGCATAAAACTGCTTGAAATCACTTTTGGTTCATCATCATCATCATCATCATCATCAACGTTTAACGTCCGTGTTCCACGCTTGCATGGGTTTGGACGGGGGTATTCCCACTTGAGGCAAGAGTGATTGTCTTGCTCACATAGGACTGTCTGGCAGGTTTTCTACAGTTGGATGCCCTTCCTAACACCAACCACATTTACAGTGTGGGTCTGGGAGGTTTTTACCGTGTTGCCTACATGGCCACATTACAGCGTGGACTGTGTGTTTTTTTCTCGTGACACCTACACGATCTCATTTGTTTCGGCCTGGATGGCGTGGCACCAACATAACTTTACATAGAAGGTGGGGTGGTGGGGGTGGGGTGTATTTTGTTAGAGATGCCTACTGGCTGTAGTAGGTTTTACTATGTATTTAGGTAAGGCGGGTCTTCTCTGTTACTGAGTACCGCCAAAGGTCTCGGTCCAGTGACATTGTCTTGGAGAGGTGTAAGTGTGTGAGGTCGGAGTTTATCAGCTCGCCCCAGGTTTTTCTAGGTCTGCCTATTCCGTGGCTACCGTCTATCTTTATTGCTCTGCACTTTGTTATACAGCTATCGACTTTCATGCGCATCACGTGTCCATACCAACGTAGCCTTCTCTCGAGTAAACAACATCTGATCCCTCTTATTTCTAATTTTTTCCTTAGTTCGTTTATGCTTTGCCGTTCACGTATATTACTGTTACACATCCAGCGGAGCATGCAAGCTTCGTTCCTCTCTAGTCTGCGTATATCCTCTGCACACAATGCCCAGGTCTCACTGCCATGCAACATTGCTGTTCGTATGCAGGCATCATACAACCTGCCTTTCATTTTTAGGGAGAACCCTTTAGCAGCTAATAGTGGTATAAGCTCTCTGAACTTTTTCCAACCAGTTCTGACTCTAGCTACTGTACTTTCAGAGCACCCTCCCCCACTGCTGATTTTGTCGCCCAGGTAACGGAAGCTGTCCACTATTTCTATAGAGCCCTCTGCGCAATTGAAAGAGCTAGTATTTTGTGGGCCCTTGCTGCTACTTATTGCACCAGAGCACCGGCCACATGTAAAATCTATGTTCTTAGTTAGCTTACCTGTGATCCCACTACATCTTTTATGCACCCATACTTTGCATTTGGGACATAAAATGGAGTTTCTACCTACGCCTTTCCTACACACTGAGCATGGCCATTTCCCAGAAGGGACCGCCGCCTTATTTTCTTTCCTACAAACTAGAACTTTAGTCTTAGCCAGGTTAATTTTAAGTCCTTTTGATTCTAGGCCGTGCTTCCATGTAATGATATAAACTATTTATTTATACTTATCTAAAACCTTCCATCATAATTTTATGCAAGAACTTTTATGTTCCAGACATCAGCTTAATAATGAAGTTATATTAACTAAATCCCAAATTCTTGATTGTTTTCAATACTTTTTGAAAATCATAGACAGTGTCCTTCATTTGAAATATGGTAACAAAAGATTTAAAGTATAGTGTATTTGTTTATATCATGCTGAATACAAGTGTTGTTCCCTTTTTAAGATGGTAGGATGTAATATTAGGAAAATTTGACTGTTATTTCTAGTAGGTTGTCTCACCAAAAAGAAGTTTCTCTTGATAGCTTATTCTCAGTTGTTTGATGGTAATGTGATAATGACATAAAACAAAGGTTAACTATTGACAAACTGTGTCTGAGAACTTTGATTACATTCAGTATCAGCTATTTCATTTCATTTATTAATGTCTTAATCTTTAGCATGCTGAATTTTTTAATGAATTGCTTCCCTTGGCGCTGCATTATGTATTAAGGGGAGATTACTCTATGGGTGACATAATGTGCCTAGAGTGCCCAGAAGTTTAATAAGGTGGTCCATTTGGCAGTTGTTAAAGCAATGGATATTTGTTCTGGGTTTCTGTATTCTGAGTCCAAATCCTGCTGAGGTCCACTTTGCTTTTCATCCTTTCAGGGTCAATAAAGAAAGTACCCGTCCAGTGCTGGGGTAGCCTTCTTCCCTTCCAGCTGTTATATCCTGGATATTCTGCTGGATCCAAGGCGGGAAGATGTCTGTCTGCTCGCGACTGCATAGACACCTAAAGCCCTTAGCAAAAGCCTGGTACATGCTACCAAGTCATACTCAACTGTGAGTGATGGCTGTAGTTTTGGTTATTGTGTCAATGCATGAATGTCTCATCTTTGCATTTACCTTCTCCTAAAACTCAAGGGTTTTATGCCTAGAGATTCAGTCATTATGAATATCTTGGAAAAAATCTTGTCCTCCAAACTGAAATACCAATCACACGATATCAGGAATCCCCGAAAAAGTCAACTGAACTTTTGGGTGAAACCTGAAATTTGAATAAGAAATGAAATATATAAATTATATGAGCAAGACACGGTCACTTGACTCAACTTGCCTCTAATGAGACAACCCGTCTAACCCATGCTAACATGGAAAATGGACATTAAACGATGATGATGTGTGTTTGTGCGTATAATCAATATAAACTTGGTTACAATTTGATGAAGAAACTGAATATTACATACTCTCCCAATAAAACAATGAGTTATGTATTAATGCTGCTAATAAGCAATTTGTGGAAAACATAATTTTTGTAGTTAAAATAATTTTTTCCTTGTTTTATGTACTAGTACTGATAACTCATAACTTGTATTTCAAATATTTTATTTTTGTTCTTGTTTATTGTAGGTGTAACTGGTCGTAGCCAAGAATATACCTCCATCTTAAGTACTGCACGCACTGTGATAAAAGAAGAAGGTTTCCGAAGGGGGATGTTTAAAGGACTCAGTATGAACTGGATCAAAGGTCCGATAGCTGTGGGCATTAGTTTTACTACATTTGACACTTGCCAGAATTGGTTACGGAGAAAGGCAATGTTTCATGACGGATGATCTTTTAGGTTTTTAACTTCAAACTGTTCTGCCATTATTTCGGCACTGTCTGGACAAAAAACAGATGATTAAATTGTTTTTTTATGTTTTATTTTTTTAAAATCTATTTGTATTTCCTGTGAAAAATAACAACAATAACAACAATGACAACAAAAAAATAAAACAGCAACTACTTCAAGAGCACACTCTGTGTGCACAGTCTATAATTATGCACATGACATTGAATAATATCAAACGAGCTACTTCCTAATTTGGTGGTTAATTTATTTGCAATTTTATTTCGTACAACCCTACATTTTTCTTCTCGAAATAAGTATTAAATAAACAGATTTATAAGAAGAAATGTGAGCTAGCCCACCCTTTACTTCTCCACCATCTCTAGATAACATTTTAAACATGTTTTTTATTTTGTATTTCTATTAACTTCTAGTTACATCATGTGACATTCTCTCTCTCGCTCACTCTCTCATTTCATGTATATTTATATATATATATATATATATTATATATACACATTCACACATACATAGCATATGACAGGTATGACTTAAAGTACCACAGGTGATTCTGTCCTTCTTTTCTCTCATTAGAGGCTTATATGCCCAACCTATTAGACTATTTTTCGGGATTAAAGGCATACGTTGAAGCTGTAACTCTGAGTTAACTTGATATTCAATATATGTATGTATGTGTGTGTGGGTGTGTTGAACAATAAAAGTAAAGCAAAGGGCAAAGATAGGTTCTTAATTAGTTCATTGCTTTGATTGTTTCGAGGGCTGATTGATCAGGATAAATCGATATATCGACTAATAGATAGTAGTTATGTCACCGCCTATTTCTAGTCTTGATATCCTAGATCCATTTCGCTGTCATCCTTGGAAACAGTATAATAACACACATACATATATATATTATTTCACAAGGGAAAGGTTGAGAGTTACATTAAAGTTTCCTTCATGAAACCAACTACAGACGTAACTTCAAAGTCACTTTCAATCTTTTTCCTTGTAAAATACAATCTATACTCTGCTTATATGTATTGTGTCTGAGTCAGTTAATGTTTGACTATTTTTATGTTTGATTACACATAAAATACATCTAGAAAATTTGGTGCATATATTTCATGCTACATACACTTGTTACAATATGTATATATGTGTGTATATATGTGTATATATATATATATATATATAAAACCATATATTTATTACAAAATACCATATCTGTTGTAAGGTAATCAAGATTAGGATGCATACCTAAAGATTGATTGCATGAAACCTTTAGATATTCATCTGAAATCCTGTTTTAGTTGATACATGTTACTATAGAACAGACACTACACACTTCTAAAACAAGGCTGTATTGAGCATTTTTAAATTTTTGTATAGCAAATCAAAACAATATAGTACATTATATATAATTTGAGAGGTACAGAGTTTGATTTTCTGTAGCAGCTGCTGGTCACTTTTCCTGTCTATTGGGGTATCTTACTCAGTTTTTGAAACTGTGTTCACAGCTATCTTTCTGTGTTTTCTAAGTATATACACATATATATATTCTTCTTTACTCACTTCTGAGAGGGACCTAGGGGCAGAGTCCTCAGACATGCCTTCCAGAGGAACCTACCCCGATGCAACCATCTTCAAATGATCTGACTGGATCCCCAACAGAGACCTTATGGATGTTATTCAACCATCTTACTCATGGTCTGTCTCTGGGTCTCCTGCTGGTTTGCTTTACCTGTAACATCTGTGGAGCAATTCTTTTCTTAGCCATTTTAACCATATATCTATAGTACTGGAACTGTCATCTCTCAATGCAGAGAAATAGTGATTCTATCTAAATCAGCTTCCTGATTTCTGAGCACACACTATTGAATAACGTTATTCCAGAGTCAATTTGAAGGAGCCCGATTTCAGCTGCATGTATTTGCAATCATATTCTTTTGGTCATATCCAAGATTCATGACCATAGGCAAGAGTAGATACAAGTTTGGCTTTTACACCTACCTCATTTCTTCTGATGACCAAGTGCTGAAGTTGGCACATTATTGCACCAGCTCCTGCAATTTCTAAATTTAATTGAGCCTCTTGCTCTCCATCACATGAAAACAGCCCTGTAATTCTTCAACTTCTCTACTTGCTTCAATGAAACTACAAAGATACACATGTGTATATACATTTCATTGTATATTTATTACATTATATATTATGTAAGTTATATGTTACGTATTTTAATTACATATTGTAAGTGCTCTAATGTTGAAGGTGGCTTCTTTGTGAACTGAATTTGCAACTTGCCTTCACTTACTAATTGGACTTATATATTTTCACTTCTTTTCTTTTCCCTTAAATCATTAATAATATCCTTGAGAAAGGCATGAATACTACATCTAATAGTCTTAAACCAACATCTACCAGTATAAGTAATCCATTTCTGAGCTTCATCTCTCAGAAACTTGGTTAAAATGACAAGCTAAATTTGGAACTAGATTTATTTTTTTGAGAGAAAGAAAGAACATTTAATAAGACTAATTTTTCATGATAGTTGATCATTATAAATATGTTTTAAAAAATCAAGTACCCCTAGAGATGGAAAGAAGAGGACAGAGGGGCCTCTGTTGATGAAGGACAAGCAGAGATAATTTGTAAGTTACAGGAATTCAAAGTAGAAAATGTTCAGGAAGAGATGGATTGGAAATTAGATAAGGACAGGTAAAAATGTTATTGTAAGAAATATTGAGAGATATTAAAAGAAATGAGTGAAAAAAAATATTCTAGAAGAGAGATAATGTATTGTATTTTAACTGGCCAACAAGTATTTTCTTTGAGACAAGCTTAGGTGGAGACAGCTATGACTGTTTTTAAAAATTTGTTTGTTTAGCCATTTTATTGGAGCAAATGTTTTCAGAGATGAATACTCTTTTTATTTTAACTAGCAAATGGGAAGAGCAATTAAAGCTTAGGACGAAATACCTGGCAGTATTTGTTTCTCTCTCTCTCAATGAACTTTGCCTTTTATTCTTTTAGAATTGATAAAATAAAAACTAATTCCACAAGTCCCCAGGCTGGTGGAATTATTAGTGCTAGGTAAGATTCCTTGCAGTATTTGTTCTGACTCTTTGCATTTTGAATTTAGATCACTCTATGTCCTACTTGGATGTTAAGCTTAATATGGTACCACCACCTGATCACTGGATCAATCATGAGTTGTAAATACAAGAGTTTAGCTTTCGACTAAATCAGTAAGGTAGGGAAGATGTGAATAGGAAATCACATTAATAGTTGTGTTAAGTTGTCAGATTTGAGGGACAGACAGGTTAAATAGAATTTATTGTGCATCCACCTTTTTCTTTAGTTCCATTTGCTCCCTATGGTGCATTGAGTGATGAGAGATTTCCATTCTGCATGATTGCAAACTCTATCAAGGGCCTGCTTCCAGGCCAGGCCTGTCTGTCTGGTCTTTCTCTACAGACCTCAACAAGATCTTGACAGGTCTGCCTTGCTTCCTATGCCCTCCTGGCTTCCATTCAAGAAAGGCCCTCACTTGTCTACTTGTGGACATGCATAGCACATGTCCAAGCATCTTCTGCCATTGTATGGTGATGGTATTTTACAGATTACTCAGCTGGAGCCTTTCTATGATCATCTAAGTATGATCTTAAGGCAATCCTAAGTGCATCTACTAGTCTTGTGTAAAGTTAGTAATAAACTGTTCATTAGGTATTTTAGAAATCAGTGCTAAATAGGGCTATATGTATGTACATGTAAATATAGTGTGCATGATGTATTCACAAGTAACAGAACAATAAAACAACTAGAACTTTAGGTGAATAGGCCCTCTTCAAATTGTAGGCCCATACTTGAGTTGGCTTAATTCTGAGTTCAAATCACTTGAAAATTGATTTGTATATTATTTATTAAGGTATTCTGTTCTGAGTTAAAATCCTATTGTGGCCTATACAAATAGTATACTTAATCCAACACCCAATTTAACACCACCACCCGGCCCTTGGTTGTTTTTAGCAGAGTTCAATCTGATGTAAATATACAGGTCAGATCTTTAGTTTGAGGCCACCTTTTTCTCTCTTGCCCACCCACCAGTCTCAAAAGTCTTGAAAAGAGTCATGAACACCCCCCCCCCCCCCATGAATAAACAGTAAAAATAAAAAATGAATCCTTATTCTCGCCATTTCTCCTCACGTATCTAATGCTCACATATTCTTCTATCTTATAAATCTAAAACTTATGCCTATAAATCTGTATTTTGTTTTCTTTTTTTTTTTCTCATTCAGAAAGTGGCAAGTTCCATAGAGGTTTAATTTTAATTCCTGGTGTAAATTATTTGACTTCAATTGTATTACTAATACCTTTGAGAAAGCCATGGATATTTTAGTTTGGCTTACTGATTTGAATTACTTCACTTCAATTTTATTACTAATACTTTTGAGAAAGCCATGGATATCACTTCTAATTTTTCTTTCTTTAACACTTCTATTCTTTACATTTTTGTAAGAAGCAATTATTATTTGTGTGTGGAGGTGGTCGTTGAAATAGGCAGCTATGAAATTCAATGTCTGACCCTTGGGTTCTAATCATGCCACAGTTAAATTATATTCATTGCCACTTGGTACCAGTAAACTATTGTGGTTGATCCAATCATGTCTTTATTCATTCCCATACAAAATTGGTCTGAAATATATTGGGTTGAGTATCTGATCAGTCAAATCTTCACATGAAGACCTTACATCTTTCCATTAAAAAAAATATTCCGTCATAACTCTTAATACAAACCACCAGTTCTCCAGTTTGTTTTGTACTGATCAAAGCCCCCTCCCCCCCTTCCCACAAGCACACATACTAGTTAAAATGCTTGATGTATGTTAATTCAAATTCATCTGTAGAGTTTATGTATTATGTTTGAACCTTCATTCTATGGTAGGATTCCCTATTTGTTTTGCTAAACATTTTGAGCTCAGGTTCCTGGCTAGTTTAAAACCATTAGCAAAAGACAAAACAATTCTATTGGTACAAATTGGAGAGAGAGGGGTAAACTAAAGTGTGTTTACAATGCCAGGTTTAGACACAAGCTAAACGAGTTCTAACTTGTGACCTGACAATCTGTAAGGACCTCGCAATAATTAAGACATACGATTTCAGTTTTTGTGAGATTTTCTAGTGTAATTTCTTTTAACAAGATATCTTCCGAGCTTTATCCACTGTATGGTAACCCATTTGGGATCATATTTTTCATAAAATATATTCTATTTCAATTAACTCACTCTTTTGTGAATGTTTCTCATGAAATGTGTTCTATTTCAATTAATTCTTTTGTGACCTTATTTCACATGAAATACACTGTATTTTAATTAATCGATCAGCAATTTTGAGGGATTTACTATAATTATTGTTATTGCTAAAATAGTAACTTAACCAAGAGTTTTTATATAAAAACATTTTGGAAGATTTTGATTTAAACAGAAACCCTTTAAATGTGTACTTTTGTTTCATAGAATTGAAGCCATGTTGATATCAAAAGGGCTAATTATTTTGTTTCTAAATTTACATGGGAGATGATGACTATTCTTCTTGGTTTTGACTTCGTTGGAAATTCTTTTGATATTTTTCATGCTTTCAAAAATCCCATACACACCCTCTAAAAACAAAATGACTGTCATCATCATCACCATCACCACCATTTTATATCTGTTTTTCATGCAGATATAGGTTGGTTGGGTTGTCAGATTATGAGACTAGACAGGTCAGATGACCACTTTACATACTGGCCTGGTTTCTATGGTTGGTTGCCCTATCTAGCACCAACCACTTTACAGTGTGTACTGGGTGCATTTTGTCATGATGCCAGCACTACCATTTTCCAAATTAAAAAAGCTTTAGTTTGGTAGTTCTCACATGTTTCTATGAAACCAATTTATGTCAATGCTTTTAGATGAATTTCTTTCAAGCATGGTACTTCACCTTGATAACTAAGTAAAGGGAAGTTAATAGAATTAAATGTTTTGGCTGTTGACTTGTTTAAACTGCATACAATTCATGAAAAATAGCAGTCTTATACCATATCTGTTTTGGTATTTCATTTTATGCGTGTGTGTGTGTATATATAGATGCACGCATGTTAAAGGCAAATAGAAATAACAGCAAATGACACAATACAATGAAAAAATATATTAGTTTTATGCTTTATATATATATATGCCTCATCACCACCACCACTTAACATCCATTTTTCCCTGCCAGCAAGGGTTGGACAGGGCTTCCCAGACTAAGTCAGTGCTCAAGTGGTAAGTGAGGGATGCATCTTGCTTACATATGATCCCATGCTCTACTGAGTGCATTTTATTGACACACCAAAACTTTAGAGGTTCTGCCATTGACACAGCCATTTGGCAAGATTTCTACAGTTGGATGCCCTTCCTATTACCAACCACTTTAGAGAGTGTACTGGATGTGTTTAACATGTAGGTCACCAACACTAGGGAAGTTGTCATGTCTTTGACACAACTGAAGAGTCAAATATATATAATATAATGTATATATGGATGTGTATGCAAATAACTGAAATGCTGTGAAATCCACCTCATGCAGTATGTTAAAATGGACATTGAATGATATGCATCTCTCTTTACTGTAACTGGGTTCATAAAGCCTAGGTTTAAGATGGCTAGGTCAATCTATCTATGCAACCATTTCATTTTATGCTAGAAAGCAAACAACCAATCTTATTTATATATATGTAGATATATATATATATATATATATATATCATTACCATCATTTAACGTCAATTTTTCCACACTAGCATGGGTTAGACGAGTTGTCCCATTGTGAGACGAGTCAAGTTGGGTGACCGTGTTTTGCTCACACACAACTGCTTTTTGCTTGGTTTCTATGGCTGGATGCCCTTCTTAATGCCAATCACATTTACAGTGTGGACTGCATGCTTTTTATCATGGCACCAAAATGGCCACTTTACAACATGGACTGGGCACTTTTTGTTGTCACCAACATGGCCTCTCTAGTGTAGGCTGGGCGCTTTTGTCATGCGGGTTAGGTGCTTTTTTTATCATTTTACTTTATGGGGAGAGGGGCACTAGGTGCTCTTTTGTAACGGCATCGACATGAGCATCTTACATGATGGGTATATATATATATATATATATATATAATATATATATAGTTTGTGTGTGCACGTAAAAAGTCAGCAAGGAAAAAAGCATGGGAGAATAATACAGTAGAATGATATTAGTTGAATGGTTAATATAATAGGAAAAAAGTCTTAATAGTTTTGGTGTTGGTCCATTAGAAGATAGGATGAGAAATAGAAGAAAATAATGGTTATTGATTTAAGTACAAGGCCAACAATTTTGGGGCGGGGGAAAATTGATTAAATGGTACTTAGCTTTATTTTATCAACCCTGTAAGGATGAAAAGCAAATGGCAGGATTTGAACTCAGAATGTAAAGGGCAATGACTATATACTGCAAAGCATGTTGTTCAATGCTCTGCCGATGCAGCCAATCCACTGCTATAGTAGGGAGAAAATAATAATAATAATTGTTTCTACTTTAGGCACAAGGCCAGCAATTTGAAGGGGAGGGCAAAGTCGATTAAATTGACCCCAGTACTCACTGGTACTTTATTTTATCAACCTCGTAAGGATGAAAGGCAAAGTTAACTTCAGTGGGATTTGAACGCAGAACGTAAAGGGCCGTAACTCTGGAACGAAGCATGGTGTCCAACACTCTACCGATACTGCCAATCTACATGACAATAGATCCAGATAGAAGAAATTAAAATCTAATTAAATATACTATCTTACCATTGACATGCCCTATTTTGAAAGTTCCACCTCTGTCATTGGTGTGGTGTGTGATATAAGATTGTAAGATAATGTTATATAATATAAAATACAATAACATGAAAATAAAGTTGTGATTTTTTTTTTTTTTTTTTTTTTTTTTGTCTTGTTCTGGGAATACACACATACACTATCCTTTGTCTATTGAGATTCAGATATTTTTAATGCTAAATTTCGAATAACACCTTTATTATATTTGTACCCAATAAAAATGGTTTCTTCTGTGTAGAATTATCAGTAAGCATCATTACTATAAAGTAAGACCAATTTTTGTAGTGTAAAGTGGATAAGTTGCTAGTTTATCATGGATATTATTTTATCAGAAACCTTTTGATATATATTCTCTAGTGATATTAACTCTTAACATCCCATGATAATTTAGCAGAATATGTCTAAAAATGGGTTTGTTAATTCAAATGTTTATATTATCTTTACTAGTTAACAAAAATCATAAACAATTACATTTGAGTAAAGGCTTTAATTTTTAATGTGATGCTTGTTTATGCTTTTCAAGAGTGCCTCTCTCATGCGGTTTTATGTGGTACAGGACGGTAAGAGTTAAACTGATGAAATGTATAATTTGTCTTCCTATGAGGGGCAAGTTGTTTGATAATGTTCAAATTTACTTAGAACTTGATTAGGCTTACTGCATTCTTATTCAGATTTATCTTCAAACTGAAATCTCTCTGCTGGTTGGTAAACACCAGATTTAATGGCTAGTATGAGAATTAGAGAGAGGATGAAGACAATGAAAAACTGACAGTTGTTTGGGCGTTGGATTAAATTCCTTGGCATTTTTTTCAGCTCTGAGTACAAATTTGTCAAAGTCAGCTTTGCTTTTCATCCTTTCAGGATCGGTTAAAAACTAGCAGTTCAGGGTCAGAGGATTGGTGAAATTGTTAATGAGTCGGTATCTGATCTGACTCTGTGCATTTTTAGTTTAAATTCCACCTCCTATCAGGAGCTGAAAACGATAGATAGTATCAATTATGGAAAATCCAATGGAAACATTTTCTTCATCCAGTCTGACAATCAACTGATTAAAAAAAAACTATCAAACTGTTAGAAAGCTTCAACAATGCAGCTAGAAGATTAAATATACAGATCAAGAACAAAAATATCTTTTAATGATCCTAATATTTTGAGTAAAATCTCCCTTTATGAATGGTTAAGAGAACAGGGGAGAGAGAAATTGTCTGTGTAGGTGACTGTTTTGGGGCTTGCACATGTGAACTTTAAAATCCACAAATGACATTACAAAAAAAAAGTTTTTAATGGAATTCTTCAGAAATGTTATTAGTTCTCAAATATATTTCTAATATTTGTTAAGCCTATAGTTTATTTACACTTGGTATAAATCTTAATCTACCCTACACATAAGCAAACTGTGGCCCATTTGGCTTTTTGAATGGCATGCCTAATGAAAGCTTACCTTCTTTTTTGTTATGATGAGCCATATCCCTTGCCTGCTTCATAAGTTTGTTGTATTGTTTCTTAGATCATATATGTGAATGTCCCTGAGTTGAGAACAAATAAGCTTGCTTGTTTGGTGAAACTGTGTGTGTGTGTTTTAACTGCTTTGATACCAAACCAGCCAAAACTGGTCCTGGTTCTATGAAACAAAACTGCCAAGTTTAAGGGCTCCTATTTAGATTAAAATTTTCCAACATAATTTTTATATAAGAACTAATGAAATAATCAATAATTTTAGTCTTGCTTGGTGAAACTGGGGTCATCTTAGGTCATTGATCCCAGAGGCATCATGATGCGTAGAGCTGACCAGGTCTGCCAGTGCCCTCCATTAATGGCAGTTCTGTGCCAGCCCCTTTGCATCTTCCAAGGTGATGCTGATCTTCTGGCAGATGGCTGGATGTCATCAAGGAAGATCTCTACATCCTCTTTACCAGAATCAAAATTCTTCATTAATTAATTGAAATAGAGTGTAGTTAATTAGAAATAAGGTTATGAAAGGGTTAAAACCTTAGTTCTATAGTAGACTTACCCATTTTGCTAGGGATTTTAAACTAGTCAGGAACTTGGAACTCATAATTTTGAGCAAAACAGAATAGAGAATTCTACAATAGAACTAAGGTTCAAATTTAATTCTATTGATAAATTTGAATTAACATATATCAAACACTCATTTTTAACTATAAACAGCCGGATGGCTGAATAGGTAAAAGAGTATATATATATATATTATAATTGAATATAAAAGAAAGATGAACACAGATATATACATATATGTGTTCAAATCGTAAGGGACCAGATTCGCTAAGGTGAAAAGAATACTAACTATAGACAAAAGAGCTATTATATTGTAAGAGGCTATTTTGAGTTTCTAACTCAATATATACCTATGATATATATATATATAATCTGTGTGTGTGTGTGTGTGTGTATAATCAGTGAAAAACAATACAAAGATACTGATAGTACTCTGCATCAGGAAAAATTATATAGTGAAGTTCATTAGTTTGGATATGATTTCATGCCATGGGGACGAAAAGAATCTGACGTTTTGGGGGTTGTTCTTTCATCTGAGTGAGAGAATAAGTTGGCGAAAACAGAAAAACAAACTAAATATGTATGGTATTTATTTATTTATTTATTTATTTTTTGTTTTCTCTTGTTTTACATTCAATTTTACATCTTTGTATGGGTTGATCGGTTTATTTGTTGAGCAATTGTTTTTATAATCTGGATATCTGCCCTTCTGATCACTGAACCATGAAATAAGATGGTGAAACAAGGATTTTTTTTTTTTTTTCAATTTTCAGTCACACTAACTTGAGCAAGCAAGAGTTATGTACCTTGCCCAAGTGTGCGACACAGCTGCTAGTAAGATATTAATTTATACACACTTGATCAGTAGATCATCACTTATTTCATCGACTCTAGTAAGAAATATAAATACCAATAATACAACAGGTTTACTGTCGACCCTATTGGCCTTATAATGGTTGCCTTTTTGTAGTATTTTCTTTAATCTGACTAACATTTGGCTCCCCATAGAGTTTTGGCATTTGTGCCCTCAATCTTGACCATTGAATTTTAACCATTTTTGCTCCATGCTTCACCACAACACATAAAAAAAATGATGTCTGCCTTCAATATAAAAAAATATAACATGAAATTTCAAGTTTACTTAATTATACTACTTTAAATTTACAATATTAGATAAAATAAAATAAAAAACATTGCATTCTGAAATTTCCTCCTTATGTTTAGAATCCTTAATTTAGAGGTTTTGTTTGGTAATTTCAAGAATCTAAAGCAGGGTCCCTATATTTGGAATGTTGTTTGGCCAAAGACTAAAAAACAAGTAACTTTAATCCTTTTGATATGGAATTACCCCTGGTTTCATGATACTAAGTTGTTTGCTTTTAAGTATTTATATCTATCTAAAAAATCTTCATCATAATTTGTTAAGCTATGTTCCAAACACTATCTTAGTAATGAAAAAATAATTATATTAGGAAATCACTTCAAATTCTTGATTATTTTCAAAATGATTTGAAAATTATAGGCTTTGTCTTTTATTAGAAATATAGTAAGAAAAGGACTTAAGCATTTATATCTATCAAAAAATCTTCCATCATAATTTTATGTATAAACCTTTGTTCAAAACACCGGAAAAATAATGAGAAAGTTAGTTACATTACTAAATCCCTCCAAAATGTTAATTATTTTCAAAATGAAAACCATAAGTAGTGTCTTTCATTATAAATATGATAATCAAAGGGTTAATAGATAATATCTTGAAAACATGTAAGGATAATGGTAAGTGGAATACATAAATAGATGAAAGGGACTAAAATTCTTAAACACCTGAATTGTTTATGACATGTTAATGGGGTAAACATTACCAGTGATCAGATGACCATTTGGTTTAATGCCGTTGTTTAGCACCAGGTCAACTTTGGCTGAGCAGACAAGCCATGACCATCTCGTATTTTTATGTATATCTAGTATTAAATTACACTATACCCTGTCAGAAGAATTTAGGAGAAGGGAATTATGCAGAAGCTTATCATTGGTTATATGTGAGTACTATACAAATTATGTAATGCAGTCATAGTTATTCCGGAGTAATATAGAAACTCCATAAAATAGTGACTGCAGCCTGATGACATCTGTCACACCCATGCCAGTAATTGAAGCAAGCTGGTTGTCATTTGGCCGGAGTATGGTATTGAAAGACGTATTTGAATTAAATGCAGTTCGGTGTTGGGATTAAGGTTGATTATAGGTTTGTAGTTGGTGTTTGTTTGGGTTTAGATTGGGTTTGTGTACGTTCTAGTTGAGGCTTATACGGTCTTAGTTGTGTGTGTGTGTGTATATATATATATATATATATATATATAGTAATAATAATAATAAATGTGAAGACTAAAATCCGAAGAGGGCTCGATAAGGATAATATATATTTGTTTTTTTTTAGTTTCAGAAGATCCCATTAAGGGTGAAAGCAGCAATTCTTTGCTTAAACTTTAATCTTTTATATATATATATATATATATACAGGGGTATGTTTATCTTTTGGTGAAACAAATCTTTTAAGGTATTTGTTCTGCATTGAGTTACAGACACTCCCATTTCGTATGGGCCATCAGAAGTACAGATTGGCCCACTGGAAAACCAACCAGCAATGCTATTGTTCAATTATGATATTGTATTTGATGTATTCATCATTTTTTAAGGCTATGTTTGATATTGTTATTTTTAATATCCCTTTATCTTTTGTTTCTTTTGTAATCACTTCATATAAGAACTGGTGCAGAGATGTGGGAGAAGTTTGATCAGAGTATCTAAGTCTTAAAGGTTTATGGGTCACAATGTGGACTAAATGGGTCATCTAGAAGAGAAGATTGTTTTGTTTTCAATTGCTTTATTGCCCCGCTTTGTTCAGATTAACTTTTTCTTTTAACAATCATTCTTTTTTGTAGCTCCTTCACACTTACATGCACATAACATATTCATAAACACACATAGCTATTTATATTATACCTATACCTATACATACACACGTATATATATATATATATATATCATCATCATCATCATCTTCGTTTAACGTCCATATTCCACGCTCGCATGGGTTTGGACAGGAGTTTTCCCACTTGAGGCAATATATATATATATACATTCAAATTCTGATTTGTATACAAAAAAATTATTGTGCAACCTTAGGTTTCATGGTCTGACAAAATTGCATGCTTGCAATTGCTGTTTGTCAGGTGCATAATTACAAAATCTCAGATGTCAGTTGTATATTTTTATTTTTACACCCTCTATTTTGCTTTTCTGCTCAACTAAAAGTTTTTAAAAAAACATCTTTGTAAACAACTCTTCACTTCTTTTCTGTCTTCCTACCTCCCCTCCCCATGACCAATCCCACCACTTTTCATATATTTCTCTACCACTCTCACCTTACATGATCGTGTTTATACATACATGCACACATACATGCATACATACATATGCTAAGTATGGAAAAATTGACGTTAATCGGTGATACATGCATACATACATACATACATACATACATACATACAAAATTGACCAATTTACAGAAAAAGTTGTGCATGGATACTTGAGGCGTAAAACACAGACTATAGAGGGGATAAACCACTCAAAAAGCCTGGCATGGAGTTCCGACAAGTTTATGACATCACATCTTGAGGGATATCTCTATGCAATACATGAAAAAGAACTCCCTACCAAATATCTGCTGCACAAAAGAGGAGGGCCAGCAGCTGACAATAAATGTAGGCTATGTAAAACAAAGATCGAAGATGTAAGCCACATTGTTGCCAGCTGCGAAAGAATGTCATCTCGCTACTACCTCCCATGAGACACGATGGGATAGCTAGAACCATCTGGAACGCACTTCGGAAAACAAAATTAACAACAAACGAGGAAGAATATATTGAGACAGATGGCACTAAGGAATACTGGTGGAACCTGAAAATAAAAACTGCCACCAAATTAAAGCACAACCGGCCTGATATTGTTGTTTGGGACCACACATTCAAAACGTGTTCTGTTGTGGAGATCAGCTGCCCACTTGATGTAAACGTTGTCAGAAAAATACAGGAGAAGGACATCTACGGACCATTGATGAGGAGTTTACAAATCCAGTATCCAAGATACACCTTTAGCTTCATATCCATCATTATTGGACCAAAGTATGACTGAACTTGGATTTGCGGACAAAAAGCGCAGCTCCCTAATTCATAGTCTACAAATGGCTGCGATAGCTGGCACCTTCAAAATTTGCAAAACATTCTTGCGATTCAAGGGATGACAATTTCTTTTCTTTTACAACCTTGCCACCAGGAAGGTGGCCGGTCAAAAAAATGTACTCGAAATTAAGAGAAAGAGATAAACAAACACATACATACATACATACATACATACATACATAGAGTGTATGTGTGTGTGTGTGTGTGTGTGTTTAGAAGACAATAAGCAGAATTGGAGAATTGAATTAGAAGCTTTCACCATAATATTTTTCTATAGAAAGTAGTCTAATGACAGGGTATATAAGCTCCCTGAACTGTCCCAGGTGGTTTATTTTCTGTAGTAAAAAATATGTGAAAGATTCTAATTCAATTTTCATATATATATATATTATTTCATTGAGAGCTAACTTTCACAAGTTCTGAGTGTTCTGAAGATTTCATCACCAAATGAAACAGAGCTAGCCCTGTAAAAGTCACTCCCCAATATGCTGAACTATCCTCTCTACATCATGTATTGAGTACCCTATTTTAATTGTGCTTCCTTTCTAGCTCTCTATTCTTTAATGGATCACCATATATAAATATATATATATATATATTTATGATGTGTTGGTGTAATGGTAGCACAGTGGTCTGGATAACCAAAGATGTGGGTTCGACTCCCATGTACGTCGATACTCATCTTTATCCAATTCTCCGAGGGTTCTAAACCCCACTATCAGGCTAAAAAATTTCTTTAGTAAAAAAAATACGGCGAAAGCTTCTATTTCTAATTTCAAATACACTCGCTGTTTCAAAACATACTTATATATATATGTATATATACATATTCAAAGTAGGGACTGCACAGGACAAAGACAATAGGAAAAAAACAACAGAAAGACACACACACATAAGTAAACACGTGTTTCAACCTAAACTCATATCTCATCAAATTAAACATTTCTATCTATCTACCACTTTTATCTAAACATATCTCTCTCTCTCTCACATATTATTTAATTAAATATCTCTCTGTTGTTATTGCTACTACTTCTGATTAAAAATACCCAGCTTCAACTCAATAAAAACTTGTTTAAATGTCTTTTTATTTTAACAATTAAAAAAATCATAAAATAAAAATGTCATACTGTCTATTGCTGGAAACGGAATCTTTGATTCTGTTTAGGCTACATTCCAAGTGAGAAGTTCCAGCTTAAGAAAAAGGTATAGTATGAGGTGAAAATTTAATCAAATGGCTTGACCAAGTATTGATTATTGCTATGCAATTATTAGAAATAGCCACCAAATCTCTCTCTCTCTCTATATATATATATATATATACCCGTCTAACCCATGCTAGCGTGGAAGAATGGACGTAAAACGGTGATGATGATGATGATATATATATATATATCATCATCATCATTTTACATCTGCTTTTCCCTGATTGCAAGGGTGGGATGGGTCCTATTCAGCACAGCATCTCTCCACTTGTCACAGTCTTTCGTCATCTCCTCCGTGAGCTTCAGTGATCTGAGGTCTGCTCTCACCACCTCCACCCATGTTTTTCGTGGTCTTCTTCTACTGCATCATCCTTCTACTGGGATTTCTTGGCACTTCTTTACCCAACGGTCATCCTCCATGCACATCACATGTCCGTACCATCTCAGTCTACTCTCCCGCACACCACAACTTATCCCTCTTATACAGTTTCTTAACTCATCTTTGCTTGGTCGTTCACGCACATTGACATTGCCCATCAGAACATGCTTGTTTCATTTCTCTCCAGCCATCGCATATCTTATGTAGTTACTGCCCACGTCTCACTACTATGCAGCATCGCGCATCTCACACAGGCATCATATAACCGGCTTTTCGTATGCAGGGAGAAACCCTTCTTTGTCAACAAAGGAAGCAGCTCTAAACTTCTTCCAACCCGTCCTTATTCTAGATACTAATCTGATCACCTAGGTACCGGAAGCTATCAACCAATTTGAAAAATGTGTCTATCACTGCGATTACTACTATCAAATTTTCCTGTACATCTACTGCATACGTAGTTTTCCTTACCTGTTAGTTTGCCTGCTATCCCACTACACACACACACACATATATATATATATATATAGTTGTTCTTATTTAAGTGTTTGTTTAATTGTGCATATTCCATTTGGACCATCTCAATCCATAAATTATGGTGTAAGCAAGAAGATAAGTACTCCACGTTAGTTGTATGTATCCAACAGGGTTATGGGATTGTGTAGACTATGACGGGGTATCGTTTTACAAATAGATGTTAAGGCAGGTTTGTGTTATTACATAATTAAATTTATTCAGTTATATGCATTTCTGAAATGCCAGCATGTTGTTGTTATGTAATCGTAACTAGGATGGCATGGCTTCATCAGACAGTATTTTGCATTTAAGCAGAAGTTGCACAAGAAAAGTTATAAAGGTGTTGATATGGTTAAATCAGAGACACACATCTATTGTGACCTGCGCTCACTTAGCATTGCAGAAATGAGCAAAACTGAATAAATTTAATTATGTAATAACACAACCTTGTCTTAAAGTTCATTTGTATGTATATATATATATATATATAGTGGTAGAACACTGGAAGGTAATATCCGTAGTGGTAGAGCACTCAGTCCAAGGGACGAGTTAGGTAGAAGTGGTTACACAACAGTTCACCATACCGAGAACAATTGTTTCACCTTCGCGGATCTTCAGCTCGGGATGTGTATGGTTATAGGAACAGGAAGGACCCTTCCTGTTCCTATAACCATACACATCCCGAGCTGAAGATCCGCGAAGGTGAAACAATTGTTCTCGGTACGGTGAACTAACTGTTGTGTAACCACTTCTATATATATATATATAAAAAAATTACACAATAATCAAAACTATGTTCAAAACATTTTATTGCTGACAATTGTTTCTTCCAAACTTTTGTTTGGAATCATCGGAGCACTAGCAAAGTTTGGACATATAATTAACTTCCTATTCAACTGAACAATCATATAACATGGATATTAATGTTGTCATCAACAGTTTCATATTTACAAAGTGGAATGGATGTGACAGAGATTACAAGAGAATTGTATAATAATTAAAGAGGCATTAAGGTAGAAAGTTACTCGTAAAACGAGGACATTAGCAGTACATATGCAAGCGTATAGAGAGTGCAAATGCGTTAGGCATATACAGGACAGCTAGGTAGGAAACAAGCAATGGTACTAGGCATATATAATTACTGTATCGCAAAGGTATCACATAAAATAACACAGGTTTACAAGCATATCAAGCAGACAAAGATGTTTGTGTATTAAAATGATGAGTTTATGGTGGATGTAGTGTGATAATTGTTTCTGTAATGTTCAAATGTGCATGTGTTGAGAGTATTAATACTATTGTTTTCTTTTCCATTACATTGGTTATATTTTATTTAAGTGAATGTTTATAATTAGTTACAGTTATGGATTGTATATTGGTCCTATTATACTGTTATCCAGGGTTCGATTTGTTCTGTAGTGATTCTTCTAATGGTTTAATTTCCGGAAGTGAGTTTGAGATCTATATTAAGGGGAGCTAATGTGAAAGGGGAGGTAATTAGCGATTAATTTGTATATGATAGAAGAAAATAGAAAAAAACGTATAGTTGTTTACAGCTCCAATTGGTTAAATTCCCTGTGCTAATATACATTATATTGTGTTACAAGTGAATCCCTTTTATATAATGCTATTTTCCTATAATACATTAAAGGTCTCATTATATTGTTATCTATCCATTACTGAATAAAATATAAATAAGCTATAGAAAAAATGTATAGTTGTTTACAGCTCCAATTATATGTCCAAACTTTGCTAGTGCTCCGATGATTCCAAACAAAAGTTTGGAAGAAACGATTGTCAGCAATAAAATGTTTTGAACATAGTTTTGATTATTGTGTAATTTATATTCCTGCTCTGTAAAACATCTGATGTATTTACATTAAGCTATTTTTCTTACTGGTAATAAGGTAGTAAGGAATTACTGACTTTTCCTGTTTATAGTTGTATATAGTGTATATATAACTATAAATAATATTATTATGAGTTCAAATCCCGCCGAAGTTGATTTTGCCTTTCATCCTTACGGGGTCGATAAAATAAAGTACCAGTAATGCACTAGGTAATTTCTGGCCTTGTGCCTAAAGTAGAAACAATTATTATATATATATATGTGTGTGTGTGTGTGTGTTTGGAATGTATGAGAAAGCACATGGCTAGTGGTTAGAGTGTTCAGCTCACAATCCTAAGGTGATGAGTTTAATTCCCAGAGTATGTGGCACATTGTATCCTTGATCAAGACACTTTATTTCATGTTGCTTTAGTCCACTCAGCTGGTTAAAATTAATTATACCTATAAGTCAAGAGGTTAGCCTTGTCACATATTACGTCATACTGAATCCTTCTGAAAACTACATTAATTCTTTAGTATTTACATTACTCTATATACACTATTGTATTTTTGTGGTACCCAGCATTGCATGGGATAAGGTATTTTGGAACGCGGGCCGCCAACAGACCTAATCGTGGAAAAACTGCATGCCTGGACAATATGTAAAGAAAATAAACTGAATACTCTGATGGCTGGATAATCTTTAAGATTTTTCTCGATGAAGCAGGAAAAATGCAGGTTTTCACCTAATGCGGGCCCTAGGGGATCAAGAAAATTAATTTTTTTTATGTGCACAATATGCCTTGAAATTTCGGGAAAATCGGCTAGATGTAACGTCTCAAAAAGGCCCTAAAAAGCTGAAAAAATGAAGTTTTTCACCTAATACGGACCCTAGGCCATAAAAAAAAGTAGGATTTTCTTTGTTCAAGGTATGAAGAAGAGACTGACTAATACATAGTTACAATTTCAAGGAAATCGGTCTGACGTAACGCCTCAAAAAAGCCCTAAAAATCTAAAAAAAACGCAGTTTTTCACCTAGGGGATAAAAAAGTTGAATTTATGTGCATAACACTCCCTGAAACATAGGTAATACAGATGTAAAGTTTGAAAAAAATTGGTTGGGTACTTCTCGAGTTTTAGGGATTCAAACTCACAGAGACATCCTCAGTTTTATATTTATATAGATATGCACTTAATTATTAATGTATTTTTTTTTTTGCTGAATACAATCAGGAGTCACTGCTTCTCCTGAAGGTCAATAATTCTCTTCTAATTTGAGTGGGAGCACCTTTCCATTGTCAATTTGCATTGATCATCTGCAAAGCCGCATTGTTCTCAGAACTACTACACCAATATTTCGATGTGTGCAGTTGGAACTACTGCCATCCATTGATTTGGCAGGATTTTTTTTTTGATTTTTAGAAGGCCGTTAACTCTTGTGAGTTCTTCCGCCCTTTGTTAGGTTTTGTTTTTTGTCCTGTAGGGTGTCCAAATTCACTCTCCTCACCAAGTAAACTTGGTGGGGTTGCCTGTTTAGTCGCCGACGACTGACCATGTGACCAACATAATAGTTGGTCACTATAAATAATAGTTGAGAAAATTGAGTAAAATACCTCTGGAGATAGGAAAACGTATACCGAAGTACCTGTGAGTAATCAAATCTTGCATCTTTTGAGATGCAAGATTTAATTCCTCACAGATGCCTTTGTTTATTCTTCTCAATAATAGTTGAGAAAAGTGATATTTGGTCATTTCTGCATTGGGACATCATCATTTCAAATTTTCCCAATGCTTCTTCAGTCAACCAGTTATTTATATTTATGGATAATATAAATAATATGTATTTATATTGGAGCTGTGATCTCTCAATTCAGAGAAGTGTGGCTCTACCTGGAGTGACTCTCTCATCTCTGAGCTATGTACTCTATCGAGTAATGTTACTCCAAAGAATAGGCTTATGGTTAGAATAACTCAGGAAAGAATCGCTGGACAGATTTTACGAGCAAAACCAACCGACAGGAGACCCAGAGGTAGACTCTAAGTGAGATAGTTGGATAACATCCATTAGCTTGGCTAGTCTCGCTTCGGGATCCAGCCGGATCATTTGGAGAGGGTTGCTTCTGACAGGACCTGCTGGATGGAATGTTTGAGAACTCTGCCCCATGACCCTCTCAGGAATATGTGGGCGAAGAAGAAGAAAAGAAGAAGAAAAAGAAGATATGTATTTATAGGAAAAAGCCGGGAAAAGCGGACGTAAAATGATGATGATGATGATGAGGATGAATAGATTATGTCTTTGATTTAGCTCTGTAGTTTCTACTTTAGGCACAAGGCCAGCAATTTGAAGGAGAGGGGAAAGTCGATTAAATCGACCCCAGTGCATTACTGGTACTTTAAGGATGAAAGGCAAAGCTAACTTCAGTGGGATTTGAACTCAGAATGCAAGGGGCCGTAACTCTATGTCACACAGCATGGTCTGACGCTTTATCGCTGCTGCCAATCCACAATATTTTGTGTATGATAGACCATGTTTTATTATGTGTGCCATAGTTATTGGCATGTGACTCTATTTATACACTTAATGCAAAGTGCACACCTCAAACATATTTGCCTCTAATCTTTGTTGACTCACATTATCAGTGCATTATTCCCTCACCCCCATTTCCTATATCTATTTGGTTGTTCTAGTCTAACAAACTTCTAAGTAAATATATTTCACTGATGAGATCTAATAAAACCAAAACAAGTCTACTTTATCTTCACTGACTTGGCTCAGACAAAGTGCACAGCCATTGCACAGTTATAAATTGTTCCAAAGATTTTGTCTATAGGAATTCTCTCCCTTTCTTGCTTCTCAAAGGTTTTGGTCATTAAATTGAGAGAATAGTTTCAGTTGATTAAAGTTTTTTCCCCCTTTTCTCCATATTCAGACTGCAACATACACACACACATACTCTCTCTCTCTCTCTATATATATATCATCATCTGAATGAGTTTCTTGGTCAGTGTCCAAGTCTCAGACCCATACAGCAGCACAGACTCCACTACAGCAATGAAGAGGCGGACTTTCAGGTCTCTACGAAGGTCCGACTTCCACACCGATCTCCTTTGGGAGCCCCTACATGGACACACTAGAAGAGAAAGACCAAGGTTAACGTATGTTGATGCCCTAAGGACAGACACTGGTCTGTTGGAGACGCAGAACATGGCAGCGATAATGAGGGACAGAGTGCGCTGGAGAGAACTCGTCCATGGATCTCGGGAATTTTACCCGCCTTAGATAGATAGATATATCATCATCATCATCATCATCATCACCGTTTTACGTGTGTTCTTCCATGCTAGCATGGGTTAGACGGGTTGTCCTGTTGTGGGCAGTGTCCGGTCGGCTGACCATGCCTTGCTCATACGGGAACTGATTCTGGCTTGATTTCTACAGCTGGATGCTCTTCCTAACACCAACCTCATTTACAGTGAGTGCTGGGTGCTTTTTTCTGTGGCGCCTATACGTCCACTTTACAGTGTGGGCTGGGTGCATTTTTGCCGTGGCACCTCCATGACCACTTTGCAGTGGGAGGGTGTGGGGCATATATATATATATATATATATATATATCTATCTAAGGCGGGTAAAATTCCCGAGATCCATGGACGAGTTCTCTCTAGCGGTCTCTGTCCCTCATTATTTCTGCCATTATAGTTTATATATATATATATATATATATATATATATATATATATAAACTATAATAAAGTAAGAACCACGGGACTGCATACGGTTTATAATTTTTTATCCCATTAGTAAAATAAGTTGGATTACTTTGAATAAATAATTGTTTCTACTTTAGGCACAAGGCCAGCAATTACCCAGTGCATTACTGGTACTTTATTTTATCGACCCCGTAAGGATGAAAGACAAAGTAAACCTCAACGGGATTTGAACTCAGACCGTAAAGGGACGTAACTATGCTGGAAAGCATGGCGTCCGACTCTCTACCGATACTGTCAATCCACCGCCCTGAATAAATAATGAATGAATATTACATAATTTATCTACTAAATTTCGTGGCTGTTCATTAAATATATTTTATTATTTATTTAAAGATTCACTTCTTTAAAATTTTCAAATGTCAACACTTCTGGTGGCGATCGCTTAAATAAACATTGATTTTCTGTCACTAATTTTTTCCTAATGCAGTTTATATATAATATCGTCTTTTTTTAATGTCATGGATTATGTTACTGATTACAGAAGACAGTGTAACACAGTCTTCGTTCAATTTCTGTGTATATTGTCAATTACGATTTTATTTGACGTATCATATCTACATGTATATATACCTGCGTATAATATCAATATACACACTACACATACTAGCAGAAAACCACCTGAAGGGTGGTTTTTCTGCTAGTATATATAATAATTGTTTCTACTTTTGGCACAAGGCCAGCAATTATCCCAGTGCATTACTGGTACTTTATTTTATCGACCCCGTAAGGATGAAAGGCAAAGTTAACCTCAGCGTGATTTGAACTCAGAATGGCAAGAGCCGTAACTCTATGCGTCAAAGCATGGCGTTCGACCCTCTAGCGATACTGCCAATCCACCGCCCACCGCTAGTATATATAATAATACAAGGACAAATGGTTATTTCCTCATTATGTTTATTGGTTGGTGACACACGTTCCACCACTGATCAGCTCAAGGTTTCATCTGTATCGATCTAGCTCAACTCTGGAATCAAAAGCTCATTGGACCTCTGTGGTAGTAACTCCGCGTTACACTCCTTGGATATATATATATATATTTATATATATAAACAAACAATGTCTGTGAAGCTTGAATTTTCAAACTTACAGAGCGCTGAGGAAATAAATTTATAAGATGTAGGATGCTGAAACTCAGAAAATAACTGCAATTACAAACAGTTGCTATAAAATAGCTTATAAAATTAGGTAAAGACCCTTAGAGATGGAAAATGTTGCCAGCAGTCGTTACGAAGAATTGAACTCTGTAAGTTTGAAAATTTAAGCTTCACATACAATGTTTGCTTACATTTGCAAAAATTGTTTGATTCAGCTCCTTAATTTAGATGGTAGGATGTTGTCAGAGGTCCCTTAGCTCAATGGTGAAAGCATTCAACCGGTATCTGAGTATATGGTATCTGTCCACCATTGGAATCATGATGGGTTGATGATATGTGTTCTTCATTTATATGATATCTGTCCACCACTGGTATCCTGTTTGGTTTCATGATACCTGGTTTACATGCATATTGTGTCTGTGCAACATTTGATAATCTGTGTCAGACATCTTTGATTGCTGTGCATGGTCAGCTTCTCTTCACAATGCTGTGGATTCAGTGGTTTGAGCTGGCTCAGTGCTGACACAAGTACAGATAAGTCTAATATGTTAGTACCACCACCACTACCACCATTATCACCACAACACCACCACCAGACATATCCTAATATCCTCATACTGTGCTATCTTCTATTACATGAATAACTGATCTCTTTATTACATAAGGTTAAACGCTTGCTTTTGGGTTTGGTTTTCTTATTGTTCTAGATTAAGTAAAAAAAAACAAAAAAAGAATTATTAAATTGAAATTACAAAATAAACTTATTTAAAGACAGCAATAATAACAATAAAAACAATAGTACGAGACAACAACAAAAACACCACCAGCACCAACAACAACAAGAGTGGAATAGAACAATAACAAAAACATCAGCAACTACAACAATAACAAAAAACACCAGCAACAACAAGAACAGCAATGACAACAACAATATTAATGGACATACAACAACAATAATAACAACAACAGCAACAATAGTGGAATACAACAACAAAAACATCAGCAACAAGGGCAACAACAACAACAGCAACACCACCAACAACTATAATAGTAGATATGCAATAACAACAGTTACAAGCAACAACAACAGCAATAATTGTTGAATACATTAACAACATCAAAAACATCAAGAAGAACAACAACAATACCATGGTTGTTGAAAAAAATGATAATGATCGTTTTCACCTAGGATCTGCTCATGTGTGCTTTCTTCAGACAAGGAGAATTTTCATGTACCATTCCTCTTTTGCCATTTTGTTCCTGGATCATACATGAACACCCATGATTCATCTTCTGTTGTTACTATATCCAAAAAATTTGGCTCAATTTCGAGTCTTTCAAGCAAATCCTGACAAATTTCCAACTGGTTCATTTTTTGCTTCCATACACAAGTGTTTGTGCACTAGTTTTGCACAAATTTTTCACATGTGCATAAATGGTTTATTAAAATCCTGTGAACTTCCAAGCCTGTTCCTTCTGCTATCATCTTAACACTTAATCGGCGATCTTTTGCTATCACCACTCACACCACTTCCACATTTTGTTTATTTGTTGATGAGATTATCCACCCAAAATGAGGTTCATCTTCAACATTTTCTAAGTCCTCTTTGAAAGCTTTGCGCCACTTAAAAACCTTATTTCTCAATACAGAAAGCTTGTATTAAAGAATTAAATGTTTTAGTAGCAGATTCATTGAGTTTCACACAAAATTTGTTCGATATTTTCCTGAAGAGCAAACGTAATAAATATTATAAACACGTCTGTACATACACAGCAATAACTCACAACTGACTCAATCAATTATGTTGAAACAAGTATGTATGGGCAGCCAAGATCATAACCAAAATGCCTATATATATCAACGTGGTGTTGCATTACTATGTTGTACATAGGAAAATCAGTACACTTACTTTTGGGACAAACCTCATACAAAAAAAAAGCAAATAAAAAAACAAAAACAAAAAACAAAACTGTCAGTAGTAGTAGACATACAAACAGAATCAAGAAATGGTTGGTTTCCATAGAAACCTGTTACATGATGACAGACATGTCTGCTTACTCTGCAGAGACCAGATTGGAATTGGTGGGAATTTGACATTTAAAACATTTGGTAAATTTTCATATCACAGACATACATATCTCTCCCTCTCTCTCTCTCTCTCTCTCTATATATATATATATACTCACACACACACATACAAATATACACATACATACGCAATCATTGCTAAAAAGGAGAGCAGATGTCAAATGATGATGATGATGATGATACACACACGCGTGTGCATGCACTCACACACACACAACTCTACACAAACACATATATACACATAGATATGATGAATGTGGAGAATGGGAGGATGCGAGATTACCCCTAGCCAGCTCAACAGTGGGACCATCTATTGAAATGGACAGTTATAGGGTCAAAGAGGTGATCAAAGAAATGAAGAATGGTAAAGACACAGGACTATCAGGGATAGTTTCTGAAATGCTAAAAGCATTGGGAGATGTAGGAGCTGAACTAGTCACCGGCATGATCAATCAGATAATACAGGGTGGTGTCATAACTAATGACTGGCAAAGCAATATACTTGGAAAAGGCGATACTTCAGAAAAGTGCAACTACAGAGGAATAAAACTAATGGACCAAGTTATGAATGTGATGGAAAGAGTTCTAGCATAGCATTAGGGAAAGAGCAAAGTTAAATGAGATCCAGTTTTGTTTTGTGCCCGGGAGAAATGCTACAGATACCCTCTTTCTAGTGAGACAGCTACAAGAGAAGTTCCTAGCCAAGAATAAGCCACTATATTTAGTTTTTGTTGATCGAGAAAAGGCCTTTGAGAGAGTACTTTGGTTTGTCATCTCGTAAAATGATATATGATAAAATGATATATGATAGTGATAATATGAAAAAATACAAATTTATTTTTAAACTTCAAATTTACAACGCTATTTAAAATGCAATTTCAAAATATAAAAATGATGAATGATAAGTTAGAATACGAATATGTCATTATTTTTATGCGTTATTTGTATAAACCAAGAAATGCGCTATATAAGATGACAGGTATATAATATATAAAGTGAAGGGTCATATTGATGTTACCAGTCATTATTATGACATCTTTATTTATCATTGTATTGTACAGATTTAATTATGTTTTGTGTAATTAAAATAAACAAGCAAAATATACAATATATTTTCAAAGTTTAAGAATTTAGTAACGAAACCCAATTTTCTGACAACAATGTTTGGGGTGGGGGTGGGGGTGGGGGGTGCAGCTGCCGCCTTGTCCCCTGCAATATGCCACTGGGAGCTGTCAGTAAAGTGAGAGTAGGAAATGAGTTTAGTGAAGAATTTAAAGTACAGGTAGGTGTCCATCAGGGCTTGATCTTCAGCCCACTTCTGTTCATTATAGTTTTCCAGGCCATAAGAGAAGTTTAAAACTGGTTGTCCATGGGAACTTCTGTATGCTGATGATCTGGTCCCTATAGCTGATACTATAGAAGAACTAGTTAAATTCCAACTGTGGAAACAGAATTCAGAGTTAAAAAGGCTGAGAGTAAACTTAGCTAAAACTAAATCTATTTTCCGGTTGAGCCAGCCAATAGCTCTATATGCAAATGAGGCTAATCAGCCCATGTACATATGTGTCAAAACTAAATGTTTTCGTCTATATTGAGTTCCATCAGAGAGCAGGGTACAGGAGCACTATCTTGATAATAACCAGAGTCAGAAACAACGTCGTCAACAGTTACCCACCCTTTGCTTCTGCTAGATTGTGCTACGTCATCAGTTTCTGAATTCATAGCTGAAGGCTTTCAAAATGTTTATTCATAAACATACCATATATCGCTAGATATACAAAATACCCATACATATGTATATAGACACACAGTTATATATATATATGATATGCATGGACAATGATCATTGGGTGAACAAGTGCCAGGAAATGCCAGTGGAAGGAAGCTGTAGTAGAGGTAAACTGAGAAAGACTCGGGCAGAAGTTGTGAAGGCTGACCTTAAATCACTGAGACTCACAGAGGAGATGACAAAGGATCGTGATGTGTGGAGAGATGCCATGCTGAGAAGGACCCATCCAACATGGAAAAGCAGACATAAAAACGATGATGATGATGATTATGATATATATATATATATATATTATCTAGATAACACACATGAATCTACACATACATATATATAAACAGACACACTTAGAAAAATAACTATTACATACATACACATCTGTGGGATGACTGAGGAAGGAGGGGATGAAAAACTATAGAAGTCCAGTGTTCTACGATTCGTCACAGCTGTGTGTTTATGCGGTTCACTTGTGTGAGTGAGCGCAAAGGAACCAACAAACAAACAAACATTTTTTTTTTATATTATGTATAGATATTACAATTAACCGTCATTTTTTATGGCAAAAGGCCAGCTAGTATAATATATTTATGTTCATATATGGAACAAAAGTGCTACCTAAGGTTTCCAGGCCCAATATTGACCATATCTCAAAATAGTCCTGGAGATATATATATATATATATGTTATGAATAAGATGATAATTATAATATGGTAAGGTGACCTTATCAAACTGGATGTTGCATATATCTTCAGCATAATGCCAGAAGTAGGCATTGAGATTTGTGAGGAGAAATGCAATGTTGAAGCATGGAAGGATGTATTTCGATCAGGTTCATTTGGCTTATGAGTGTTTTGAACTGGCAAAACCTGGTCACGAGGCTCAAAGGGATAGCAGGCAGGAAGATCAGCCAACCAAAGATAAGAATATCTTCCTTTGGGGGTCACTTGCACCAAGTGGAATGATGTTCGCACATCCAAGACAGAGACTGCAAAACCCTCTGCATCGAAACTGATGTTCATGTTGTCCAACTTAGACAAGTTGATTTCCAAGTTGATCCTCACCAGAGTGGGAACCATTGATCAGAGATCATATCAGGGGTGACTAGCAGTGCACAATTAGGTTAGTGTGGGGTCTATAGTACATACAATAAGAGGCCTTGATTTTTTTTTAATGTGACATAAAGGTTAAATGTAACATAAAAGTTAAAGGTTAAATGTAGCCTAAAGGTAATAGTACTATAAAAATCAGAACTAAGTATAGGTAATGTGGGCTGTAGCAAATGCTACTCTTGCTACTAGATTAATCTGATACTGAAGCTTGCTCAAATTTGATGTTTCAAGTAGGGGCTTTCTTCAGAGAAACCCTTAAGACCATCTATTTTATGGAAGCATCACAAAAGAGATACCAAACTGCACCTGATTCTAAAATACAAAGCTGTTTATTTCAATGTTTATATTTATCTAAAAACTTTCCATCATAATTTTATGTAAGAATCTTTGTTAAGTTATGTTCCAAACAACAGCTGCATAATAAGAAATTTAGTTATATTACTAAATCTTGATTATTTTCAAA
The DNA here is from genome assembly GCA_964016885.1 of Eledone cirrhosa. NCBI lineage: Eukaryota > Metazoa > Mollusca > Cephalopoda > Octopoda > Eledonidae > Eledone > Eledone cirrhosa. The sequence continues at coordinate 71,387,092 of OZ024741.1, read as the reverse complement.
ATGGTTTGAAAATCATAGGCAGTAGCATTCATTATAAGTATGGTTACGAAAGAACAGGTTGAACAGACATTGCTCTGCAACCTTACCCAACTCTATTCTCATTCCACCCCATACACTTCATAAAAATGTCATCAATAATTAACGAGAGAGGCATTTTATTGCTGTTGTTGTTTGCACAACCATACACATATATATATATACAGCAAGTTTATGTACATATATATTCTAAAGGTCATAGTAAACTCTGAGTGTGTGGGAGTATGTATATACATATATATATGTATATACACACATATATATATATATATATATATATATATATACACATATATATATATACATATATATATATATATATATATATATATATATATATACACATATATATATATATACATATATATATATATATATATATATATATATATATACATATATGTCTACACACACACACACACATATATATATATATATACATACATGTATATATATATATATATATATATATATATATATATATATACATATATACATACCCACAAATAAGTTTCTAAAGGTCATAGTGAACTCTGAGTGTATATACATGTATATATATATATATATCCGGACTGCCCGGCACTATAAAAGACAGATTCTATGAGACACTGATGCTAACTACCTCCCAAATATCCGACAGTGACTATATAATTATCGCAGGCGACCTAAATGGTCACGTTGGACAACATTGTGACGGCTACGACGAAATCCATGGAGGCTATGGGTTTGGTACTAGAAATGAGGAAGGCTCCAGAATCCTGGAATTCTGTGATGCAAATAACCTAACTATCTGTAACACTAACTTCAAAAAACGTGACAATCACCTGATCACCTATAGATCCGGGGAACACACAAGCCAGGTAGATTATATCCTTACCAGAAGACGTGACAGAGTGTCTGTTGTTAACACTAAATCCCTCCCCCATGAAGAATGCACCTCCCAACATAGACTGATAATTAGCGACCTCATAGTCAGGACGAGACGTACTCGACAACAGAAGAGGACTATCCTCAGGAGGAAAATATGGAAGCTAAAGGACCCCACAGCCAGGAATAAATTTCAAAGCATATTACTTGATGCTTTCGACAGTAAGGAAGAACATTTAGAGTCGGACAATATAGAGGGAGAGTGGGAATTTCTGAAAGCAAACCTGCTGTTGGCGACAGACGAGGTCTGTGGCTGGAGCAGGCCTGTAGGCAGGAGGAGAGTAACATGGTGGTGGAACAGTAAGGTGGAGGGGTCAATTAAGGCCAAAAAGCAGGCTTGGAAAGTATGGCGGGATGGGGGAAGTAGAGAGGACTATCAAGTGGCCAGGAGGGAAGCTAGGAGACAAGTGTACTTAGCAAGAAGGGAAGCTGAGGAAAGAAAGTTCAAGCATGTTCTACAACGCGATGACCAAAAACGTGAGGTGTTCAGGATTGCTAGGCAATGCGTCAAGGAAAACCGTGATATTGTCGGGGAGAAGTGTGTACTAAACGACGATGGCACACTTGCCATCACCGACGCTGATAAGAAGGTAGCTTGGAAGTGTCACTATGAAAGGCTTCTAAATGAGGAGAATAATTGGGAGAAAGGCAGTCTCCCCCATATCGACCCAATAGAGGGACCAGCAGTGTTAGTCGAGGGGAGTATAATAAGTAAGGCAATCAAGGATATGAAGACTGGTAAGGCGGCTGGGCCTTCGGAAATAGTTGCTGAGATGCTGAAGGCATCTGGCACGGTGGGACACACCATGGTCACCCGCATAGTTAACCAAGTCGTACAGAACGGGGTTGTTCCGAAGGACTGGCATAGCAGCATCATCGTTAACTGTTATAAGGGTAAAGGAGACGCCCTAGATAGGAGTAACTATAGAGGCATTAAATTAATCGACCAGGTCATGAAGGTCACGGAAAGAGTAATAGCGCAACTAATCAGAGAGAGAATTGACCTAGATGAAATGCAGTTCGGGTTTGTGTCAGGCAAAAGTACCACAGACGCTCTTTTCATAGTACGACAACTACAAGAGAAGTACCTAGCTAAAGGTAAACCCCTCTACTTAGCTTTTGTCGACTTGGAGAAAGCCTTCGACAGAGTCCCCCGCTCCATTATCTGGTGGGCTCTTAGAAAACTAGGCGTTGACGAATGGCTTGTGAGGGCTATACAAGCCATGTATAAAGAAACAGTCAGCAAGGTTAGAATTAACAACGAATATAGTGAAGAGTTTAGCGTAAAAGTCGGCGTCCATCAGGGCTCTGTTCTCAGTCCACTACTATTTATTATTGCCCTTCAGGCCATAACAGAGGAGTTCAAGACAGGCTGCCCATGGGAACTCCTATACGCAGACGACCTGACACTCATAGCGGAATCAATGGCCGAGCTAGAGAAGAAATTCCAAACATGGAAGCACGGCCTAGAGTCAAAAGGACTTAAAATTAACCTGGCTAAGACCAAAGTACTAGTTTGTAGGAAAGAAAACAAGGCGGCGGTCCCTTCTGGGAAATGGTCGTGCTCGGTGTGTAGGAAAGGCGTAGGTAAAAACTCCATTTTATGTCCTAAATGCAAAGTATGGGTGCATAAAAGATGTAGTGGGATCACAGGTAGGCTAACTAAGAACATAGATTTTACATGTGGCCGGTGCTCTGGTGCAATAAGTAGCAGCAAGTGCCCACAAACTACTAGCTCTTTCAATTGCGCAGAGGGTTCTATAGAAATAGTGGACAGCTTCCGTTACCTGGGCGATAAAATCAGCAGTGGGGGAGGGTGCTCTGAAAGTACTGTAGCTAGAGTCAGAACTGGTTGGAAAAAGTTCAGAGAGCTTATACCACTATTAGCTGCTAAAGGGTTCTCACTAAAAATGAAAGGCAGGTTGTACGATGCCTGCATACGAACAGCAATGCTGCATGGCAGTGAGACCTGGGCATTGTGTGCAGAGGATATACGCAGACTAGAGAGGAACGAAGCTTGCATGCTCCGCTGGATGTGTAACAGTAATATACGTGAACGGCAAAGCATAAACGAACTAAGGAATAAATTAGAGATAAGAGGGATCAGATGTTGTTTACTCGAGAGAAGGCTACGTTGGTATGGACACGTGATGCGCATGAAAGTCGATAGCTGTATAACAAAGTGCAGGGCAATAAAGATAGACGGTAGTCACGGAATAGGCAGACCTAGAAAAACCTGGGACGAGCTGATAAACTCCGACATCACACACTTACACCTCTCCAAGACAATGTCACTGGACCGAGACCTTTGGCGGTACTCAGTAACAGAGAAGACCCGCCTTACCTAAATATATAGTAAAACCTACTCCAGCCAGTAGGCATCTCTAACAAAATACACCCCGTCCCACCACCCCCACCCGATCCACACCACCCCGTTCTATGTAAAGTTATGTTGGTGCCGCGCCATCGAGGCCGAAACAAATGAGATCGTGTAGGTGTCACGACAAAAAAACACACAGTCCACGCTGTAATGTGGCCGTGTAGGCAACACGGTAAAAACCTCCCAGACCCACACTGTAAATGTGGTTGGTGTTAGGAAGGGCATCCAACTGTAGAAAACCTGCCAGACAGTCCTATGCGAGCAAGACAATCACTCTTGCCTCAAGTGGGACTACCCCCGTCCAAACCCATGCAAGCGTGGAACACGGACGTTAAACGTTGATGATGATGATGATGATGATATATATGTGTGTGTGTGTGTGTGTGTGTGTGTGATATATCTATGCATATATATATATAAAATACAATATATATATATGTGTGTGTGTGTGTATATATATATATATATAAAATACAATATTTATATATATATATATACACACACACATATGTATGTATATATATATATATATATATATATACACATAAAAATATACTATATATAATTACATATATAAAAATGCACATATACAGGTAGATATGTGCACATATATGTATGTATATGTATATATCTCCTTCCCTCACATTTGCACACACACACAACACAAATATATATACATAGAGATTGACTTAAAACTATATGTTAAATTAGTTTTAAAAGAGCTACAATGTTGTTACCAATCTGCCTTATTCTCATCCTAGCAATGACTATGCAGTTTGTAGGTAAGTTTTTTTAAAGGCTTTTCTGTTTCCTTAACCTATTTGCAAAACAGAATCTATGGTATTGCTGGCCTTGTGCCAAAAGTAGAAATATTATTATTATTTTCTTGGAGTCTCAGTCATTGATGTAAATAACGGGAAAGTTTGTTCTAATGAACATCAAGCCATTACCTGCAGCCTCAGATATTCAGGTCGTATCAGAGGGTTCTTGCTGTTCCCAGCAAGCATGCCTTTTAAGTGTTCCAAAAAAGGGGGCTGGACTAATGTTCTTTAACCATCCTTGATCTCATGACAGTTCCAAATCCTTTTTAATAACCAAATCCTTTTTAATAATTAACCTGGTATCGGTTAATTTTCTCTTTCTCCTTTTCTTGCACTCTTGTGTCAAATGGGCAGGCTACATCTACAATCAGGCATGATCCTTTTTCCTTGTCAAAAACCACCAGGTCAGGCCTATTGCGTTCTAATTTCCTGTCTGTCTGTATCCTGAAATCCCATAGCACCTTCACTCGATCGTTTTCTATTACCGACTCTGGTTAATGCTCATACCACTTCTCAGAATGTGGTAAATTATTTAGTTTGCATAAATGCCATTGAATCACCTTTCCTATTATATTGTGCCTCCATCCTTTATAGTGAGTCTGGGCCACGTGTTTACACTCGGATATGATGTGAACCACAGGTTTCTCTCTCTCTCTACAGATCCTACAGAGTGGGCTAGCTTCCTCCTTGTCAATATGGTGTTTCATCCACTTCGTTCTGAGGGCTTGCTCTGGTGCAACCAGTAGCATTCCCCCTGTAGCTTTTTTAAGGTATCCTCTTTTTAACCAGCTCCATTTCTGTGGATCTCTGAATTCTGCTTTCTTAAAAAAGGTGCTATGAAGGGTTTTTTCATGAAGGTTGCGCTTCCTTCTTTGACATCCCCTGGTCTATTGTCTTCTTCTTCAATACAAATTTGAGCATTGGCTCCCTACTCTTAGACACATATTTGTGTATACAGCTCTTCTCCATCTGAACACAGTCCTCTACGCTGATAAGACCTATTCTGCCTTCAGATCTCTTTAAATAGAGTCTATCAACATCACTCCTCTTGTGGAACATGTTGTGGGTAGTCATTAGCTTCCTAGTCTTGCTATCCTTTTCTTTTTGTTCAGTAACATTTCATCTGAGAATACCAGCACTGTACCTAATAATAGATACAGCTTGGGAATTTACTGTACTTATGACATTCCTACTATTTAGATGTGATTTTAGTATGTTCCTTACTCTCCTTACGTATTCAGATCTTATCAATTCCTTCAGTTTATTGTTCTTGATGTCATCTGCCTCCAGAATACCCAAATACCTCTATTCCTCTTCAGTGTTGATTTCCTTTATCATCTCACCCATTGGTACCTGGATTTCGTTGTTTCTGTTCAATTTACCCCTCTTCATCACTAGGACTCCACACTTATTAACACCAAATTCCATACATATATCATTGCTGAAAATACGGACAGTGTTTACAAGTACATCCAACTGCTTCTCGCTTTTCCCAAAGAGTTTTAAATCGTTCATGAAGAGGAAGTGATTGATGGTAAGCTCTCCTCTTTCCAGCTTGTATCCAGCTCTCACTTTTTGCAATGTGAATGACAAGAGTATGAGGGTAAGGACAACAAATGAAGGAGACAAACTATCTCCTTAAAAGATACCTCTCTGGATCTTCACTCTTCCCAAGGATTCTCCACCTTATGTTAGCTCTGTCTCCCAGGTCTTCATATTATTACTTGATAGCTGTCTGATGTTGTCTGCCACCTTGAAGATCTCTAAGCTTTTGGTTATCACGCATCATTACTGCTTTACTGAGCACAGCTCTGTGCGCCTTGGGTATGAGCAGTATAGTTTTTGCTGATATTGTTTCTATTGTATTGTATTACTTTTTGTAATATGTGTGCAGTGCCTAGCAGTGCTATCTTTTGTATGCTGTATATATTCTAAGTCCTGGGGCTTTGGTTATGTATTTGTCTGTGTGTTTTTTTTATCATTCCTAGAGCACCTAATATTATAGGTATTGTCTGTGTTTTCATTTTCCGCATTTGAGTTATTTTTATCTCTAGATCTTTATATTTGGAGAGTTTCTCTATTTGCATGGAAGATATATTGTTGCCTGTGGGGATTGATACATCTATTTTTTTTCTTTGACTATAATATCTGGTTGGTTGGCATTGATCTCTCTGTCTGTATGTATTGGCATATCCCAGAGAATGGTTGCTCTGTCATTCATTGACACTTTTTCTGGTATTTATCTGTTGGTATTTATATCCCGCCGAGGTTAACTTTGCCTTTCATCCTTCCGGGGTCGATAGAATAAAGTACCAGTAATGCATTGGGTAATTGCTGGCCTTGTGCCTAAAGTATAAACAATTATTATTAGGGTGGTGGATTGGCAGTAGAGGGTCGGACGCCATGCTTTGACGCATTGAGTTATGGCCCTTGCCATTCTGAGTTCAAATCCCGCCGAGGTTAACTTTGCCTTTCATCCTTATGGGGTCGATAAAATAAAGTACCAGTAATGCACTGGGGTAATAACTGGCCTTGTGCCAAAGGTAGAAACAATTATTATTATAATATTATTATTATTATTGTGGAAGTATACACGTCGCAGGAAATTTTGTTCCCGTAAGTTTGTGATTTTTGAACAGTTTTTATTGCGAACTTATTGCAAAAAATTGTGATAATAATAATAATAATGAAATTATTGTGTACAGTGCTCAGGTGCACTACAACTCATCAAAGGTATAGTACATAGAATAATGTACAAATGTCAGGAAGATAAACAGTGTATGAGTCATGATATAATAATAATAACAATAATGAAATATTGTGTACAGTGCCCAGGTGCACCACAACTCATCAAAAAAGTGCATGTACAGTACATAGGGCAATGCACAAACATCAGTAAAATGAACAGTGCACGAGTCATGATACACACGTGTGCATGTGTATGGAAGGGGTACATCAGGTGTAGTTTTGGCGTATTTCGGGAAGCATGAGTGTCTTAAAGGATGCAGTGTCTCGGCAGCTAACAATTGACGCAGGCAGTTTGTTCCATGCTTCAGCAACTCTGAGCGTGAAAAAATGTCTACGAAAGTCATGGGAGCTGTGCTGTTTTCTGATCTTGTAGGCATGTCCACGTGTGTTAGACACATGGAGATCAAAGAGGCGCTCAGGGTTGCAATTGGCGAGATGGTTAAAAACTTTGTTATATAGTTTTGTGTTTAAACACACCCTGCTTCTTTTGAAGTGGTCGAAATTAATCAGTATTTAGCCCTTCGGGACTAATTCCAATTTGAACTTTGCATTTAGCAAATACGTCCCGCCAAAAAAAAAAAAAGAAAAATGGCGTCATTCAAAAAATCTATTTCTCTGCCATGTATCTACACAAAAATTACCCATTCAGCAAGGTATCCTTCTCAACCTTCTCTTTCTTCACCCAGGTGTCAGCATGGAGTCTTGCTTTCCTTTTCGTCTTCTTCATCGTCACATAGTGAAAGTCAGGTGAACGCCATTTCTTTCTCTTCTTCATCAAGCGGCAGTCGTGAAGCGGCTGCTGCTGATGCATTTGACAACAAAGGAGGTAGCACCAGCAGCGGCAGTATTAACAATAACACCTGTGGTAGCAGTAGCAGTAGCAGCAGTAGCAACACCAACAACACCGTTTGTAGCAGTGGCAACAACAACAGCACCAACAACAACAAGACCAGTAGCAGCAGTAGTGGCGGCAACAATGACACCACTGAAAAAGAGACCATCTCTTTTGCAAAGGTGGCTCGCAACGTAGAAACAGTCATGATCACAGAGGAGGAGATGGTCGCAAGACAGATGGTAAACAGAACTGACTTCCTGGAGGAACAAGAGCGACGCACAGTGTCATACTGCACAATTACCATGAAATCGCGTCGGGTGGAGAGAGCCTTGGAAGCCCAAATCCAGAAAGCCTTGGGAACTGTGTGGCATGGAAAACCCACATCACACGTGGCAAGAAATATGCTACTGTGGACGTCCTTTTTGCTACCACCCAGGAAGCAAAATCGCACTCACTGAGGACCCTACGGAGTGATGACATAACGTTAGTCCTGTTTTACTATGGGAAAAAAATTGCAAAGGTCAGGGTAACCCAGGTCCCGCCCTACGTACCCATGCCTTGGCTGGTCGTGTCTGTTCTTGCGGGCATCGAGGATAGAACAACCATTCTGCAGGTACAGAAGTTGGGGAGAGAGGACTGGCCCGGTATTGGAATGGAGATGCTCATCCAAACCGACCAGGACTGAATCAGTGCTATTCCCGACGTAATAGACCTCGGGAATGGCTCCCAACTTCCCATATCTGTGGAAGGAAGGCGTCCAAAGTGCTTCAACTGTGGATTGAAGTCTCACCTCAGGGCTTTCTGACCACAGAAAATAACAAAGGCCAAGGTCCCCCTCCTTCCAATGCCAGAACCGCTGCCATCAGAAACAGAGCACCCAGCGAAAAAGTAGGGAGCTTCTACAGAGAGTAGAAAGACGTCAGTGGCACCCACACCAAAGCCACGGACAACAAAAACAGCGACGGCAGCTGCAGCAACAGAAACAGTTGCACTAGCTGCACCTGTGCCAAGAACAGCAGACCAGGCTCCACCACCACCACCAACAGCAGCAGCAGCAGCAACAACAACAACAACAACAAATGAGAGGGTAGAACCCTCTCCGACCTCTCACAGTTGGACATGGAGTATGAGGCGGCGCCATCACCATCACCACCAACAACAACCATACCACCACCAGCATCACCAAAAACACCAACATTGCAAACACAACAAAGCACACACACTCAACAGCAACAAAACCACCCCTCCCCCCAAAAAGTACACAGCCATAAACATTGCACACCAAGGACTAATGGAACATAAAACAGCACACTGATATTTCAGACGTAAATTATCACACCCCACCAACACCAAGAACATTACCAAAAAACATTAACATTGTGGAAATTGAACTCGAAGACTACAAACAATTAAAACAAAAATTCCCCAACTATATTGGGGATTTCAGGGAGTCACTCTCCAAGAGAATCTATAGAGATATCTTCTTGGAGACACCCATGACCAGCCGAAGGGACGGTTCTACTATACCTTCCTCACACAATCAAGGTAAGTGATCCTTTCTCACTTACCCCGTTCCTCATCCAACATGCCCGTACTTAGAATAGGCAGTATAAATGTACGTGGCCTGAGATCATCTTGGAACCCAAGTCCCCTGCTCAAGGACCTCAGGTCACTAAACATAGATGTGGTGGCCATCAGCGAGACCAGAATCTCTGAGGCATGAGCCTTCGGTGGCTACGATGTATACGCATCTCCCAGCCATCCAGGATCGGCGGGAGGAGTTGCTGTGCTTTTTCGGAGAGGCTTGGATCTCGCCATATGGGCCATCTTCCTGGACCCAGAAAGTAAGTCGGTGGTGCTGGACATGACCGGCAGCGAAGGCAATACTTGCTAGTAGCCGTCTACGCCCCAACAGGGGCAGAATGGCCAGATTTCTTCAGACGTCTAGAAACCTCTCTTGGAACGTCCTGCTCTTTAGTGTTAGTGGGCGACTGGAACAGTATCTTAGATGCACGCTGGGATAATGTGGGGCTAGTAGACAGGGCAGGAGGGTGTAAAAGCCTCAACAACCTGCTAAGACGTTTTGAACTGTCTGACAGGTATAGACTGGATTATCCGAATGTGCCAATGTGGACATGGGCAAACCGCACCGGGTCATCCAGATCGTATTTAGATAGGGTATTCTGTAGGGAAACAGATAAGGCTAGTGGAGGTTGTCACAAATTTGTGATCTGTGAAGTTGACTTAGATAGACTCCATAGGTAAGGGCCCGGTTACTGGAAGCTGAACGCGTCGTTCCCGGCGCGCAAAGCTTACAGAGACCGGATTAGCAAATTATTTAAGTGTGCATTGACGGGTGCGATCGTCAACAACAGGTGGTGGTTTACCCTGAAGAGGGCTATTAGAGTAGAATCGATAAGGTTTAGCAAAGAAGTAGTGATAGAGGAAAATAGAGTAGAGGGAGAGTTAGTTAGAAAGCTAGAAGAGGCGTTTAGGACAGGCATCACACCCGACGTGCTTGCGGCGAGATTGGCACTCGACCAATTCTTCAATGCAAAGCATGAAGGCTGCATTGTCAGAGCTAGAGCGCATGCTCTAAGACACAAGGGCATGAAAGCCGTTCAATGGGCCCGGTCAAAACGGGCGCATGTTGCTTGAACCCGAGCAGATTTGTGTGGCTTTTCAACAGCACTTTGCTCAATTGTTCTGGAGCGGCGGCAGGCTGGATTGGAGTGTGGATTTTGGTGCATACCTCGACGGACTGCCGCGGCTCTCAATGACCGCAGCGCAGTGCTGTGAAAAGCTGATAACAGCAGGTGAAATATGGGAAGCGATGTCTGACTGCACGAGGGGTAAATCGCCAAGTTTGGATGGTCTGCTCTACGAGTTTTATGCATATATGCCAGACTTGTTCGGCGACCTCTTGGCAGATGTCTATTGCAAGTGGCAGCAGAATGGGAACATTCCTAGTTCTGTGAGCCGGGGAGCGGTGGTGCTGCTGAGAAAAGACCCAAACAAGGGGGACGTTATAGAAAACTTCAGCCCCATAACAAATACTAAAGGGTTAAAATTCTTGCTGTACCAAGAAGTGTTGTCTTCTGCATGACCTGTAACCTTGCATTAATCCCGATTCTATTTACATAGTCCTCATAACAGTTCAATATACATCCCAATGTTCTGATCAACACTGGAATCACTAAAACCTTCACCCCCTACAATTTTCCAACTTCCTCCTTCAGTACTTCTCTATCTTTTCATGTTCTTTATCCTTCACTCCACTATCTCCTGGGATAGATATATCTTCTTGTTCATAAATGAAATGTCTGGCCTCTTGTCTCATTCATTCTATTGCATTGAATGGTGAAGTGACACAAAAGCTTAAATTCGTCCTTCTCTAACACCCCTTCTGGTGTCTGCTCATACCATTTAGTTGCTCTGACAAATCCACATTTTTCAGATATCATCCATTGGATGATATCTGGCAACATTATCATGTGGTCTTTTGTACTCTCACTGTGCCAACTTAGCACATTCACTTACAATATGGCTGATCATTCCTCCTTTTGTTTTACACATTCTACATTATGGTGATTTTATTATTGTGTCAATATGATGTTTAATGTAGTTAATTCAAAGAGCCTTTTAGGTGTTGCACACCAGAGCTTTACTTCAAATTTTCAGATCGCCATTTAAAGTCACAACCAGTGCCTACTTAATCTTTAGTGTACTGTCCATGAATAAGTTTATCTTTCCATTCTTATTCAATTTCTTTTTCACTCTCTTCTTGCATTCATTAGGTACTACTGCATCAGCAGATTTCAGTGTGTCAAGGTCTCTTATTTTTGACATGTTATCCCTTACATTTTTAAGGTACCAAGCTATGTTGTTTTCTTCGCCTTTGACACAATTTTCACAACTTATTAGTCCCCAACCTCCTTTCTCTCTTTCAACATAAATTCTTGTAACATCACTCTTTGGGTGGAGTTTGTTACATCCTGTCATCAATTTCCTAGTTTCCCTATCAATACTTTCCAATTCCTCTTTCCTCCATTTAATAACTCCTGCCCCATAATGCATGAGAGACACAGCCCATGTATTTGTTGCCTTGATCTTATTCTTTCCATTCAATATAGAAAACATTACAAGTCTCACCTGCCTTCATCATCATCGTTTAACGTCCATCTTCCACGCTTGCATGGGTTTGGACGGGAGTTTTCCCACTTGAGGCAAGAGTAGTTGTCTTGCTCGCATAGGACCGTCTGGCGGGTTTTCTACGGCTGGATGCCCTTCCTAACACCAACCACATTTACAGTGTGGAACTGGGAGGTTTTTACCGTGTTACCTACACGGCCACATTATAGCGTGGACTGTGTTTTTTTGTCGTGACACCTACAAGACCTCATTTGTTTCGGGCTGGATGTTGTGGTACCAACATAACTTTACAGTGAAAGGGGTGGTGTGGATGGGGTGGGGGTAGTGGGACGGGGTGTATTTTGTTAGAGGTGCCTACTGACTGTAGTAGGTTTCACTTTGTACTTAGGTAAGGCGGGTCTTCTGTATTACTGTGTAGTGCCAACGATCTCGGTCCAGTGACATTGTCTTGGAGAGGTGTGTGTGAGGTCGGAATTTATCAAGTCGTCCCAGGTTTTTCTGGGTCTGCCTACTCCGTGGCTACTGTCTATTTTTATTGCCCTGAACTTTTTTATACAGCTGTCGTCTTTCATGCGCATCACGTGACCATACCAACGTAGCCTTCTCTCGAGTAAACAACATCTGATCCCTCTTATTTCTAATTTCTCCCTTAGTTCGTTTATGCTTTGCTGTTCACGTATATTACTATTACACATCCAGCAGAGCATGCATGCTTTGTCCCTTTCCAGTCTGAGTATATCCTCTGCACACAATGCCCAGGTCTCACTGCCATGTAACATTGCTGTTCATATGCAGGCATCATACAGCCTGCCTTTCATTTTTACTTCCTTTTTGAATATCTCCTTCACTTCTTTCTCTTTGATCTTATCCAATTCAAAAACACCCAAATACTTGTATCCTTCCTCTCCCACTTCTTTAATAGTCTGGTCATTTCAAGTTCAATCCTTCCACTCTTTGTTAGTGATAGAAATATGTTCGTCCCAGTGATGATAGTGGTACTGGTAATAATGATGACAGTGGTGATGGTGATGATGATGATAATAGTAATGAATGGTGATAATGTTCATTATGTTCATAAGGATGATGTTAATGAAGCTAATGATGATGTTGGTGATGATGTTGTTAGTGATGGTGGTGAGGATGATGGTGATAAATATGATAGTGATAATGTTAGTGATGGTGATTATACTGAGGTTGGATGAAGACAGGCAAGGCAGCTGGGCCTTCGGAGATAGTTGCTGAGATGTTGAAGGCATCTGGTATGATGGGACACACTATGGTCACCCGTATAGTTAACCAAGTAATACAGACTGGGGTCATACCGAAAGACTGGCGTAGCAGCATCATCATTAACTGCTACAAGGGTAAAGGGGATGCTCTAGATAGGGGAAACTATAGAGGCATTAAGTTAGTTGACCAGGTCATGAAGGTCACAGAAAGAGTTATAGCACAACTAATCAGAGAGCGAATTGATCTAGATGAAATGCAGTTTGGGTTTGTGTCAGGTAAAAGTACCACAGACGCTCTTTTCCTTGTATGACAACTACAAGAGAAGTACCTAGCTAAAAGTAAACCCCTCTACTTAGCTTTTGTAGACCTGGAGAAAGCTTTTGACAGAATCCCCCACTACAGTATCTGGTGGGCTCTTAGAAAACTAGGTGTAGATGAATGGCTTGTAAGAGTTATACAAGCTATGTATAATGAAACAGTCAGTAAGGTTAGAATTAACAATGAATATAGTGAAGAATTTAGTGTAAAAGTTGGCGTTCATCAAGGCTCTGTCCTTAGCCCCCTCTTATTTATTATTGCCCTTCAGGCTATAACAGAGGAGTTCAAGACCGGCTGCCCATGGGAACTCCTATATGCAGATGATCTAACGCTCATAGCTGTTTCTGAATCTAACGCTCATAGCTGTTTCAAATTCGAAACATGGAAGCATGGCCTAGAATCAAAAGGCCTTAAAATTAACTTGTCTAAGACTAAAGTTCTAGTTTGTAGAAAGGAAAATAGGGCACAGGTGCCCTCAGGGAAATAGCCATGCTCAGTGTGTAGGAAAGGAGTAGGCAGAAATTCCCTTTTATGACCCAAATGCAAAGTATGGGTACATAAAAGATGTAGTGGGATCACAGGTAAACTATCTAAGAATGTAGACTTTATATGTGGCCAATGCTCAGGTGCAATAAGTAGCAAGTGTCCAAAGGATACTAGCTCCTTCTATTGCCCGGATGGTTCTATAGAAATAGTAGACACTTTCCGTTACCTGGGTGACAAAATCAGCAGTCGTGGAGGGTGTTCTGAAAGTACAGTAGTCAGAACGGGATGGAAAAAGTTCAGAGAGCTTATACCGCTGTTGGCCACAAAAGGTTTCTCTCTAAAAATGAAAGGCAGATTGTATGATGCCTGTATACGAACAGCAATGCTACATGGCAGTGAGACATGGGCATTGCGTGCAGAGGACCTGCGTAGACTGGAAAGGGACGAAGCATGCATGCTCCGTTGGATGTGTAATAGTAATATACGTGAACAGAAAAGCATAAATGAACTGAGAAATTAGGTATAAGAGGGATCAGATGATGTTTACTCGAGAGAAGACTACATTGGTATGGTCATGTGATGCGCATGAAAGACGACAGCTGTATAAAAAAGTGCAGGGCGATCAAAATTGACAGAAGTTACGGAGTAGGTAGACCCAGAAAAACCTGGGACAATTTGATAAATTCTGACCTTACACCTCTCTAAGACAATGTTACTGGACCGAGATCTTTGGCGCTACGCAGTAATACAGAAGACCCGCCTTGCCTATGTACAAAGCAAAACCTACAGTCAGTAGGCACCTCTTAACCAAATATACACCCCAATCCACTACCCCTACCCTATCCTCTCACTCCCACCAACAGCACGAGAAAATGAGATCGAGATCGTGTAGGTGTCATGACAAAAAACACACACAGTCCACGCTGTAATGTGGCCGTGTTGGTAACACGGTAAAAAATTCCCAGTTCCACACTGTAAATGTGGTTGGTGTTAGGAAGGGCATCCAGCCGTAGAAAACTTGCCAGATAGTCCTATATGAGCGAGACACGGTCACCCGACCAGCCTTGCCTCAAGTGGGACAACTTCCGTCTAACCCATGCTAGTGTGGAAAATGGACATTAAACGAAGATGATGATGAACTCTAGATAATTGTTGAAATCAGGTAAAATACTCATTGACAGGAATAAAGTACTCTACCTGATTTATTAGGGTCAAGATAGGAGCGTCCGCATCCATGGCTACAAGCAACAGTTATAAGTGTGGACACGATAAGAAGAAGACCTGATTTATTCAGCAATTATTTATAGTTATCAGCTATTATTATAGTTATAGGGGGGGGGGGGGGGATTGGCAGTATCAGTAGAAGATCGGACGCCATGCTTTGCAGCATAGAGTTACGCCCCTTCACGGCCTGAGTTCAAATCTCACCGAGGTTAACTTTGCCTTTCATCCTTACAGGGTCGATAAAATAAAGCATCAGTAATGCGCTGGGGTAATTCTGACCTTGTGCCAAATGTAGAAATAATTATTATAGTTATCTACAGTGGATTATAGTTGTTATAAGGCAGTGGGTTGGCAGTATCGGTAGAGGGTCGGACGCCATGCTTTGGAGAATAGAGTTATGGCCCTTTACATTCTGAGTTCAAATTCTGCCGAGGTTAACTTTGCCTTTCATCCTTATGGGGTCGATAAAATAAAGCACCAGAAATGCACTTGGGGTAATTGCTGGCCTTGTGCCAAAAGTAGAAACAATTATTATAGTTATCTGCTTTGTGGTGACTATATTTTCAAATTTCATTTTATGTTGTATTTTTCAGTGACCGTAACTGCTAATTCTGTAGGTAAGTAATAAACCACCTTCTAGAAAATTACTATTTTACAGTCTCAACAGAATTATTGGCCATAGAGATTTATCAGAACATATTGTAACAAAATATTTTGTAAATTTATATTTTTATGTGTAGCTTAATCAAAGGAAGAAAGAGTAGTGCCCATGGTCCTTTTTAGGATCTCATAGACTGGTTGGAGGAAGAGATACATGGCTTTGATGATTGTAACAGACTGCATTTTATTGTTGCACCTCTCTCATTTCCCATGACTAGTGCTCCAATTGATTCAATCAATGGAACTGCCTGCTCATGAAATTAATGAGTCAGTGGTTGAGCATTCCATAGACACTTTTAACATAGTTCTTAAGATTCAACAAGACAAAATGTGTGACAAGGCTAGCTCCTTGAATTATAAGTAGAACTTATTTTTACCAGCTGAGTGGACTGAAGCAATGTGAAATAATGTCTTGCTCAAGGATAAAGCACTGTCCAGTTCAGGAATTGAACTTATGACCTTACAATTGTGAGCCCATCAACTTAACCAGTACGCCACATACCTTCACAGATTTGATTAACCCTTTAAATACCAACACACCCCAAACCGACCTTGGTTCTATTTTATAAAACTTCCCATTTTAAAATGCTCATATTTACACTAAAACTGGGCATCATAAATTTTATCTCAGAATATTTTGATAAGATATATTCCAAACAAGACCTTACTAACATTTACTAAATCCCTCCAAAATTATTTACTTTCCACATTTATTTGAAACCATGGACAGTATATCTCACCATAAATATACTAATAAAGGGTTATCCCTACAATTACCATATTTCTAATGAAAGACACTGCTCATAATTTTCAAATAATTTTGAAAATAATCAAGAATTTGGAAAGATTTAGTAACATAACTAGCTTTCTCATTAAGAGGTGGTGGATTGACAGTATCAGTAGAGAATTGGTCAAAATACTTTACAGTGCTTAGTTTTGAGTTTAAATTCCATTGAGGCCTGCTTTATCTTTCATCTTTCCAGGGTCAATGAAATAAAGTACCAGTCAAGTAATGAGATCAATATGATTAACTTTCTTTTTCTCCTAAATTGTTGGCCTTGAGCCAATGTTAGTAAGAATTATTAAGTTGGTGTTTGAAATATATGATGATGATGATGAAAGGATTTTAAATAAATATAAATACTTTAAAATAAACAGATTTGTATCGTAGAACCAAGGGTAGTTTCAGGTGGGTAGGTATCGAAAGGGTTACTGTTACTCAAGAGCAAGGTGGTGGGGTTAAACTAGTTGACAGATTAAGTGTATTACACAATAACAGGCTCAGTCCATCCTATGGGTTTGTGCAAACTTCTGTCTACCAAATTTCATTCACAAGACTTTGGTTGACTTACCACCACCTTATAATACCACACAGGCACATAACTTACTACCACCTTATACCACACAGGTTCACAGCTTACCACAAGCCTATAGCACAGGTACACAATAGAATTTAGCTAATAGTTTTTTTTTTAAGATTTGAAAACAAAAACCACAGACCTAAGAAGTGATGATCCAGCAGACATAAGATCAAAGGTGTTGCAGCCTTGATAATCTCATTATTTCTAGCATGTTACTTGACCTACTAGAAATAGCAGTCAAATATAGCTCAAATGACACTTTGTGATCTAAAATAAAGACAAATACATTGAACAATACAATCTTTGATATACATACTACAAAAAGATAAGATGATCAGAGTTGGAATGCTGTTGGTCATAAAGGTTGACCTGGAGCTAAACAACCTCTACAATAATATTCTGGAAAACCTTTAGAAGGGATGGTCAGTGCTTGAATGTCTTTCATCATAGGTCTTCTTATCTACAAGAAGATTGTGGAAAATGTTTATTGAACAAACAAGGAATGTTAACCAATCAACATTTATTCTCAAATTGGTGGCAGGAGTTCACATATTTCTCATGATCTCATAGAAGTATGGAAAAAAGGAAAAGACATAAATTCTTATCAGAATATTCCATATACTGAGACCTCTACTAGACAATGGTCTTTCTGGTTCAATATGCAGATTAATTTATGAGAAATTAAAAAAAGATAATTAATAGTTCCAACATATAAATAAATACAGTAAAACAATAACTAATTAGTAACTAAAAATGGCAGAAGCCATTTCATTTTTAGATTGAGAGTTAATTTATTGACTTCTAGGTTGTATTTTTGTTCTTGAAGCTGTGTAATATAACAACAATAGTGAAAAGCTTCTGTTTTCTAATATAGAATAATATCGCTAATGATACATTACTGTCAAATGATACACAATACAATAAATGAAATTTCAGTTCTTACAATATATTTCAGTTTTTCTGAAATAATATTAGATACCTCAATAATATACCTTTGCAGACCTTTTTCTTTTTCTTTTTTTAATGATTTTTTCCCTTTAATGACTCACTTTGTATTCCACTCAATGACTGTAATTCAGATATATATTATATATTTGCACAAGTTCAAATCAATCCTTCACTAATGAATATATCTTTTTTATCATCATGTCTCAAAAAACCTCAAAAATAAATAAAGTTATATTATTTCCAACTACTGTATCTAGTTTAGCTGTGTTTGTCTCATCTATACATATTGTCTACACTTTTAAATGGCTTGTATTCCATTTCCACCGTAGCATAAGCAAATTGCAGAAGATCTTCAGCATGTTGTTGCTGAATAAACCTTTCTTTTTTCATCTTTTCTCGTTCAATTTTGTAATTTGTATGCAATTTTTTCTTGTTTTCTTCACTGTAGAGCACATTTTCTACATCACAATCGCTGGAGTCTCTTTCATCGCTCACATCTGATAAGTCAGAGTAATCAATTGGTTTCATACACACTGTACAAGTGTTGTGAATATCATAGTAACAGTCTAGACAATATACAGCTTTACACCCTGCATTCTCACAATGTTTGAAGTTCACCGTGTCACTAATTTTGCCATCTGCACAACATCCTAAACAATACTTGATTTCAAATCCGAATATTTCAAGTAATCGCCTAATTGGAGGGCATTTTGCTGCCAATTTACCTTTCCAGCTGATGCTTTTGGCATCAAGAGAACTTCGATAATCATGACGCATTTTCCGGCGTAAAAACTTTTCCAGGCTACCTCGTTGTATCAATAGATTAGTGTAGAGCCATACTGCTCTTTCTCTGGCACGAGCTGGATAAAATTCATCACAGACAATATGGCGTAGTCGACGCCCATAGCCTTCGAAAACCACTGATATAAGGCACAAGCCCATAATGATCCCTATTGTTCTATATACCTCATAATTAGGTTCAGTTGGATTAGGGAGACAAAGGGTAAGATTCTTCACATCATTCGTTGCCAGTGGATCAAATACTGATATCAAAGATTTATACATGTCTGCATATGGTCCTTTGCCGTTAACTTGTACCTGGACATGTGGCAGTACTTCGACATCAATTTTCACTGAGAAACTCTTGCGGACCAGTTCCAGTATCCAGAAAAGGCCATAATCACAAAACAGGTGAAACAATATGGTGGCGGAAGTGATTAAAAAAAAAACAAAACCTTTACAGAATTTTCGTTTTTCTGGAAGAGTTAGCCTTAAGGAAGCTGAACTAATGTATTTCTGTTTCTCAGATTTCTTCAATGGAAGAAGTGTTTCCTTTGATTGCATCGCTTTCAGGTGGTCGATTTCAATTAAATTTTTCGAAACGTAAAAATTATCAAACTTATCTCTACTGAGATATTTCAGTCGGTATCGAGCGGCCTTTACAAACACACAAATTAGCATTAGGTCAGTGACAAATTTGATGAATTCTAATTTTGTAAAATATGTGGTCAGTTTTTCTTTTACTTCTTGTAGCACTGCCTTTTTCACTTGGCTGTAACTTTTCGTCTGTTCCATAGTGACATGGTATTCATAATCGATTTTTATTTTAAAGTAGAACATATCATACAAACTCTGAATTGCGTTACCAACTGGAGCTGCAAATGTTTCCACCAGAAGCTTCTTGAGTACGTCTGTCAGAGAACATAACATTTCGGTGATTCTTGCTAAGCTACATAGATTGTTGAAAAAGGTCACAATATTGCACAATTTAACAAATTCTGGTAGCACTGTCCGAACACAACTATTACTAGCCGAATGAAAAGACCTCATGCATTTCCTATAGGGATCGAGCATTTTTTCATTGCAAACATTCACCATGTTTTTAAACCAAGAAAATAGACGATTTATCGATGCAGATAGTTCTTCGATTCCTTTCTTCATCGATAGAAATGCTTGCTGCGCCATACGGCTATAGTGATTCACTGTATTTACAAAAGCTTCAACTCCACTGATAATACCGGACAAAGGATTCAAAGCAATTGCTATGAGCCTCTCCGTTTGATTGTAGGCAACTTCTTGACCACATGTCATCGCTTCTGTCATAACGACGATATTGTTGCTAAAATTAGATACCGGTTGATTCAAAGTTAGCATGAAAGCATAGAGAATTAAAAAAGATCGACCTTTGCTTGAAAAAAATCCCGGAGCAGCTAGAAGGATTGTACAGCGAACTGCCACAGAGTAGGGTAAAACCAAACAAAGTATAAAGCCAGCAGTAAAACAAATTAAAAATGCTGTCCATATGGTTGTTTCAACATGATATATCAACACCAAATACAGAAAGAGGTTCACAAAAGAACCAAACAGGAACCATAATGATAACACGCAGAACTTTTTACAGTAGGCATTGCCTGTTAAAGTCTTCTCTTTACTGACATATCTATGCTGCAACGATTTTTCATATATATTCACAGCTCTTCTCTTAGCTTTGGCAAGATGACGTAATGAATTTTTTAGCCGAATGGCTCTCAGCGTTTTTTGCACAAACATGATAATCCCAAGACTAATCAGATATTGATTTTAATCGACAGTAACATGCAGATCGTTCCACACAGCCTGAATTCCTCCATGTTATTCAAGAAATTGCGAAGCTTTTTGAAATGTGAATTGAATCATCATTCTTTTTTCTTTTCTTTATTAACGCATTTAATGGCAAATCCACCGGAAGAATTGAAACATTTTTACGGTATTCTTCTTATCATCATGTTGGCATGCTTATTTTTGTTTTCGATTTACCCCAATATTTTAGACACTCGATTTCTGTTAGATTGTATTCCTGTTGAGTTTTATGCAAGCACAGCTTTGAAAGGAATCGAAAGAACAGAACAGTTCTACAATTTGTACAGACACGTATGGCTAAGTGATTTTGAATTTTAAAACAATTGATTAAATGAGACAAATCGAACTATTGAGGCAAATTATTGTTTTGGGCAACGCTTGAACGAAGAAGAAGTTTTAACGGAAGTTACGTGACATGACGTCAACTTCGTCAACTTCAAGTGATACTTTATCATTTCCCATCGAGAGGAATCTTAGCATTTTACGGATATATTGTTTTAAAAAAGAAGAGGAAAAAGGGTAGTCTTTCATTTTAAGTTCATAGAAACACATGGCAATTTCCATGAGTAAAAAACAAAAAACAAAACATAATCATTGTCTATATCTTCAAAGATGTATATCTGCAAAATATGCATCATTAAGAAAGTAATGAAAGAAACGAAGCCAGATGTCAACAACAGCCTTCTCGTGAAATTAACGTGCAAGTGGCTGAGCATTCCACAGGCACGTAAACCCATAACGTACTTCTCAGGGAGATTCAACGTGACAGAAGTCTAGGCTATTGAACTACAAATACAGCTAATTTTTTGCCAGTTGGGTTTGTTTCCTCATATTTTGCAGAAATACATTTTCAAATGTGTGTAGACTACGATTATGTTTATAAAAATGTCATTTTCACAGCCGGGAATACCGGAAGTTGTCTGTGATCTTAAAAGAAAGGACTTCACGTCTCTGTTACAATAACCATCATGGTTGTTCCTTCATGTAAGAAATTGTTGCCAAATCTTCCCCAACAAATCGTAAAAATCAAGTAAGTCACATACCCCCTTTTTTTCTACAAATGACTTTAATTCCCAACATAAATCTACCCTTTCGGATGTTACATACAGTCTTGTAAATTTTTTTTGTTGAGCATCTATAGCAGAGTGGATTAAATTGTAAAGAATTTCGCTTCGTAACCATTAGGCCCCACGTTCGATTCCACTGCGTGACATCTTGGTCAAGTGTCATTTAACATAGTCTCGCCTTGTAAGCGGAATTGACTTGACGGAAACTGTTCGGAAGCCTGTTGAATAAAGTGAGCCTATCTTGGGCCAATCTTGTCATACACTGTCACGCTGAATTTGTGTGACAAGTTAATTTCACGAGCAGGCTGTTCCGTTGGTCGAACAACTGGAACACTCATTGTTAAAATCAGTGGTGCATCTATAGCAGACTTTATATCCAGATCTTGAGCATTGCTCATCAATGAAATCCCTCGCTACAATTTTCACACTATGTGAGCTCTGGTAATAATAATTGTTTCTACTTTTGGCACAAGGCCAGCAATTACCCAGTACATTACTGGTATTTTATTTTATCGACCCCGTAATGATGAAAGTCAAAGTTAACCTCGGCGGGATTTGAACTCAGAATGGAAAGGGCCGTAACTCTATGCATCAAAGCATGACGTCCGACCCTCTACCGATACTGCCAATCCACCGCCCTGGTAATAATAATGGTTTTTTAACAGAATGCTGGGTTGATGTATATATATATTGTAAAGGAGCATTTCATGCCTAAATACTCCCGCGTCGAAGGTCACCAGTTTTAACAGGATGGTTTCAAGAGTTGATGCATCACCACGAATAATTGAGGTTAGGTTGTAAGTCTCTGGTTCTGTTGCTGCTGTGATAATAGCTATGGAAGGAATCCTTCCATATCACATTTAAAGGCATTGCTGTGGTAACAGTTTGGTAGTAAGATATTAGGAATATCGACAACGACTTTTGGCTTGTTTTACATTATTTATTAATAAGGTTGAGGTGAGTAGAGCTGGCATGCCAAGAGAGATAAAACAAACGAATTAAGAATTCCAGAAGGCACGGTCCACTGGCTGAAGTGTTACCAGGCCGTGGTTAAGTTGTGTTACATATTGGCTAGTGATTTCACGACGAAAGAAAGTTAGTTGTTTACCTTTTCGTAGTCAGGATGCAAGAGGGCGATTTCTCAAATTCACGCGGGAATTTTTCCCTCAGGGCGCGTAGGGATACATTCTCTTCTACTGGTGTTGATTGGCTGAGCTGAGCCAAATCACACACAGAGGATGTATGTGAGCCCGTGGAATGTAGGTCACTACAGTTTCTTATATAGGCACAAGGCCATCAATTTTGGGGGAAGGGAAAGTCGATTAAATCGACCCCAGTGCGTGACGTACTTTATTTTATCGACCCCGTAAGGATGAAAGGCAAAGTTAACCTCGGCGGGATCTGAACTCAGATCATAAAGGGCCGTAACTCTATGCTGCAAAGCATGACGTTCGACCCTCTACCGATACTGCAAATCCACCGTAGTAATAATGACGAATTCTCGGCCATTGAATCCTAAATCGTACACCAATCTGAACAATGATGTTTGGTTGAATTGTTCTCTGTTTTAGAGCCTTCTTCATTTTAAACATTTGGCACTCAAAAATTGTATTTTATTCTGAGTGTATTTTATTGTGTGATTGTGTAGGTGGGTGTCAAGCCCTATCAAAACTAAAAAGTAGAATTCCTTTTGTGAAAAACTAAATGTTCCAAAACTTTGATGAAGTGCCAAACTGGGTAATTTACTATTTTACGTTCGTAAACTAAACAATTCCCGAATGTCAATAAAAAAAAAAACTTTATTAAAATTAATACAATAAACTTTATTAAAATGAATACAAATTACTGATAACAATTGAAAATGCGGTAATTTGTATTAATTTTAATAAAGTTTTTTTTATTTTTTATTGACATTCGGGAATCGTTTAGTTTATGAACGTAAAATATTAAATTACCCCAAACTGTATTCGTATGGCAAATCATGGGCCCTTACTTTGGGCATTTTATCCTAGTGGAACTAATCCCTCACTAGACCTGGACACAGCCGATTATATTCAGAGAGGACAAGAATCGTCACCAGCACTGGATAGGTACTTTATTTATCAACCTTGAAAAGATGGAAAGCAAAGTTAATCTTAATGGAATTTCAACTCAGATCCAAGAGAGCAGGAACAATTACTTCAAGGTTTTCTATCCACCATTTTAACGACTCTGCTAATTTTCCGTCTTTTGACAAACTGATTTAGTGCTGACTAAAGGCTGTCACATAAGATGATGTAAAATTGTATTTTTACTGAGCTTAATTTCCCAGGAAAATTGTTATAGATATTAAACCTGTTAGAGCTTGATAGAAAATATTGTCATTGAAATGAAAACTTTTATGGCGATCGTCATTAACTGAAAAGAATAAAATTATACAATACAGAAACGTGTGTCTTTAAACTTCAAATGAAACCAATGATAATACTTCAACAATTGTGTGATCCAACATATGGATTAACCCTAATAATATGCCACATGTATTTGTATATCTATATATATCTGTAATTTAAAAAAATTCACATATATATAAGTTGTGGTGTGCAAGAGAGAAGACTGAGATGGTATGGACATGTGATGCGCATGGAGGATGACCGCTGGGTAAAGAAGTGCCAAGAAATCCCAGTAGAAGGAAGACGCAGTAGAGGAAGACCACGAAAAACATGGGCAGAGGTGGTGAGAGCAGACCTCAGATCGCTGAAACTCACGGAGGAGATGACGAAGGACCGTGACAAGTGGAGAGATGCTGTTCTGAATAGGACCCGTCCCACCTTTGCAATCAGGGAAAAGTGGACGTAAAATGATGATGATGATGATGATATACTGCAAAAGTTTGATGCTCTACCAACTGAACTATGTGGACAGATCTCACTCTCTCTCTCTCTCACTATATATATATATATATGGTTGAACATTGAAACAAATAACATTAAATTGGTACTTAATTAATCTGTTGTTTTACTGTTATTTAAAGCGCAAAATAAACTAAGATCATCATCACTGTTTAACATTCTTTTTCCATGCTAGCATGGGTTAGATGAGTTGATCTCTTGTGAGACATGTCAGATCAGATCACTTGGTTTTGCTCATGCAGAACTGTTCCTGGCTTGGTTTCTATGGCTGGATACCCTTCCTAACATCAACCACATTTACAGTGTATATTGCATGCTTTTTATCATGGCACCAAAACGACCACTTTACAATGTGGACTGGGCACTTTTGTCGTGCCACCAAATGACCACCTTACAGGGCACATCGTTATATTGACTGTGTACACACACACACACACACACACACACACACACATATATATATATATATACATATACATGTACACACACTTTGGTAAATCAAAGCTACAGCTACAAAATGATCACAAAATTGGCTGGAAAAGAGAAGGATAAACTTGGTTACCATATCAAGAAAGAACATTGGAAATGAGAGTGAATTCATCACAACTAGGGCGATGGAGTTTGGTTTTTTATTCTGTATTAAAATTGAACATAATAATTATTCTACTCCTAGCCCCAACTTCAAAACTATTACTAATTCATGGCTACTCCCAACTAACCCCCCCAATACAATCTCCCACTTCATTTCTACCTTCATTCCCCAAACTAACTCACTTTATTTATACTGTCCCCACCTCACCTACAACTTCTGAACTGTTCCTTCAATCTCACTTCTACCTCCCACTTTACAACTATTCTGCCCATTTCACTTCTACTCTCCATCTCCTTACTATGATCACCTCCCTTACTAATATTTTCCCCCTCCAATATTCTTCCTACCCCTACTAATTTTCTCTCTCTCCCCTCTACTTTTATTCTTCTTTCCTCTCTCTCACTTATATTCTCATTCCTTTCCCTTTACTAATATTCTTTCTCTTCCCTCCCCACATTGCTAATATCATCCACCTGATATTAAATCTTCTGAACTTTATTCTGCCAGTTCATGGAATTCGTGATCCTGGAGCACATTGTCCTCCCTCTCGAACTGCATTTAAATGTTTTGTTAACCCATGTAAAACGACATCTTATAGTTATTGTCCATTAAATCCAGATGCTATCTGTCGGTAAGTAAAAGTCTTTTACACCTTTCTCTTTGATGTATGAGGGTCGGCTAATAAGTTTATAGACTGACCAAGTTACTTTCATGGAATGTGCCCAAATGAAGTTTATTTTTCAACATAATCCCCTTTGTGGTCGACACACTTCTTCCAGTGTTGCAGTGTTTGGATACCATTCGTGAAGAAGCTTTCATCCTGTTGGTCAAAAGTCATCAACAGCAGATATGATGTCATCATCACTGCAATACTGGTTCCCAGCCAAGAGTGTTTTCATGTTGGGGAACAGATGATAGTCAGATAGGGCCAAATCAGGAGAATAGGGAGAGTGATTCACCAGTTAAAAGCCACAGTCATGTACAGCAGCCATTGAAACCTAGAACTTGTGTGTTGGAGTATTGTCCTGATGAAACAAACCCCTTTCATCAGTTTTCCTGGGCATGTGGCCTTGATAGCCTTTCGTAACTGCCACAGCAAGTTGGCAAGGTACACTCCATTGATGGTGTGGATCTTTTGAAGATAGTCAATAATACAATGTCTTTTGCGTCCCAAAAAACCGAGGCCATCATCTTCCCTGCAGATGAAACAACTTTGGCCTTCTTTGGAGCAGGAAGAAGGGGTGTTTCCACTATATGGATTGTCTCTTTGTTTCTGGCTCAAAATGAAGAACCCAACACTCATCTTGGGTTAGGAAACATTCAAGGATACCAGCTGGATCTCTCTAAAACAATGTAAGATTTTCCCGTGATGTGATCAGCCTGGTATGCTTTTGATCAGATGTCAGATGTGGCACTCACTGAGCAGAAACCTTCATCATGCCAAGTAGATTGTGCAGAATATTCTCAACATTCTCACGGGATATGCTAATAACATTGGCTATTTGATTTATAGTCAATCGCCTGTCATCCATCACCATGTGGTGAACACGGTTAATGTTTTCCCCGGTGGTGGCAGTTGCAGGACGTCAAGACCTTGGGTCATCTTCAAGACTCTCCCTTCCCCTTCTAAATTCATCTGCCCACTTTTCCACTGTTGATAAAATTGGAGTATCATCCCTTAATGTAGCAACGATGTCAGCATGAATGTCCTTGGGGGCTAAACCCTTTTGCTACAGGTACTTGATAACACCAAGATGTCAAATTTTGTCTATTTTCAAGAGAGGTCGCTACAAGTAGACTTTTGAAGTCTTTGAACAGTCAGATGTCAGTTTTCATGGAAAGAAACAATGTAGTTATTAAAATAAGAAGATTTGAAATTAACCCATGCAATATTTCACAGCTCTAGCATCACTCCTTCATTGTCAGCCTATGAACTTTTCAGCCCAGCTTCAAATTTATCTGTCTACTACTGATCTTCTACTACTACTACTCACTTATTCTTCCCTCCACCGTTTCTCTCAACCTATACTTTAAATCTTATACTCCATAGTCCAGGGCTAGATTAAAGCCTTTAAAGGCCCTATGCACAGAAAAGATTATACTATTCCCATATACTGTATAGGGTAGTGAACTGGCAGTTGTTAAAATGTTGGATAGAATGCTTTGGGCTATTTATTCCGGCGCTCTTTGCTCTCTGAGTTCTAATCCTGCCAAGCTCAATTTTGCCTTTCATCCTTTTCAGGTTAATTTTAAAAAGTACCAGTCCAGTATTGCTGTTGATTCTTCTTTTATATCTGCTTCTCATTTCCTCTCTCTCACTCTTTCTTCTTCTCTGGAAGACATCAGTTATGTTCTGATCTGGAGAGGGGATGGGCTCCACCAGGTTTAAAAAGTGCCCAAGACACACCAGCATGTCATACATCTGCATCAGGAGTGTCTTAGTGGTTAGGCAGGTGGTTGAGCATTATGTCTTTGTGCAAGATACTATATTTCATGTTACACCAGTCTACTAGAAAAAAATGAGTTGTATCTGTAATTCAAAGGTCCAGCCTTCTCACACACTGTCATACTGAATCCCCCTGAGAATTATGTTATGGGTACGTATCTGTAGAATGCTCAGCCATTTGATTTTTAACTTCATGAGTAGGCTGTTCTGTTGATCAAACAACTGGAACACTTGTCATCGTAACTGATGAAGATCAAACACACATGTATATACATAAATAATAATTATAAATCCATTATATTATAATTATAAATACATTATTAAATCAATTACTGACCACATATGTAGAGAGATACATTCACACACATAGGTACATAATAACAACATTTCTGTTAGTAGTGGTTATAGTAGTTAGTAGTATAAAATCTATTCAAATATTAACCACATATGTGAGAAATTCATTCACACACAGTTACATAACGCACTTTCTTTCCGATATTCATATCTAGAATAATTTGAGAAATATAATAAACAGTAAGCAGCTAAGAATTGAGCCCTGGTTTACACATGCCTGTTCACTAAATTCACCTCTTGACACTGAACTTGTTGCTAACTCTTACTTTGCTGACAGCATTATTATACATAGCTAAGCAGAGGATTGTCATTAGATGGTTGAACAAATGCTTAGCAGCATTTGTTCCAGCTCTTTACATTCTGAGTTTAAATCCCTTCAAGGTTAACTTTGCTTTTCATCCGTCTGAGGTCAATAAAATAAAGAACCAGTTTAGTACTGGAGTCAATATTATTGACTTTCTCTTCCCATCAAAATTGCTGGATTTGTGCCAAAATTAAAAATCATTACTCTACATGACTTGCATGGCTCTCACAAACTATTCATCTCCATACAAGTTTCTTTGTAACCAACAAACTATAGAGGATTACACTTAGCTAAGAACTTCTGTATCATCTTATTTAACTCTTTTGTTACTGTATTTCTAATGAAAAATGGTGCCTATGATTTTCAAATCCTTTTGAAAATAATCAAGAATTTGGAGGGATTTAATAAAATATGTAACCTTTTCAATATCAAGTTGGTACTTGGAACATAACTTAATAAAGATTCTTATATAAAATTATGAGGGAACGGCTTTTAGATAAATATATATATTTAGTTTCTTTCTCAGATTATTGACACTTCGCTGTTCATGTGCACTACTATTACACATCCATTGGAGCATGCTAGCTTCATTTCCTTCCAATCTTTGTAGGTCCTGTGCACACACTGCCCAGGTCTCACTTCCATGCAACATTGCTGTTCATACACAAGCATCATACAATCTGCCTTTCATTTTGAGGGAAAACCTTTTTGTAGCAAGCAGAGTTAGTAGCTCACTGAAATTTCTCCATCACATTCTCACTCTGGCTACTATACTTTCAGAACACCCACCTCTGAATATTTAAAAGGCTTGTTTACCATGAGCTCTTACTGCTTACTGTTCTTATGCATCGACCACATAAAAGAGCCCTACATTTTTTACTAGCTCTAACCCATAGTTTGCATTTGGCACATAAGATGGAGTTAATGCTCACTCCTTTCCTGCATACTGAACAAGGCCATTTCCTTTCTACTTATTTTAAAGACCTTTTACTTCTAAGCTATGCTTCCAAGTTTGGAATTTTTTCTCTAATTTTGCCATAGATTCACTATGAAGGTTAGGTCATCGGCATATAGGAATTCCCATGGGCAGTCAGTCTTAAACTCTTCCCTTATAGCCTGCAGGACGAAAATAAACAGGAGAGGGCTAACAATAGAGCCCTGATGGACTCCTACGTACATTCCTCACTATAATCATTATTAATTCTAACCTTGCTGACTGCTCCTCTGTACATGACTTGTACCACTCTCACTAGCCACTCATCTATTCCAAATAGAGGGGCTTACTTTTAGCTAGGTACTTCTCTTGCAGTTGCCTCACAAGGAAGAGGGCATTAGTGGTACTTTTACCTGGCACAAATCCAAACTACATCTCATTTAGTTTAATTCAGTCCCTAATCAACTGTGCTATAACTCTTTCTGTGACCTTCATGATCTGGTCTTTCATGCCTCAATAGTTTCCTCTATCTAGTGCATCTGCTTTGCCCTTATAGCAGTTGATGATGATACCAGTCATTGTTTCTGACACCATTCTGTATTACATGGTTTACAATATGAGTGGTTAAGGTGTGACCCTCCACCACAGATGCTTTCAGCATCTCAGCAACTATCCCTGATGAACCAGCTGCTTTGCCTGTCTTTTCATCTTTAATTGCCTTACTTACTACTCTGCTACTGACTTGTACAGAACTGGTTCTGGCTTGGTTCCTAGGCTGGATGCCCTTTCTAATGCCAACCACATCTACACTGTATACTGGGTGCTTTTTGTTGTGACACCTACAAGACCATTTTAAGTGTGATCCATGATGTAAAAGGACACCCAGGACTGAAACATGTAGGGAACAATAGCCAGGAGAACGGAAATAATGGGAGACAGGAGTATCCAAACCGAGTAGTATGTCCCTCAAATGCTCAGCAAAACGGTCCACTATACGGCATCCCGTTTGTCCGATGTATAAAGATCCACAAAGGGAACACCAGAGGGCATAGACAACTTGGGTGGATGTGCAGGTGAAGGAGTGGCAGATACGGAAAGACCCGTTAGGGCCTGTAAGAGTGGTGAGGGTGGAAATGAAGGGACAAGTGTTGCAGTGGGAACGAGAACAAAGATGAGAACCGGGTGGATTCGTAGGAGAGGATGAGAAGGAACTGCATACAAGGAGGTCGTGGAGGTAACGGGTGTGCTTAAATATGGGTGGGTTTGGTAAAAAGCGAGAAGTGACGGGGGTCAGAAGAGAAGGTGCAGAAGGAACGGAGGATAGGTCGCCGGATTGGTAGGGTGATGGGGTGGTAGGTGAGAGGGAAGGAAGGCAGGTGTTGGGAGGGCGCTGGTGAGGGCTGTGGTAAGGTCGGTTTCATGGGCGCTGGTGAGAACAGCTTGGATCAGGGTGGAGGGATATCCCCGCTGGATGAAGTGGGAAGCCATGTAAAGGGAATGGGTTTCAAAATCGTCGTCCTGGCTACAGAGGAATAGGGTATGGAGTGTTTAGTGTGGGTTGGGTGGGATTATGTGAAGTCGAGGTAAGAGTGGGAGTCAGTTGGTTTATAGAAGATGGAAGTAGAGAGGGTGTGGTGAGAGTGATTGATAGATAGAGAGATATCTAGAAAAGGGACAGAAGAATCGGAGGCGGTGAGAGCAGGATGGAAAGATTGGACAAAAGAGAGAAAGCAGTCGAGCTGTTTTCGTGATAGAGAGTTGCCGCCAATACAGTCATCAATATAATGACTGTATAGCTCAGGAGTAGGTCCAGCGTATTGGGAGAAAATCTGGGCTTCAACGTAGCCAACAAACAAGTTGGCATAGTTGGGTCCCATTCTGGTTCCCATTGCTACCCCAGAGACCTGCTGGTAAAATTCATGTATATATATATATATATCATCATCTTCGTCATCTTCTTCGTTTAACATCCATCTTCCACACTAGCATGGGTTAGACGGGAGTTGTCCCACTTGAGGCAAGGTTGGTCGGGTGACGGTGTCTCGCTCATATAGGACTATCTGGCAGGTTTTCTACGGCTGGATGCTCTTCCTAACACCAACCACATTTACAGTGTCGAACTGGGAACTTTTTACTGTGTTACCTACACGGCCACATTACAGTGTAGACTGTTTTGTTTTTTGTCGTGACATCTACACAATCTCGATCTCATTATCTCATCATTTATACAGAGAGAGGTTGGTGGGAGTGGGAGGATAGGGTAGGAGTAGTGGATTGGGTGTATATTTGGTTAAGAGGTGCCTACTGACTGTAGGTTTCGCTTTGTACATAGGCAAGGCGGGTCTTCTGTATTACTGCGTAGCGCCAAAGATCTTGGTCCAGTGACATTGTCTTAGAGAGGTGCAAGTGTGTAAGATCGGAATTTATCAGATCGTCCCAGGTTTTTCTGGGTCTACCTACTCCATAACTACCATCAATTTTGATCGCCCTGCACTTTTCTATACAGCTGTCATCTTTCATGCACATCACATGGCCATACCAACGTAGTCTTCTCTCGAGTAAACAGCATCTGATCCCTCTTATTCCTAATTTTTCACTTAGTTCATTTATGCTTTGCTGGTCACGTATATTACTATTACACATCCAACGGAGCATGCATGCTTCGTTCCTTTCCACTCTGCGCAGGTCCTCTTCACGCAATGCCCATGTCTCACTGCCATGTAGCATTGCTGTTCGTATACAGGCATCATACAATCTGCCTTTCATTTTTAGAGAGAAACCTTTTGTGGCCAACAGTAGTATAAGCTCTCTGAACTTTTTCCATTACGTTCTGACTCTGGCTACTGTACTTTCAGAACACCCGCCACCACTGCTGATTTCATCACTCAGGTAACACAATAGAAGGAGCTAGTATCCTGTGGGCACTTGCAACTTATTGCACCTGAGCATCGGCCACATATAAAGTCTACATTCTTAGATAGTTTACCTGTGATCCCACTACATCTTTTATGTACCCATACTTTGCATTTGGGACATAAAATGGAATTTCTGCCTACTCCTTTCTGAGCATGGCCATTTCCATGAGGGCACCTGTGCCCTATTTTCCTTTCTACAAACTAGAACTTTAGTCTTAGACAAGTTAACTTTAAGGCCTTTTGATTCTAGGCCATGCTTCCATGTTTGGAATTTCTTCTCTAGTTCAGCCATAGATTCAGCTGTGAGAGTTAGATCATCTGCGTATAGGAGTTCTCATGGGCAGCCAGTCTGGAACTCCTCTGTATATATATATATATAGTGAAAAATGGAACGGGAACAAAACAGAGGCAGTACGAACAAAGATTTATTAGTTTCATGCTCTTGAGAGTGGGGAGATATATATATATAAATATAAAAGTGCAGGTGATCAAAATTGATGGAAGCTATGGAGTAGGTAGACCCAGAAAAACCTGGATGATAAAAACTGACCTTGCACACTTACACCTCTCTAAGACAATGTCACTGGATCGAGACCTTTGGCGCTACGCGGTAATACAAAAGATCCACCACTTTCCCTTACATACAAAGTTAAACCTACAGTCAGTAGGCACCTCTTAATCAAATATATATATATATATATATATATATATATATATATATATATATAAGATGTTAAACGATGATGATGACATATCATCATCATCATCATCATCATCGTTTAACATCCATCTTCCACGCTAGTATGGGTTTGGACGGGAATTTTCCCACTTGAGGCAAGATTGGTTGTCTTGCTTGTATAGGACTGTCTGGCGAGTTTTCTACGGCTGGATGCCCTTCCTAACACCAACCACGTTTACAGTGTGGACTGGGAGGTTTTTACCGTGTTACCTACACGGCCACATTACAGCGTGGGCTGTGTGTTTTTTTGTTGTGATACCTACACGACCTCATTTGTTTCGGACTGGATGTTGTGGTACCAACATAACTTTACATTGGAAGGTGTGGATGGGGTGGGGGTAGTGCGACGGGGGTGTATTTTTGTTAGAGGTGCCTACTGACTAGGTTTCGCTTTGTGTATATATATATATACACATATAGTACAGAGGTAACCAAGAATGATTATATATGCATATAAATATTCACATTGAGAATAGAGTATATATGTAATTATGTCAAATGTACATTGCAGTATTGGTAGAGTGTTGGACAACATGCTTTATGGAATAGAGTTACACCTCTCCTGATCTGAGTTCAAATCTTGCTGAGATTAGCCTTGCTTTTCATCCTTACAGGGTCGATAAAATAAAGTACCAGTAACACACTGGGTCGATTGAATCAACTTTCCCTCCCCCCAAAATTGTTGGCCTTGTACCTAAATTAGAAACCATTATTAAACAACTGCAGTTTCAGTTACTTCTGTACTATATATGTACAGATGTAAGTTTATTGCATGCTTTGGCTTGTTAATGCAAAATTTGATACTCACACATACACACATATATATATATATTTACATTTTATCATTACAGGCCCTATTTTTGTGGAGGTTGTTATGGCAGATGGTAAAATGCACAAGGAAAGCGTGTGTCTTGCTATATATTTTAACTCTTAACATCCTGTACTAGATGAAACCACAGAGGGGCGTTCTTGAAACGTTCTTTACTACAATGAATTTTGACAACGAGCTTTTCACTAGTAAATAAACTATAAATATTTGAATCAACAAACCTGTTTGTAGATGTTTGCTTAAATCATTGCAGGATGTTAAGGGTTAATGAATAAATTTAAATAAATTTGTGGCAGTTAAATAATCATGTAATACCGATACTGTTGATATTTTCATATACATTTTATATCAAATATACTGTGGTTTATTAATAAATATTTTTTTATCACATTGTCTAATTATCATTACAATTTTTAATTGTTTAAATCTTCATATATGTTTAACAGATTTATGATTTAAATTCAAGAACGATAAATATTAGACTAAATCACGTCCCTTGTATCATAAAATACATTTTCATGGGAGGTAACTCTCGTAGATTTAATTATAACATTCAACAACAGAAACCGAAACTTTAGCTGATTTAGAATTTGTCGATTTTTTTCTTATGCTTTTTTACTCCGTTTTCCTTCTCTTTCTTTTATTTTTTCTTTGTCTCTGCCTCTCTCTTGTTTTTGCTTCTTAATTGTAAGGCGTATTAGATACCTCTTCTAGTTTGCCATGGCATACTAATTCCGTACAGATGTTTAAATTGATTAAATAAATATAATCCAATTAGCACCTGTCGCCGTTGAGACCTCAGGCATTCTTGGACGCTGAACAGCTGACCTCCTCCGTAAAATCGGAATGCACCAGCTCTTGTTCACATACCTTACAATATTTATTTCAGTTCATTACTGGGGTCGATTTAATCAACCCTTTCCTCTAAGCTTTGTGGCTGAATTAGAATCATTAATTGGCATCATTGGTAGAGTAGTGGTATTGCAATATTTAGTTAATTTGCTTTTCATTCTGAGTTCAAACCTGCTTCAGTTGATTTTTTTTTTTCCTTTCATTTTTTCTTTTATTATTTGAGGTCCATAAAATAAAGTACCAGTAGTATACTAGAGCCTGATTGACAGTATTCTACCTTGTGCCTATGTTAGAAATTAATGTATGGTGATCGGCAGAATCCCTAGAACAGCAAACTAAATGCATTGTGGTTTTTTGGTATGTAACCTTATGTCCTCCTTTCAAGTTGTGTTGGAATTTAACTTCCCTTTCATTCTACCTGGGTATTAATAAAACCATCAGTTAAGTACTAGAGATAAAATCACCCCCACTTTCCTACAAATCTGTGTCCTTGTGCCAATGTAAGATATCAGGGAATTTGCAGTATTGGTAGAGCGTTGGACAACGTGCTTTGCAGCATAGGGTTATGACACTTTATGTTCTGAGTTCAAATCTCACTGAAGTTAGCTTTGCCTTTCATCCTTATTGGGTCGATAAAATAAAGTACCAGTAACGCACTGGGGTCGATTTAATCGACTTTCTCCTCCCCTCAAATTGTTGGCTTTGTGCCTAAATCAAAAAGCGTTATTATGGTAAGGACAAGGATTGGAAGAATCTGTAGAGCGTCAGGCAAAATACTTTGAAAGATGTTAGGAAAATGTTATGGTAAACAAGGTGGTGCTTTGCTGCTGCTGCTGCTACTACTATTACTAATCTAAACTATAATAAAGTAAGAAGCGCGGGACTGCATATGGTTTATAATTTTTTATCCCCTTAGTAAAATAAGTTGGATTACTTTGAATAAATAATGAATGAATATTACATAATTTATCTACTAAATTTCGTGGCTGTTCATTAAATATATTTTATTATTTATTTAAAGATTCACTTCTTTAAAATCTTCAAATGTCAACACTTCCGGCGGCGATCGTTTAAATAAACATTAATTTTCTGTCATTAATTTTCTCCTAATGCAGTTTATATATAATATCGTTTTTTTTAAAAATGTATAATGGATTACGTTACTGATTACATAAGACTGTGTAACACAGTCTTCGTTCAATTTCTGTGTATATTATCAATTACGATTTTATTTGATGTATCATATCTACATGTATATATACCTGCGTATAATATCAATATACACGCTACAACATGCTAGGGTGGTTTTCTGCTAATAATAATAATTGTTTCTACTTTTGGCACAAGGCCAGCAATTACCCAGTGCATTACTTGTACTTTATTTTATCGACCCTGTAAGGATGAAAGGCAAAGTTAACCTTGGCAGGTTTTGAACTCAGAATGGCAAGGGCCGTAACTCAATGCGTCAAAGCATGGTGTCCGACCCTCTACCGATACTGCCAATCCACCGCCCTAATAATAATAATGCTGCTAATAATAATAATGACGTGATGCTGAATGGACAAATTTTATTTTTCTCTCTCTCTAATCTGTTTGTTTGTCTATCTAATTTGTCTATCTAATCTGTTCATTCCTCACACAAACATCATAACAACAGAGATATTTATTTCTCTGTTGCATGAGCAGTCTATTTTACATGGTACTTTTAGTTAAATCATCGAAACCACAGGTGGTCTAAAAGCCGACAAGTGTATTTAAATGTTTGTGTGATCTCCTCATGTCCATTTTCTTCCTTTTCTCCTTTCTTCTTATCACTTCTGCAGGCCAACACACTTAGCTGGTGATTTCTGTCCTTTGAAGTACTTACCTGATGCTGTCATTGACAGCATTTTGCTGTTTTAACAGCTTCCTTGTGTTGAGTTCTTCCAATTAATAATAATAATAATTGTTTCTACATTTGGCACAAGGCCAGCAAATACCCAGTACATTACTGGTACTTTATTTTATCGACCCCGTAAGGATGAAAGGCAAAGTTAACCTCGGCGGGATTTGAATTAATAATAATAATAATGATTTCATTTATTGGCCACGAGGGCTGACATATAGGGGACAATACAAAGACAGGGACAGTGGAGGTTTGCAATAAAATTGAGTGAAAATACACAATAACAAAACCAATTTAAGAATGAAAAAATATAAAAATATGACAAAATAAATTCCCCAATAGCAGGGTGAACCACCAAAGGACGACTCAGGTGCCCCACCAATCTTGAACCACCTGATACTTCGAGGGCACCCGGGAAGGTCACCCTTCTCCTCCTCAAATTAACCAGCCTACAGGCACATTCTCAGAGTAGGGCCATTCTCGCCACATTCACCCACCTTTTAGCAAATGTACTGTTGGCAGCACTTCTCACTCCACCCTCACCTTCCTTTCCAAGTGAAACTTGAAAAAGTTGAATGCCCGAAGAGAAAGGTGTCTGTCTTCAGTCTTTTCAACCTGGTTCACCATACAACCTCTTTCACTACTGCCATCAGACAGGAAAATTGCCTGCCCTTTCTGGTCAAAAGGAGGTGGTGGGTCGATCTTCACTTGGACTTGACCGATAGCTGGATCCATTCTACATGCAACAACAGCTGTTCAACCTAACTCCACAAGTCAGTAATACATGGACACTGGACGAGTGCATGTAGAATGGTTTTGTCGCCTGTAGAGTTTATCTTGAACTTGCAGTGCCCCCCCAATTACATCCATCTCTAGAGACCTGAGGTTGTTCAGCACGTGACCCTGCTTCCAGGGCGACCCCTTTAAACATCCTACTCTTAATATGGCCATGTTGGCAGGCTACAAGTGAGAGGAAAGGTCTATATACCTCCCTAGAGCTTTGGAGGTCAGGTGGTTCGACCTCCATGATTGGTGGGGTTTCCTTTGGGAACCCCTTTAATAGCTGACTTGAGGCTTTCATGCTAGGGATTCCCACACCGGAGAAGCTCTCTCTACTCCCTTTATATATGTTCACTGCCATCCATACCGTCAGAAGTGTATTGGGCACTTTGAAGGTGCAGGTGCCAAAAATCTCCCCATCTTTCTCAATATCTTGCCTTCATGTTACAAGGGCTATAAGTTTTTAATTTGTTCTTCTTAATAATACAAAGTTGGTGTTTCTGTTTTTGTTAGTGCCTGAATGTGTTTCATTTTGTGGGGCATGAGTTGCAGTTGTGTCTGTGTTGTTGTTGGTGGTTGTGTTTTTGTTGACTGATGTTGGTTTTGTTGTGGATGTGTTTGTATTTGCCGTGTGTAGGTGTTTGTGTTTCCTTTTTTTTTTTTTTTTTTTTGGTCTTTGCTTGGGGATGAGGCAGGACTAGTGTCTGGGGAATCTGTGTCAGAGGGCAGTGAGAGTGTGTTTACAGGTGTGTGGGTGTTTTGTCTGTGTGTTTGTGTGGAGGGGGTGGGAGAGCTTTCCCTATTCTCTCTCTAGGTAGATTTTGATGCTGATGGTTCTGCTGGTGGTGGTGTTGGCAATGCTGGTGGTGGTGGTGGTGGTGGTGCTGGTGTTGATGGCTGACTACACCAGGGTTTTGGCAGCAATGGAGGTTTGCAGCTCTCTGCGTTTTTGAGCTGGGGGCAATAGGCTTGCAGGTGTATGGTTTCGCCTCAGACAAAACAATGTGGCCTTTTGCCCTCAATAATAATAATAATAATAATAATAAAATTGCTGCTGTGATTGCTGTTACTACTACAACAAGAAGACTTCTATTAGAAATTTCATAAGAACTAATGTCAAATGTTTAACCCCCACCCCTCCATAATAAACTGGCAGTGAGAGAGGGAGGGGGAAAGAGAAAGATTAGAGAGAATGTATGTATGTTTTATGAATGGCTGTTTCTGACATAGAAATGTGGAGGCGTCTTAGAAATGAAGCAGCAGAAACAAAGGACTTGTTTATGTTTCACCAAAATTTCCCTGACAAGATTTCAAAAAAATTTATATTATCAAAGAATGACATAATTGTAAAATGACTTCCACTTATGAGCAATAGCTCTACTGTATTTCAGATTTCAGTACTCTAGCAAAACCGGATCAACACTTTGAATAGGCTTCTTGGGTTTATATATATCATCATCTTCGTTTAACGTCCATCTTCCACGCTAGCATGTTGTTGTCCCACTTGAGGCAAGGCTGGTCAGGTGACCATGTCTCGCTTACGCTCATATAGGACTGTCTGGCAGGTTTTCTACGGCTGGATGCCCTTCCTAACACCAACCACATTTACAGTGTCGAACTGGGAACTTTTTACTGTGTTACCTACACGGCCACATTACAGCGTGGACTGTGTGTTTTTTTGTTGTGACACCTACACGATCTCGATCTCGATCTCATTATCTCATTTATTTGGACTGGATGTGTGGTACCAACTTTACAGAGAGAGGTTGGTGTTTGTGGGAGGATAGGGTAGGGGTAGTGGATTGGGGTGTATATTTGGTTAAGAGGTGCCTACTGACTGTAGGTTTCACTTTGTACATAGGCAAGGCGGGTCTTCTGTATTACTGCGTGCGATGTGTTCTTTAACTGGCCTATTGCCTCATTATTAATAAACACAACAGCTTTCTTTCACAATTTGAACAATTATATGTGGACATTGTAAGTATGGGAAATATATGTTAAACTGATGATGATTTAGATAACGTTATTGAAGTAGAGGTCAAGGTAGATAACTCTGCCTCAAGTTATACAACAAACAAATTAACAATTAAGTAGTTCAAAGGTACAGAAATTGAAAGACTGTGGTTAATTCGTGGGTGAAGAGTTCCAAGATCCCTGGTAGATATCCAGGTTCAAATAGAATAAGTAGTTAGCTGGGAGACGTCCAGGTGTTAAAATAATTGCCAACTATATACACATGAAAATCCTTCTCAATGATTCTATCATTAAACAAAATAGGTGGAAGAGGATTGGGAAATAAAGTGAGGAAAGTTCCAGCAAACCTTTTGAGAGAACCAATCAGATGGGCGAGCTCCTCCTTCAGCAAATGGTTTAATTGCACGACTGACAGACACCCAGTTCTATATATATATATATATATTTATAAAAAGGAAAAGAATGACTTCACTTATAGTTCAAAACAATTTAATTTAAATCTCTCCCAAGGTAACTCTCTCTTGTGTTGCTATTTTTATTTTATCCTTTATACTCTTCCCTTCTTTCTTCTACACATTTACACATCTTATACACACCACGCATCTCAACGTACACCCACTTACATCTCTCTCTCCACCACCGGATCTTGTTACCTGGAGATTTACCCATTTGCATTGTCGAGGCTTCCAAACGACTTAAAGATATTTACTTATTATTCCACAATGCTTCAAGCAAACTTCAATACTCTCTTAATTTAATTTAATTTTATATTATAATTTTACAATTTGGTTTGGTAAATCTAGTAAGTTCTTTGTTAACTTCGGTGGGGAGATTTTTTAAAGATTCCTGGTTAATTTTCCTGGAGTATTTAATATAAATATATATAAATAATGTATATCCGGCTTAATATATATATATTTATATGTCATCATCAAGGTGACAAGTTGGTAGAGTCACTAGGGTGTTAGATCAAAAATACCTTGGTCTTTGTTCTGGCTCACTGTACTTTATGTTTAAATCTTGCTATGGCCAACTTCTTATATATATCATCATCATCATCACCATCATTTATTTTCCACACTAGCATGGGTTACATGGGTTGTCACATTAGAGGCAAGTCGGGTCCAGTGACCGTGTCTTACTCATATAGAACTGTTTCTGGCTAGGTTTCTATGACTGGATGCCCTTCCTAACACCAACCTCCCTCCCACATTTACAATGTGTGCTGGGTGCTTTTTGTTGTGACTCCTACATGACCACTTTAATTATATATATACATAATACATAATTATATATATATATATATATATATATATATATATATATGTCATCATCATTGTTTAATGTCCATCGTCCACGCTAGCATGGGTTAGACGGGAGTTGTCCCAATTTGAGGCAAGGTTGGTCGGGTGACCGTGTCTCGCTCATATAGGACTATCTGGCAGGTTTTCTACGGCTGGATGCCCTTCCTAATACCAACCACATTTACAGTGTGGACTGGGAACTTTTTACCGTCTTACCTACACGGCCACATTTCACCGTGGACTGTGTGTTTTTTTTTCATGACACCTACACGATCTCGATCTCATTTTCTAATTTATTTGGACTGGATGTTGTGGTACCAACTTTACAGAGAAAGGGTGGTTTTGGTGGGAGTGGGAGGATGGAGTAGGGGTAGTGGATTGGGGTGTATATTTGGTTAAGAGGTGCCTACTGATTGTAGGCAAGTCGGGTCTTCTGTATTACTGCGTGGTGCCAAAGATCTTGGTCCAGTAACATTGTCTTAGAGAGGTGCAAGTGTGTAAGGTCGGAATTTATCAAATCGTCCCAGGTTTTTCTGGGTCTACCTATTCCGTAACTTCCATCAATTTTGATCGCCCTGCACTTTTTTATACAGCTGTCATCTTTGATACGCATCACGTGACCATACTAACGTAAAGTAAACAGCATCTGATCCCTCTTATTCCCAATTTTTCACTTAGTTCATTTATGCTTTGCTACTCACATATATTACTATTACACATCCAACGGAGCATGCATGCTTCATTCCTTTCCAGTCTACGCAGGTCCTCTACACACAATGCCGATGTCTCACTGCCATGTAACGTTGCTGTTCGTATACAGTTATCAATATACACATATGTATAAATGAGGGTAGGCTGAAAAGTTCATAGGCTGACTATGAAGGAGTGATGCTAGAGCTGTGAAATCTTGCATGCATTTATCACACCTCTTTTTATTAGTAACTGCATTGCTTCTTTCTAAGTACTATGTTGAAAAATATACCTCATTTGATCATTCCATGAGACCATCTTGGTCAGCCTTTTAACTTTACAGCCAACACTTGGTGTGTGTCTGAATCATTACAAACAGTATAGAAATGTATTTACTATTTGTATTTACTATATGTATATATATATATAGATATGAGGTGGGTCAGAAAAGTTCCAGGACTGATGTCACAAAAGATTTATTTCAAACCCAAACTTCACACTAAGAGTTTTCTCCTTCAAAGTAATCCCCCTGAAGTATGTAACTGTAATCTTAGCTCTCTGCAGCGATCAAACTTTTTTCTTCATAATTTTATATACATGTCCTTTGTTTCAGGTCGTCAAGCAATGAGCACAGAGCAACGAACAAACTTGAAAACTCTGTCAGAAGCACTGGGATTGCTGCAGCAAGTGTATGGAGATGAGACGATGTCCCACTCACATATTTTTGAGTGGTGCAAGAGGTTTAAAGAAGGACGCGAGGACGTGGAAGATGACCCCAGGAGCAGAAGGCCCTCAACAACCAGGACTGAGGTCAACGTTGAACGCGTCAGGCAGATGGTGCGTAGCAATCGTCAGCTGACTGTTCGACTGATGGCAAATAAGCTGGGCATGTGGAAAGTCTGCGCGAAGATGGTGCCAAAACTGCTGAACGATGACCAGAAGGGTCGACGCATGCAAGTGTGCCATGACATCCTCGAGCGTCTTGAAACCAAACCAGAATTGCTAGGGACAGTCATCACCAGTGATGAGTCATGGATCTTCGAGTATGAC
Organism: Eledone cirrhosa; assembly: GCA_964016885.1. NCBI lineage: Eukaryota > Metazoa > Mollusca > Cephalopoda > Octopoda > Eledonidae > Eledone > Eledone cirrhosa. The sequence goes on along the minus strand of OZ024741.1, from coordinate 71,344,741 downwards.
CCGGAGGGGACCTGTTTTGAAGACGTGGATGACATCAAAAAGGCCATGACGACGGAACTGCAGAGGATCCCGGAAGAATCCTTCCAGGAGTGCATGCAAGCGTGGCAGAAAAGGATGGAAAAGTACATTAGACTCCAGGGGGATTACTTTGAAGGAGAAAACTCTTAGTGTGAAGTTTGGGTTTGAAATAAATCTTTTGTGACATCAGTCCTGGAACTTTTCTGACCCACCTCGTATATGTTAAGTATTTCTGTAGAAAAGGTAAAGGAAAGAACAGTGCTCTATGTATAGTACAGAGGTATTTAATTACATAATAAACAGCACAATATAATTATTCCCTTACCGAACGTTTTGAGAAACTAGACGATTCTTACAGAAACGTCCAGTTTGTTCGTCAGACAAAATAGTTATGTTTTGGATATAAATTTTGAAAATGATATCTTTAAAAAAAAAATGTATATATATATATACACACACGCACATATATATGAAAAAACAATGTTGTTTTCCCACACTTGCATGGGTTGGATGGGTCAATATATATATATATATATATATATTATTTACATAATAAACAACACAATATAATTATTCCATTACCAAAGGTTTCAAGAAACTAGACGATCCTTACAGAAACATCCAGCCCGTTCATCAGATGATGTGTTATATTGTGTTGTTTATTATGTAATTAAATAGCTATGTACTATTTAGACAGCATTCTTCCTTTCCTTTACCTTTTCTATGGAAATACTTAACATATATATATATATATATATATATATATATATATATATATATATATATATATATATATATATTGTTATACTTGGGGAGGGTCATATTTGTGTAATATTGCCAGAATTAATAACAGAACACACTCACTGTTTGGTTGGTTTTCGCTTTTCGCTTCTGTGTCTTTTATATCGGTAACCTAATTTACTCGGTCCTCAATGTTGCCATTGACTGACCGACGGTCAAAAATAATACAGATACAATATAGACACAAACACATATATATAGTTTATCATAAATCTTTCGTTGCACATCTGCAACATCGTCAGTGGTGCTATTGTTTCCTCCCGTTGTAATATATATATATATATCGTCATCATCATCACCGTTTTACTTTCGTTCTTCCACGCTAGCATGGGTTAAATAGGTTGTCCTGTTGCGGCTGACCTTGTCTTGCTCATACAGGAACTGGTTTTGGCTTGATTTCTACAGTTAGGATGCCATTCCTAACACCAACCTCATTTACAGTGAGTGGTGGGTGCTTTTTTTCCGTGGCGCCTACACGACCACTTTACAGTGTAGGCTGGGTGCTTTTTTGCCGTGGCACCTCCACGATCACTTTACAGTGGGGGTGGGGGCATATTGTCTATATGCTTCAGCTTCGGCTTGTTCCTGTGGGAAGTCAGGTCTTCTGTATTACTGGATGACGCCAGAGGTCACGGTCATGTGTCAACGCCCTTGAGAGGTGCAATTGGGTAAGATTGGCTTTTATCACCTCATCCCAGGTCTTCTTGGGTCTCTCCACTCCGCGGCTTCCATCGACTTCTAGTGCTCTGCACCTTTTTATGCAGCTGTCATCCTTCCTACGCATCACATGTCCATACCAACGTAACCTCCTCTCCTGCACACAGTATTTGATTCCTCTTATGCTCAGTCTCTCTCTCAATTCGTTTATGCTTTGTCATTCACGTATATTATTATTACACATCCATCGGAGCATGAAAGCTTTGTTTCTTTCTAATCTGCGCAAATATGTGTGTGTGTGTGAAAACCCTCTCAAGCAAGTGTTTTGGCCCTTAACTTCTTACACTCTAAGGAGGCTAGGCGGCATCCAGGTCATGACTCCTGGGTGTCTTTTGCTGACATTTAGCCATTCAGATATAGGAGACTTGTTGAGTATTTAAACGATATGGAGATTTTGTTGACAAGATCTAACTGGAACTCTTCTTCTTTCAAAACTTATAATTAAACACTTTCGTGAGTTTTGAAAAATAATGTTGGTAGTCATGGCACTAGTGAGACATCAACAGTGTCATGGCCATCGCCAATACTGCAGCCATGACCCACTTAGAGTTACTTCTCTTAGCATGTGCTAAAATGCAAACATGATGCTTTCAAATGGTACAATCAGCTGTTTTAATGAACTGAAATGGAGTACGATAACCAGCCTCAAACCACTCTTCCTGGTGATTTCTGACTGTTTTGCCAGTCCTTGAAGGTCTGCTTTACACTCCCAGTTGTCCACACCACTCAGAAGACTCCCCTTACTTACCCTCTATGGCATATGTTCCAAGCCATGATTTGCTGCCTCTTGCCATACAGAATGCTGGAGATTCTCATGCTATGGGTTTTACTTTTGACATACTTATCACATGTATGATCTCCTTAAGCACTTAATTGTGTCTTGACATGTATCTTCCCTGGGCTAGTACTACTCTAGTACTATTCTGCATGAACTCAAAATGTGTTCCACTGTCTGTCTAACCTGGCAAAGTGGGCACTCAGGGTTATCTGATTCACCCCACTTCTCTAGTTTCGGATTTGAGAACAGGAGATCTGAGGATAAAACTGATGCTAAGAGGCATCATATGTCACAAATCTTTCCAGCTGAAACACTTTTGGAGTCCACTTCCCCACGTCCTCCACTGGCCCTGTTGGCTTTGCTGTACTGCCTTCTGGAATCCTGTTCTTTCTTTACCTCCTGTAAAATCAGATCTCTCCTCATCTTTCTCCTAGCTTCTGACCACCATTCCATTTTGCCTGTTGACCTGAGTACGTCGTATTCGCCATGTTTTGATGCAAAGAGTTATGGCCCTTTCCATTCTGAGTTCAAATCCAACCAAGGTTAACTTTGCCTTTCATCCTTATGGGGTAGATAAAATAAAGTACCAGTAATGCACTGGGTAATTGCTGGCTTTGTGCCAAAAGTAGAAACAATTATTTCTCAGATCATAAAGCTTTCCTTTGCTGCACCTACTGCCCACTGGACTTTCCATTTTCTGCCTGTTTTCAACTTTGGATGGGTTGACCTCACGACCTTGTTTTCCGAGTCCTCAAGCATGGTCAGAAGACTTGTTTTCCGACTTTGTATTCCTCAATGATGGATTTGAGAGGTAGCATTAGCTTGTCCCGGTGACAGAGTGCAACATCACTGTGTGTATTTGTTGATTTTGACCTCCATGGCATGGCCTTCACCGTACTAGAGCTGATATCATATATTAGTAAAGGCCAGAGAAGCTTTAGGATCAACATGTTGGTAGATTTACGAATAGGATCACACTGGTTCACTGCTGCCCTCCAGCCTCAGCTGATAAGCAGTTATCAGTTAATCATTTTATACATTGTATATAAGTCTATTATTTCATCATGAAGTAGCATTTAATTTAATGATATTTAATGCTTTTCCTGAAATGTTCTCATTACTTATTGAACATATATTCATATTTATTGAAAACAGTCGATAGCAATCACAAAACATGCATCTGTGTGGACTTGACAATACCAGCTGTCAGTAAAACTACCTGTTGAGAAGTACCTTTACTCCTATTTTGCCAAAAATCAATTTTTGATACTGATGGTTGGCAGATTTTTTTGGAGGTTGAAACTCAAATATTTTCGTCAACATAAATATTTTGGTCCAGTTGATGTGAAGTATAAGTATCCCAACTCTTTCTTAGTTAACTGTTGGAATTCTTAAATTTCTTTGATTGTTATCCGCCTGTTTGTTCTATATGAGTGCTGCTTTCCTATAAACGAATCAATATAATATGCTCTGAAGCAAATTATCCACCCACATGGCATAACTTTCATAGAGCAGTTTATAGAGAGCATGATCGGAAAAGTGCATTAGCTTTTGTGCCTCTGCCATTAAATCAATATAAATTCCCCACTTTTGTGTACATATATATAAGGGTATGTAACATGCTTTTAGCATCTCAGCAAGTATTTCTGATGGTTCTGCAGCTTTACCATTCTTCATCTCCTTGATTGTGACTTTGACCCTATAACTGTTAACTTCAATATTTGGTCCTTCCTTTGGGTAAGTTGGGGGTAGTTTCTCTTCCTTCCACTCATTCTTTACATTCATCAATCTCTCACAGTAACATTTCCATGCCTCTTTCTTTCAGGCATAAATGGTACTAAGTGCACCAGCGTCATTTCTAATACATTTGTCCTCAACAACATCTCGATTCACACTAACACACTGCCTTGTAATACGGAACACCTCACCTCTCTTATCCTCACGTCTCAAGACAAATTTACTTGTGTATACCTGTCCAAGCTGTGTATACCTGTCCAAGCTGTGTATACCTGTCACCTAGCTTCTTTCTTAGCTACTTGGTAATGGTCTCTGCTACCCCCATTTTTCCAGTCTTTTCATACCTGTCTCATGACTTTAATGGTTGTATCTACTATGCTGTTCCACCACCAAGTCATCCTCTGTCTGGCTGACACTTTACTCAAAAAGGTTTTCGCGTAAGAATTTCCAGTTGTCCTCTAGATTGTATGTATCTAGTTCATCATCACTCTCATCAAGTGCATCCTTTAGGGCCTTTCTAAACCTACATTTAACCGAGTGGTCCTTTAGTTTCCACACCCTCCATCTCCATATTTTTTTGCATGTCTTGTTCTGTCTTTTGATTATTTTGATGTCACTAATAACTAACTTGTGCTGGGCAGTGCATTCTTCCTCAGGGAAGATCTGAGTACTTATTACAGTCTGTTTGTCTTGTCTAACAAGTAAATAATTAATTTGGTTTGTGTGTTCGTCTGATTGATATGAGATCAGGTGGTTGGCTGGTTTCCTGAAATCTGTGTTGCAAATGGTTAATTCATTAGCATCACAGAATTCCAGTAGTCACAGCCCCTCTTCTTTCCTTGAGCCATAACCATAGCTGCCATGAACTCTGCTGAATCCATCCTGGTACTGTCCCACATGTCCATTGAAGTCGCCTGCCAGGATGATGAAGTCTCTTTCATCAGTACTTGAAGTTGTCTGTAAAAGTTCCTCATAGAACCTGTCCTTTTGGTCTTAACCCAGTCCTGGCTGCAGAGAATAAGTAGATGTAATCATCACCATTCTATTTCCAACAGTTAATCTAAGCTTCATGATTCTGTCACTTACTCTAACTACTTCTATCACCTTATCTATCCATTTCTCAGCTAATAGGATGCCTACACCTCCTACCCCATTGTCATTTCCTACCCAGTAGAGTTTATATATAAGTTGTTTGCTAAGGGTTTTACTGGCTGGATGACCTTCCTATTACCAACCACTTTACAGTGTGTACTGGGTGCATTGTTTGTGTCACCAGCACTAGAGAGGTTGTCTTACCAGACTTAAGAGTCCTCACCACCCTGTATCAGTTTTTATTTGGAGTGTCTACTTTCTTAGATGGGTAGCCTTCACTACGGCTTACAGAGCCCAATATATATATATATATATATATATATATATATATATATACACATACACACACAAATATAGAAATAAGGTTCAGAATTGACCAAAAGGAAAATCGCAGTAAAGAGCTTTAAAATAAAGAAACCTTAAAGCAGTTTCACAAGCTAAAGTAACAAATGTGCCACTCAATCAATTAAGATAGTTATTTCTGCCAGAACCTGCTTGATCAACAGAGAGGATTTCTATTCCATAGTAAGAGAGATAAGATATATTTCTGGCAGAAATAACTATTTTAACCCTTTAGCATTTAAATCAGCTATATCCAGTCAGAATTCTCTCACCTTTTCCTATTCAAACTGGCCAAAACTGGCCACTCATACGGTATAGTTCCAAAAATAAATAACATCAAAATCTCGTAGATTCAATATTATGTGAGATAATTATGTAAGATAAAGCCTTTACCACAAACATACAATAGTGTATATAGAGAAATGTAAATGCTAAAGGGTTAATTTATTGGCAAAATTGATTGGTTAATTGATTGCGAAAGGGTTAATTGATTGGCAAATTTTGTTACTTTAGCTTGTGAAACTGCAGTAAGGGGAACATTTTGTTAAACTCTCTAGATTTAGGTCACTTGACAAGAAGTTTATCCCTGAGGTGCTTTCTTTATTTTAAAGTACTTTACTTGCGATCTTCCCTTTGGTCAATTCTGAGCCTTATTTAAGATAGTTTTATGTTTGTATTCATAAGCTTATCTAAATTATATTCTCAGCAATATTATTCATTGAGATGTAAGGTGTATATATGTATATATATATATATATATATATATATATATATATATACATACAAGGTGTAGACGATATTTGTTCGCAATTTTCAACTGCTAATTTTATGCAAATTTTTTTTACTTCTGTTGTCACTCTTGTCTTCATAAAAACAGTGACTATATTTCCATTATTTATTTTCAGAATAATTGATTATGAATAATTTTGTACCTCCAAATTTGTGGAAAAGACACAGAGTTCTTCTTGGAATCCGCGCCGGGAGGACAAATAAGTAAATTTCAGACTTTCTCAGCGTCAGCAGGAAAATGGTGGAAAAGGTCAGAAAGGAATTGGAAGATTCAGGATTCGACTATGAAGCAACATCAGAGAGGAAGACACATGATTGACGATCTGATGCCTTCAGAACGCCCGAGTTCGTCGCTGGAGTTCAGGATATCATCAACAATGAACCTAGCAAGTCGATGCATGCCATTGCAAGGGAGAAAGGCGTGGATGAAAAGCTCATTAGGCTGGTGGTACATGAAGACATTAGCTACGTTTCATACAAGATGAGGAAAGGACAATTTCTGTCAAAGGCGATGCAAGAAAAGCGACTGCAAAGAATCTGATCAACAAGTTGAAACACCCACTGGAGCCAGACATGCTGTGGTTTTTCTCCGACGAGAAAAACTTCTGCCAAGACCAGAAGATCAACTCCCAGAACAACAGGTGGCTCGCTGTCTCATCCAAAGATGTGCCCAGAGTTATGCAGACAAAGTTTCCAGCGACAACATTGGTCTTAGGTGTCGTCAGCAGTCAAGGTGATGTCATACCACCTCACTTCTTCCTTGAGGGCCTCAAGCTGAACACCGATGGCTACATCCGCGTTCTGAGCGAGGTAGTAAAGCCCTGGATCGACCAGGTAGCTGCAGGTAGGCCGTACGTGTGGCGGCAAGACTCAGCGCCCTGCCATACCAGCCGAAAGACCCTAGCTTGGCTGTCAGAGAACTTTGTCGACCACATTTCACCTGACATCTGGCCTCCCAGCTCGCCTGAACGCAACTCCCTCAACTTTTTTGTGTGGAACGAGACACCAACAGATCTAGCTACTATACGAAAGACAATCTGAAAGCCAGGATCACAAGTGCCTTTAGGGGCCTAAGTAGGGGGACAGTGACGAAGGCCTGTAGCCAGTTCCGAAGCCGCCTTGAGGCCATCATCAAAGCCAATGGCGGGTTTATTGAGTGAGATCGAAAGAACAAGTCATGAAGACAAACTGACCTAAGTTTGATAAAAATAAAAATTTTTTTTTTTTACCTGGGAATGAGGGGCCCCCTGTTGTTGTCACAACACCTTTCTAGGAGAGGGAAACTCTGAAAAAAAACCTGCGGCTTTGGAAGCATCCGATGATGTTGACCAGTTCTCCTTTTCGGGTAGTGTTTTCGATGCTCAGAGAGTGGGATTGGTCGCGTGCAAGGCTTTTCCCCACTTAAAAAAACCTTCAAAGCACAGGCATCGCTTGTTCAGGATCTTTTACATGTTCGTGTGGCTGGCCGTAGCCTAAAAGTGCACCAAACTAAATGATGACAGATGATAACCTTGAAGTCAAGGGTAGTAAGGGCTCTGGAACTTAATGTGAAGGGGTCTGGCCCGGCAGGTGTCCCATGGCACCGCAGCGTGGGCCCGGTCGTCATCCTACAACTGCAAGGAGGCTCAAACCTCTGAATATTGGATGTTGGAATGTGAGAACTTTGCTGGATTCCTAGTCCAGTAAAACTCGTCCTGAAAGAAGATCTGTTTTGGTGTCGAGGGAACTCGATCGCTATAGCATGGACATCGTTGCTCTTTCAGAAACGAGATTGGCAGGTGAGAGTCAATTTACAGAACAGAAGGGAGGATATACCTTCTATTGGAGTGGTGGAACAGAGGGTTGTAGGAGAGAGGCAGGGGTCGCATTTGCAGTCAGGTATGGAATCGTCTCAAAGCTGGAAAATCTTCCTTGTGGATTCAATGATCGGATAATGTCCATGAGAGTCCCTCTGATTCAAAACTGCTTTGTGACTCTGGTCAGTGTGTACGCTCTTACTATGTGTGCTAGTGATGATGAAAAACTAAGTTTCTACATCTCTTTGAGAGGGGTCATCCATGGTATACCTTATGCAGACAAGATTGTCATCCTTGGTGATTTTAATGCACGTGTTGGTAATGACTGGGAAGCTTGGAGTGTGATGGGCAGGCATGGAGTAGGTAAGTGCAATAACAATGGCCTACTTCTGTTGCAGATGTGCACTGAGATGGATCTTGTTGTTGGGAACATGCTCTTTCAGCAGAAAGACAAATATAAGACAACTTGGATGCATCCAGGTTCCAAGAAGTGGCACCTTATTGACTTCGTTTTAATGAGAAAACGTGATATCAGGGATATCACATTGGTTTGTGTATTGCGAGGCGCAGAATGTTGGACTGATCATCGTCTGGTGTGCGCCAAGTTTCAATTTGTTGTGAAGCCCAAAGTAAGGGGGAAGAAGGCTGCACTTCCAAAACAACTAAACGTGGCTCGTCTGAAAACAGAGAAAGTCAGAGCTGAACTGTCGAGGTCCCTTGAGTCCATGGAATGTGAACACACTTGGGAATCATTGAAGAAAACTGTCTATGATGTTAGTGCTGGAGTTTTGGGTCATACCAATAGAAAGCATAAAGACTGGTTCGATGAAAATGATTCAGTGATCCAGACCTTGCTTGAAGAGAAACAAAAAGTGCTGACATCATTGTTGTGTGAGACACGTTCTGACAGGAGTGACCGGACCTTCAGGCAGATCAAGGCACGTGTGCAACATCGGTTGAGAGCCATGCAGGATACCTGGTGGAGCCAAAAGGCTGATGAAATCCAGAAGGCCTCAGATAGACATGATACAAAGCTCCTATACAGTCTGCTCAGAGAGGTGTATGGTCCGACCAGTTCACAAATATCACCACTTCGCTCCAGGGACGGCAATGAATTGCTCAGAGATCCGAAGGAAATACTGATCAGGTGGCATGATCACTTTTATGATGAGTTCAGAAATTGATGATGAGTTCATCTGGTCGATTCCATCCAGACCTACAAAGCTGGCAATGGCTGATCCTCCTTCATTTGATGAGGTGGCGAAGGCCATTGCCAAATTAAACAGCGGCAAGTCACCTGGAATGGATGGACTGAGTGCCGAGATTTTCAAGTGTGCTGGTGATAACTTCTTAAACTGCCTCACTGATCTCTTTGGAATGAAGAAGATGTGCCACAGGATTGGAAAGATGCATTGATGGTGGTACTTTACAAAGGAAAGGGAGCCAAAGATGACTGTGGCAACTACAGAGGTATTTCACTGCTATCTGTGGCTGGGAAGATCTTGTGCACGATATTGTTGGACAGATTGATACAGCACATTGCTGTTGAGGTACTTCCTGAGTCCCAATGTGGCTTTAGGAATGGCAGAGGCACTGTTGACACGATCTTCTCAGCCAGACAACTTCAAGAGAAATGCATTGAGCAGCGCATGGAGTTATACCAAGTTTTTGTCGATCTGACCAAGGCATTTGACACCGTTAATCGGAAGGCTTTGTGGGTTATTTTGGAGAGATTGGGCTGTCCTGAAAAGTTTGTGAACATTCTGAAACTCTTCCACGATGACATGCAGGCATGGGTGAATGTTGGAGGTAAACTGTCTGAGCCAATCTCAGTTGAAAATGGTGTCAAGCAGGGTGATATACCTGCACCAACTTTGTTTGCCTTGTATTTTGCGATGGTGTTCTTCATGGCCTTCAAGGATTGTCAACACGGTATCTATCTCAGATATCGCACTTCTGGCAAGCTGTTTAACCTCAGGCGTCTCACTGCCAACACTAAGGTACTGAGTACCTTGATCAGAGAATTTTTATATGCACACTCCCAGAGTGACATGCAACACCTTATGGATTCTTTTTCCAATGCGTGCAGTGCTCTGGGATTTACAATCAATCTGAAGAAGACTGTCGTCATGTACCAACCTGCTCTGGATAAAGTTTTCAATGAACCCTCCATACACGTATACAGTCAAAAGCTGAAGGCTGCTGACACATTTGTGTATTTGGGGAGTACTCTGAGTGTGACCTGCTCTCTGGATGCAGAAGTTGGTCTACATGTTAGTAAGGCAAGTGAGTCATTTGGAAGGCTCAACGACCGTCTTTGGTGCAGACGAGGAATCACAATGAGGACCAAGGTGAGAGTGTATGCTGCATGTGTACTGTCAGCTTTGCTGTATGCATGTGAGACATGGGTTGCCTACAAACGGCATGTCCACAGACTGGAACGGTTTCACCAGCAGTGTCTCAGAAAGATGCTTGGTATCAAGTGGTAGATGCATATGAGTGATGTTGAGGTCCTTGAGAGAAGTGAGTGTCGGAGCATTGAGAGTATCATCCACCAATGCCGTTTGCGATGGACCGGACACCTCCGCAAAATGGATGATGATCGAGTCCCAAAAAAACTCTTGTATGGCGAGCTTTGTGAGGGTAAGAGACAACCTCACAAACCAAAGCTCCGATTCAAGAATTGTGTAAAGGACTCATTGAAAAAAACTGGTTTGATGATGGCTGACTGGGAGATAGAAGCTCTTGAAAGAGAGACTTGGCGTGGAATGGTGAATGATGGGGTCCATAATTTTGAGGACAGACACATAGAGCACGAGCAGATCAAAAGTGATGTGCGTAAGCAATGCCCTGGTGTATCTCTCGAAACGATCGGTGTCTCAATTGAATTGAAGTGCCCTGAGTGTGGAATAATTTGCTTGAGCAAATCTGGTCTCAGGAGCCACAGTCATGTTTAAAGAGAATCAGTGAACTATAATCTCCACGGTGTTGTGAGAGTTCACGGGCAACCTGATGCGGGACCTCAAGCCAGGGAGATCCATAGTTGTCGTCAGTGTGTGAATGAGTGCAAGTCTCTAGCGGGCTTGAAAAGCCATATCCGAGCGTCCCACATCTTAATCTGACAAGCGATTGCAATACTCTTGGCAGAGTTTGCAGCCATCATATATATATATATATAT